>JBBCBC010000024.1:17153891-17787082 GCA_037126765.1 Stenogyne calaminthoides | reverse complement strand
CTCAACCTTTCGAGATGGTTGTTGTTCATTTATCTAGACGGTGGAATGGCGACTTTTAGTTAAGTGGACCTGTTAATTTAATCTTACGCGATCCGTATCACTAAATTAACTACAAAGGTGAATACCGCATTTAATTATTGAACAGCTATATAAAAGAAATATATGTAACATTCAATCATATTTAAAGCATCATGATAAACAATTTATTTCAGCAAATAAGTCCGAAATTCGCCGATTATACAAAGTAAAAAGCATACTTTTCAAGATAAATCCCAACAATCTCCCATCATACCAAAGTCCGCTTAAGTATACTACAACATGTTCGAGTAAATGCGACATCTAATGTCACTTGCTTACCTAACCTAATAATTCTCCCACTTATACCTGTAAAAGCCAGATTGGCAATGGTCTTGACACCCATTCCACCTACATGTTCTTCGGATGTATTCAAAGGCGCACGCCAGGAATGGATCCGCGGCGCCCCTCGCATCGCCATTCGCACATCTATATCTCCTCTCTTAACCATTTCTCAGATAAGACGTCTTTCCCTTTAATTTGTTTAGCTGATCAGACTTCGGGTTCTCTTGAATTTGCAACCGCTTCCCAGCGTATATTGCCTGACAAATTCGTAACACCATCAAGTCCACTAAGAAGATCTAGAGTCCCATCGGTTTTTTTTCACCGCTCACAGCTAGCCACTTACCCGACCTTTCATGGTTGAGTCACATGCATTTCGCCTACACTTCGCCCATCGATGGCTACACTTCCCAAAAGGGAAAACACACTAATCGAGGCGATAATTTCGAATCTAAATTTGATGGAAATCCGTGGTCCGTGTAGGCGGATGGGATTTAGTACCGATCGATAAATCAACATTCTATCCCGAAGTTCTTTCGTACACTTGCACGTTTTTAATCATTGTCCAATGCTTTCCCTACGGTTATTTTGTTATCTTGCCTTACATGTCACGCAGCGTATATCCGGCCCTTACATAATAACATTGCATACATAAGGTTTCCGATATACCGGTTAACAAGGAATGCCTTTCATGTCATCTATCTCTTTTGTGTCTTAGGGGGACATTTTTCTCGATAGACGGATTCCCACTCAAAAGGTACTAATCCTTTCGAATTCATACGCCAATCATTTCAAGACAAGGTCCTATGTATATGAAACTTCAGTATAACCCGACCATCATTTTTCTTGGATCTTGATCCCAAGATGTGTCAGCTTCCTAAGTCTTTCATATCAAACCTGCTTTTGAAAGCCACGTTCTTACGCGCTCCGATAACACCTTCCACATCGCTCCCTTCATGATCGAATGTCGTCACGTATAGTACTAAGAATACCAATGCAATTCCGACACGCTTTTTATACACAATAACTTTCAAACTCATTTTGATCAAACCCAAAGAGTTTATAACAAGATCAAAACATTGGTTCCAAAGCTCGATGCCCGCTTTGAGTCCGAAAATGAATTCGAAGCTTACAAACAAGATGTTTTCGCCTCTGCTTCAATGAAACCTTAGTCATTGCATATAGATCTCTTCATCAATACCGCTAATGAAAGCCGCCTTGACATCCATTTGCCGATTTTAAAGTCTAAATGCGTTAATCGGATCGAAAGAGAATACATACGATTCTTAAGACGGCACACGCTAAAAGTTTCTCATAATCGATCCCTTTCTTTCCGAGTATAACCTTTCGGCCATTAGTCTTGCTTTTAAAGGTTTCAACCTTCCGGGTCCGTCCCCTCTTTTCCTCTTATATACCCACTTGCATCTAATGGGTTTCCGAATTTTAAGCTTGTTCGGACTAAATTCCCACACTCAATTATGAAACATAGAACCCATTTTTGCTTATTGTCTGCTTTTTGCCAAGAATCTCGATTCCATCTTGGAGTGCTCACATATGTCCATGGTCCATTCATCTTGTCCGAATCATGTCCGAGGACTCTCCTATTCCCATGAATCTCTTTAAAACCCTCCCGCATCACGACACGCAGGCCGACACGCCCAAATCATCTAGTACGCTGGCATCGAGGTTTGCCCTTAAGCTCATTTAAGGTAATCTCACTTCGGGTTTCTTGGTTCATAGTTTTCCAAAAATTCAAAGCGGCTGATGTCCACCTTTCGGGGACCATTGGGAACACCCTTTCGCTGATCCTATAATACATCCTTAATCCCGACGAGGATCCACGCACGGCTTTCTTTGTCCAAACACGGGGCCGACACCCCAAAGTTCTCATGTGTTCTATACTAGGGAAGATCCGCGATAACTCATACATCTGATCTAATGTAAGTCACATTTCCAAAATGAATTATGTTAAGATCCGCCTAACTCATCATTGAAACCATTTCCAAAAAGAATATTTGTTGAAGCGGTTCCGTGCAGCTGAGCCGATACAATCCCTTCACATCGACATTTAGTAGTTCAAAACACATCGGGCCGAGGGTATTCGCTTCCACGACGATCGTAGAGACTTGATACACGCTTTTTCCCTATGATTCTCTCGCTTGAGCCTTGGGCATTTAGAATTTCTCAAAGCCTACAAGGAAAATGCACCTCGAGTAATCATATGCCAAAATTACCTTGAGTAATCACTCAACATAAAATTATTCCCTTGGTCATAACCTCCTCTTCAAACATGATTCAGGTTGGAATCGACATCGACTACCAACCTGATCCTCTTTCGGGATTTATATGACCCCGCTGGGATTAATCCAAAAGTATGCTTTTACTTGTAAATCAAACCTAATTTCGTGACTTATTTATCAAATAAATTGTTTATCACCGATGCTTTGTATGATCAAATGCCCTCAATAATTGCATCGTCACATTGATACCGCATCCAAAGATTAAATTAACAGCCCCTTGTAACTAGATTCAATACTTTTTATCTTCGGGGCAATATTATTGGTCACACGTGATTGCTAAGATTTAATACGAAGAATCGCGGTGCAAGTACGCTTTGTTTGATTTTGCTCCCTCGAGGTTCATAAGTTTTATCATACCAAATCTTGCAAGGGAATTAGCTTCCTGATGGATAATAATGTTAGAACCGCTCTCTAATTAATGACAAAAGATATTAATTAACGGAAAGCTATTTCAATGGGTTTCAATTAATTAATGGGCTAGATAATCTAAACACGAAAAATGACCCCATATCAACCGTATACGGGTTAAGATGGATAAAGGCAATATTAATTATGTAGTGGGATTATTAAAATAAAATAAAATATTGTATTTAAGATCCATTGGCCCAATCTTAATTCTCCTAAAGGCCCCCTTTTTCAAAATTATTGGATTTTTCTATTTTTTTGAAATTATGGATAAAAGGAGAAAGATTTTCTTGAATTTTGTTATGGAATGAAGATATGTATTCTGGAATACAAGATTATCTCATTAAATTCAAGAAATCTCCCCACTTGGTTATTCATGAGGTAAATTTCAAATTTTGAAAATATAAATGGGCAAGAAAGATTTTCTTTGATTTTCTTGAAAAGATATTATGGAAGATATGTATTTCTTTTAAATACAAGAATATCTCATAAATTCAAGAAGATCCAAATTTGGATTCTTGACACTTTAATTTTCAAAATCATCCATAAAATAGAGGAGGTGGATTTTTGTGAATATTTTAATTATGGGAAAAGAATATATGGATATATTCAAGATTTCTACGTGACCAAGAAAAGTCTTTTTCCCCACATTGAAATATCACATAAATTTCGGCCCAACTCCTCCTATAAATAGGGATGATTAGTTCATTCCCAAGTACAATTCCATGTGGCTAGAAATATTAGCAAATCCACATAAGTGGTGCAACAAAGTTTATTTTTTTTTTCCATTTGTTAATTGTTCGCGAGTATCCTTCCAATCGGATTGTCGAGCAAGGGCTAAGGGAATACTTGGGAAGTCCTTTTTGTTAGTCCGTCCGACCAAAGTCAACGCTATCCCGAGAGGTACGCTCACGTAAAACTCCGTAGATTCCGTGATGCAAGGTTTTACGTGGCTTTTTATATGCATGATATGTTGTTGCAATTATTATTTGAATTAATATAGGATTAATTCATGCTAGTAATAATTAATGAATTAAATTTGTATTTAAATATTCACCCCTAATAGATCTCGCAAACTCATTCCCCAACAATCGGCATTGAGCCACTCACCGCTTTTGCTCAATTTTTTAAATTGTAATTTAATTCGCCGACATTAAATTTGAAATCGATAGTAGAACCGTTAGATCTGCTTTTGGTGTATCCAATTGTCATGGATTTTAATGTTTTATTTTGCATGCATATAAACCGTGGTTTTTAATTCGATTCGCTCGATTTGTTTTTGCCTCGAGAAAATCCACGAAGTAGACCAGATTTGTTTAATTTGATCAATGTAATAGGCTAGTTCAGATCTAGGTTTATTTATTTTTGTAAATAAATTGTAACCGGATCGGGAAACTAAGAGACGGCGAATTAAAGGATCTAAATCCGTAATCAGCGTAGGGCGCACGCATGCGCCGCTGGCATGCACGGGCGCAGGGCGCAGGCCGGGGCGTGCCGAGCGCATGAGTACGGCGTCAAGACGGGCGGTGCGCGCTTCCAGCGTTTATAGGCGGATGTGGCGACGCTGGCGCGCGCACGGCGGCGCGCGGAGAAGCCGGTGCCGCGAGACGCGGGACGACGGAAGCGGGCGAAATACAAGCAAGGACGCGCGCTGAGGCGGGGTGAAGGCAGTGCTGACGCGTTACGGATGCTGCTGCGACGTGGACGCGTGATAAGGAGGCGAAGGCGACGCACAAGGTTGCTTTTCCGAGATCTCGCCGACGCCGACACTCGATTAAGATTGCTGGGCGGCACGATACCGCCGCGTGCCGCCGAGGCTATCCCAGTTAGCACGCCGACGCGGGCGGCATCCCTACCGTGAGTCGCTTTGGCGTGGCGTTCGAGACGGGCGGATTTTTTCGAGACGAACGAGCGGGAGAAATTCGAGACGTGTTTCTTCAAGATCAAGCCAAGAAAAATCAAACCACGACAAATTGGATAATTTGTGCCCAATATGTTTTTTTTTTTCGCTTTGCTTGATTTATTTTGTGTTATCTTATGCTTTATTTAATTTGTTTAAATGTGTTTGTATTTAGGGTCGCCAAATTGAAAAATCTCAACTTCAAAATTACTAAGTATGTTTTAAATAATTAATTGATAATTTTATTCCTGATAATAAAATTGAATTAATTTTGACCTCCATGATTTATTTATTTGTGAATTCTTTTGGAGAAATTCTCCAACGGACGGTCAAAAGATAGGTTTCACATGAATGAATTCCAAACGGATGATTGTGGGTTATTACTAATATGCATTTATGACCCTCCCAACGAGGCTCGATCAAAGCGAAATAAGAATCCTCAGATTTAATCATGGTTATTACTTAGGTATAAAATTGATATGCATATATCCAAGTCCCCGCTAATTTTATATTGGTCAAGTGGAGCCAACTATTAACTGATATTAAAGGTTTGTAATCGTTTTGTTTGTAACTCGCTTGAATGTGTTTAAATAATGACCCACCCAACGCGCTTATTTAAACCTGCTTTTGAGATGTTGGTCGATGCATGTTCATATTTTTTTTTGAGATTTTAATATGATGCATGTGATCAAACCTTGTGATATATTTGTGCTTATGCATATTATTGTTTATTTCACCATCATGTCGCAACCTTTTAATCCACTATTCAATATACTTAAAGACAATTTGCTCACCGGAGAAAATTTTGTTGATTGAATCGAAAACTCACTATTGTCCTCATCGCACAAAGCCATAATCGGTTCTCACCACACCTAAACCTGATAAAACCATCGATGAGTCCACTAAAATGGTTAAGAAAGAGTATGTCGATCGAGCGGTCCAACGAAAATGGCTAAGTGTACCATCTGCTTTATGTCGATGTGTTGCAACACCAACACCGTAACGCTGAGACCGCCAAGAAATCATGACTAGTCTTAAAGCATGTTTCAACATCGTAACCGCGGCTGGCCTGATCACCATGGGACTTGCTCTCTATGAAAATGGTGGAGGAACGCCAGAAGGGAGCACGCTTAGCAGATGATGGCACACCTTTTAATAAACTTGAGGCACTTGGCGCCGAATACGATATCGAGACCCAAATCGATTTTCGGTCTTCATTCTCCGCCAAAAAGCTTTTGAACAATTCAGAGGAACTACCGTGCATGAATAATCAAGTCCTCGATGCCCCGATTCAAAATAAGCTTTAGTCTCCCAAGCAGAGGCGATATGGTAGAAAGCCAAGCCTTGGTGGCAATCGACCTTTTCTTCTAGCACTAAAGGTGGTAAGAACAAGAAAAGGAACAAAGGCCACAAGCAAGTGAATCCCAAGTGTTGCCAATGGCAAAGAAAAGAAGAAGAAGGGTGGTGGAGAACAAGCCAAATAAGGGGAAGTGCTTCAACCATGTGAGAAAGGACATTGAGGTCACTGCTCTGCACCCAAGAGGGATGGAAAGAAAGGTAATTTCACGCACTAGTTGTTGAAACTTGTTTAGCGGCCAGATGCCTCCCATTTTGTGGGTGGTGGATACGGATCCACTAATCATGTTTGTTTCACATTACAGGGTTCAAACGATTCGACAACTTAGCGTGGAGTGAGGTCCTCATCACACCGGGCGATGCTATTTAGAGAGGGCAAATTAAGCAAGGAGAAGTGCACCTGCCTTTTGAAGACAATGCTTTTAATTTTGAGACATTATTTACGCTCCTGATTTTTAAAAGAATTCATTTTCGCTTTAAACTTTTATGATGGATATTTTGGTTACTTTTTTAATAAAAGTTGTTACCATTTTTTTTTTGATAAATTTATCCGTCATGGAACGTTGTTGAATGATCTCTATACAAATTAATTGTGCACACCACTCACTTAAATGTATCCTATAACACATCAATCAAGCTTCCGAGAAAAGAAAACGCTCATCGACGTGAACGAGACACTTTTTGACATCTAAAGATTAGGTCATATAAATCCAAAGAGGATCCAAAGGTTGGGAGAGACGGCTCACTAGGGTTTTCCCAAGTTGAACCGATTCCAACCTCGCGAATCATGTTTGGAGAGTAATATGACCAAGAGGGCATTTGGAGCCAAGGGGAATAGGGCCAAAGAAGTGTTAGAGATCGCTCACATGATGTGCGAAGTTCAATGTCAACCAAAGCAAAGAGGAGGTTATGAGTAATTTTATTGATGATTACTCAAGGTACATTTTCCTTATGAAGCATGAATCGAGACCTTTGAGAAATTCTAAGAATTTAAGGCTCAAACAGAGAATCATGTGGAAAAACGATCAAGTCTCTACGATCCGATCGTGGAGGCGAATACCCTCAAATAATGAGTTTTTGAACTACTTATCCGATGAAGGATTGTATCCCAAATTATCACGCATCTTAACCCCTCAACAAAACGGGGATTGCAAGAGCTTAAAACATAATTCTTTTTTGGAAATGGTTAGATCAATGATGAGTTATACGATCTTCCCCGAGTCGCTCGGGGTCATACCTTGGAAAACAAATGACTTACATTCTCAACTTGGTGCTATCCAAATCGGCCCCCAAAACCCAAAGAATTGTGGACCTGGACGCAAGTCTAGTATGAGACACATGAGAACTTTGGGGTGTCCGCCCACGGTTGGACAAGGAAACCCAGAATTGGATCCTCGATCGTAATTAAGGTCGTTTTGTAGGATACCCCGAGGGAACAAAAAAGGTGAATGTTCTATAGTTCAAGATCAAAAGGTGGACATCCGCACCCACTTTAGATTTTGGAAAAAACTATAGAACCAAAGAAAACCCGTATGTGAGATTACCTTAAATGAGCTTTAGAGGGCAAACCTCAAAGCCGAATCGTATTTCAGATGATATACCAAACGACACGCTTTCACAACCGAGCCTCAAGATAAGGGGAGGGTTGTTAGACACCGAGAGATTCATGGAATAGAGAGTCCTGACTTGATTTCCTAATCGCACCCATGGACAAATGACGAGGCACTCCAAGATAAGGATGCAGATTCTTGGCAAACAAAGAATGAAAAAGCCAAATGGGTTCTATGTTTCATAATAGAGTGTGGGAGCTAGTCGAACCACTTAATGGGGTCAAACCCATTGAATGCAAAAGTGGGTATATAAGAGGAAAAGAGGACCGACGGAAGGTTGAAACCTTTAAAGCAAGACTAATGGCGAAAGGTTATACTCGTAAAGAAAGGGATCGACATGAGAAAAAAATTTTTTCGCCAGAGCCATGCTTAAGTCCATCCAGATTCTTCTTATCGATTGTCACAAGATTTTCAACTTTGAAATCGCAAATGGATGTCAAGACAAATTTTCCTTAACTAAGTCTTGATGAAGAGATCCATATGCAACAACCCCAAGGTTTCATTGAAACAAAGCCAAGAACACCTAGTTTGTAAAGCAAGAGGTCCATTTACTTGACTCAAACAAAGCATCCAGAGTTGGAACCAAAGTTTTGATCATGTAATAAAGTCTTATGGGTTTGATCAAACGAAGTTTTAAAGTTGTGTATATATAAGCTGTGATCGAAATCAGATTGGTATTCTTAGTATTATACGAGATCACATTGTGATCATCTGAACAATGTGAAGGTGTTATCGACGAAGGGGCATGGCTTTCAAAACAATTTGATATGAAAGACTTAGGAAAACCGGACATATCCTTGGGATCAAGATAACTCGAGATCGCAAGAAAAGGATGATCGGTTATCGCAAGTTTCATACATAGACACCGGGGTTTTGAAACGATTCAAAGATGCAAGATTCCAAGAAAGGATTCGTGACTTTTCAAACTTGGAATCCATCTATCCAAGAAAATGTTCCCTAAGACAAAAAAGGAGATAGATGACATGAAAGATATTCCTTGTGGTTTCTACCGCCTAAACCTTATGTATGCAATGTCGCAGACGAGACCCGATATCCGCTTTTGTCATAGGCATGGTAGCAAGATATCAAAGTAACCCGGTGAAAAGTTTAATCGACTACGCTTAAAAACATTCTCAAGTGTCCGAAAAGAACTCGATAGAATGTTGATTTATCACCGATACTCCAATCCCCATCTCCACACCTGACTCCTGGATTTCCAATCGATATAGATTCCGTAAATTATCCGCCCCGCTTAGTGTTTTCCATTTGGGAAGTGTAGGCTATCAACGGACGAGTGTGAAGCGTAAATGCATCAACGACCAACCATGGGACTCGGGTAAGTAGTGCCATGAAGCAAAGGAAAGAACCGATTGGGCTCTAGATCTTCTTAAGGATTTCGATGGTGTTCTCAATTTGTTCTAGCAATATCTCGCTAGGGGCGCTTACAAAATTCAAAAGAACCAAGAGTCCACGATTCAAACAAACACATTAAAGGAAAGACATCTTATACGAGAAATCGTAAGAGAGGAGATATAGATGGGCAAAGATAGCGCCCGAGGACAAATTTCTAGCGCATCCATTCATTAAAGCCGCCCGCCCGCCTCAATACATTCGAGACATGTGAGTGGAATGGGTGTCAAGACCGCTGCTAACTGCTTTGAGTATAAGTGGGAGAAATTATTAGGTTCGTGGTAGGTGACATTAGATGTCACTACTACTCGAGACATGTTGTAGTATACTTAAAAGCGCATTTTGAGTATAAGTGGAGATTGTTGGGATTATAATTTAAAAGTATGCTTTTTACTTTGATAATCGAAACCAATTTCCGCACTTATTTATCAAATAAATTGTTTATCACCGATGCTTTAAATATGATTGAATGTTATATATATTTATCGATAACGCTCAATAATTCAGACGCAGGTTACATCAGAGTTAATTTAGTGATACCGCATCACGTAAGATTAAATTAATAAATTCCTTTGTAAC
Organism: Stenogyne calaminthoides; assembly: GCA_037126765.1. Classification (NCBI taxonomy): domain Eukaryota; kingdom Viridiplantae; phylum Streptophyta; class Magnoliopsida; order Lamiales; family Lamiaceae; genus Stenogyne; species Stenogyne calaminthoides. Next base: position 17,777,165 of record JBBCBC010000024.1, on the reverse strand, counting down.
TAAAAAGTACGCCATTCACGACCTAGATGGAAATGAACAACCATCGCGAAAGGTTGAGGTGTAAGGCTCGTATTGGTTTGTCTTGACCAAGAGATTACACTAGTGCATGATCGATGCGCTAATAGACCTACATGAGGATAAATTCTTCGTAATCCAACAAGGAAGAATTAGACCACAAATGTTCGTTGTTTCTTAACCTTCGCCCCTTAAATAGATCACGTGGGATTGGTAACTATTGCTTTGACTTATCATGGGTAGCTTAATCGAGAGATTCAATACTTTTTATCTTGGGCAATATTATTGGTCACATGTGATTGCTAAGATTTAATACGAAAAATCGTGGTGCAAGCACGCTTGTTTGATTTGCCCCTCGAGGTTCATAAGTTTTATCATACCAAATCTTGCAAGTGGAATTAGTTTCCAGATGGATAATAATGTTGAACCGCTCTAATTAAGACAAAAAGATATTAATTAACGGAAAGCTATTTCAAAGGGCTTGAATTAATTAATGGGCTAGATAATCTTAAACACACGAAATAATGACCGAGCCATATTGACTGTAATACGGGTTAAGATGGATAGTGCAATATTAATTATGTAGTGGATTAATTAATATTTATGGGCTTGAATTATATTGTGGCTCAATATTAGATATTCAAGATCTATTAGAAGGTCCAATCTTAATTCTCCTAAAGGCCCACCGAGTAGCCCAACATATAAATCCAATAACCTAAAAGGTGATTAAAATAAAATAAATGTTGTTGCTTAATATTTCTCTATTTTTTTCAAAATTATGGATAAAAGAGGGAGAAAGATTTTTTTGAATTTTGTTATGGAATGAAGATATGTATTCTGAATACAAGATTATCTCATTAAATTCAAGAAATCTCCCACTTGGTTATTCATGAGGTAAATTTCAAATTTTTGAAAATATAGTGGGCAAGAAAGATTTTCTTGATTTTCTTGAAAAGATATTATGGAAGATATGTATTTCTTGAAATACAAGAATATCTCATAAATTCAAGAAGATCCAAATCTTGGATTCTTGACACTTAATTTTCGAAAATCATCCATAAAATATGAGGTGGATTTTTGAATATTTTAATTATGGGAAAAAGAATATAAGGGATATATTCAAGATTTCTTGGTGACCAAGAAAAGTCTTTTTCCCACATTGAAATATCACATAAATTTCGGCCCACCTCCCTCCTATAAATAGGGATGATTAGTTCATTCCCAAGTACAATTCCATGTGCCGGAAATATTAGCAAATCCACATGTTGGTGCAACAAAGTTTATTTTTTTTTTTTTGTTAATTGTTCGCGAAAGTATCCTTCCACCGGATTGTCGAGCAAGGGCTAAGGGAATACTTGGGAAGTCCTTTTTGGTTAGTCCGTCCGACCAAAGCCAATGCCATCCCGAGAGGTACGCTCACGTAAAACCCGTAGATTCCGTGATGCATAGGTTTTACGTGGCTTTTTATATGCATGATATGTTGTTGCAATTATTATTTGAATTAATATAGATTAATTCATGCTAGTAATAATTAATGAATTAAATTTGTATTTAAATATTCACCCTAATAGATCTCGCGGTAACTCATTCCCCAACATAATCTAATTTTAGATGCCAAAGAAGTCTCTGCTCACGCCCGATGAACGCTTTTTCTTTTCTAAAACAAATATGTGTTATAGGATACATTTCGTGAGTGGTGTGCATAAGCAATTGTATAGAGATCATTCAACTACGCTCCGTGATGTATAAATTTATCAAAAGAAAATGGTAACAACTTTATTAAAAAGTAACCAAATATCCATCATAAAAGTTTAGAAACCTAAAATGAATTCTTTCTAAAAATCCTAACGTAAAGAATATCTCAAAATTAAAACGTTGTTTTCAAAAGACAGTGCACTTCTCCCATCGCTTCACCGCCACTCTCGAAGATCGCCAAAACAGATGAGGACCTCACTCCCACTAAGTTGCCGTCCGCTTGAACCCCTCAGAATGTGAAACAAACATGATTAGTGGATCCCGTGATTCACCACCCACAAAATGGGAGGCATACGCCGCTAAACAAGTTTCAAATAACTAGAAGGCGGAGAATTACCTTTCTTTCCATCCTCTTAGGTCCGAACAGTCGACTTCCAATGTCCTTTCACCGCAGCTTGAAGCACTTCCTTAGCTTGTTTGTTCACTCCACTTGAGTTCACTTGCTTGAGGCCTTTGTTTCTTTTCTTGTTCTTACCACCCCTTGGTCTAGAAGAAGAAGAAGGTCCGTTTGCCACCAAGGCTTGGCTTTTCTCGCCTAATATCGCCTCTCGCCGAGACTAAAGCTTGCAAATGCATCGTGCATCGAGAACTTCGATTATTCATCCGTAGTTCAACCCGAATTGTTCAAAGCTTTTCTACAGAGAATGGAGCACGAAATCGATTTTGGTCTCGATATCAGATTCAAAATCCGCCAAGTACCTCAAGTTTATTAAGGTGAGCCATCATCCGAGAACGTGTTCCCTTTTACTATGCTCTCCACCATTTTCATAGAGAGCAAGTCCTCATGGTGATCCGACGAGCCACATGGTTCGGATGTTGAAACATCGCTTTAAGACTAGTCATGATTTCCGCAATGTCTCAATGTTCCGTGTTGGTGTTGCAACACATCCGATATAGAAGCCAAGATGGTACACTTTGCCATTTCGTTAGACCGCCTCCCCAACAAGATACTCTTTCTTAACCGCTTTTAGTGGACTCATCCGATGGTTTATCCGGTTTAGGTGTGGTCGTAACCCATTTATGGCTTTGGCAAAGAGGACAATAGTGAGTTTTCGATTCCAATCAACAAAATTTTCCCAAAGGATCAAATTGTCTTTCAAGATATTGAATAGTGGATTAAAAGGTTGCGACATGATGAACCGAATAAACAATAATATGCATAAGCATAAAATATATCACAAGGTTTGATCGCATGCATCATATTTAAAATCTCAAAAAATATGATGAACACGCATCACCCAACATTCAAAAAAACAGCTTAAATAAGCCACGTGGTGGGTCATTATTTAAACACATTCAAGCAAAGTTACAAACAAGAACAAAATAAAACCTTTAATATCCGTATTAATAGTTGGGTCCACTTGACCAATATAAAATCGACAGGACTTCGGGGAAGTATATGCATATCAATTTTATACCTAAGTAATAACCATGATTAAATACAGATTACTATTTCGCTTTTGATCGAGCCTCGAGGGGAGGGTCATCGCCGCCACTAGTAATAACCCACAATCATCCGCTTGGAATTCATTAATGTGAAACCTATCTTTTGACCATCCCGGGGGAATTTCTCCAAAAGAATTCACAAATAAATAAATCATGGAGGTCAAAAAATTAATTCAATTTTATTATCCTAATAAAATTGTCAATTAATTATTTAAACATACTTAGTAATTTTTGAAGTTGAGATTTTTCCATTTGGCAACCCTCATGCAAACACATTTTTAAACAATGTTTAAATAAAAAGTGAAGATATTCCGACAAACTGCAAAAGCCAAACGTAAAAATAAATCCGGACATAGCCCGGGCCCAAATTATCCAAACAGTCATGGTTTGAAGTTTCTTGGCCATGGTCTTGAAGAAAGACGCTCTAATCACAAAAACAAAAGATTATTATTTAATTATTTGTTTATAAATAATAGTTTGTAAATGAAAAAGCCAAAATTAACGGATTAGATTACCACTTCTTCGATGATGCCACGCCACTGCATTGGGATTGTGAATATTCCCGCCGGCAGATTTTTTCGACGCCAGTCTCAGCAGATCCGGTAACGGGGTAATAATAGCTCACTCTCCGGGCCAATTTTTCTTTCTTTCTTTCTTTCTATTTATAAGGATTTAACTGGCCTTTATTGGGATATATTTAATATATAAAAAAAAAATTAAAGTTAGGATTTTGATCTCACTTATATTTCTTATTCGCATAACCTTTTGTTCGTTCTACGATTTCGCGCCTCCATCGACCTTTCTTCGATTTCAGCCCTTAATTTTTTTTTTCGATCCCCGATCCGCATAATTTATTTACAAAAATAAATAAACTCCTAGATCTAGACTAGTCTATTACATTGATCAAAATCAAACAAATCCTAGTCTACTCGTGGATTTTCTCACGAGGCAAAACAAATCCGAATCTAATCGAATTAAAAAAAACACAGCTTTATATGCATGATAAATAAACACATTAAAATCCATGACAATTGGATACCCGCAAAATGATCTAATAAATTCTACTATCCAATTTCAAATTTAATGTTCGCGAATTAAATTACAATTTAAAAAAATTCAGAGTCTTAAACCGTGGGCTCGATACCAGCTTGTCAGGGAACGAGTCACACAGATCTATTCGGTGAATATTTAAATACAAATTTAATTTTTAATTATCACTAAAGATGAATTAATCCTATATTAATTCAAATAATAATTGCAACAACATATCATGATATATAAAAACCACGAAAAACCTACGATTTATGAATCTACTTCGGTTTACGCGATAGTACCTCTCCTGGACGGCAAAGGACTTCGGCCGACGGACTAACCAAAAGGACTTCCCAAGTATTCCCTTAGCCCTTGCTCAACTATCCGTGGAAGGACACTTGTTTAACAATTAACAAAAAGGAAAAAATAAACTTTGTTGCACCACTTATGTGGATTTGCTAATATTTCTAAAGACATGGAATTGTATTTGGGAATGAACTAATCATCCCCTATTTATAGGAGAGGGAGTGGTCGAATTTCTAGTGAAATATCAATGTGGGAAAAGACTTTTCTTGGTCACCAAGAAATCTTGAATATATCTTCTATATTCTTTTTTCCCATAATTAAAATATTCCACAAAAATCCCACCTCCTCTAAATACGGATTTTTCGAAAATTTTAATGTGCAAGATTCCAAGATTTGATCTTCTTGAACTTATGAGATATTCTTATATTTTAAGAAATACATATCTTCCATAATATATTTTCAAGAAAATCAAGAAAATCTTTTTGCCCATTATATTTCCTATTTTTTCTAAAAATTACTATATAGATGAAGCTAGTGGGAAATTTCTTGAATTTAATGAGATAATCTTGTATTCCAAGAATACATATCTTCATTCCATAACAAAATTCAAAGAAAATCTTTTCTCCCAACAAATCTATAAATTTCAAAATTTTGGTGGAAAAATTAAGCAACAATATTTATTTTATTTTAATCACCTTTTTTCGCTTATTGACTATTTGTCATTACTCAGGGGCCTTTAGGAGAATTAAGATCGACCTTCTAATGGATCTTGAATATCTAATATTGAGCCACAATATAATTCAAGCCCATAAATATTAATTAATCCCACTACATAATTAATATCAGACCATCCATCTTAACCCATATTACAAATAATATGGCTCCCCGGCCATTATTTCCCGTGTTTAAGATTATTCAGCCCATTAATTAATTCAAGCCACCAAATAGCTTTCCGTTAATTAATATCTTTTGTCCTTGGTCGAGGAACGGTTCAACATTATTATCCATACCTAAACTAATTCCACTTGCAAGATTTGGTATGATAAAACTTATGAACCTCCCAAAAAAATCAAGCAAAAGATTTCATTACACGAGATTCTTCAGATATATCTTAGCAATCACATGTGACCAATAATATTGCCCAAGATAAAAAGTATTGAATCTCTCCGATTCGCTACCCATGATAAGTCAAAGCAATAGTTACCAATCCCAAGTGATCCTATTTAAGGGACGAAGGTTAAGAAACAACGAACCAATCGAGGTATAATTCTTCCTTGTTCACTTCAAGAATTTATCCTCCTCAGAGGTCCAATTCAACAAGATCACCATACACTAGTGTAATCTCTTGGTCAAGACAAACCAATCTGAGCCTTACACCTCAACCTTTCGCGATGGTTGTTCATTTCATCTAGGTCGTGAATGACGACTTTTTTAGTTACATGCGGACCGTTAATTTAATCTTCTATGATCCGGTATCACTAAATTAACTACAAGTAGTAACACGCATTTAATTATTGAACAGCTTATGCAAAGAAATATAAGTAACATTCAATCATATTTAAAGCATCGATAAATAATTTATTTCAAAGTAAATAAGTCTGAAAATTAAGTTTCGATTATACAATTTAAAAAGCATACTTTTCAGTATAATCCCAACAGGTATGATAAAGCTTATGAACCTCCCAAGGGGGGCAAATCGAACAAGCGCATTTGCACACGATTCTCCTCAGATAAATCTTAGCAATCACATGTGACCAATAATATTGTCCAAGATAAAAAGTATTGAATCTCGTTGATTCTCTACCCATGATAAGTCAAAGGAATAGTTACCAACCACACGTGATCCTATTTAAGGAACGAAGATTAAGAAATAACGAACCACTGAGGTCTAATTCTTCCTTGTTCAATTCTGAAGAATTTGTCCTCCTCAGAGGTCCTATTCAAAGGCATCACCATGCACTAGTGTAATCTCTTGTCAAGACAAGTCAATCCGAGCCTTTACACTTCAACCTTTCTTGATGGATTGTTCATTTCCATCTAGGTTGTGAATGGCGTACTTTTAGTTACAAGGGACTGTTAATTTAATCTTTTGTGATTTGGTATCACTAAATTAACTACAATGTAACACGTAGGATATATTGAACAGTTATACAATAAATATATGTAACATTCGATGATATTTAAAGCATCAAATGATAAACAATTTATTTCAAAGAAATAAGTTCAAATTCAGCTTTTGATTATACAAAGTAAAAGCATACTTTCTAGTATAATCACAACAATCTACCACTTATACTCAAAGTATGCTTTTAAGTATACTACAACATGTCTCGTGTAGTTCCTAATTCGTGACATCTAATGTCACCTACACGAACCTAATAATTTCTCCCACTTATACTCAAAGCAGATTGGCAACGGTCTTGATACCCATTCCTTCCACATGTCTCTCGAATGTATTCGTATGCACTTTTGTGAATGGATCTCACCAGGTTATCTTCGACGCTATCTTTGCCACATCTATATCTCCTCTCTTAACGATATCTCGTGATAAGATGGTATTTCCTTTCAATGTGTTTGTTGACCTTGTGGGCTCTTGGTTCCTTTGAATTTGCAAATCGCCCCCAATTGTCACAATAAAACAAATGATTCTCACGGGCAAATTCGAACTACATTCAAGTCCACTAGGAAGTTCTTGAGCCAAACCGCTTTTTTCACGCTTCGCAGTTAAATTACATTTTCGCTTCCATGGTAGAATCACACACATTTCGCTGACGCTTCTCCATATCACGCCTCCTCCCCCATGCAAAACACACTACCGGTAGATTTTTTTTGAGTCTATGTCCGAATGGAAATCCGATTCCGTAGTAATGGGGATTTGACTATCCGACCGATAAATTAACATTCTATCCCGAAGTTCTTTTCAGATACTTCAAAATGTTTTTTTAATCGTCATTCAATGTTCTTTTTCCCGTTACTTTTGATATCTTGCCACCATGCCAACGGCAAAAGCAGATATCCTGGCCTCGCACACATCATTGCATACATAAGGCTTCCGATACCGAAGCATAAGGAATGCCTCTCATGTCATCTATCTCCTTTTTTTCGCGCCTTAGGGCACATTTTCGATAGATGGATTCCATGTCCGAAAGGTACGGCCTTTATCGAATCCTCGTGATTCTCAATCGCTTCAAGACAAGGTCTATATATGAAGCTTGCGATAAGCCTATCATCCTTTTCGCGATCTCGAGTGATCTTGATCCCAAGGATGTGTGCGGCTTCCCTAAGTCCTTCATATCAAACTATTTTTGAAAGCCATGCCCTTACGCCCGATAACACCTTTACATCGCTCCCGGCGATCGTAATGTCGCTCACGATAGTACTAAGAATACCAATGCAGCTCCGACACGCTTTTTGTACACACAACTTTTGAACTCATTTTGAACGAACCCATAAGACTTTATAACATGATCAAAACATTGGTTCCAAGCTCGATGCCCGCTTGAGTCCGGTAAATGGACTTCATGAGCTTACAAACTAGGTGTTCTTGGCCCTTTTCAATGAAGCCTTGGGGTTGTTGATATAGATCTCTTCATCAAGACTTCATAAGGAAAAACGCCTTGACATTCATTTGCCAGATTTCAAAATCGAGATGCAGAAGAATCGATAAGAGAATTCGATGGACTTAAGATGGCTACGCTAAAAAAGTTTCCTCATAATCGATCCCTTCTTTCTCGAGTATAACCTTTCGCCACGAAGTCTTGCTTTTGAAGGTTTCCACCTTCCCGTCCGGCCCCTTTTTTTCTTATACACCCACTTGCAAACCAATGGGTTTGACTCCCATTAAGTGGTTCGACTAGCTCCCCACACTCGCTATGAAACATAGAACCCATTTCGCTTTCATTGATGTTTGCCAAGAATCAGATCCTTGTCTTCGATTGCCTCGCCATATGTCCATGGGTCTCGATTCGCCTTGTCCGGAATCAAGTCCGAGGACTCTCCTATTCCCATGAATCTTCGTCCGTTTCACAACCCTCCCACTACGACGAGGTTCCGGTTGTGTAAGTGTGTCGTTTGGTATGTCATCTTGTACAAATTGGCATTGAGGTTAGCCCCTTAGCTCATTTAAGGTAATCTCACTTCGGGTCTTCTATCGCTCATACATTTTCTTCCAAAAATCTAAAGTGAGTGCTTATAACCACCTTTTGATCTTCGACCATAGAACATACACCCTTTTGTTCCCTGGGTATCCCACAAACAACCTTAATTCTCGACGAGGATCTAATTTACCGCTTCCTTGTCCAACACGAGGCCTGACACCCCCAAATCCTCATGTGTCTCAAACTAAGCTTGCCTCGATCCACAATTTTTGGGAGTTTTGGGAACCGATTCGATGGCACCAAGTTCGTAATGTAGGTCATTGCTTCAAGGCATAACCCCGTAATCCACTTGGGGAGGATCCGCATAACTCATCATTGATCTAACCATTTCCAAAAGAGTTCCGCTTTTTCGCCGCAACCCCATTTTGTTGAGGGGTTCCGTGCGCTTAGTCGATGCAATCCTTCATCGACAAGTAGTTCAAAAACTCATCGCCGAGGTATTCGCCCCACGACGGATCGTAGAGACTTGATACGCTTTTCCCTATGATTCTCTCGCTGAGCCTTAAAATCTTTGAATTTCAAAGGTCTCTTGATTTATGCTTCTAATGGAAAATATAACGCATATCGAGTAGTCATCAATAAAAAGTGACGAAATACTCATAACCTCCTCTTTGCTTTGCTGACATTGACCACATACATCTGTGAACGATCTCTAACACTTCTTTCGCTCTATTCCCTTGGCTCCCAATGCCCTCTTGGTCATTTTACCCTCCAAACATGATTCGCAGTCGAATAGGTTCAACTTGGAGAAACTCCGCTAACCGCCTTTCACCAACCTTCGATCCTCTTCGATTTATATGTCCCAATCTTAGATGCCATAGAAGTGTCTCGTTAACGCTTTTGTTTTGAAAAAGCACGTGTTACAGATGCATTTCGTGAGTGGTGTGCACAAAGGCTAATTATATAGAGATTTTCCATCAATGTCCCGTATCAGATACACTCATCATTTCAAGAAATGATGTCATTCTTATTAGAAGAAACTTAGTGTACTTTAATCAAATTTTAGAATCAAAGTGAATTCTTTCCAAAACCGGGAACATAAAGATAATCTCAAAAAAAACTTCATCTTTAAAAAGACAGTGCACTTCTCCCATCGCTTCTAACCACTACTCATGTAAAGCATTGCAATATCTCGCTACTCATGTAGTATTGCAATAACCGCTACTATCATAAAGATTGCAATATCTCGCCATTTACGTAGCATTGCAATAATTGCCACTTTCAGAATATCGCCCGGGTGATGAGGATCTCACTCCCACTAAGTTGCCGAATCGGTTTGAACCCGAAGCAAACATGATTAGTGGATCTCAGATCAACCACCCACTTAATGAGAAGTATACGCCGCTAAATAAGTTTCAACAACTAGTGCGGCGTGAGAATTACCTTTCTTTCCGGCCCCTTTTGGGGTTGGAAACAGCAAACCTCCATTGTCCTCTTTCACCGCAGCCTTAAGCACTTCCTCTTGGATTTTCCTTGACACCACAAGCATTCTCATCTTACCATTGCCATTGGGCAATGAATTGAGTTTTATTGCTTATGGATTTTGGTCCTCTTATTTTTCTTTTGCCTTCCTTGGCCTAGAAAAAATGAAGACTTACTACTTTCCGTTAAAGCTTGAGTTTGGTGCCCCATCAATATCTCCTCGCCGAGACCAAAGCTTGCAACAAATCACCAGCCAGGCCAAAATACTCGTAAACTTTTGGGCAAGAGAGTGAAATATTAAATTCATCCGAAGTCTCCGATTATAATCTACACTCGTAAACTCAAGTTTGTTTAGATGGGCCATCTATTTTGAGGACGAATCCCTTACGGGTTTGCCCTCCACCATTTTCAGCCGATTTACATTTCTCTCAAGGTGAACATGATCACCCAACATCTCAAAATAGTTTAAATAAGCCACGCGGGTGGGTCATTATTTAAACACATTTAAGGTGTTACAAACAAGAACAAGCATAAACCTTTAATATCCAGATTAATAGTTGGTTCTGACTTGACCAATATAAAATTGACAGGACTTCGGGAAGTATATGCATATCAATTTTATACCTAAGTAATAACCATGATTAAATACATGATTATTATTTCGCTTTTGAACGAGCCTCGTGGGGGGGTCATCGCCGCCACTAGTAATAATCCACAATCATCCATTTGGAATTCATTCATGTGAAAGCTAACTTTGACCGTCCCCGGGGAATTTCTCCAAAAGAATTCACAAATAAATAAATCATGGAGGTCAAAATTAATTCAATTTTATTATCCTAATAAAATTGTCAATTAATTATTTAATTTGATTGTGAGATTTTTCATTGGGCAACTCTCATGCAAACACATTTAAAACAAATTAAATAAAGCATAAGATAGCACAATAATAAATCAAGCAAAGCGAAAAAAAAAAATATATTGGGCACAAATTATCCAATTATCATGGTTTGATTTTTTTTCGCTTGATTTTGAAGAAACGCCGCCTTGAATTTCTCCCACTTGATCGCCTCTAAAAGAACTCCGTCTCAAAACGCCACGCCAAGTAGCTCGCAATGATGCACGCCCAAGATCCGCCGACCTCGCTGCTTATCAAGGCCCATGCGCTTTTGCACAACGCGACGCTTCAAGACGCCCAGGGGACCTCGCAAGAAGCTACGCTGCGGCTTTTGCAGAATAGCCAAGCAGCGACACGCACAGATTCGCAGATTCACACAAGCCGAAAATTTCACTTGTTCAGGAACTCGGCAAGACACAAGATCCCTCACAAGACACCTACCCATATACGTACTTTCGCCGGCTGTTTGTCTCATTACCACAAGACGGCGCCACAGGCGCTTGGCGCCCGCCAGGCGCAGCGGCTTGATCCTCGCTGCCCTGCCTGCGCTCTTAGCCGGTTCGTAGGTACAGGCGTCGTCCAAGATCACGTCACGATGCTGCCTTGGCACATTTTTTTATTTTTTACCGCCACGCCTGCTTCGATTTTATCCTTTAATTTTCATCTCCGCCTGCTTTCCGATCCGACATAATTTATTTACAAAATATAAATAAACCAAGATCTAGACTAGTCTATTACATTGATCAAATCAAACAAATCCTAATCTACTCATGATTTTCTCACGAGGCAAAAACGAATCCGAACGAATCAATTAAAAACCACAATTTATATGCATGCATAAATAAACACATTAAATTCCATGACAATTGGTACCGCAAAAATGTATCTAGCAATTCTACTATCCAATTTCAAATTTAATGTTAGCTAATTAAATTACAATTTAAAAATTCAGAGTCTTAAACCGTGGCTCGATACTCAGCTTGTTGGGGAATAAGTTGCACAGATCTATTCAGGTGAATATTTAAATAAAAATTTAATTTTATAATTATTACCGCATGAATTAATCCTATATTAATTCAAATAATAATCCAACAACAAATCATGCATATAAATAATTCACGAAATCCCACGATGCGTAATTCTACGAGTTTACGGAACGCATTCTCTTGGGGCAATGGTCCGGCCGATTAAACTCACCAAAAGAACTTCCCAAGTATTCCCTTAATCCTTGCTTCGACTATCCTAAGTGGTAGGACACTTCATGTAACAATTAACAAAAGGAAAAATAAATTATGTTGCACCACCTTTGTGGATTTACTAATTTTTCCAAAGACATGGAATTGTACTTGGGAATGAAAAGAGTCATCCCCTATTTATAGAGCATAGATGGTCGAAAAAATTTTGGGCAAAAAATAATGTGGGAAAATCTTTTTCGATCTCCAAGAAATCTTGAATATATCTCCTATATTCTTTTTCCCATAATTATACTATTCCACAAAATCCCACCTACTTTTTTGTTATGGGATATTTTCAAAATTATAGGCAAGAATCCAAGATTTGGATCTTCTTGAATTTATGAGATATTTTTGTATTTCAAGAAATACATATCTTCCGTAATATCTTTTCAAGAAAATCAAGAAAATCTTTTTGCCTTTTATATTTCAAAAATTTTGAAATTTTCTTCATGCATAACCAAGTGGGAGATTTCTTGAATTTAATGAGATAATCTTGTATTCCAAGAATACATATCTTCATTCCATTACAAAATTCAAAGAAAATCTTTTCCCCTTTTTATCCATAAATTTCAAAAATAATGGAAAAAAATAAGCAACAATATTTATTTTATTTTAAACACCTTTTTTCAGCTTATTGGACTATATGTTGGGCTACTTAGGGGACCTTTTAGAGAATTAAGATTGACCTTCCAATGGATCTTGAATTATCAATATTGAGCCACAATATTATTCAAGCCCATAAATATTAATTAATCCCACTACATAATTAATATTGCACTATCCATCTTAACCTATATTACACCAATATGGCTCCTGCTATTATTTCCAAAGGTTTAAGATTATCTAGCCCATTAATTAATTCAAGCCACCAAATAGCTTTCCATTAATTAATATCTTTTGTCCTTGGTCAAGGAACCGTTCAACATTATTATCCATACCTAAACTAATTCCACTTGCAAGATTTGGTATGATAAAGCTTATGAACCTCCCAAGGGGGGGCAAATCGAATGCGCGTGACGGTACACGATTCTCCGAGATAAATCTTAGCAATCACACGTGACCAATAATATCGCCCAAGATAAAAAGTATTGAATCTCGCTGATTCTCTACCCATGATAAGTCAAAGCAATAGTTACCAACCACACGTGATCCTATTTAAGGAACGAAGATTAAGAAATAACGAACCACTAAGGTCTAATTCTTCCTTGTTCAGCTCAAGAATTTGTCCTCCTCAGAGGTCCTATTCAAATAAGATCACCATGCACTAGTGTAATCTCTTGGTCAAGACAAGCCAATCCGAGCCTTACACTTCAACCTTTCACGATGGATTGTTCATTTCATCTAGGGTCGTGAATGACGACTTTTTAGTTACAAGGGACCGCAATTTAATCTTCGTGATCCGGCATCACTAAATTAACTACAATGTAACACGCATTTATTTATTGAACAGCTTATGCAAAGAAATATATGTAACATTAATGATATTTAAAGCATCAGTGATAAATAATTTATTTCAGTAAATAAGTTCGAAATTCAGTTTTGATTATACAAAGTAAAAGCATACTTTCTAGTATAATCCCAACACTGGGGGCATGCCAAGCTAGGATATTTCACTATCTTTTTCCTATGTAATTTCGTGTGTTCTTTCTGTTGGGTTTATCCCCTATTTTTAATGATATACAAAGATGGAAACCCTAATGGGCCACTTAATGGGCCTTCTAAACAAGGAGATACAAGATACACTAAATCTTCGCCTGGATCTTTAATAGATGTGTAAGATCTCTCTTTCCATAACGAGCACTGGGAATCTTGCTTATCTTCGATATATGGATGCCTACCTTGCTCTTGGGGCGACCTCGGGGGGAGGTCGCCCAATCAACTAGTCCCTATTCTCTTCTTTCCGACCTCACTTGCGGACCCTCCTCGAGGGAGGTCGCTTGTTAAGGCGAGCTTGATCTTCTTTACTCGTCCCCAGGTCGCCCGGTGAGGGCCCTCCTCGGCATCTCATCCTCTTCAGCTGGAACTTGGTTCTAGCTGCCACGTCATCACCATTTGCCACGCCATCATCCTTCGCCACGTGGCTGCTGAGTGATTATTATGGCTACAACATGGGACTTGGTTGAGTTTCCAAAAGGGGGACAAACCCATAGGTTGCAAATGGGTCTACAAGCGTAAGAACGATGCAAATGGCAAGGTACAAACCTACAAGGATAGGTTGGTGGCGAAAGGTTATAGCCAACGCGAAGGCATTGACTATGATGAGACTTTCTCACTAGTTGCTAAAATCAAGTCCATTCGAATTTTACTTACGGTGGCAGCACACCTCGATTACGAGATTTGACAGATGGATGTCAAAATAGCTTTCCTCAATGGGAACATTGATAAGGAAGTGTTTATGACTCAACCGAAAGGTTTCATATCAAAGCTAAAATTCAATCTTGTGTGCAAGCTTAAACTATCCATTTATGGAGTTGGAATATCCGATTTGATGAGGCTGTCAAATCATTTGACTTCGTCAAAAATTCGGAAGATATGGCGCGTCTATCGAAAATGCATTGGGAAGAATATTGTTTTCATAATTGTGTATGTCGATGACATACTGATTATGGGAAATAATATCCCACTCATCCAGTCCGTGAAAGGATGGTTGTCAAAGACCTTCATGATGTAGGATCTTGGTGAAACCTGCTATATCTTAAGGATCAAGATCCATAGGGATAGATCCAAGAAGATGTTGGGGCTGTCACAGTCCACCTACATAGATAAGGTGTTGAAGCGATTCGCGATGGAGAACTTTAAGAGAGGTTCTCTGCCGTCATGTCATGGGATAAAGTTGTCTAAGAAGGATCATCCTTCCACAGACGCTGACATCCGGCGCATGAAGGACATACCATATGCATCCGCAATTGGGTCCATCATGTACACCATTACTTGCACAAGGCCAAATATGGCCTTCATTGCCACAAGACCAATCGGTAGATACCAATGTAATCCGGTGAACCTCACCGATTGTTGTTAAAAACATTCTCAAGTACCTCGACGCATTTAAAGACCGCTTAATCTATGGAGGTCAATGTAACTAGTTGATATTGGTTATGCGACGCCGACCGTGATGATTACAAATCTCAACCACCTTATGTGTTCACTCTCAATGGTGGGGCGGTTAGTTGGAATAGTTCCAAACAAGAGACTACCGTAGACTCAACAACCGAAGCTGAGTACATTGTTGTGGTGAAAGCTGCCAAAGAGGCTGTCTGGATAAAACAGTTCTTGAATGAACTAGGGGTAGTTCCGAGTGCCGGAAGTCCAATAAAGTTGTATTGTGACAACACTGGTATGGTTGCACAAGCAAAGAAACTGAGATTCAATAACAAAAATAAGCATGTGCCAAGGCGTTATCACTTGATAAGAGAGATAATTGCTAGAGGGGAGATAGAGTTAGAACGTGTCCCCACGGAAGATAATTTGGCTGATCCTTTCAAAAAAGCTTTGAGTATTCATGTACACACTAGACATTTCAATGGTTTAGGGGTTAGGCATGTAGGTGATTGGCTCTAGTTCAAGTGGGAGATTGTTAGTGTTAGTGTCATAGAGACAATCCTTTGTATGGACATAATGCTAAAATAAGATTCAGTGTTGGTTTAATATTACTGTTAGTTTAATATTAAATGTACGACATTACACTTATTAGAATATTATGTTTGATTGTTTGCATTTGTTCTTATCTGTGTTCCCTTGAATCACTACTATCATTGAGTATGTGAGAACTCAGATGACTTAAGCATGATTCTCAAATATCCCCGATCAAGGATCATCAAGAATGGGATATTGATGATGCAATGGAGATTGTTGTGTGATATGCATCATACTCTTAGAGAGTGTAGTAAGATCTCACTTACTGCGAGATACTAGGTATCTCATTATGGATGCACAAATACCTTAGAGGGTATTGGAATACCCATCCGAGCAACCATTTTATGTAGTTCCACTTTATGTGTCTACGGGTGTCTCGGTTAGTGGGAGCGATGCGATACTCCTTTGACTTGAGGTCAATATGCACGACATGTGTGGAGTGATGAACTTTGACCATGACCAATGCTTACACCCTTCCATGGGTAGATATGGCTTGGATTGGGTTCATCACGAAGTGCATGTGCATGGTAGTTGAGCCAAGAAAAGTATTCATTTCTCAAAGTGGATTTAGAGAGAATACTCATCTTCTCATCATATATGGATCAAAGTCATTGACCAATGCACGTCAACTTGGACTTTGTGGCCAAGTATGACATAACTGATCAATTAGTGATTGGAGATAAAGTGATTAAGTTATTTGAATATATACTTCACCATGTTCAAGACTAATCGAGTATTCATGAATGAAAGGAGGAAATCGTAATAGCCCATGTTACAGTTACAGGTAGTTGCACGTTTCTCGCAACGTACCTCATGTTGGGGAATAGTGGGTGCCCGGATCTATTCGAGATGAATTTAAATACAAATTTAATTCTGACAATTATTACTACCATGAATTAATCCTATATTAATTCAAATAATAATTCAACAACAAATCATGCATACAAGTTCGTCACATAAATCCTACGCATGTGGAAAAGCTAGGAGTTTATGTGAACTAACCTCTTGAAGTGGCAATCGTCTAGAAGGTGGATCCCGTTCGCACGAACACACCAAAAAGCCTTCCTAAGTATTCCCAAGTCCTTGCTCGTCAATCCGGTGGTAGGACACTCGCGAACAATTAACAAAAGGGAAAAATAAATTTTATGTTGCACCACCTTTGTGGATTTCTAATTTTTCCAACACATGGAATTACATTGGGGATGAAAAATTCATCCCCTATTTATAATACAAGGGGGGGACGAAAATATTAGGGTTTACGGGAGATTGGGAAATTTCCTTGCTTCTTCTCCAAGAAACAATCTTGAATATATTCAATATATTTTATTTCCCAATATATCTCCCAAATAAAATCTTCTCTCCTTATGTTATGGCATATTTTGAAAATTTCATTATAAATAGCCAAGTGGAAGATTTCTTGAATTTAATGAGATAATCTTGTATTCCAAGAATACTTATCTTCATTCCATAACAAAATTCAAAGAAAATCTTTCTCCCTCTTTTATTCATAATCTTTGAAAATAATGAAAAATTAGGCAACAATAATTTATTTTATCTTAAACACCTTTTTCAGTTATTGGACTTTATGTTTGAGCTACTTGGGGGCCTTTAGGAGAATTTTAAGATTGGACCTTCCAATGGACTTTGAATTTTCAATATTGAGCCACAATATTATTCAAGCACATAAATATTAATTAATCCCACTACATAGTTAATATTGCACTATCCATCTTAACCCATATTACTGTTAATATGACTCCCGATTATTATTTCATGTGTTTAAGATTATCTAGTCCATTAATTAATTTAAGCCACTGAAATAACTTTATATTAATTAATATTTTTTTCCTTGGTTAAGGAACGACTCAACATTATTATCCATAACGAAAATAAATTCCACTTGCACGATTTGGTATGATAAATCTTATGAGCCTCCCAAGGGGACAAATCAAACAAGACGATTTGCACACTTTTCAATCAGATAAATCTTAGCAATCGTCGTGTAATCAATATCATTGCCCAAGATACAAGGTATTGAATCTCAATGATCCTCTTCCCATCATAAGTCAAAGCAAAGACTATTGATTGCACACGATCCTATTTAAGGGATGGAGATTAAGAAATAATGAACCACTGAGGTCCAATTCTTCTATTTTCAGTGCTGAAGAATTTGTCCTCCTCAGAAATCCTATTCAAAGGCATCATGATGCACCGCACAATCTCTTGGTCAAGACAAGCCAATCTGAGCCTTACACCTCAACCTTTCGTGATGGTTTGTTCATTTCCATCTAGGTCGTGAAAGTGTCTTTTTAGTTACAAGGGACCTCAATTTAATCTTCCGTGATCCGCATCACTAAATTAACTACAATGTAACACGATTTTTATTGAACATTTATGCAAAGAAATATATGTAACATTCGATGATATTTAAAGCATCAAAGGATAAATAATTTATTTCAAGAATAAGATGTAAACTCAAAATGTGATTATACAAAGTAAAAGCATACTTTCCAGTATAATCCCAACAATCTCCCACTTATACTCAAAGTCCGCTTTTAAGTATACTACAACATGTCTCGTGTAGAATCTACATTACACCTACACGAACCTACTCAGAGCAGATTGGCAACGGTCTTGACACTTATTCCTTCCACATGTCTCTCGAATGTATTCTCGAGGCGCACTTTTGTGAATGAATCGCCAGGTTGTCTTCTTCGACGCGATTTTTGCCAATTTATATATCTCCACTCTTAACGATTTCTCGTATAAGATGGTATTTCCTTTCAATGTGTTTGCTGACCTTGTGGGCTCTCGGTTCCCTTGAATTTGCAACTGCTCCGGGATTATCACAGTAGACCGTGATGGTGCTGGGCAAATTCGGTACTACGTCCAAGTCCACTAGGAAGTTTTTGAGCCAAACCGCTTCCTTCGCTGTCTCGCAAGCAGCTACGTATTCGGCTTCCATGGTAGAGTCCGCTATGCATTTCTGCTTAACGCTTCTCCATGTCATGGCTCCCCCCCCATGCAAAACACACTACCCGAGGTAGATTTTCTAGAATCTAGATCTGATTGGAAATCCGAGTCCGTGTAACCGATGGGAATCAGACTTTCTGACTGATAAACAAGCATTCTATCGTGAGTTCTTTTCAGATACTTCCGAATGTTTTTAACTGCAGTCCAATGTTCTTTCCATGGATTACTCAGATATTTTGCTACCATGTCGATGGAAAAGCAGATATCCGACCTCGTGCACAGCATAACATACATGAGGCTTCCAACAGCCGAAGCATAAGGAATGCCTTTCATGTCATCTATCTCCCTCAAGGCCTTAGGGCACATTTTTGGATAGATGGATTCCATGTCCGAAAGGTACAAGCCTTTCTTGAATCTCGCATGTCAATCGCTTCAAGACAGTATCTATGTATGAGGCTTGTGATAAGCCTATCATCCTTTTCTTGCGATCTCGAGTGATCTTGATCCCAAGGATGTGACCGGCTTCCCCTAAGTCCTTCATATCAAACTATTTTGACAGCCATGCCCTTACGTCTGACAAAACCTTTACATCATTTTCGATGAGCAGAATATCATCTACGTATAGTACTAAGAATACCAATGCAGTTCCGACACGCTTTTTGTACACACAACTTTCGAACTCGTTTTGATCAAACCCGTAAAACTTTATAACTTGATCAAAACATTGGTTCCAAGCACGCAATGCTTGCTTCAGTCCGTAGATGAACTTTTTGAGCTTGCAAACAAGATGTTCTTGGCCTTTTTCAATGAAGCCTTCGGGTTGTTGCATATAGATTTCTTCTTCAAGACTTCCATTGAGGAAAGCTGTCTTGACATCCGTTTGCCAAATCTCAAAATCGAGATACGCAGCTATCGACAAGAGAATGTGGATGGACTTTAGCATGGCTACAGGCGAAAAAGTTTCCTCATAGTCGATCTCTTCTTTCTGAGTGTAACCTTTTGCCACAAGTCTAGCTTTGAAGGTTTCTACCGTTCCGTCCGATCCCCTTTTTCTCTTGTATACCCACTTGCATCCAATGGGTTTGACCCCATTAAGTGGTTCGACGAGCTCCCACACCTTATTTTGATCCATACAACCCATTTCGGCTTTCATTGCCATTTGCCAAGAATCTGCATCCTTATCACAGATTGCCTCTTTGTAACTCCATGGGTCCGATTCATTTTTGTCGGGGATCAAGTCCGAAGATTCTCCTATCCCCATGAATCTTTTGGGCTATCGGATAACCCTCCCACTGCGATGAGGTTCTGGTTGTGTAAGTGTATCATTTGGTATATCGACTTGTACGGTTGGCATTGAGGTAAGCCCCTTTAGCTTATTCAAGGTAATCTCACTTCTGGGCTTCTTGTCGTTCATATAGTCTTCTTCCAAAAATCTAAAGTGTGTACTGATTACTACCTTTTGATCTTTGGGACCATAGAACATGCACCCTTTCGTTCTCTCGTGGTATCCTATAAACAGCCTTAATTCTGATCTTGGATCCAATTTACCGGCTTTCTTATCTAGCACGTATGCCGGACACCCCCAGATTCTCATGTGTTCTAGACCGGGCTTGCGTCCGGTCCACAATTCTTTAGGGGTTTTGGGAATCGATTTGGATGTCACCAAGTTTAGAATATAAGCCGCCGTTTCCAAGGCGTGACCCCAAAAACGATTTGGGTAGATCCGCATAACTCATCATTGACCTGACCATTTCTAAAATAGTTATGTTCCTTCGTTATGCAACCCCATTTTGTTTAGGGGTTCCGGGTGCAGTTAACTGGGATACAATCCCTTCATCCGATAAGTAGTTCAAGAATTTATCGCTGAGGTATTCGCCTCCATGATCAGATCGTAGAGACTTGATACATTTTTCCCTATGATTCTCTGCTTGAGCCTTAAAATCTTTGAATTTTTCAAAGGTCTCAGATTTATGCTTCATTAGGAAAATGTATCTGTATCTTGAGTAATCATCGATAAAAGTAACGAAATACTGATAGCCTTCTCTTCCTTTGATTGACATTGGACCACATACATCGGTATGAACGATCTCCAACACTTTTTTGGCTCTATTCCCCTTGGCTCCAAATGCCCTCTTGGTCATTTTACCCTCCAAACACAATTCGCAGGTTGGAAATGGTTCAACTTGGAGAGACTCCAACGAACCATCTTGGACCAACCTTTGGATCCTCTTTGGATTGATATGACCTAGTCTTAGATGTCATAGAAGGGTCTCGTTCACGTTTCCTTTTAGCCGAAACAGTCGATGTGTTATAGGATGCATTTCGTGAGTGGTGTGTACAATTAATTGTGTAGAGATTATTCAACAACGTTCCATGACAGGTAAACTCATTATTTAGAGCAATGGTAACAACTTTATTAAAAGTAACCGAATATCCATTAAGAAAAAGTTTAGAAACTAAAATTAAATTCTTTCTTAAACTAGGAACGTAAAGAACATCTCTCAAAATTAAAACTTTGTCTTTAAAAGACAACTGCACTTTTCCCACTGCTTCAGCTGCCACTCTCGTAGCATCGCCCAGTGTGATGAGGATCTCACTCCCACTAAGTTGTCGGGTCCGCTTGAACCCCTGTAAAGTGAAACAAACATGATCAGTGGATCCCGTATCAACTACCCACAAATGGGAAGCATACGACGCTAAACAAGTTTCAACAACTAGTTTGCGAGAATTACCTTTCTTTCCATTCCTTTTGGGTTTGGAACAGGCCCACCTCCAATGACCTCTCTCGCCACACTCCAAACAGATCTTCTTACTTAGTCCTTCATCTTTAATGTTTGAGTAGAACTGGTTAATCCTTAGAGTCTCTTTATTATTCTTACCACCACTTGGCCTAGAATTAGAAGTAGACCCCTTTTTAACCTTGCTCGTTTTCTTGCGCTCATTTTCCTCTTCGACCAAAGTGAGAGCTCTTATAAGATCTTCCACAGTGAATTCCATATCTTCCATTAGATATTCCACATAGGGATGATCATAGCTCTTTGGCAGAGAATTGAGAATGAAATCAACTTTGCATTTGAAATCACATTTTTCGCCAAGAGTCGCTAGTTTTTCAAAGAGAACCATAACCCTAAGGATGTGTTCTTTCGCATTCATCCATTCTTCCAATTTTAGCTTGACCATGTCATGCTTGATGCTTTGAATTTCCATATGGGCCCGATGTGCGAACATCGCCTCGAGATTTCCCATAATGTCTGCAGCTGTTGCAAAACCTTGATGAAGGTGTTTTAACAAATCTGACATCTGTGTCATAATTATTTACTTTATCAATTCCTTTGCCAGCTCCCATTCATTATATTCCATCTCTTCCCATATGCTTGCATTCTTAGCTGGTTTTTCGGGTTTTGGTGCACTAAGTACCCATTTGGATTCATGTGAAGCAAGGTCACTCATAAGTTTTTGTTTCCAAACAAAATAGTTTTCACCAGTAAGTAAATTGTCTTTCAGTATATTGAACATGGGATTAAAAGGTTGCGACATGCTGAACTGAAATAAATAACGATTTGTATAAGCACAAAATTATCACAAAATTCGATCACATGTATCATATTAAAATCTCAAAAAATATGAACATGCATCAGCCAACATCTCAAAACAGTTTAAATAAGCCACGTGGGGTAGGTCATTATTTAAACACATTCAAGCAGGTTACAAACAAGAACAGTTATAAACCTTTAATATCCAGATTAATAGTTGGCTCCCACTTGACCAATATAAAATTGACAGGGACTTTGGGGAAGTATATGCATATCAATTTTATACCTAAGTAATAACCATGATTAAATACAAATTATTATTTCGCTTTGAACGAGCCTCGTGGGGAGGGTCATCGTCACCACTAATAATAATCCGCAATCATCCGTTTGGAATTTATTCATGTGAAAGCTATCTTTTGGCCGTCCCCTGGGGGGAATTTCTTCAAAAGAATTCACAAATAAATAAATCATGGAGGCCAAAATTAATTCAATTTTTTTTATCCGGAATAAAATTGTTAATTAATTATATAAATCATACTTGGTAATTTTCGAAAGTAAAATTTTTCAAAACAATTTCCCATGCATCGCATATTCAAAACACAGTTAAATACGCACGGAAAATAAAGCAAACATCAAAACAAAAATTAAACATATTGGGCACATATATCCAATTGTCACGGTTAATTTTGTCATGTCTTGATCTTGAGAAATCGTCCCTTTGCCTTCTTCATTCGTCTAGAAAAGCTCCCACTTGATCGTCTCGAAAAATTGCCACGCCAAGCCACGTCATCGACCAACTCGCGGATCGGAGTGCACGCCTTGCACTCCCCGGCCGTGTCGATCGGCGCCGACTTGCGCTGCAAGCGCCCGTTGCGTTACTTTGGCCAGAACCCGCGCTTCTCGGCGGTCGCCAGCGCTGCATACAGCATACGCGCAGCCATCTTTGAATCTCACCTCGTGCCGCGTACCCGCATCTCCTCGCGTGCGCCACTGCGGCACCATCCAGATTCGCGCCATGCTTAGCGCGCTTTCGCCACGCCCCGCCGCGCAACGACGCCCACTGCTCCCCGTGGCGTGCCGGCTTTTGATCCGTCTTTTCGGCTCTCCGCCTCGCCACACCGTCTTGGCGCTAGATCAGCGTCGAGACGCGACGCCTCCCTTTGGCATCGCGTTTTCAAGACGCCGCGCTTTATGCCCGATTCCGGATCCGTTTTTAATTCTTCGTCTCAAATTTCCATTTTCGAACCGCCATAATTTATTTAAAAATAAAAAATAAACCTAGATCTAGACTAGTCTATTACATTGAATGAATCAAACAAATCCTAATCCACTCGTGGATTTTCTCACGAGGCAAAACGAATTCGAACGAATCGAATTAAAAACCACAATTTATATGCATGCATAAATAAACATTCATCAAATACAATGACAATTGGATACCTGCAAAAAACATCTAGCAATTCTACTATCCAATTCCAAATTCAATGAACAACGAATTAAATTACAATTTAAAATTCAGAGCCAGAAACCGTGGCTCTGATACCAGTTGTTGGTGAATAGTGGGTGTCTGGATCTATTCGAGATGAATTTAAATACAAATTTAATTCTGACAATTATTACTATCATGAATTAATCTTATATTAATTCAAATAATAATTCAACAACAAATCATGCATACAAGTTCGTCACATAAATCCTAAGCATGCGGAAAAGCTAGGAGTTTATGTGAACTAACCTCTTGAAGTGGCAATCGTCTAGAAGGTGGATCTCGTTCGCACGAACACACCAAAAAGCCTTCCTAAGTATTCCTAAGTCCTTGCTCGTCAATCCGGTGGTATGACTCTCGCGAACAATTAACAAAAGGGAAAAATAAATTTTATGTTGCACCACCTTTGTGGATTTCTAATTTTTCCAACACATGGAATTACATTGGGGATGAAAAATTCATCCCCTATTTATAATACAAGGGGGGGGGGGGGGGACGAAAATATTAGGGTTTAGGGGAGATTGAGAAATTTCCTTGCTTCTTCTCCAAGAAACAATCTTGAATATATCCAATATTTCTATTTCCCAATATATATTCCAAATAAAATCTTCCCTCCTTATGTTATGGCATATTTTAAAAAATTCATTATAAATAGCTAAGTGGGAGATTTCTTAAATTTAATGAGATAATCTTGTATTTCAAGAATACTTATCTTCATTCCATAACAAAATTCAAAGAAAATCTTTCTCCCTCTTTTATTCATAATCTTCGAAAATCATGAAAAATTAAGCAACAATAATTTATTTTATTTTAAACACCTTTTTCAGTTATTGGACTTTATGTTTGGGCTACTTGGGGGGCCTTTAGGAGAATTAAGATTGGACCTTCCAATGGACTTTGAATTTTCAATATTGAGCCACAATATTATTCAAGCCCATAAATATTAATTAATCCCACTACATAATTAACATTACACTATCCATCTTAACCCATATTACTGTTAATATGGCTCCCGGTTATTATTTCCCGTGTTTAAGATTATCTAGTCCATTAATTAATTTAAGCCACTGAAATAGCTTTATATTAATTAACATCTTTTTCCTTGGTTAAGGAACGGCTCAACATTATTATCCATACCGGAAATAAATTCCACTTGCAAGATTTGGTATGATAAATCTTATGAGCCAACCAAGGAGACAAATCAAACAAGAGGTACTTGCACACGTTTCACCGTATTAAATCTTACCAATCATCGTGTAATCAATATCATTGCCCAAGATACAAGGTATTGAATCTCAATGATCCTCTTCCCATCATAAGTCAAAGAAAAGACTATTGATTGCACACGATCCTATTTAAGGGACGGAGATTAAGAAATAATGAACCACTGAAGTCTAATTCTTCTATTTTCAGTGCTGAAGAATTTATCCTCCTGTAGGTCCTGTTCAGTGCATCATGATGCACTGGTGCAATCTCTTGGTCAAGACAAGTCAATCTGAGCCTTACACCTCAACCTTTAGTGATGGTTTGTTCATTTTCATCTAGGTCGTGAAAGTGTACTTTTAGTTATAAGGGACTGTTAATTTAATCTTCTGTGATCTGGTATCACTAAATTAACTACAATGTAACACATACTTCTTATTGAACAGTTATGCAGTAAATATATGTAACATTCGATGATATTTAAAGCATCAGTGATAAATAATTTATTTCAGTAAATAAGACAGAAACTCAGTGTGATTATACAAAGTAAAAACATACTTTCTAGTATAATCCCAACACCTCATATATTGAGAATGTCTGATTTATTTTCTAGGGTTCAATTAAGAGCGTTACTTCGACTAATCGCTCGATATATGAAGGTCTATGGGTCACACAACAAGTAACCCCCGTGTACGGATTATAGTTGGTTGATTAAGTATTAAATTAGATTTAGAATTTAATTTATGGAGAATTAATATTAATTTAGAATTAATTATTATTACTATTTAATTAAATTATATTTAATTAAATCGGAATCCCAAAATAATATTATGGAATATTATTGTAGGAAAATATCCGTAGGGGAAAACATATCTTTGAGATTTGTTTTGCAAGATTAGGAATTATCTTCCTAATAAAGATTGCTTAAGATTTAAGCCAATCTCTCCCTATATATATGACATCCCGGGATTCATTGTTTACAACAACAAGAAACCTAATTTCTCCATAAAATCTAGAATAGAAATTTTCCTAGCAAATTCCGTCTCAGATTCAACGCTGGCATATCTGTGCAAATCTGTCTACGGGGATTACGTGGATACCGTAGTTGAGAAATCTGTTATCTAATTGCTGTAAGATTTCTTGTTATGATTAATCGCATTTGTTTATGCAATTAACTGTTCATTGTTGCTGAACTATTTTATTCCGCTGCGCATGTATTATATGTTTACGTGCCTCTATATTCCAATAGTTTTTTCAATCAATTTGAACACGTTGCGGTTGAATAGTATTAAAGATGTTGATCCAATTTGGTCAACAACATGCATCATGATCTTGAACCTAAAAGAAGTACATTGTTATAAATACCAAAATATATTTAAGAAACTTTTATAGATATACTTTGTAATATTAACATACTACCTGCTATTAACTGAATTTGAATTTGTTTTACACTTCTTGCAAGTCCACTTTCCATTGTCAAGGGAAACTTTTTTGGTACACTTTTGACACGCGTGATAAAACTAATTGTATGAATGATCTATGTTGTAGCAGGTCACTATTACAACTTAGTAAGATTCCTTAAAATAAACATTAATTTTTTAATTTTTTTTCTTATGTGTATTTTTTGTATATTTTAAATGAACTTTCATCTTAAGTAAAATTTAAGAAATACCGTTTTTATTTTATCAATGTCTGCACAACAATTAATCTCAACATCCTCGAAGAACTCATCTTAAACTGATGATTGAATGCGTTGGATTTTACGTGCAATTATTGGGGCAGGAATCTTAATAAGGAGCACAATTTTTAAAATTGACCAAAAAATAGATGAATAGTCATATATCCAATCTTTCATGTGAAATTGTTTTGTTGATATGTTTACCTTCTAAGTATTTTGCTATTAATTTGCCTGTTTTGAATGTTTCACTCTTCAATTTATAAATACACAATTCGTAAAAATTACGTCTAAGATTTACTATAATTCTTAAAAAAAATTCGACACATAAATTTAGTTTGAATTTATTAATATAAGTGGATGTAAAGTGTCATAGCATTACAGATTTGTTAGAGCGATGGATACATAAATTTCTTATAGATACTATTTTTATTGACAAAAGGCGGTGGATCTATATTTTATTAAAATCTACCTTTACTTCCCCTGAACTCAGTGTTGTAACACGAATAATCCCGCCCTATGGACAAGTTCCAAAGCTGACAAGTAGCCCGCCGACGACCAGGTAAAGCGAATTGAGGGTGAGACTCTATGAACCAGAAGCTTGAAGATCAGATGCTCTGAAGGCCAAATGATCAAGAAGCCATTCAAGAAGTCGCAGTTACACACCACAGCCGCCAGGTCGCAGCCATAGGTCACAAAAATGAGGTAGCTCACAGGCGGCCAAAAGTCGCAGGTCACAGGTCGCAGGTAGCTCACTGGTTGCCAGAGGTCACAGGTGCAATTCGCTCACCACCAAAACTGCAGATCGCTAGGCGAATCACATGGAGACCTCCACAAGTCGGAGGCGACCTGTACAAATCAAAGTCATACATCTCGACAGTCAAAAGGGAACACTCAACAAGCCACGAGATCCGCCTCCAAAGTCCGCCCTGCAATTGGCGCCAAGATTAAAGATCGCGACCTTTAACTCAACGAGCCGGAAGTGGCGGCCTAAGGGACTGAAGCATTTTTCAGTGCACCTCCCTTATATAAATTCCCGCCCAAGAGGTGAGAATCACAGTATAAATAGGCCTACACGGCCACACTTGTAAGGGGGAGAGCTTTGTTAGTCTTTTCGGTACTAAAACTAGGAAGATAGTAAAAATACTACTGGCTTGGTTAGCCCCCAGATGTAGTCTCACTAATACACATTTGGGCTTGGACAGCTGTGAAAAATGACCTTGGAGAGCGGTTATAACCGCTCTCCAAGCATCGCTTGTCCAAGCTTGGATACCGATAAAAACCGATGTCCAAGAAAAGACTTCGACAAATGGGTTTTAACCGCTTTTGAAGTTTTAGATTGGACAGCGGTTAACCGCTGTCCAAGCTGATTTTTTTTTTTTATTCGTTTTTTATTTTACATAATGTCCAATATCTTTTTTTTTTTATTATTAATTTACATTTTAAAAATCCTATAATAAAACTATAAACCAAAACTTATATATACGTCCAATACCATATAATAAAACTTATATATACGTCCAATACCATATAATAAAACTTATATATACGTCCAATACCATATAATAAAACTTATATATACGTCCAATACCATATAACATAAACCAAAAATCCTATAATAAAACCATAAACCACATATATATACCAAAACATCGAAATATATAAACATACAATCATAAACATACGTCCAATACACCAAAAACATGAAATATATATCATCACAAATATATAATTTAATTACATGATACCAATATTTCAAACAACATTCTCTCAATATTGATCGTATGAATATAAGAAACGATTGTAAAGGTACCCCATCCAATCGTTTTTTCCATTTCTCCATCTTTTCTTAGAGTAAGACTTGAGCTCAAGTTCATAGACAAACCGCAAAACAACTAATCATTCAATATAGTATGATTTTTTATTCAATCAATAATAATTTAAATAAATCAATAATTGACTTACATTGGGAGAAATGTTCAATTATAGAAGCGCTTATTATATCTTTTATAAAAAGCAACAAACAAAATGTCCACAATGGTCATTATCTTGTTGCCTCTAACCTCAATTGATTAACAATGTAATAACGATTACAATTATGATTTCTTTTTCTATTCATTAGTTTGATAATTTACTAAATTAAATTTACCTTAATGTTAATCCAGTTCACTTTATTTAACCTCGATCTTGAGCCCCCGATCAAGACGACTCGATACATCGTCATCACACTATTATTATTATAATTAAAAAATAAAAATAGATTAAATATGCATAATTTTAAAAGTAAAACAAATCATTGTATAGAATATTAAAAATGAACTTACGCCCCATATATGAAACGAGATCGTATGATTAGAATAAACTCCATCACGAAGCCGGGTCCATAAAATACACACTTAATGTATTCATGTGTATGGCGACCAAAGACCCAATGATTCCTATATTATATTGAGAGTATTAAAATTAACTCGCAAATTTAGCATATATATGTGCAAATATTATAAACATGAATACAAATTTTAACGAAATGTTTATCACTCACCCCACATTTGTTGGCCAAAAAATGAGATGATCGCCCCCCGCTAGATTCAAGATGTGATTAATCTAACACATCCATGTTCTCGTACCTTATCACCCATTATGCAAGACACACTTGGGGAGAAGGAGTACATTCCACTTGCTCGGTTATCTCTCGGAGAGATATAGCTCACCCAAATATCTTTAACCAACATATATACGCTTAATTAATATTTAAAAAGAAAATTAAACTATATAGAAAGTGAATATTGAGAATTAGTAAACACATACCGAGGTAAAGGGTTATGGTGGTTGCACTCAACCACTGGCTATTCAAGACTTCACGACATGTCCCTCAATCGATTTAATTCTTGGAAAGTATTATGATGAAAGTGAGCAAGCATGGGAACCGTGGATATCGAAAAGCATTAGACGATACCATCCGTGCACCCTAGATCAGAATGATCTAAGTCTCCAAATATGGGATAACCAAGTCTTAGAGCAAAGGAGTCCCTCGATTTAGCCTCATGTGGGGCCTCCGCAGATTCTACAATTAATTTACAATATTATTTAGAACCACAAATAAGATAATGAACTTTAATAACAAATATTTAACCCTCATGGTGCTAGAGACCAAGTTGCTCGGCCATTCGATGAAGTGCCCGACCGCTGTTCCGACTGTGATGGCTTCATCGATTGGTTTTGGCATCAACAATCCTCCTCCCCGACACGGGTACATCGAAAAGTGTGACCTCACGAAAACCAGGAGTGATGGGATGACCATGAATCATTCAATGGGAGTCGGTAACGAGCCTGCGGGCCACCAACCGACGGATCCTCCGTATATAGGTAGCAAAAAAAGGTCGCTGGTCGTTTCAATAAGATATTTAGTTAGAAAATTTTAATACACTAGTTTTTAATTAAAACAAATGTGAGACATGCATATCTGATACCTGTGAGACGTTTTGAAGTGCCTCAATAAAGTCGTCCCTAGGGTTAGCCGAAAACATAAAGATTAATGACACTATGTTCACAAATTGCTCCCACTCGACGACATTTCGCGGCTCGATCTTTTCTCGCACCTCAAACGCTTCCACATCTTTAGCCAACTTGGTAACCTCGTTCCGTTAGTATACCCACCATATTCATGGCTTGAAGACCAGTGTCATTGCTAAAGATGTCTTCGTCACGCCCATATCCGACACTCAGAAATTGGCCGGATGCTCCCGGCGACCCATAGCCCGTCCAAAACAGATCATCGTAGGGCGATCATGCGAATGTCGTCAAAGCCATGGTCTCGAGATTGACGCCTCCCGAATCACAAAAAAAAAAGATTATTATTTAATTATTTGTTTATAAATAATAGTTTGTAATTGAAAGATAAATTAACGGATAGATTACCACTTCTTCGATGATGCGTTGTGCATTGGGATCGTGAATATTCCCCGCCTCGACCCTTTTCTCGTAGTCTAAAAATAAGTCGAAAATCGGGTAACAATAGGCTCACTCTCTCCAAATTTTTTCTTTCCTCTTTTCTACGATAGTGATGAACGTGTCCCTTTATTAGATATATTAAAAGTGAATATATAAAAAAAATTAAAAGTTAGATTTTTGATCTCACCATATTTTCTCTTATTCGCACATAACCTTTGTTGATCCACGATATCATGCCTCTATCGACTTGGCTTGAACGCCATTTTTATTGCTTCGATCCTACAAAGATAATAGAAATATGATAAACACCTAAAAACTTAGGGCATTAGAAATTGAGAAAATGACATTGATCAATTTTACCAGAAAACATCCTCCATAGCTCGCTTTCACAAACTCCTCCCAAAGATGGAGCCACCATAGGTTATTCTCGACACGCAGGAGGCGGACTAGCCGAGTAAAGACCGGCTTCCTGGATCTCGTGTGTTACTTCTCAACCAAGTCCGGAAATTCTTGGCCATTAGTCCAAATTTGATAATAATATTTGCTTTTTCTTTGTGAGGTCAAGACCTCTCCGAAGGTAGTCTATACGATATAAACATAACAATTTAGTAAATTTAAGGGTCATACTACAACTTTCAATAAATATATAATTAACATACCGTAAGCTCGCCCCATAATCTTTCCTTCAAAGGAGTCAGTTGGGGCTACGCCACCCCTTGGTCGGGCAAAGACGATAGGATCACGCCCCGACAAAGCACTCCAATGTAGAAGGACAACGACTCACTCTCTTTTTCCTATTGCCCATCCATACTCATTAAACGATAACTGCAATAACATAGTATTTAATTAGGTTCAACGATCAATCAATATATTTATCGATTTCAAACTGCTCAATTGTAATAAAATTACCCAAGTGTTTTCCCCTTGCTCACATGAGCTCTCTTAATAGATGACATTGTAACTATACCCCGAAAAGCGCTTCTCCCCGAGTCGCTAGTGGTGGTGGCAAAGATCGTTGTCACACTCTCTCAAGTCATCATATGCACCATGATCATATGCGCCATGATCTCCATCGTAATCTCCATCATCTCCGGGATATGGCAAACAAGACATGATCCTGTAAAGCAGAAGAAACAACATTTAATAAACAAAAACAAACAATATTCACAACCGGGATGTTTCATACATGATAAGAACTATCTATGCAGTATACATGATACATCTACTTATAAGTTACATCTCAAGATCATCTACTTATAAATTAAAATTTCAGTTGATAGCATACTTTTATACTATGAACACACGTGTATTAGGTTTGAATGACATTGTTTTCTCAAAGTAGACCAAGAATATAAACAACAAGAGCAACTAAGTGTTATGGAGCAAAATATAATATTTCAGCTAAAAAACAAGAGCAAGATATATAATATAAACAAAACTAAGTGTTATAAACAACAAGATTAGTCCAGTTCAAAAAACAACAAGAGCAACATATATAATATGAATAATGCTAAAGCTTGAAAAAATCAATGGAAATACGACTTGAGTTGAGGCCCCATTTTATATTTATATTTATTTTGTGCCCCATTTTTCTTATAATCAGTAGATATTGCATATAAAATATTTCATGGAAGACCTATTCATTTGATTTTTTTTAACACACATTATATTGACTTACTCATATAATGTTCAATTCAACTGTATAATCATATTTATAATGTTCAATACGGAATTAATATGCAATATGAATAAAGCTAAAGCTTGAAAAAAAGTAAAATTAAAGATTGCACATTAATCCACTGTACCAACTAAGTGTTATGGAGGCGAGGACTACGGGCGGTAGGAGGACGATGACGGGCGGCGGGCGGGGTAGGGGAGGGCGGAGAGCGCAGCGGGCGGCGTAGGAGAGGGAGGAGGGTGCGCGACGATTTGGGGAGAGGGAGAAGCCATTTACGGAGGCTAGCGTGTCAACTACGATTTTATAAGTTTTGTTGAAGGAAAACCGATTTACCTGGCGATTTGGTCTTCGGTTTTTAAGTATTTTTGGGGAGAGGAAATTGGAGAGAATTAAAGAAATGAAGTCTGAGCTAGGTCTCGGTTCATATATATATAAAAAAAAAAAAAGCGGTTATTAACCGCTGTCCAAGTAAAGATTTTAGACAAATGTTAGTAAATCATTGCCGGTAGTAGACAGATGACAGTTTGAAACCGCTGTCTTTGTTTTTGTTTTTTTTTTTATAAAACCGCTCTCCAAGTTGTTACTTGGAGAGCTGTTTGAAAAAAGGGCTGTCCAAGTGCAGTTGTGCAAGCTCAAATGTGTAGTAGTGTCTTTTTAAAGACGAACTAGGTCAACAAATCTATTGAGTTCTTTATCGTTTTTTGTTCAATAATCCATCGTTTAAGTAACTTGTTGGCCGGAATATTAAACCGGGCACAACACTCAGTTCTACTGACATCATCTCTTTTGATATTAAACATGCTCATTGTTATATTTTTAGCCCCCCTCATATTGGGATCATTTTGTGCCTACACATAATATAAATAATATCAGTTAACCAAACGTTTAGCAACAATTAAGACTCCATTGACACTTCAGTATCTATTTTAAAGTTAAAAAAATATATTATACAAATAATTTTTTTGAAGATGCAAAACGACCCATAAAAATATTAAAACGAATAGGTGGACACTTAATTAACATAAACAACTTCACTCTTAATTCCTTCATATAAGAAAAATTCATTCAAAAATGGGTATTTTTGGTTTCGAAAAAAATATATAATACAAAAATGGAGTTTTATCAATTCAGTATTCGAAAGATGGTAAAACTATCAATTTTAAGGCTCGAAAAGATTTTTTTTCTATCGATTCAGGTTTAGAAGATAGAAAACTATCAATCCAGTGCCTGAAAGATAGAAACTATCAATTTGAGGCTTATAAATTTTAAGGTCATGTTTGACACTAAACCCTAAACCTTGAACACTAAACCCTAAACCCTAAACGATGAACCTTAAATCTTGAACCCTAAACCCCCCTGAACAATAAACCTTGAACCGTAAACCCTAAAAATAAAAATTAAATAAGAACATGAAATAAGGATTTGAAATATAAGTGTCAAACATGGCCTTAAAATGTGTGAGCCTCAAATTGATAGTTATTATCTTTCAGGCCCTGAATCGATAGTTTTCTATCTTCTAGGCCTTGAATCGATAGGAAAAATCTTCAAGGCCTTAAATTGATAGTTTTGTCATCTTTCAGGCCCTGAATCGACATTTTTCCTACAAAAATTCATTCAATAATGGATTGTTTCGGAAAAAATATATAATACAAAAATTCATTCAATAATGGATTGTTACATGATATTTTCTCTTCATCTATTCCTAACCAAATCAATTTAGTTCTTCTTAATACATAATTGATCCATTCACTTGTAATATTGCAATAAATTCTTCATCATTTAATGATAAAAAATACAAAGCATGGAACTTAACTTTAACGCGAATCAATTAATCAACCTAAGATCCAATAAAATTACCTTTTAAATTTTAAGATGAAATTTTTGGTTTGATGTTTGCTGTAATTATATTCAAGACGTGAATTTTTGGTATGATGTTTAAAGACGGTGGTAGTACGGAGTATTATATATAGAAATTTTATTATATTATTTGTAAGATATTTTATTATGTTGTTTGTAAGATATTAAACGAAAAATAAAAGATATGTGTTTATTAAACGAAAAGTAAAAGATATGTGTAAGGAAAAAATAAAAGATATGAGGTATAATATCTTTTTAAAAATTATTATATTTTAGAATACTT
Source organism: Stenogyne calaminthoides (assembly GCA_037126765.1). NCBI lineage: Eukaryota > Viridiplantae > Streptophyta > Magnoliopsida > Lamiales > Lamiaceae > Stenogyne > Stenogyne calaminthoides. The sequence goes on along the minus strand of JBBCBC010000024.1, from coordinate 17,742,630 downwards.
TAAATGTACGGTTGAGATTAAATTTAAAATTAGAGTTATTAAGATTAGAGGAATTTTGAAATAGAGCTATTTGACTTTGCCTAAAAGTTTGTATTTATATATATTGGAGATGTAGTTTATATTTGAAAAAATATCACGATTCCTATATACTAAAAATATATATCGACATGTGCGCGCAAAAAAAAAAAAGTATATCGGCATCATCTCATGATGTGTTTATCTCAATAGTTATTTGAATTGAGGAAAAAAGAAAATACTGTAATATTTAATTGGGCATACTTACATTTTAAAAATGTTTCCAAAATAAATAGCGTAAATTAGAAAAAAGGTTGCATGTCAATTCATTATAATTTATTAATATTTATTTCAAAAAAAAATTAATTTAACATTAAAGTTTGTGGAAATATATCATATATATTTATTTCAAAAGATATTTTTCAATCCGTTATAATTTGTTAATATTTATTCCAAAGACTCGTTTCCCAAGACAATAATTTTTGCTGAAAAATTCAATGGTTTCTAAATGTAGGCTGATTTATGTTATTATATACATATAGATGTATAGATTTCATTAGATTATAAATTTTAGCAGAAAATGACGTATAATGTTAGATTAGATGTATTAGGAAAGAAAAATATTCCAAAGTTCCAATGATTTTTAAAGATATTCGAAAGATTTTTGCTCAATTCAATATTTAGAATTATTATAAAGATTACAAAAATTTTCTTTTCTCAACCCATTATTATTTGTTAATAATTTTTTTTCATAGATTAAATCTCCCAATTTAAAAATAATTTTTGCGAGAAAATTCAATGATTTTTAAATTTGGGGCGATTTCTACTTTTATATTTACATATATAGATACCTAGTGTTGTTCCATTTTAATTAAGGATGTAATAATTTAATAATAAAATAAAAAAGGCCCAACAGGTCAAACCCAAGTCATTATGTTATGAGGAAAAATTCCTTAGCACTATGCTACAACCCATTAAATATTTTAAAATTAAGATTTTCTAAATAATAAATTGTGTTTAATCATTTTAATTATGTATATATATTTTATTTATTAGTAATACTTTTTTATATTATAAATTATATCCTTCAATATCACGATTAATTATTCTTCTTTAATATAAGTCGGACGTTTCAGATATTACGACTAATACCATTTTGTAGTATAAGTCATACCCATCAATTATCACGAATAATAACCTTTTATTATATAAGCCAACCCTTCAATATTGTGCCTAATACCCTTCTGTAATACAAATCATACTCTTCAATATCATGACTAATACTCTTTTGTAGTAAAAGTCAAACTCTTCAGTATCACGACTAATACCCTTTTATAGTATAAGTTACACTCTTCAATATTACGACTAATACCCTTTTGTAATATAAATTACACTCTTCAGTATCACGACTAATACCCTTTTATAATATAAGTCATAATCTTCAGTATCATGACGAATAATCTTTTGTAGTATAAGTTACACTTTTTAGTATCACGACTAACACTCTTTTATAATATAAGTAATACACTTCATTTATCACGACTAATACTTCTTAATTTGTAATATAAGTCATACCCTTCAGTTATCACGATTAATACATCTTAATTTATAATATAAATAGTACAATTTAATTATCACAACTAATACCCTTTTATAATATAAGTTATACTCTTTAGTATTACAACTAATACCCTTTTATAATACAAGTCATGCCTTTTTATAATATGATATGCAAATGCACGCCATTTGAATTTTTAAAAAATAATGAACAATATTATTTGATTATAAACAATAATAAAAATAATGAGCAATAATAAAAATAATTTTCATTTATGATGAATTTTATTTGATTATAAAAATAATGAACAATATTATTTTCAATTATTACAAAAGAAAAGAAACTTAGTAGATTTTGAATAATTAAAAATATTTATAAAAATTAGTAAGATAATAGTAATAATAGAGGTAAATTTATATAGTAAGTAATACGTATAAAGAAATTTTAACTTAGAATGGATTGTAATAGATTATTAAAAGGGCTAGGTCTTGTTAATGTATGGCAATACACTTGTTTTAATATTATGTTTAATTGTTTACATTTATTCATGCAAGTGTTCACATGATTTATTGTTGTCATTGAGGTTGTGAGAACTCAGATGACTTAAGCATGATTCTCAAATAGCCCCGATCAAGGACCATCAAGAATGGGATATTGATGATGCAATGAAGATTAGTGTGCGATCTGCATCATACTCTTAGAGAGTGTGGTAAGATCTTACTTACTACGAGATACTAGATATCTCATGATGGATGCACAAATACCTTAGAGGGTATTGGTATACCCATCCGAGAAACTGTTTGATATATTTCCACTATATGTGTCTACGGGTGTCTCGGTTAGTGGGAGCGATGCGATACTCCTTTGACTTGAGGTCAATACGCACGACATGTGTGGAGTGATGAACTTTGACCATGACCGACGCTTGCACCCGTCTATGGGTAGATATGGTTTGGATTGGATTCATCATGAAATGCATGTGCGTGGTAGTTGAGCCAAGAATATGATTCATTCCTCAATGTGAATTTAGAGAGAATACTCATCTTCTCATCATAATTGGATCAAAGTCATTGGCCGATGCACGTCAACTTAGAACTTGTGGCTAAGTGTGACATACATGATCAATTAGTGATTAGAGACAATATGATTAAGTTATTTGAATAGACACTTCATCATGTTCGAGACTTAATCGAGTATTCGCGAATGAAAGGATGAAATCGTAATAGCCCATGTTTCAGTTACAGGTAGTGTCACATTTCCTCGCAAAATACCTCATATATTGAGAATGTCTGATTTATTGTCTAGGGTTCAATTAAGACCGTTAGTTTTACTAATTATAGTTGGTTGATTAAATATTATATTGGATATTAATATTTAATTTATGGAGAATATAATAATAATTATATTTAGTATTAATTATTATTACTATTAAATTAAATTAGATTTAATTAAATAGAATTCCCAATAATAATATATGAAATATATTATTATAGGATTTAATATATATTGAATCAAATCCGTAGAGATTTGATATACGTGGAATTAAATCCGTAGAGATTTTATACGTGGGAAATAAAATCAAAGAGATTTATTTTATTAGGATTTTTCTTATTAAAGGTTAGCTTAAGATTTAAGTTGGGTCTCTCCTATATATATATGAGGTCTTGGGAATTCATAATACGTGAGTTCATATTTTCTCCACAAAATCTCTAAATTGGAATTTTCCTAGCAAATTCATCTCTGGGATTCAACGCTGGTAGATCTGTGCAAATTAGTAAACGACTGTTACGTGGATACCATAGTTGAGGAATCCGTGTACGAATTGCTGTAAGAATTTTATATAAATTTACTCATATTTAATTATGCAATTAATTGTTCGTTGTTGGTGAACTGTTTATTTCCGCTGCGCATGTATTACGTGTTTACGTGCCTCTAAATTTCAACAATGGTATCAGAGCTTCACGCTCTTTATAATTTTTTTTTTTATAAACATGGGGTACGGTCGATTAAATGACCTTACCGATTGATGTGGTGTGTATTGTTTTTAGGCTTATATTGTTTAATATTATTGCTTGTATTTGTTACACTACTTATTATTCTTCTCGTTTGGGTTCTTTCACCATCACCAACATTAGGGCTTTGAACCCCATTCTGCAGAATAGGCGTCGCCGCTAGCGGTGGAGATGACGGCGCGTCGCTTGAGGCGGCGGCTCAAGCTGTGCCTCGCGACGGCTGCGAGTCACCACAACGCTTAAGAGATGGCGACGCTCTCGTTTTTGCACACGGCGATTTTTCGTCCCCTTCAATTGGACGAACGCGGCAGTGATGCGCGCTCGTGTTAAATGATCGGCGACGCGCTCATGGTTCTGCATACTTGCTTCACGTTCAATTCGTTTAATGATTCGATTCAAATCTATTTCGCCGTTGGCGGTGGCGATTCCACTTCCGGGGCTGAAATCGAAGACGATTGAACCTTTTCTATGAGATTTAACAATGTACTTCACGCGTTTCGACAGCGGTGAATGGTGAGTCATCCGCACACGCCTAGCGGCGTCGGAGACTCGCCCAACTCACAAACGGCGGCAATGGCGATTTCGATTCCGACTCTTGCTTCTGCTTACGTCATATCTGATTCGTCCTCTTGATTCTGATTCGGTCACCAACTTGATGCAATCAATGGTTTGAACTGTGTTTGCTTCGTTTCTCTACTGTCTTGACGCGTTAACCTCTCTAATTTTTTACAATCCTTTGATTTTAATTTGATTTTGTCGAATTGTTGATATGAAACAAGATTGGGGTTTTTGGATTTTGAAAATTGGATTGTTCAAAGTCCCAGATTGGATCTGATTTGGTTGGGTGATGATGTGGGAGAGCTGTTTTGCAAATTCGATTTGAGTAGACCCTTCCGTGCAATTTTAAAAATTGCACATGAGCCCCAAAAAAAAATTAAAAATCTGATTTTGAAAATTATTGATAATGTTTTAATTTTTAAATTAGAATATTGGTTGGACCAAAAATTAATTAATTAGATTAATTTTATATTTTAATAATTAATTGAAATTGATTAAATAAATTTAAAATTGGATTTTGATTTTTGTTTAATAATTTTGATGATTATTAAAATTCCACTTAGTTAACTTATTTAAATTAATTCGTGAAGGCATTTACAGTCCGCATTATAACTGTTTGGGTAGGCGGCGCCCAATAATTATCGAAGCGTATTAATTGTTTGGGCAGATGGTGCCCATATAAGTGTTAGTCCGTATAAAATCATGTTTGGGTAGGCGGCGCCCAATAATTGCTCAAATGTGATGTAGATTAACATGTTGGATCTCGATTAAGCAATTAATACCCCGCCTTTTTAAAACGATCCTCACTAAAATATGATTTTCATTAAATTGAACGATGACTTCCATCAAAATTAAAAGTAAACCGGAGATTTCGTTCCAATGAGTATTTAAGGCCCAAGTCTTTTGCTCGGATCTACATCTAACGGGACTTTTATAGGGACACGAAGTGTCGCCGCTTGATGGTTGTAAATCAACTTGACTTTGTTTCACCAACTCAAGCAGGGAAACGAAAATCAAGGGGCATCCGATTGAACTAGGTTCAATCAACTAGGAGTTGCAGGTTTTGCAATTGGTTTGGAGACCTACCAGTTCTGCTATTATAGTTATCAGCCCAAACAGATATTATAATAGCAGGAATGTGGATCCTAGTCCATTATGATTTATATTAAATATAAATTTGTATTCTTCCGATGAGGTCGTTGAATATGTGGAAATAATGGAGACAAACTAAACATAAAAGAAAGGCCATGTTTATTTTGATTGCTGAATATTGATCATATGAATTATGTGTTTAATTCCCATTTTATATTATTTCTCTTGGTTAGTTGAAATGTATAACTGTTATTGAGATGTGTTTTGGAAACAAACAAATTGGCTAGGCCAAATTTTCTGGACTGACACCGAAACATGTGTTTGGTGCTAAGGCAAGAAAAGATTGAGTACGTACTGGACACGTCTATCCCGGTTACCCTTGCAGCCGGTACTCTGAGGGCAGCCACGTTCTACGTAGCAGCTCAGAAGAATCATCAAAAGGATGCTTCCCAAGCTTAGTGTGTGATATTGCTTGGCATGACTCCCGATATACATAGGCAACATGAGAAAATGGGCCCCTTCTAAATGCTCAAGCATTTGAAGGATCTCTTTTATTCTTGAATCTCATTATGAGATTTATTAAGTGATGAGAGATCTGTTCAAATGCCAGTTAGCTAAAGGTGAGAAGATTTCACCTCATATGCTTAAGATGATATGCCTAATTGAAAAACTTGGTAATTTAGGGTTTGAGTTAAAAGACCAAGGTTTTCATTTATGATATCCTCTAGTCGCTCTCGGATTCATATTTTAGCTTCATTATGAACTACAATATGAATAAGACGGATGCGACCATGCCTGAACTTCACAACGTGGTCAAGACTTTTGAGTTCACTATCACTAAGATGGTGTCCAAAAGAAGGAGCGGGTAGACAAGGATGTGTGCCTCTACTATAAGTAGAAGAGGGCACGGAAGAAGGACTACAAGGTTCTGGTTGCTAAAAGGAAGGCACTAGGTGCTTCTGGAACTAGAACATGTATGTTTGTTATTAAGATAGACATATCCACAAATAGCGCTAACTACTGGGTATTAGATACTGGATGTGGCTCACACATTTGTACGAATGTGAAGGGGCTCATATGTCTTAGGGCAGTTAGGTCGGGTGAAGTCGTCTTACACGTGGAAATGGAGCAAGAGTTGCTACTGAACGTGTGAGGACTTACCATTTGGTTTTAGATTAGAACTTAATGATTGTTATTTCGTTCTTCCTATTACTCGCAACATTATTTTCATTCCCATGTTAGACATTGTGGGTTATTCCTTCCATTTTAGTGATAATAATTGTTATTTCACGTTGAACGGTGTGCTTCATGGGAATGCCCCTTTATTGAATATTTTATAATTGTTGCATTGTGGATATGATGTTCTTAATATAGAAACTAAAAGACTCAAACTTAGTAATCATGAAAACCCGCATTACTTGTGATATTGTAGACTTGGTCATACAAACGAGAAGAGAATTGCAAGGTTAAAAAAGTTAGACTACTTAACACCATTCGACTTAGAGTCTTATGGTAACTGCGAATCTTGTCTCAAGGACAAAATGATCAACAAACCCTTTTCTGGGAAAGGGTTCGTGCCAAAGAAGTTCTAGAGTTGATCCACAGTGATGTATGTGGACCATTGTCCACTCTAGCTAGGGGTCACTTCGCCTACTTCATCACTTTTATTGATGATTTCTCGAGATACATATACGTGTATCTTATGAAACACAAATCCAAATCTTTTGAGAAATTCAAAGAGTACAAAGCTGATGTAGAGAAGCAACTTGGTAAGAGTATTAAGACTCTTCGATCTGATGAGGAGATGAATACCTTAGCAATGAATTCACTGATTATCTGAAGTTTCATGGAATCCAATCTCAAAGGACTCCTCCTGGAACACCTCAGATGAATGGTGTGTCCGAACGGAGAGACCGAACCTTGTTGGACATGGTGAGGTCCATGATGAGCTTTTCCTCTCTTCCAAAATTCTTATGGGGATACGTGTTACAAACCTCAATCTACATTCTGAATAGGGTTCCATCTAAATTGGTTGAGCATACACCATATGAACTATGGTGTGGCAAGAAGCCAACTTTTACACATATCAAAACATGGGGTTGCCCCGTGATTGTGAAAAGGATGCATATCGACAAGTTGGAATCCAAATGTGAAAAGGGTTACTTTGTGGGATATCCTAAGGAAACTAGTGTCGGGATAACGTATGCCAGGATCTATTGGGATGACCTCATAAACACAAATTTAATTTAACAATTATTACTAGCATGAATTTACCTAAGTGAATTCAAATAATAATTACACCAACAACGACATGCAAATAAAATTCACGTAAGAGATCCTAGCATGCGGAATTTCTAGGAGTTTACGTAAACGTACCCGTTGAAGAGACAATCCGAGATGGACAGGATCAAGTAACTGACTACCAACCAAAAGTCCTTCTCAAGTATTCCCAAGTCCTCGCTCAATAACCCGATGGGAGGTTCTCCAATGAACGATTTATAAAACAAAGAAAAATAAAATTGTTGCACCACCTTTTTGGATTTCTAATATTTGCAACACATGGAATTGCTGCACGCAATTGAAATTTTTCAAAAAAACAAAAATTGTCGACATTTCAAAATATTTGATATTTTATCGACGCTGATATTTTTCCCAAAAAAGATCAATTCCTGTGTCATGGGGATGAAACATTCATCCTCTATTTATAATAGAGAGGGGGACGAAAATTAGGGCTCAAAATAGGGTTAGGAAATATCTTTTCTTGATCTCCAAGAAATCTTGAATATATCTCATGTATTCTTCTTTCCATGTGTACTTTTCCACAAAAATCTCACACCCTTATTTAGACCAATTTTTCGAAATTTCCAAGAAGATTTGCAAGATTGGATCTTTCTTGAATTTATGAGATATTCTTGTATTCCAAGAATACATATCTTTCTCCATAAAATCTTTCCAAGAAAATCTTTATTTCCCTTTCTTTATATAATTTTCGAAAAAATCCCATTAAAGGAACCTAGTGAGAGATTTCTTAAATTTATGAGATAATCTTATATTCCAAGAATACTTATATCCTTTCCATAAAATCATTTCAAGAAAATTTCTTCTCCCTCTTTTCCCTTAAAATTTTCGAAAATTATAGAAATATTAGGCAACAATTATTTATTTTATTTTAAGCACCTTTTATTTATTGGACTATAAATTGGGCTACTTGAGTGTCCTTTAGGAGAATTAAGATGGACCTTCCAATGGGCTTCTGAATTCCAATATTGAGCCACAATAAAATTCAGCCCATTAATATTAATTAATACCACTATATAATTAATATTGCACTATCCAACCTTAACTCATATTACGGTAATATAGCTCCCGGTTATTATTTCCCGTGTTTAAGATTATTTATTCCACTAATTAATTAAGCCACTAAAAAGCTTTATATTAATTAATATATTTATCCTTGGAGTAAGGACAACTCAGCTTTATTATCCATGCCGGAAAATTAATTCCACTTGCAAGATTTGGTATAATAAAGGTTCTGAGCCCACCAAGGGGGCCAATCACGCAAGACTTTGCAAGCACACGATTCTCTGTATTAATTTAGCAACTGTCGTGCAATTAATATTATTGCCCAAGATATAGGGTATCGAAGTCGCAATGATTCTCTTCCCATTTATAAGTCAAAGCAATAACTACTAATCGCACACGGTCCTTATTAAGTGACAGAGATTAAGAAATCAACAACCACTGAGGTCTAACTCTTCATCCCTTAAGTCAGTGCGAATGAATTTATCCTCTATGTAGGTCCGCTTCAATGCATCGAATGCACTAGTGTAATCTCTTGGTCAAGACAAGTCAATCTGAGCCTTACACATCAACTTCTACTAATAGACTGTTCGGGTCTATCTAAGTTGTGAAACACGTATTAGTTTCCAAGGGACTGTTAACGTGATCTTTTGTGATCTGGTATCACCATGTTAACTACAATGTAACATGTGTTATTATATGAACGGTTTGCAATAAATATATATAACATTCAATCATATTTAAAGCAACAGTGATAAATAATTTATTTCAGTAAATAAGTGTTTAATACATAGGTTATACAAAGTAAAAGCATACTTTCACGTATAACCCCAACAATCTCCCACTTATACTCAAAGTCTGCTTTAAAGTATACCACAACACGTCTAATGTATTATACAGTGACATCTATTGTCACCTACATCAACCTAATAATATATCTCCCACTTATACTCAAAGCAGATTGACAGCGCTCTTGACACCCATTCCTTCCACATGTCTCTCGAATGTTAACAGAGGCAGACCCTTTGTGAATGGATCAGCTAGGTTGTCCTCCGATGCGATCTTTGCCACCTCTATATCTCATCTCTTAACGATTTCTCGTATAAGATGGTATTTCCTTTCAATGTGTTTGCTGGCCTTTTGGGCTCTCGGTTCCCTTGAATTTGCAACTGCTTCGGCATTATCACAGAAAACCGTGATGGTGCTGGGCAAATTCGGAACAACGTTCAAGTCCACTAGGAAGTTCTTGAGCCACACCGCTTCTTTCACTGCTTCACAAGCAGCTACATATTCAGCTTCCATGGTAGAATCTGCGATGCATTTCTGCTTAATGCTTCTCCATGATACTGTTGGGGAATACAGATCTATTCGGGGTGAATATTTAAATACAAATTTAATTCTTATAATTATTACTAGCATGAATTAATCCTATATTAATTCAAATAATAATCCAACAACAAATCATGCATATAATTAATTCACGTAAATCCTACGCATGCGGAATTCTACGAGTTTACGTGAACGTACATCTTGGGATGGCAATGGTCTGACTGATTAGACTCACCAAAAGAACTTCCAAAGTATTCCCTTTATCCTTGCTCGACTATCCGGTGGTAGGACACTTGCGAACAATTAACAAAAGGAAAATAAATTATGTTGCACCACCTTTGTGGATTTACTAATTTTTCCAGCATATGGAATTGTTCTTGGGAATGAAAGAGTCATCCCCTATTTATAGAGCATAGGTGGTCGAAAATTTTGGGCAAAAAATAATGTGGGAAAATCTTTTCTTGATCTCCAAGAAATCTTGAATATATCTCCTATATTCTTTTTCTCATAATTATAATATTCCACAAAATCCCACCTACTCTTTGTTATGGGATATTTTCGAAATTATAGGCAAGAATCCAAGATTTTGATCCTCTTGAATTTATGAGATATTCTTGTATTTCAAGAAATACATATCTTCCATAATATCTTTTCAAGAAAATCAAGAAAATCTTTCTTGCCCTTTATATTTCAAAAATTTTGAAATTTTCTTCATGAATAACCAAGTGGGAGATTTCTTGAATTTAATGAGATAATCTTGTATTCCAAGAATACATATCTTCATTCCATAACAAAATTCAAAGAAAAATTTTCTCCCCTTTTTATCCATAAATTTCAACAATAATGGAAAAAATAAGCAACAATGTTTATTTTATTTTAAACACCTTTTTCAGTTATTGGACTATATGTTGGGCTACTTAGGGGGCCTTTAGGAGAATTAAGATTGGACCTTCCAATGGATCTTGAATTATCAATATTGAGCCACAATATTATTCAAGCCCATAAATATTAATTAATCTCACTACATAATTAATATTGCACTATCCATCTTAACCCATATTACAGTCAATATGACTTCCGGTTATTATTTCCCGTGTTTAAGATTATCTAGCTCATTAATTAATTCAAGCCACTGAAATAGCTTTCCATTAATTAATATCTTTTGTCCTTGGTCAAGGAACGGTTCAACATTATTATCCATACCGGAAACTAATTCCACTTGCAAGATTTGGTATGATAAAGCTTATGAACCTCCCAAGGGGGCAAATCGAACAAGCGTACTTGCACACGTTTCTCTTATTAAATCTTAGCAATCACATGTGACCAATAATATTGCCCAAGATAAAAAGTATTGAATCTCGTTGATTCTCTACCCATGATAAGTCCAAGCAATAGTTACTAACCACACGTGATCCTATTTAAGGAACGAAGATTAAGAAATAACGAACCACTGAGGTCTAATTCTTCCTTGTTCGGGCCTCAAAAAATTTTTCTCCCCAGAAGGTCCTATTCAATTGCATCACCATGCACTAGTGTAATCTCTAGGTTAAGACAAGCCAATCCGAGCCTTATACTTCAACCTTTCACGATAGATTGTTCATTTCCATCTAGGTCGTGAATGACGTACTTTTAGTTACAAGGGACTGTTAATTTAATCTTTTGTGATCTGGTATCACTAAATTAACTACAATGTAACACGTACTATTTATTGAACAGTTATGCAGTAAATATATGTAACATTTGATGATATTTAAAGCATCAGTGATAAACAATTTATTTCAATAAATAAGTTCGAAATTCAATTTTGATTATACAAAGTAAAAGCATACTTTCTAGTATAATCCCAACAATCTCCCACTTATACTCAAAGTCTGCTTTTAAGTATACTACAACATGTCTCGTGTAGTTCCTAATTCGTGACATCTAATGTCACCTACACGAACCTAATAATTTCTCCCACTTATACTCAAAGCAGTTAGCAACGGTCTTGACACCCATTCCTTCCACATGTCTCTCGAATGTATTCAGAGGCGCACTTTGTGAATGGATCTCGCTGGGTTGTCTTCGACGCTATCTTTGCCACATCTATATCTCCTCTCTTAACGATATCTCGCTTTAAGATGGTATTTCCTTTCAATGTGTTTGTTGGCCTTGTGGGCTCTTGGTTCCCTTTGAATTTGCAAAATCTCCCGACATTGTCACAATAAACAAAGATTCTGGCTGGCAAAATTTAACTACATTCAAGTCCACTAGGAAGTTCTTGAGCGAAACCGCTTTTTTCACGCCCTCGCAGCAACTGCCTACATATTCGCTTCCATGGTAGAATCTGCGACACATTTCGCTTGACGCTTCTCCATGTCACGGCTCCTCCCCCATGCAAAACACACACTACCGGAGGTAGATTTTCCGAGTCTATGTCTGATTGGAAATCTGAGTCCGTGTAGCGATGGGGATTGGACTATCGATCGATAAATTAACATTCTATCCCGAAGTTCTTTTCAGATACTTCGTATGTTTTTAATCGTAGTCAATGTTCTTTTTCCCCAAGTTACTTTGATATCTTGCCACCATGCCAACGACAAAGCAGATATCCTGGTCTCGTGACACAAAGATTGCATACATAAGGCTTCCGACACCAAGTATAAGGAATGCCTCTCATGTCATCTATCTCCTTTTTTGGTCTTAGGGCACATTTTCTTAGATAGATGGATTCCATGTCTGAAAGGTACAAAGCCTTTCTTGGAATCCTGCATCTTTGAATCGTTTCAAGACAAAGGTCTATATATGAAGCTTGCGATAAGCCTATCATCCTTTTCTTGCGATCTCGAGTGACCTTGATCCCGAGGATGTGTGCGGCTTCCCCTAAGTCCTTCATATCAAACTGTTTTGAAAGCCATGCCCTTACGTCTGATAACACCTTTACATCGTTCCCGATGATCAGAATGTTGTCTATGTATAGTACTAAGAATACCAATGCAGTTCCGACACGCTTTTTGTACACACAACTTTCGAACTCGTTTTGATCGAACCCATAAGACCTTAATTCTGATCGAGGATCCAATTTTTTGGCTTCCTTGTCCAACACGTAGGCCGGACACCCTCAAATCCTCATGTGTCTCATACTAGGCTTGCGCCTGGTCCACAATTCTTTGGGAGTTTTGGGAACCGATTTGGATGGCACCAAGTTCAGAATGTAGGCTATTGTTTCCAAGGCATGACCCCAGAACGACTTGGGAAGATCCGCATAACTCATCATAGATCTAACCATTTCCAAAAGAGTTATGTTTCTTCGCTCTGCAACCCCGTTTTGTTGAGGGGTTCCGGATGCAGTAAGCTGGGATGCAATCCCTTCATCGGATAAGTAGTTCAAAAAACTCATCGCTGAGGTATTCGCCTGCACGATCGGATCGTAGAGACTTGATACGTTTTTCCCTATGATTTTCTGCTTGAACCTTAAATTCTTTGAATTTCTCAAAAGTCTCAGATTTATGCTTCATAAGGAAAATATAACCTTACCTTGAGTAATCATCAATAAAAGTGACAAAATACTCATAACCTCCTCTTGCTTTGGTTGACATTGGACCACATACATCTGTGTGAACGATTTCTAACACTTCTTTGGCTCTATTCCCCTTGGCTCCAAATGCCCTCTTGGACATTTTACATGATTCGCAGGTTGGAATTGGTTCAACTTGGAGAAACTCCAGTGAACCGTCTTTCACCAACCTTTGGATCCTCTTTTGATTAATATGTCTCAATCTTAGATGCCATAGAAGTGTCTCGTTCACGTCTGATGAACGTTTTCTTTTCTTGGAAACAATTGATGTGTTATAGGATGCATTTCGTGAGTGGTGTGCACACTTAATTCTATAGAGATTATTCGACCAATGTCCCATAATAGATACACTCATCATTTCAAGAAATGATGTCATTCTTATTAGAAGAAACTTAGTGTTCTTTAATCAAATTTTAGAAACTGGAAGTGAATTCTTTCCAAAACTGGGAACATAAAGACAATCTCAAAAAAAACTTCATCTTTAAAAGACAGGTGCACTTCTCCCACTGCTTTAATCACTACTCATGTAGCATTGCAATATCTGCTACTTGCGTAGTATTGCAATAACCTTTACTATTGTAGCATTGCAATATCTGCCACTTACGTAGCATTGCAATAATTGCTACTTTCGTAACATCGCCCAGTGTGATGAGGATCTCACTCCCACTAAGTTGCCGGATCAGTTTGAACCCGTGGAGAAAACATGATTAGTGGATCTCGTATCAACCACCCACGAATGAGAAGTATACGCCCCTAAACAAGTTTCAACAACTAGTGCGTGAGAATTACCTTTCTTTCCGTCCCTTTTGGGGTTGGAACAGGCAAACCTCCATTGTCCCGTTTCACCGCAGCTTAAGCACTTCCTCTTTGGATTTTCTTGACACTACAAGCATTCCTCATCTTACCATTGCCCTTGGCAACAGTTGAGTTTTATTACTTATGGCTTTTGGTCCTCTTCTTTTTCTTGCCTTCCCTTGGCCTAGAAAATGAAGACTTACTACTTGCCGTTAAAGCTTGAGTTTGGTGCCCCATCAATATCTCTGCCGAGACCAAAGGTTGCAACAAATCAGCTAGCGAGACAAAAATGCTCAGAAACTTTTGGGCAGAGAGTGAAATACCAAATTCATCTGAGTCTCCAGATTATAATCTGCACTCAGAAACTCAAGTTTGTTTAGATGGGCCATCTATTTTGAGGACGTAATCCCTTACGGATTTGCCCTCCACCATTTTCAGTGACGACATTTCTCGCAAGGTGATCTGATGAGTCCCGCATTTTTTATTCTTCAGTTGGCTCATCTGATTTTGGTGTGTCAAGAATCCACTTGTGCTTTTGTGCAGTTTGGACAATCATAATTTTTCATTTCCAATCAATATAATTTCCATACATATTGTATTGACTTTAAGTATATTAACAGTGGATTAAAAGGTTACGACATGCTGAACTGAAATAAATAACTATATGCATAAGCACAAGTATATCACAAGGTTTGATCACATGTTTCATATTGAAATCTCAAAAAAATATGAACATGCATCAGCCAACATCTCAAAACAGTTTAAATAAGCCACGTGGGGTGGGTCATTATTTAAAACACATTCAAGCAGGTTACAAACAAGAACAGTTACAAACCTTTAATATCCAGATTAATAGTTGGCTCCCACTTGACCAATATAAAATTGACAGGGACTTCAGGGAAATATATACATATCAATTTTATACCTAAGTAATAACCATGATTAAATACATGATTATTATTTCGCTTTGAACGAGCCTCGTGGGGAGGGTCATCGTCGCCACTAGTAATAATCCACAATCATCCATTTGGAATTCATTCATGTGAAAGCTAACTTTTGACAAATTCCGGGGAATTTCTCCAAAAGAATTCACAAATAAATAAATCATGGAGGTCAAAATTAATTCAATTTTATTATCCGGAATAAAATTGTCAATTAATTATTTAAACATACTTAATAATTTTTGATTGTGAGATTTTTCATTGGGCAACTCTCATGCAAACACATTTAAAACAAATTAAATAAAGCATAAGATAAAGACAATAATAAATCAAGCAAAAGCGGAAAAAAAAAATATATTGGGCACAAATTATTCATTTGTCATGGTTTGATTTTTTGGCTTGATTTTGAAGAAACGCCGTTTGAATTTCTCCCACTCGATCGTCTCAAAAGAACTCCGCTCAAACGCCATGCTAAGTAGCTCGCGGTGGATGCACGCCAAGATCCGGCCGCCCCTTGGCCAAGTAACCGCTCCCGCTCGCCTTAGCCAATACGCTCGGCGACCTCGGCGGCGTCGCCAGCGTCGGTCTCGGCGGCCTCGGCGAGGCTCGACAGCGACGGCAGCGTACCATGCATCCATCCGCATGCTCGCCCTCACCTCGCCCCCAAAAACTAGGCGGCAGGTCCTCCCCCGTGTGCCCGCCGGCCCGCTTTCCTCGCGTCCAAGATGCAACAAGATCAAGGCGCCTCGTCTTGTATTTGCTGATCCTCGAGGGCTCGGCCCTCGGCCTCGCCCTGCGCCCGTGCGCGCCTGCATGTGTCCACGTCGCGCGCGTGCCTCCCTTGACACGTTTTGCGCGACGCACGCCGCCTATGCCCGGTTCTGGATTTTATCCTTTAATTCTTCATCTCCACCTCCTTTTCCGATCTTGTTATAATTTATTTACAAAAAATAAATAAACCTAGATCTAGACTAGTCTATTACATTGATCAAATCAAACAAATCCTAATCTACTCGTGGATTTTCTCACGAGGCAAAACGAATCCGAACGAATCGAATTAAAAACCACAATTTATATGCATGCATAAATAAACATATTAAATTCCATGACAATTGGATACCTGCAAAAAATATCTAACAATTCTACTATCCAATTTCAAATTTAATGACAACGAATTAAATTACAATTAAAAAAATTCAGAGCCCGAAATCGTGGCTCTGATACCAGTTGTTGGGGAATAAGTTGCACAGATCTATTCGGGGTGAGTATTTAAATACAAATTTAATTCTTATAATTATTACTAGCATGAATTAATCCTATATTAATTCAAATAATAATCCAACAATAAATCATGCATATAATTAATTCACGTAAATCCTACGCATGTGGAATTCTACGAGTTTACGTGAACGTACCTCTTGGGATGACAATGGTCTGGCTGATTAGACTCACCAAAAGAACTTCCCAAGTATTCCCTTAATCCTTGCTCGACTATCCGGTGGTAGGACACTTGCGAACAATTAACAAAAGGAAAATAAATTATGTTGCACCACCTTTGTGGATTTACCACATGGAATTATTCATGGGAATGAAAGAGTCATCCCCTATTTATAGAGCATAGGTGGTCGAAAATTTTGGGCAAAAAATAATGTGGGAAAATCTTTTCTTGATCTCCATGAAATCTTGAATATATCTCCTATATTCTTTTTTCCATAATTATAATATTCCACAAAATCCCACCTACTTTTTGTTATGGGATATTTTCGAAATTATAGGCAAGAATCCAAGATTTGGATCTTCTTGAATTTATGAGATATTCGTGTATTTCAAGAAATACATATCTTCCATAATATCTTTTCAAGAAAATCAAGAAAATCTTTCTTGCCCTTTATATTTCAAAATTTTCGAAATTTTCTTCATGAATAACCAAGTGGGAGATTTCTTGAATTTAATGAGATAATCTTGTATTCCAAGAATACATATCTTCATTCCATAACAAAATTCAAAGAAAATCTTTCTCCCATTTTTATCCATAAATTTCGAAAATAATGGGAAAATAAGCAACAATATTTATTTTATTTTAAACACCTTTTTCAGTTATTGGACTATATGTTGGGCTACTTAGGGGGCCTTTAGGAGAATTAAGATTGGACCTTCCAATGGATCTTGAATTATCAATATTGAGCCACAATATTATTCAAGCCCATAAATATTAATTAATCCCACTACATAATTAATATTGCACTATCCATCTTAACCCATATTACAGTCAATATGACTTCCGGTTATTATTTCCCGTGTTTAAGATTATCTAGCCCATTAATTAATTCAAGCCACTGAAATAGCTTTCCATTAATTAATATCTTTTGTCCTTGGTCAAGGAACGGTTCAACATTATTATCCATACCGGAAACTAATTTCACTTGCAAGATTTGGTATGATAAAGCTTATGAACCTCTCAAGGGGGCAAATCGAACAAGCGTACTTGCACACGATTCTCCGTATTAAGTCTTAGCAATCACATGTGACCAATAATATTGCCCAAGATAAAAAGTATTGAATCTCGTTGATTCTCTACCCATGATAAGTCAAAGGAATAGTTACTAACCACACGTGATCCTATTTAAGGAACGAAGATTAAGAAATAAAGAACCACTGAGGTCTAATTCTTCCTTGTTCAGTTCTGAAGAATTTGTCCTCCTGTAGGTCCTATTAAGTGCATCAGTCATGCACTAGTGTAATCTCTAGGTTAAGACAAGCCAATCCGAGCCTTACACTTCAACCTTTCACGATGGATTGTTCATTTCCATCTAGGTCGTGAATGGTGTACTTTTAGTTACAAGGGACTGTTAATTTATTCTTCTGTGATCTGGTATCACTAAATTAACTACAATGTAACACGTACTATTTATTGAACAGTTATGCAGTAAATATATGTAACATTCGATGATATAAAGAATCAGTGATAAACAATTTATTTCAGTAAATAAGTTTGAAATTCAGTTTTGATTATACAAAGTAAAAGCATACTTTCTAGTATAATCCCAACAGTTACAGCTCCTCCCCTAGACAAAACACACTACCCGAGGTAGATTTTCTGGAATCTATGTCCGATTGGAAATCCGAGTCCGTGTATTCCACTGGAAATAAACTGTCCGACTGGTAAACCAGCATTCTATTCCGAGTTCTTTTCAGATATTTTATAATGTTCTTTACAGCAGTCCAGTGTTGATTTCCGGGATTACGTTGATATCTTGCCACCATGCCAACGACGTAGCAAATATCCGGTCTCGTGCACAGCATTGCATACATAAGGCTCCCTACTGCAGACGCATAAGGAATGTCTTTCATGTCATCTATCTCCCCTTGTGTCTTGGGAGACATGTCTTTCGATAGATGGATTCCGTGGCTGAAGGGTACAAAACCTTTGTTGGAATCTTGCATGCTGAATCGCTTCAAGACAGTATGAAGCTTGCGATAAGCCAATCATTCTTTTCTTTCGATCTCGAGTGATCTTGATACCAAGAATATGACCGGCTTTCCCTAAGTCCTTCATATCAAACTGTTTTGACAACCAAACCCTTACGTCTGACAAAACCTTAAAATCATTTTCGATGAGCAGAATATCGTCTACGTATAGTACTAAGAATACCAAGGCAGTTCTGTCACACTTCTTATGCACACAACTTTCAAACTCGTTTTGATCAAACCCATAAGACTTGATTACATGATCAAAACATTTGTTCCAAGACCGAGATGCTTGCTTTAGTCCATTAATGGACTTTCTTAGCTTGCAAACAAGTTGTTCTTGGCCTTTCGTGATGAAACCTTCGGGTTGTTGCATATAAGGAAAGTTGTCTTGACATCCATTTGCCAGATCTCAAATTCTAGATGCGCAGCTATTGCCAAGAGAATACGGATGGACTTAAGCATGGCTATGGGCGAAAAGGTTTCTTCATAATCGATACCCTCCTTTTGAGTGTATCCCTTTGCCAAAAGCCTAGCTTTAAAGGTCTCGACCTTCTCGTCCGGTCCTCTTTTTTTCTTGTAGACCCACTTGCATCCAATGGGTTTTACCCCACTGGGTGGTTCCACTAGCTCCCATACTTTATTATGATCCATTGAGCCCATCTCGGCTTCCATCGCAGTTTGCCAGGATTCAGAATCCTTATCTTGGACCGCCTCCT
This sequence comes from Stenogyne calaminthoides, assembly GCA_037126765.1. NCBI lineage: Eukaryota > Viridiplantae > Streptophyta > Magnoliopsida > Lamiales > Lamiaceae > Stenogyne > Stenogyne calaminthoides. Next base: position 17,723,287 of record JBBCBC010000024.1, on the reverse strand, counting down.
TGTAGGACCAGGGGTCTAATTCATTATCCCCAGGGACCAAATCTGAAGATTCTCCTATCCCCATGAATCTCTCAGGTTGTCGAACAACCCTCCGACTACGATGAGGTTCTGGTTGTGTCGGTGTGACGCTTGGTATATCAACTTGTACAGTTAGTATAGGAGTTTGCCCTCTTATTTCGTCTATGGTAATCTCACTTTTGGGCTTTCTATTGTTCATAAAGTCTTCTTCCAAAAATCTAAAGTGCGTACTTATTACCACCTTTTGATCTTCGGGACCATAGAATATACACCCTTTCATTCCCAAAGGAAATCCTATAAACAGCCTTAATTCCGAACGTGCATCCAACTTACTGGCTTTCTTGTCTAGCACGTATGCCGGACACCCCCCAAATTCTAAGATGTCTCAGACTAGGCTTGCGCCTAGTCCACAACTCTTTAGGGGTTTTGGAAACCGATTTGGATGTCACCAAATTTAGAACATAAGTCGTTGTTTCCAAGGCATAACCCCAAAACGACTTGGAAAGATCTAAAGGTGCTTAAATTAAAAAATAAATTTTGTTGCCTAATATTTTTGTAATTTTCGAAATTAATAAAGAAAGGAGGGAGATGAATTTTTCTTGAAAAGATTTTATGGAGAGGATATAAGTATTCTTGGAATACAAGATTATCTCATAAATTCAAGAAAATCTCCCACTTGGCTTCTTTATAGGTAATTTTCGAAAATTATGTAAAGAAAGGGAAAGAAAGATTTTCTTGGAAAGATTTTATGGAGAAAGATATGTATTCTTGGAATACAAGAATATCTCATGAATTCAAGAAAGATCCAATCTTGCAAATCTTTTTGGAAAAATTGAAAATTAAGGCTAAATAAGGGTGTGAGATTTTTGTGGAAAAATACACATGGAAAGAAGAATATATGGGATATACTCAAGATTTCTTGGAGATCAAGAAAAGATCTTTCCTAAACCCTAATTTCCCCTAAATTTCGACCACCCCCTTACTTATAAATAGGGGATGAATTTTTCATCCCCAACACCAATTCCATGTGTTGGAAATATTAGAAATCCACAAAGGTGGTGCAACAATTTTATTTTTCCTTTGTTTTATAAATCGTTCATTGGAGAACCTCCCACTGGGTTATTGAGTGAGGACTGTGGGAATACTTGAGAAGGACTTTTGGTTGGTAGTCATTGCACGATCCTGCCTTTGTCTCGCATCAGTCTCTCAACGCGAATGCGTTTACGTAAACTCCTAGAATTTCGCATGCTAGGACTTTTTACGTGATTTTATTTGCATGTCGTTGTTGGCGTAATTATTATTTGAATTCACTTAGGTAAATTCATGCTAGTAATAATTGTTAATTTAAATTTGTGTTTACAAGATCATCCCGATGAATCTTTTGGCATGAATTTTCCCCAACAAGCGGAATCGAGAGCCTGTGTTCGCTCGATCTTTTAAACTGTAATTTAAATTGTTGTTCATTAAAATTTGAAATTGGATAGTAGAACTGTTAGATCTATTTTGCAGGTATCCAATTGTCATGGTATTTTAATGTGCTTATTTACATGCAAATAAATTATTGGTTTTTAATTCGATTCGTTCGGATTTGTTTTGCCTCGTGAGAAAATCCATGAGTAGATTAGTCTTTATTTGATTTGTTCAATGTAATAGACTAGTCTAGATCTAGATTTATTTATTTTATAAATAAATTGGAACCGGATCGTGAAACGGAGATGGAGAATTAAAGATGGTCGTCCGAAGTGCCCGACGCACACGAGCGCCAAGCGCGAGCACGCTGGTTAGGCGGATCGCTTAGCGATCAAGGCATCGCCGCATCGCGCGACGGGGCTAGGCGGCGGACAAGGCACGCGCGAGGGGCGGCGGGCGGGCGTATGCTACAGATGGATTCGCGCTCGGGCCGGGCGAATCGGGCGGATGGGGGCGCGGGACTCCTCGGCGACCGCATCCGGGCGATGCTTTCACGCTACGGATGCTGCGGACGACGGGGAGAGATGGCTTACCCAGACGAGGCGCAGTTTAGGTGCACGCGGACTCATGCTCCGGGTCGTGAGCTACTCGTTTTCCGGACGTCGTCCTAACCCAAGACGGAGGACGTTCGTTAAAGAATTGTTGCGGATTCAGTGGGAGCCTTTCGAGACGAACGATGAAGGCAAATAAGAAGAGACGATTTCTCGAGATCAAGATATGCAATTTAAACCATGACAGTTGGATATATGTGCCCAACGTGATTTATTTTATCTTGATGCTTGTTTTAAATTCGTGCAATTTTTTATTTGATATATGTGTTTGCATGATTTAAAAATTGTCAAAAGAAAATCTCACTTTCGAAAATTACTAAGTATGTTTTGGTTGATAAATTTTATCCTGGATAATAAAATTACATCAACATTGACCTCCATGATTTATTTATTTATGAATTCTTTTGGAGAAATTTCCCCAACGGAACGGCCAAAAGATGGTTTTCACATGAATAAATTCCCAAAAGGATGATTGTGAACTGTTATTAGTGGCGACAATGACCCTCCCAACGAGGCTCGATCAAAGCGAAGTAATAATTCTGTATTTAATCATAGTTATTACTTAGGTATAAAATTGATATGCATATACTTCACCGAAGTCCCTGTCAATTTTATATTGGTCAAGTGGGAGCCGACTATTAATTTTAAATTAAAGGTTTGTAACTGTTCATGTTTGTAACCTGCTTGATGTGTTTAAATAGACAGATCACCCAACGTGACCTATTTAAATTGTTTTTAGATGTTGGCTGATACATATTCATATTGTTTTGAGATTTTGATATGAATAATGTGATCGAATTATGTGATAATTTTGTGCTTATACAAAATGTTATTTATTTCAGTTCAGCATGTCGCAACCTTTTAATCCACTGTTTGCTATACTTAAAGATCATAATTTATCTGGTGAAAATTATGTTGATTGGAAACGTAAACTGATGATTGTCCTAACCGCACAAAAGCACAAGTGGGTCCTTGATACCCCAAAACTTGATGAGCCAACTGGCGAGTCGAGTAAGGCGGAAAAGAAAAAAGTATGATGACTGGGAGCATTGTAATGGCATGGCAAAGTGTACTATTCTGGCATCTATGTCAGATGTGTTGCAACACCAACACCAAGAATTTACAACTGCTGCAGAAATCACGAAAAATCTTAAGAAGATGTTCCAACATCAGAACCGCACGGCTCGACAAATCACCTTGCGAGAGATGCTCTCGTTGAAAATGGTGGAGGCCCCCCCCGTAGGGATCATGTTCTCAAGATGATGGCTTATCTGAACAAACTTGAGGTTCTGGGTGCAGATTACGATCTGGAGACTCAGATAGACTTGGTGCTTCACTCTCTGCCTAAAAGCTTTGAACATTTTCAGCTGAACTATCAGATGAATAATCAAAAGTTCTCCCTTGCTGACTTGTTGGAAGCTTTGGTCTCGGCAGAGACATTGATGGGACACCAGACTCAAGCTTTGGTGGCTAATGGACCATCTTCATCTTCTAGGCCAAGGGAGGGCAAGAAGAAGAAAAAGGTCAAAAGCCAAAAGCAGTCGAACTCAACTGTTGCCAAGGGCAAGAGCAAAATGAGGGATACTGGGGGTATCAAGAAGAATCCAAATGGGAAGGGCTTCAACTGCGGTGAGAAAGGACACTGGAGGTCTGCCTATCCCAAGCCTAAAAGGAATGGGAAGAAAGGTAATTCTCATGCACTAGTTGTTGAAACTTGTTTGGCGGCGTATGCTACCCACTCGTGGGTAGTGGATAAGGGATCCACTGATCATGTTTGTTTCACATTACAGGGGTTCAAATTGACCCGGCAACTTAGTGGGAGTGAGATCCTCATCACACTGGGCGATGCTACGAGAGTAGCAGCTGAAGCAGTGGGAGACGTGCACCTGTCTTTTGAAGACAAGATTTTAATTTTAAGAGATGTTCTTTATGTTCCTGTTTTTCGCAAAAACCTCATTTCAGTTTCAAAACTATTTATTGATGGATATTTTGTTCGTTTTTCTAAAAAAGTTACTGTTTTTTGTAAAGATGTGTTTATCTGTCATGGAACTTTACGGAACAATCTCTATACCATTAACTGTGCGAACCACTCACAAAATGCATCTTTTAACACATCGACTGTTTCAAGCAATAAGAGAAAACATTCAGAAAAAGTGAACTAGACACTTCTTTGGCATCTAAGGTTGGGTCATATTAATCTAAATAGGATCCAAAGGTTGGTGAAAGATGGTTCATTGTCGGACCTACAATTGGAACCACTTCCAACCTGCGAATCATGTTTAGAGGGTAAAATGACTAAGAGGGCATTTGGAGCCAAGGGGAATAGAGCCAAAGAAGTGTTGCAAATTGTTCACACTGACGTGTGTGGTCCATTGTCAACCAAAGCTAGAGGTGGTTATGAGTATTTTGTGGCTTTCACTGATGATTACTCAAGGTTCAGGTACATTTTCCTGATGAAACACAAATCGAAAACCTTTGATAAATTCAAAGAGTTCAAAGCCGAAGTGGAGAATCATATGGAAAAGAGTATCAAGTTTCTACGATCTGATCGTGGAGGCGAATACCTCAGCGATGAGTTTTTGAACTACCTGTCAGACGAGGGCATTGTTTCCTAGTTAACTGCACCCGGAACCCCTCAACAAAACGGGGTTGCAGAACGAAGAAACAGGAAGGATTGTCCTTCCAAAGAAAATGATATTAAGCACATGAAGGACATACCATATGCATCAGCAATTGGGTCCATCATGTACGCCATGACTTGCACTAGGCCAGATGTGGCTTTCTCTGTCAGCATCACTGGTAGATACCAACAAAATTTGGGTGAATCTCACTGGATTGCTGTCAAGAATATTATTAAGTACCTCAGACGTACTAAAGAATACTTCTTAGTTTACGGAGGACAGTCAGGGCTAGTTGTTACTGGTTATGCGGATGCAAGTTTTCAATCTGACTGTGTTGATTACAAATCTCAGTCAGGCTATGTTTTTACTCTCAATGGTGGGGCGGTTAGTTGGAATAGTTCCAAGCAAGAGACTACCGTGGACTCAACAACTGAAGCTGAGTACATTGCTGCGGCTGAAGCTGCCAAATAAGTTGTCTGGATAAAACAGTTCTTAAATGAACTAGGGTTAGTTCCGAGTGCCAGCAGTCCTGTAAAGTTATATTGTGACAACACTGGTGCGGTTGCGCAAGCTAAGGAACCGAGATCCAATAATAAAAACAAGCATGTGTCAAGGAGTTATCACTTGATAAGAGAGATAATCGCTAGAGGAGAGATAGAGTTAGAACGTGTTCCCACGGAAGATAATTTGGCTGATCCTTTCACCAAAGCTTTGAGCGTTCATGTGCACACTAGACATTTCAATGGTCTTAGGGTTAGACATGTAGGTGATTGGCTCTAGTTCAAGTGGGAGATTGTTAGTGTTAGTGTCCTAGAGAAAATCCTTTGTATGGACATAATACTAAGATAATATTCAGTGTTGGTTTAATATTATTTTTTATTTAATAATAAATGTATGGCATTACACTTATTAGAATATTATGTTTGATTGTTTGCATTTGTTCTATCTGTGTTCCCTTGAATCACTGTTGTCATTGAGTACGTGAGAACTCAGATGACTTAAGCGTGATTCTCAAAAAGCCCCGATCAAGGATCATCGAAATTGGGATATCGATGACGCAATGGAGATTGGTATGCGATATGCATCATACTCTTAGAGAGTGTAGTAAGATCACACTTACTACGAGATACTAGGTATCTCATGATGGATGAACAAATACCTTAGAGGGTATTGATATACCCATCCAAGCAACCGTTTGATGTAGTTCCACTATATGTGTCTACGGGTGTCTCGGTTAGTGGGAGCGATGCGATACTCCTTTGACTTGAGGTCAATACGCACGACATGTGTGGAGTGATGAACTTTGACCATGACCGATGCTTGCACCCTTCCATGGGTAGATATGTCTTGGATTGGGTTCATCATGAAATACATGTGCGTGGTAGTTGAGCCAAGATAAGGATTCATTCCTCAAAGTGGATTTAGAGAGAATACTCATCTTCTCATCATAATTGGATCAAAGTCATTGGCCAATGCACGTCACCTTGGACTTTGTGTCCAAATGTGACACGAATGATCAATTAGTGATTCAAGATAAATTGATTAAGCTATTTGAATAGACACTTCATCATGTTCAAGGCTAATCGAGTATTCGTGAATGAAAGGAGGAAATCGCAATAGCCCATGTTACAGTTACAGGTAGTTGCACGTTTCTCACAACATACCTCATATATTGAGATTGTTTGATTTATTGTCTAGGGTTTAATTAAGACCGTTAGTTTGACTAATCACTCGATATATGAGGGCCTATGGGCCACACAAGAAGTAACTCCCGTGTACGGATTAGAGTTGGTTGATTAAGTATTAAATTAGATTTAATATTTAATTTATGGAGAATTAATAATATATTAATTTGGAATTAATTATTATTATCATTTAATTAAATTAGATTTAATTAAATAAGAATCCCAAAATAATATTATGGAATATTATTGTAGGAAAATATCTGTAGGGAAAAACGTATCTTTGAGATATGGTTTTCAAGATTGGGAATTATCTTCCTAATAGAGATTTGCTTAAGATATGAGCTAATCTCTCCCTATATGTATGAGGTCCCGGGATTCATTATTTACTACAACAAGAAAACCTAGTTTCTCCATAAAATCTAGGATAGGAATTTTCCTAGCAAATTCCGGCCTCGATTCAACGCCGCAAATTCTTGCAGATCTGTTCACGGGGATTACGTGGATACCATAGTTGAGAAATCTGTGTTTGATCTGTTGTAAGATTTCTCTTTATGTTTATATGTACTCAATTATGCAATTATATGTTCGTTGTTGGTGAACTATTTATTCCCGATGCGCATGTATTACGTGTTTACGTGCCTCTATATTCCAACACCATATGCATATGCAATTAGGTCAATCATGTACGCCATGACTTGCACTAGGCCGAACGTAGATACCAACAGAATCCGGGTGAGTCTCACTAGATTGTTGTCAAGACCATTCTAAAGTATCTTAGACGAACTAAAGAATGCTTCCTTGTCTATAGTGGACAGTCATAACTAGTAGTGACTGGTTACGCTGACGCAAGTTTCCAAACCGACTGTGATGATTACAAATCACAGTCAGGTTACGTTTCACTCTCAATAATGAGGCAATCAGTTGGAATAGTTCAAAGCAAAAGGACCGCAAATTAAACAACCAAAGTTGAGTACATTCCTGTATCAGAAACCTCAAGGAGGCTGTCTGGATTTTATAGTTCTAAAGAGAACTAGGGATAGTTTCTAGTGCCAGTTGGCTAATAAAGTTGTATTAAGACAACGTTGGTGCGAATGCGCAAGAAGAGGAACCAAGATCAGCAAACAGAAAAAAGCATGTACCTAGACTTATCATTTGGTCCGAGAGATCATAAGGATAGGAGAAATGGAATTAAAATGTATTCCCACATATTTAATTTGGAAGATCATTTCACCAAGACACTGAGTGTTCATGTACACACTAAACATTTGATGGTCTAGGGGTTAGACATATAGGTGATTGACTCTATTCCAAGTGGGAGATTATTAGTGTTAGTGTCCTAGAGACAATCCATTGTAAGGACATAATACTAGATGATATTCAGTTTGATTTAATATTATAGTTCATTTAATATTAATGTATGGCAATACACTTGTTTGAATTTTATATTTTATTGTTTGCATTTATTCATGCAAGTGTTCCCATGATTCATTACTGTCATTGAGGTTGTGAGAACTCAGATGGCTTAAGCATGATTCTCAAATAGCCCAGATCAAGGATCATCAAGAATAGAATATTGATGATGCTATGGAGATTGGTGTGCAATCTGCATCATACTCTTAGAGAGTGTAGTAAGATCTCACTTACTACGAGATACTAGGTAACTCATGATGGATGCACAAATACCTTAGAGGGTATTGGTATACCCATCCGAGAAACCGTTTGATGTATTTCCACTATATGTGTCTACGGGTGTCTCGGTTAGTGGGAGTGATGCGATACTCCTTTGACTTGAGGTCAATACGCACGACATGTGTGGAGTGATGAACTTTGACCATGACCGAAGCTTGCACCCGTCTATGGGTAGATATGGCTTGGATTGAGTTCATCACCAAATGCATGTGCGTGGTAGTTGAGCTACGAATAGAATTCATTCCTCAATGTGGATTTATGGAGAATACTCATCTTCTCATCATAATTGGATCTAAGTCATCAGCCGATGCATGTCAACTTAGACGTTGTGGCTAAGTGTGACATACATGATCAATTAGTGATTAAAGACAATATGAGTAAGTTATTTGAATAGACACTTCATCATGCTCAAGACTTAATCAAGTATTCGCGAATGAAAGGATGAAATCGTAATAGCCCATGTTTCAGTTACAGGTAGTTGCACATTTCCTCGCAACGTACTTCATATATTGAGAATGTCTGATTTATTGTCTAGAGTTCAATTAAGACCGTTAGTTTGACTAATCGCTCGATATATGAGGGCCTATGGGTCACACAACAAGTAACGGTTGTTTACTAATTATAGTTGGTTGATTAAATATTATATTGGATATTACTATTTAATTTATGAAGAATATAATAATAATTATATTTAGAATTAATTATTATTACTATTTAATTAAATTAGATTTAATTTTAATAGAATTCTCAATAATAATATATGAAATATTATTATTATAGGATTTAATATATATGGTATCAAATCTGTAGAGATTCGATATATATGGAATTAAATCCGTAGAGATTTTATATGTGGGAAATAAAATCTAAAAGATTTATTTTATTAGGATTTTTCCTAATAAAGGTTAGCTTAAGATTTAAGATGGGCGTCTCCTATATATATGAGCTCTTGGGAATTCATAATACGTGAGTTCATATTTTCTCCATAAAATCTCTAAGCTAGAATTTTCCTAGCAAATTCATCTCGGGTATTCAACGCTGGCAGATATGTGCAAATTAGTAAACGGCTGTTACGTGGATACCATAGTTGAGGAATCCATGTACGAATTGCTGTAAGAATTCTGTTTACGTTTACTAGTATTTAATTATGCAATTAATTTTTCGTTGTTGGTGAACTGTTTATTTCCGCTGCGCATGTATTACGTGTTTACGTGCCTCTAAATTTCAACAGTTAGCATTGACACTTTAACACTTTAGGAGGGATGTATATGATTAGCGCTAAGTTATATTTCATTTCATGTATGAGACCGTCTCACATGAATTGTTGTCTTCTGTAGCTCAAGCACTCTAAGTTAAGCTCCACTATGAATCTTCACAAAATAGTTATAAATTTCACAACCATTAGCTTACATGGAAGTGAATATAACATGAATTTAATGCTTACAAATGCTCGTCTCAGTATGTTTTTTACAGTTAAATTTATAAGGACTATTTATTTTCAGGGGACACTTTGTTTGTGAGGAAGAATAATATAATATTAATAATGCAAGATAGTGACCCAAAAAAAAGACATAGGCGATTCCCTTTAAATTAGGAACAAATTTAAGTTTAATTAGAAAAATTTCAACATCACATTACAAATCTTGGCTTGATTCAAATTACGTGAAAATTCACTGACTTTTTTCTGTTACATTTTTAGTCTTACAAATGTTTTCGTTTTTGTCTATTCATCAACATATAATGCTCTTTTTTCTCCTTCCCCTCAATTAATGTATTTATTTGGTTTAAATAGTTCCATATGCATGTGTCTATAACATAGAAACCAACATTGTCAATAAAATATGATTCAATTTCGATGTCGTTTAGTCATGTTGCCGACTCAGCTTCCTGTGATACACGATAATGTTATATAGTTGTCCAGAAAAATTTTGTGCTCATCAAGTGTTTGATATGATGCCTACGAGAACTCTTATTCTCATGCTCACATATGTACCCACTATAGTTTATTCTATACTATGTATGCATCTGCATCTCTATCTCTCTTATTTCTACACTCCATCAACAAATATTGTAACGTTTAAATGAGTAATTGAATTATGTGGTCTCTTTTTAACATACTTAACTTCTATTTGTCCTCAGGAAATAGCTTTATCATCTGCTTTTTCTTTGGTTCATACTATGTTGTTTTTGAATTGTGAAAGTTTATGAATAAATATTATATATATTCTATAGTTACATTTTTCTTCACCTACAACGAATTAGTTTGTTTAATTTGTAGGAGAGATTTTGTCGGCCAACCTTTAGTTTAAAAAAATTGTGCGCTTCACAAGATAAACTTTTGGCCCCAAACCTATTTCTAAAGGTAGGTACTCTTATTCCCAAACCAATAGAGCATCTTTCTTCTTCATTTGGGGAAGAACTGCTGATGTTGTTTAGATTCAAACTTTTTTTTGGCTGCTTTATTTTCTTAAATTGGGGGAGAAGAGCAGCGGGAAATGGGCTAGTAATATAATTGATTTGCTTAACCCTTATCATAGAAATAATACCCTCAATTGATTTGGTAAATGAATGTGCCTCAGGAGAAAAATGAGATGGTAACTGTACAGAATATGTTGGACTCTTTAATGCACTATGGAAAATCCTCACTTAAATTCTTTTGAACATACTGCCACAACAAAGTTAGATTTTCTATGGTTGCTTGATTAATAACTCTGATAATCATTGTAAACTTAACTATATACTTTGTTGATGTTGCACGGATGTTGTTCCAGATGTTGGACAACATTCTGCACAACATCTTAAATTTGTCCTTTCTCCTAACACTGACTCCGTTTTATTAGATGTGTTTTTCTATGTTTCCTACATTGCAGGTTGAAGACAGTTTCGGATATTGTCAAGCAGTTGCACTGATGGAGTAAGAATAGAAAGATCATGGGTGGTTACACCAAGATCATGGAGATAGTGGAGGAGATCTTCAAGGATATCCACACCAAGTGGATAGGACAATGCAGTTTGTCTGAATGTCTATAAATAGACTGCATTGGTCGACATTTAAGTTTGAGTTAAAGTGAAATCCCATTTGCTCTACTCCAAACTTAAGAGAGTAGCATCCGAGAAACAACCATGAGTGGAGTGTGAGGGTCGATGCTATGCCTATTTGTACTGGTCGAGTGTATTCTAACATTTCCCATTAGTATTGTGTTTGTCTTAGTAGATCAAGTTTTAGGTTGAATAAGATCACTAGTTACTTGATTGAATAGATTGAGTTTTGGTGTGTGGTTTTTCACTACACCTTTTAGGATCTTGTAAGAGATTCGTGTGTATCTCACTACTTGTTATAGTGATGTTTTTAACCATGAGGTTCGTATAGTCTTATTATAGACTATACACAATTTTTGAAATCATTTGCACTGCGTTTTTTATACTTCCGCTGTCATATGTTGTTTTATATGTTTCACAATATTTTCAACAACACTCTGAAAAATACACGCACACACACTTTCATACTATATAATCAACACTTTACAAATGTATACTTGCAGTACACAGTGATTTAGGCTACTTTTATACTGCCACTGATCTTTTATTAAAAAAAAATAAGCTATATTCCTTTACGTTCTGTTTATTAGCTTTTCTAAATTTGCATGCACTACTAATCCACTAACTACAACCTAATTTACATTTTAATTTTCGATGCAAAGGCTAAGCTTTGAGGTAGAATTATTTGATGAAACAGGAATTTTGAATGCTTTTGTGGAGGAAAAAGAAGTAAAAACAATCTTAGGCATGTCGGGCGAAGAAGTCATCGAGGCAGAATTAAAGGTAACACCCCAACATTTCCAACCCTTTCAATATTCACATTATTCCGCCCAAACCTTTTGACAGTTACCACTTTTCCCCCCCACACAACAGGAGACCCAAATCACCCCTAATCAGGTGAACAAAAAATTCAAAGATGCACAGTGGTTATTTCATGTAAGGGCAATATACTATCAGATCAAAAGCAAAAAAAGCTACACGAAACAGAATAATTTCTCATCTCCCAGTACCTGAATCAGCCTCGACATCAGATGTGGAAATGCAAGAACATCAACAAAGCACATCAACAATGCAAGACCTCTCCTCCACAACCCCTACTACCCACCCTTCTACACCAACCACCAAAAGAGACTTCGACTCCGCTAAAGACTCACCAACCAAAAGCCCAAAGCATATTAAAAATGACTGATAATCCATGTTCCTAATAATCAGTATATTTTTTGAACCTTCCAGAGCTATTTTTGCTGCACATAATGCTCTATCCTACATATGTGCTCTATCCTAGATAAATCTACTTCTGCAACGTCACTTATTTTGGGTTTTGGATGCACATAATACTGTAGGCTAGACATATCTACTTTTTGATAGATAACTCAGTGTGGCTAAACTCATAATCTATATATTTTGGATACCTATGTATCTACTTTATGTAAATTTGAATATATCAGCTCCTAGCCAGGCCACTCACATCTCATGCACACATTTACACTATGTAATTTACATAAATATGGGTAGCCACCTCAATCATTGAGGTGCACCCTACCTAGTATGTTATAAAGAGAAAGGGTTCAAAACAAAAAGTTTAAAGAACTCAAAGGATATTAAAACATTAAAACATCATTTAAGGATATAATTTCAAGCAATCGAAGGTTTGCTAATGTATATGTTTCAGGAACCATTTGCATATCAAATAATGTTTCCGTCTTAAACTCAAAACCTCATGCTTGACTAAATATTACTATTTCGATGAAAAGAAAACTTCTTACCTAATACAAACAAAAAATTTATCAAAACTCCAATCTAAGTCGTTTCACCAATTATAGTTTCTACCCCAATCCCATCCTTAGTTCAACAAATTTCCAAGATTTCTTCACCTATTTATACCCAAAGTAATCACTAATTATCCAGGAAAAGCATAAAACAATATAAATTAGGCTTCATGACTCATGAGAACACACTAAACATTATATGAAATATCATTTCCAAACCTCTACATTTGTAAGCAATTAGAAATTGTAATACTTTCCCACTTTCTTCTTCCATAAATGCACCGCAATTTCATATTTCATAAACAACCTAATTTTAAGAAAAAAACTAATTCAACACATCATCATTCAATTAAATGATTAAAGACCAAATTTTTTAAATCCAGAAGACTTAGCACACTTACTTTTTGCTCGGGTTTTTACGTGCAAGTTGTCAATTATTATTTGAAATAATAAAGTGACTTTTAAAGTGGGGTATGATGGTCTTTACCCTCCTCTATCTACGCATTTTTTTAAAATTATTTTATCATTTCAAATAGTAATAAAAAACTCGCTCGCTAAAACACGAGCGGAACAGTAACTGTGCAAAGTGTTCTGGACGGAGGTAGTACCAGATATCTTTGGGGAGGCCTTATCTGATAAGCTCCTTATTCTCAAATTTGATCCATGGCCATGAATATGGTAAAGTCTCCGGCCTCTGATCCCGCCTTGAAGTAGTCTACCGTCTTCTTTTTCTTTTATCTTCTCTCTGCCATGATATTAGATAATAAAATATGTAAAACTGATTTTAACTTTTCAGAATTCTTCGGTAATCCCATAGGTTTGGAACGAAGATTGGGAAGAAGTATAACCAGGCCTGAAGTTCATCATGGGCCGACACATACTTTTCATATGAGCTCCAAGCGCAAAGCATAACATTTTATATTTCTCTCTACGCTCAATGGATCATCAAACACTTCTGCTTTCTTATTTTCATTCCTTTAATTTGTTGATAACATTATCTTTATCTTTCTCTCTACGCACAGTCGATTGTATCATCAAACGCTTCTGATTTCTTTCTTTCATTCCATATGCTGATAACATTTTTCTTTCCTACTCCACTTTCATCGGCCTTCATTTCTTTGACCTGAAGACATCAATCAAATACTTAGATCAATACTGATTATTTGAGTAAAAAGGAATGAAAGAAAATCTATAAATTAAAAGCCACTCAAGAAAAATAAAGACATGTCTGAAACAAATATTTTAGTTTTATCTTTGGTAATTGTGGAAAAAAAAGTGAATGCATGTATACAATAGAAACTCAATGGCCTTATCCCAAGTACAATTCAGGCAGCTTCGACATTAGATTACCAATTTACTATACTCTAATTATGACATGAGCACAATGTTATAATAGTTAAAGGTACATTGTACTTTAGCAACTTTTCTATCTACTAATTTGTGGCGGAGAACATTTGGAGCATAAGTTTTGATGCATACTATCACATTTCTATATTCCATGCCCATTTGGCATGCATGATCAACATGAAAAAAAATTCATTTTGTTGTTAAAAATGAAAAATGAGACTGACTTTACCATTTCACACTCCATATTATTATATTAACAATCTTGGTTGAATTTAAAATGAAAATATAGAAACACACGGCGACATGAATAAATCAAGAATTATGTGATACACATGATAGATAAATGAATAATCAAATCACATTTAAAACAATGTAAAAATTATTATAAATATAAAGAAAAGAAGGAATTACTCTGTACCATATCAGAAGTCCCCTTGTAAACCTGAGAAGCAGAAACTCAAAATTAATATGCAGCTTGATTATGTCTGTAAAAAAGAATTAAAAATACATGAGAACAAAGGTGAACATCAAAACTGGGGCTGACATATTACTAAAAAGTGAACATTTATGAGGATTGAAAATTTGATATATTACCTTAAGTTCGACTCCATGATCCAAAAACCATGTGAAGGATGATCCTCATAATTCTTTATTACCACTTGGATATTTTCTGGCCAGAACCTAGCATGTCAGACACCCATAAGCTGACTTTTAGATCACCCCTCAAACCACTTACAACTTAAAAGTTCTCTCTCTGAAATACATTTCTATCAAATCATAAAATAAATGAAAACAAAACAACAAGAAGTTCATAATACCTTTTGCCACTTAATACACCGAAGTTCATAATACATTTTGCCACTCAATACACCTCTACATATACCTTGAGGTCATAAGTTTGAGTGATCATTTGATATTTAAGAAAAATAAACAAAAAACTCTATGACCTACAAACATATTCTACATTAACAATAATTAAAAATCTTATCTTATATTATAAAAGTATAATGTTCTTCACCAAATGTGCCAACTATAAAAGTAGGATATTCTTCACTAAGTGCTGCCAAGTGTTTAAAACTTAAGAGAAGAACTATATTCTAGGTAGTGAGAAAATATAGAAATTTAAAGCTAATCAAGAAAAAGAAAGATATGTTTTAAACAAATATTGAATCCTTTATAGCATGAGTACTAATTATTCCAGCAAGCAACATGTCAGAAAATTAGAAAAACCCTCACCATCAATTCAATGGACTCCTCGCGCAACTGCTTTTTTTTGCAGCTCCACTCTCTTCACTTGGACAGAAGCCGAATAAAAAAAACATATAACTGAACAATAATAATGCCCAAAAATATATTAAAAAAACAAAGTATTGATTATGTTGATAATTAATATTACCAGAAATATGGGATTTTAACACATGAAGTAGACCTTTTGTCACGCCCATATTCTCATAAAACGGACATTCTAAAAAGTTTGTTAAAAGTAACTAATTTGGGGGTGACAAAATTTAAATTTCAAATGTATAATAGTAACAACAACGGCTATTTATTTAAAATAACCTAACGATAAGAACAACGGCTAAAATTTCATTAATGACCATAATTAAATTATGGAAAATACCCATAATACTGAAGTTTGAAAGAGGATTCACGAATAAGTAAAATCTCTGGAAATACTAGAAATTCGATTAAACATAAATTTATTTAATTATAATTAGCGTCTAAGATTCTTTTCCCATCACTACTCCTCGCCCTTCAACTCTTCAACCTGAAATGGAAAAATATTGAGGTGAGCATGCAAGCACACTCAATGGAAATAAATTATTCAAAATTAAAAGCAAGTATAAATCACAAGATATACGAGTCAAATAAAGATTCACATGTAACTTTGCCAACTTTGCCAATAATAAATAGTAACTTTGTCAACTTTGCCACATAGATATTGAGTACGGCAATACGGCCTATTTCCACAAGGCATGTCATGTAATACTCCATATTCAAACTAATCAATCGAATTGCTGCACATATTTCTTACAGTACCATCATGGCATAGCACCACTCACTCCATTCATGGTTGTTATATACCAAAATTTTACGGAACAAGATATTAAATGTGGCTATGTGGATTGGTATAACAAACAAGTAGTAATGGTGAAGCAAGTGTGATTAATGAAGAACATAACGAATGTTCTTCATTGAATAGCAATGATAAGGATTCGGGTAAATAAATGCAAGTAAGTAAATGCGAGAGGATTTGGGCCGAAGGTCTCTTTTGTTGGCTGATAAAGTTGTTGTATTGAATGTGAAATTTTTCGACCCTTTAATGAGTCTTAAGTTCTAGTATTTATACTACAAGTTCACTAGTTGGTTTTTCTCGCGCTTCAAGGGAGTTTGACCCAACATTAAATGTGTTCCGGCTAAGTTGGACTCTAAAATCCTATTACATCAACCTAAACATGTTTCCAGCTCTGAAGCGCGACGGATTGCAGATGATATATGGAGATTTGCGCCTATTCTTTCCTCTTTGAGTCCACGGCTATAGGACCAGCCATTTCTTCAGAAACTTCTCGGCCATTTGGGGGAGATTCTCTGATGTTGGTTGATGTTGGTGGTTTACGTGTTTGGTTAGCCAAAATCAGGCCTTGGTAAGTGGGAAACCTTTGACTCAAATCTCTCTATCCCTTTTACCTTGATCACGAGTCTCACAGAATTGGCTAAGTATAACTCGCCTCTTTGTGTACGCAATTATATTGAGGGTGCCTAGTCGTCAATAAGGAGACTACTAGGCGACTTGCATGGGCGATATCCTACGTGTGAGGCGACTTCGTGCGGGCGCCCATGACGTGTGGGCGAGCAAAGAAAGTGCCATGGCGTCTTGAAGTAGGGGATGCCCGAAGCGAGCATGTCGAAGAGCGCTGGGCGCTGGGCGAAAGTAATGGCGCGGCGACCATGGCGAAAGTACCGGAGGGCCATGGCGCGAGGGCGAAGAGTAAGCGGGGGAGCCCGCCAGTAGGGGATGCTGGCACAGCAGCGGTAAGCTAAGGCGAAGTAGCTGGGCGGCGGGCATCCATGGCGAAAGGGGCGGGCGTTATGGGCACATGGGCGATTTGCGATGCGGGCGATGCGAGCGCCGGCGGTAGCGGACGAAGCGGGCACGGTGATCGCAGGTATCATGCTGGTGCAGTGCTGGCGTAATGGCGAAAGTGCCGCGCGACGAAAGGTTGGCGCGCGGCGAAGCATTATGATGCTGGGCGATTATGGTCGCTTAGGGGCGAAGCGGGGCATGGCGGAATCTATGGCGGCATCGGGCGGCTATGGCGCGCGGGCGAAAGAATGGGGGCACCTCGGGCGAAGCATGTGCGAAAGCAAAGACGGGCGCCTCCGGGCGAGTAGCGGGCGCGGTCGGGCGACCATGGCGAAGCAATGGGCGGTCATGGCGCTACGGGCGAAATGGGGGGCACCCGTAGGGGGATGCCCGGCAGTTGTGTGGTGCCCGGGCGAGCAATGGGCGATCAACGGGTGCCCGTGCGGGTTTTGGCCGAGTAGCTCGGAGTGGGGCGCCCGGGCGAGTAGCGGCTAGTGAGCGACTTGCGGGCGTGGATGAACTCGTCCCATATCAAGCCATTTTTAGAGGATATCGGGCCCATCATTTATAACTTAATGACACAAGAGATCCAATCAATTAGCCCGAATCATTTGGCACACAACAATTGCCCCTCATGTTACTTTTCGCTTTAAGTGAGGAGTGACGTGATAAATATCCTGAGGTTGTGTCTTTTGATTACAAATTGGGCGAATTACCGTGTCTCTAGAGCAAGTAACTTGAGATTTGTTGGATGAAGTTGGGCCCTAATGGGTGAGTTAGTTCGACGCGGGGCGAAGTTGGTCCACGGGTGAATTGTTTGGGTGTCGGCCACCATGCCTCATAGGGCGAGTTGCCCTGGGCGAGTTCCCTGGATGGGCGATTTACATCGCGAGCCATTCAGACATCGGGCGAGTTGCTTGGACGGTAACTTGCAACATGAGCTGCGGACGTTGTACGAGTTGCCTGGATGGCGATGGCATGGTGAGCGAGCAAACTCCAATATCGAGTTTTCTAAAGGCCGAACGACTCACTCAAGGGTGAGTTACTTGGAGGCCGGGCGGGATGGCGAGATGGAGCAAACTTAAAGCGAGTTGCGCCAGGTTGGCCGAATTGATTGTATTGGGCTGGTTATGAGTGGCGTGCGAGCGAGTTGGGCCGACTTCTCTTGGGCCAAAGACGGGCGACAAGGAGCAAGTTGGGCCACCTTCTCTGATTTCCTTCGTGAGATTTTAGGATTTTTTTGCGTCGACTTCTCCGATTTGGCGGCGGCACATTTCTGCGAGGTGACCTCTACATGGTGAGCGAGCAGATTCCAATAGCTAGGTGGATGAGTTGTGCCTTGGGCTATCGATCACGAGCTCAGCGAAGTGGCGAGCTGGGTGTCTTACTTTCTTGTGGGTGAGATGGTGAGAAGGAGGCCAATTTTAACTCACTCCATATGGCTGAGCGAGATAGGTTCACTCAACAAATTAGAGCCTGTTGCGGGACATTTCCTTGAACATTCTCTTGTTCGGCAGGACATTTTCCTCAAACATTTTCTCTTGTTCGCCAGGACATTTACTTGAAGTTTAATATTTGAAGTGAGCTATGGCGCGATCTGATGGCGAGAAGGGATGAGGCCTGACCTGGCCGGCACTTGGGCCTAAATGGCGAGATGGACGAGCGTCGAGGTAGACGAGTTACCCGATCCAAGTTTGTTTGGGCCAGCATTGGAGTGGGGCAAGCTACGAAGCAAGTCGCCCTGGGCCGAGATGGCGAGCAAGTCACCTGGGGCGAGAAGTGGAGTGGCGAGCAGCAAAGCGAGTCTTCCGGTCGAGATGGCGAGCAAGTCGCCCGGGCCGAGAAGTGGAGTGGCGAGCAGCAAAGCAAGTCGCCCGATCGAGATAACGAGCTAGTCGCCCGGGCCGAGAAGTGACGTGGCGAGCAGCAAAGCAAGTCGCCCCCGAGATGGCGAGTAAGTCGCTGGGGGCGAGATGTGGGCGAAATGGGCGAGTTGTGCAAGCTCCCGGGCAAGATGGGCGAGTTCCATCGAGCATAAATTTTGTTTCGTCCATAACTCGAGTTCCCGACCTCCGATTGAGTTGATTCTTTTTTTGTTGCGACCGTCTTTTCGAGGAGCTTCTCATAGTTGTGAGCGAGATGTTTTTCCAAATTTCCCTTAGGCGGAAGAGTTGTTTAAACTCGGACGAGTAGGCGATGCCGGGCGAGTAGGCGAGTTGCCCGAGTTCCAACGAACATCAGTTTTGTTTCGTCCATAACTCGAGTTCCCGACCTCCGATTGAGTTGATTATTTTTTCGTTGCGACCGTCTTTTCGAGGAGCGTCTCATGGTCGTGAGTGAGTTGTTTTTACACATCGAACTTAGGCGGGCGAGTAGGCGATACCGGGCGAGTAGGCGAGTTGAGCGAGTTCCAATGAGCATCAGTTTTGTTTCGTCCATTACTCGAGTTCCCGACCCTCGATTGAGTTGATTATTTTTTTGTTGCGACCATATTTTCGAGGAACTTGTCATGGTTGTGAGCTAGATGGTTTTACACATCGCCCTTAGGCGGGCGAGTTGTTTAAACTCGGGCGAGTAAGCGAGTTGGGCGAGTTCCAATGAACATAAGTTTTGTTTCGCCCATAACTCGAGTTCCCGACCTCCGATTGAGTTGATTCTTTTTTCGTTGAGACCGTCTTTTCGAGGAGCTTCTCATGGTTGTGAGCAAGATGTTTTTATACATCTCCCTTAGGCTGGCGAGTTGTTTAAACTCGGGCGAGTAGGCGAGTTGGGCGAGTTCCAATGAGCATCAGTTTTGTTTCGTCCATAACTCGAGTTCCCGACCTCCGATTGAGTTGATTCTTTTTTCGTTGCAACCCTCATCTCAAGGAGATTCACTTGGTTCAATTCTCTTCTCAAATATCCTTCTATATCAAAGCAGTTTTTTCGCCCCACTTCTAGCTCGTTTCCACAAATGGATTTTGGCGAGCTGGCGAGATTGAGCGAAGTGGGGCCGGCTAATCCTCCGGCGAGGCCATGAACTTATAGAATCACATTTGGACTCTAGCGAGGTGAACTGAACAGATGGCAACCTACTCTGAGGCGAGATGGGTCGAACGGTGAGATGGGCAAGATGGGGCGAGCAACTAGCTGGGTCCAATTCCCATATCTATTATGTTGAATCGCCTCAAGGTAAGGAAGTGGGGTGATCACTGCCCTAGGCAAGGTCGTTAATAAAGTTTCGGTGGAGGTGGCTCCTACTCAAGAGAATCCTTCTACTTAGTACTTCTTTGTTATAGTCGTATGTCGACTTTTATCATGTTCGATTTTCTTATGTGCTTGGAATCTATGTTTGGCTTGTCGTCTTAATTTTATGCGACTTTAGTTGTCTTATTGTTTTGCAACTTTGGATGCCTGTTATTAATTTTTATGTTTATGGATTATCTTTGGGAGGTCGACGTCCTTAGAGATCGACGATTTGGGTAATCGACCTTCTTGTAGGTCGACGACCTGCCCCCTTGTCCATGACATAAAATATTTTGATCGTCTTTTTTTAGTGCGATCCTAGTGCTTGGCACTTATTTGGTCGTCTTATTTGGATGTGACTTATTACCTTGGCACTTGTATGGTCGTCTTATTTGGATGCGACTTATTACCTTGGCACTTGTATGGTCGTCTTATTTGGATGTGACTTATCACCTTGGCACTTCTATGGTCATCTTATTTGGATGCGACTTAGTGCCTTAGTACTTGTATGGTCATCTTATTTGGATGCGACTTAGTGTCTTAGCACTTGTATGGTCATCTTATTTGGATGCGACTTAGTGTCTTAGCACTTTGTGTTTAGAACATATACTATAATAACTGATCTTGTTAGAGGTCAATAGACCTGCCCCCAATTTCTGATCACTAAAATCTAAGTGCATGACAAATTTGACTGAACCGAACTTTAACAAAAAATCACCTTTTATTTCCAAATTTGAGGCGAACTATTTCATAAAATTTAGACTACCAAACTACTGGTAATATTTCTTCAAATACATTGCATTCCAAGGTGTTGAGTTGGGACTCGCCTGGGATTGGTTCCGGGAAGCTTTTGGGTCACATAATCAGCTATCGAGGTACAACTTTTCTAGCTTGGTAGCTGGCTTATTTGTGTTGCTGGCTCCCTGCTCTTCCATCCGTTGAGCAAGCAGCTCGGCGCTACTGATCAATTTTCCGGCTCGGTGTCTGAAATCGGCGTAGGATGCTGGATAGTCTATATTCATCGTCCTCCACAGCTTCGTGTTCATCCGGAGTCCTCCCACAACTCCCATAACTTTAACTTCGTCTTCGAGTGGCTCCCCGTCCATGATCAATTCATCAACCCTTTCGATATATGTGCTGTCGGTCTCATCTTTGAACATCAATTTGGTTGGCTCCACTTCGTTGTTGGTGGCGAGGTGGGAGACTTCTTTCAGCTCTCCCTCACTGATGATGACGAGGTGAAGGGGTTCTCTGCGCACCATCTCGCTGATGATGGCGAGGTGATGGGCTCCTTCCCAGACGATCCTTAGCTGATCCTCTTTGTCTTTGTGAGCGGCCCGGCCGAGTCACGGAAAGTGATCCTTCTGGTTCGGCTTGACCTCGGCCATGGTGATGAGCCTGCCTGCGCCGAACTCTGAATCTAAGCGTTGAAAAACTGACTTAGTTCGCTGTGAGCTTGAAGAATTGGCTCGATCATTCCATTCAGGGCCGAACTGTCTATCGTAAGACCGCCTGTGGTATTCTCTTGAACGAGCGGTGTGAGAGTTTTCTTCTTGGCTTTCTGCCTGGTGTGGGCCTTCGGCTTCTTTCTGCTTGCCCTTGGCCTTAGTTTGTCAAAAATTCTCATCCAAGTTATGGCGCAGATCGTTGTGATTCGCCCCCAACCCAGCCCTCTTCCGACGCAAGACCTCCATGGCCTCCCAAATCTCTTGAGGAGTGTTGATTTCTTCTAGCCTTTGAAGAACACCAAGTGCGTGCCCCTTGGCTTCCGGATTACCGGCGGCTTGACCACCGGCACTCCGGCCTCCGAACTTCTGTATTTTGAATTTGACTCCCCCAGATTTGGCTTTTGACAGAAAACTTGCTTGAGACATCTTTGGTTGAGTTTCTGGAAAAGTGTTTGAATGTTTGAAGATTCAAAGAAAAACCTTTGAAGATTCGTGGGAATACTCCAATGAGAACACTGAAAAATCAATTTAGTTCTTAAAGAGTACCCTCCTTCTAGCGCCAATTGTTATATACCAAAATTTTACGGAACAAGATATTAAATGTGGCTATGTGGATTGGTATAACAAACAAGTAGTAATGGTGAAACAAGTGTGATTAATGAAGAATAGAACGAATGTTCTTCATTGAATAGCAATGATAAGGATTCAGGTAAATAAATGCAAGTAAGTAAATGCAAGAGGATTTGAGCCGAAGGCCTCTTTTGTTGGCTGATAAAGTCGTTGTATTGAATGTGAAATTTTTTGACCCTTTAATGAGTCTTAAATTCTAGTATTTATACTACAAGTTCACTAGTTCATTTTTCTCGCGCTTCAAGGGAGTTTGACCCAGCATTAAATATTTTCCGGCTAAGTTGGACTCTAAAATCCTATTACATCAACCTAAACATCTTTCCAGCTCTGAAGCGCGGCGGATTGCAGATGATATATGGAGATTTGCGCCTATTCTTTCCTCTTTGAGTCCGCGGCTATAGGACCAGCCATTTCTTCAGAGACTTCTCTGCCATTTGGGGGAGATTCTCTGATGTTGGTTGATGTTGGTGGTTTAAGTGTTTGGTTATCCAAAATCAGGCCTTGGTAAGTGGGAAACCTTTGACTCAAATCTCTCTATCCCTTTTACCTTGATCACAAGTCTCACAGAATTGGTTAAGTATAACTCGCCTCTTTGTGTAGTCAATTATATTGAGGGTGCTGACCGCCGATAGGGTTACTACTAGGGTAGTCCCCAAGAACTCCCAGAGGGCGACTTGCATGGGTGATATCCTACGGGTGAGGCGACTTCGTGCGGGCGGCCAAGGACGAGTGGGGAGCAAAGAAATGCCATGGCATGCATGCGAGTAGGGGATGCCCTACAGCATTAAAGCATGTCTTGGCGGCTTAGTAAATGGGATGGCAAATCAATTACGACCATGGCGGCGGCGCCATGGGCGAAGCAGCCGAGGGCGCCAGGCGAAGGTGGGATGCCGGGCGAAAGATAAAGGAACATGGGCGCTGGCGGGCGTCACGGCGACCATGGCCACGGGGCGAAAGGGCAAATATGCGCCATGGAAAGCCGGAGACCATGATGTGGGCCACCATGGTCGCCAGGGTGAGTAGCGGGCGACCATGGTTGGCCTTAGGGGCCGTACGGCGGCAGCAAAATGACCATGGTCGCGGCGACCATATGATGCGTTGACCATGGTCTCCCTAGGGGCGAAATAGCGCGCGATGTGGCGACCATGGCGGCATCGGGCGGCCATGGCGCTGCTGGGCGGCAGGGGGGGGTGCCCGGGAGAGCATGTGCGAAACGGCGTGGGAGCTGGGCGAAGGATGCGGCGTCTGGCGACCATGGCGAGCAGCGGGCGGTCATGGCGCGCGGGCGAGTAGGGGATGCCCGGGCGAGTTGCGTGGTGCCCGGGCGAGCAATGGGCGATCAACGGGTGCCCGTGCGGGTTTCGGCCGAGTAGCTCGGAGTGGGGCGCCAGGGCAAGTAGCGGCTAGTGAGCGACTTGCGGACATGGATGAACTCGTCCCATATCAAGCCATTTTTAGAGGATATCGGGCCCACCATTTATAACTTAATGACACAAGAGATCCAATCAATTAGCCCGGATCATTTGGCACACAACAATGGTTTACCAGTGAGCCACGTCTTACAAATAATTTTCTACAAACAATAATTAAATATAAATTAATCAACTTAATTGTATAATATAAAGGCATATATTAATATTTTGTGTGTGTATCTATATCTACTACAGCGAGAATAAAAAGAAACAGGGGACACATTAACCAACACCATATCATTAATAAATATTATATTTTCTAAAAGTTATTCGATTTTTAAAAAAAATGAGAAGAATGACGATAAATTCGCATAAAAGAAAAATTTAAAAAATTCATGAAGTAAATAGGGAGTAGGTTACCTTCACAGCAAAAGTATGAACAATGAAATTGTGAAACAATAGAGGAAAGATGCGTTATGCCTTATTCCTTGAGAGAGAAAAAGAGATCAAACAATTTTTGTGTAGCAAAGATGATGAATACACGATGGAAAACTAATTTTAAGTTGAAGGCATGTCTTTCTTTCCATGTTTGGAGGAGTCAATTATGTTTTAACCAAGACTAATCAATTTGTTTCCCTGTTTTGAAGGTCTAATTAATGAGGAATTAAAAGTGTAATTAATTTGGGTTTTTATTGAGAAGGGATTTTAGGCGTGTGATTTTGTGACGGGATGAAAATATATTGAATATGCATGTATATATATATACACATTAAAATATAAATAAAAAAAAATTACGGGTATTACAACCTAACTCACTAACAATAATTTCGTCCTCGAAATTTTAGAAGCTTACCACGTGGAAAGAAATCTGGGTATTTCGCTTGTATCTCATCTTCACATTCCCACATTGTCTCGTCTCTTCCATGTTGGCTCCATTGTACCTTGATGAGGGACACATCTTTATTGCGAAGCTTGTGAACCTTTCTCTCTAAGATTTGTTCGGGTCTCTCCCCATACGTCATGTTTTTGTTGATCTCCAAGGTAGAGTTATTGACAACATGACTCAGGTCATGCACGTACTTCCTCAACATAGACACGTGAAAAGTATTGTGCACGGCAGCCAATGATGGGGGTAAAGCAAGTCGATAGGCTAGATCTCCAACTTGCTCAAGAATTTCGAAAGGGCCAATATACCTTGGTTTAAGTTTTTCTTTGCCATCAACTTGATAACTCCCTTGGTGGGCGACATCTTTAAGAACACTTTCTCCCCTTGAGAAAATTGTACTACCTCCGTCCTGATTTTGTTTGGCCATTTCACTTTTGGCTCGTGTTTTGGCGAGCGAATTGTTTATTAGTATATAAAATGATAAAATAGCTTTTAAGGAGACGTAGAATAGGTGAGAGATAGGACTATCATATCCCACAAGTAATTACATTTATTTGAATGCTATGTGTTATTATATTCATATAACTGTCTTCTGCTATTGAATGAGAAAGAATTTTAAGTGATTGAGTCTAGTTTGTATGAGTTCAAATAGGTTCCTATTCACATGTATATATACACGCATAATATGTTCTACATACTTAGATAAAGGTTGATAGAATAATTAGGGATTAATAAGTTAGTGGTGAAATATTGTATAATAGTGATAATTGTAGAAAGTGGATCGATTATATAATATTTACAAACAAATGGGTAAATGTGTTATTTGTTAACTTAATTAATAATTTGAAATGATATTTACAATTTATTTTGGTTCTATAGTGAAAGGCAATAAGGTGGTATAAGAGTTTTGAGTTATCAGCTTAGCTGAATTTGAGGTAAGTAGAAATTCATTTGCAACTACAATACATAAACATAGTATTATGTAATTAAATTGTGTATAATTGACATTATGTGAATTTTACCTGAATAGTGAGATTTATTGATATTCAGTGATTATGGTGAAAAGAGCCGGCGAGCTCAATATTTTATGTGAATGGAATTTGTGAGTTTAATGACATGTGAGACTTGTGAGATATTATGTGTTGCATTGCATCGCGCATATCATGCATTACTATGAAATTTGTTTTTATTAAATGATGTGTTTGGTCACTGATTATACACCGAGGGCGGCAGGGGCGACCTGGGAAGGAGCGACCTAGGGAAACCTAGCCTAGGCTACCTAGCGTGGGCCATCATCTTATATGATTATGTTATGATTATGTGGGTGCTTCCGTGGGGGACCTCTTGAGCGGACATGGGATCAAGTTTGGTGATAGATCTCGCTAGACCGCTAGAGGGTAGATCCCTGGATTGCATTATTATGAGTCGGCGTTGTGGGATGACTTCCTGGTAGACATGAGGGGCGCGATGGGGGGGACCCTCGATGGGCAACATGAGGATGGAGCCTCACGTCGGGATCATACTTATGTGGTCACTTGATTAATGCCGGTGTATAACAGTGAGTCCGGGGCCCTATGAGTGTTTCATAAATAAATTTGTGATTTCAAAAGAGAGTGCATGGGAAGGATTTTCAAAGGTTCACATTATCATGCATAATTTCTACTTACTGAGATTTATATGTCTCACCTAGTTTATGCATTGTAGGTGATTCTGATGATGTGTGACGAGCCGATCTTGCTGGACGAGCTGTGGACTTTTGCAGGTTTTGAGTAGTGTGTACATAGATGACGACCTGCTGGGCATGTCGTGGCTCAATTTGCTTCCGTTGTTATAGTTTGTCGCTTTTGGGATAGGTGTTATGTTATAGTATGTTATAAAGGCTGGTATGTATCAGTGTGTGCTTGAAGTTGTCTGTGAATTGTATGTGAATTGGTTTGGAGTTTGGGTGTGAATTACTAATGTGTTGACCTGGGATTTTATTTTTGTTGGGGAATTAATTGTCCGGATCTATTCGGGATGAATATTTAAATACAAATTTAATTCTAACAAATATTACTAGCATGAATTATCTCATATTAATTCAAATAATAATTCAAGAACAAATCATGCATATAAACAGTTCACGTAAATCCTACGCATGCGGAATTACTACGAGATTACGTGAACTTACCTCTTGGAATGACAATGGACTCGTCGATGAAAACACACCTAAAAGCCTTCCCAAGTATTCCCTAGTCCTTGCTCGACAATCCGGTGGAAGGAAGCTTGCGAACAATTAACAAAAGGAAAAATAAAATTTGTTACACCACCTTTGTGGATTTACTAATTTTTCCAGCACATGGAATTGTATTTGAGAATGAAACACTCATCCCCTATTTATAGAAATGTAGTGGCCGATTTTTAGTGATAAAATAATATGGGAAAATCTTTTTCTTGATCTCCAAGAAATCTTGAATATATCTCATATATTCTTTTCTCCATAATTAAAATATTCCACAAAAATCCCAACTATTCTTGTTATGGAGTATTTTTCGAAAATTAAGAGACAAGAATCCAAGATTTGGATCCTCTTCAATTTATGAGATATACTTGTATTTCAAGAAATGCATATCTTCCATAATATCTTTTCAAGAAAATCAAGAAAATCTTTTTTTCCCTTTTATTTCAAAATTTCGAAAATCACAATATAAATAACCAAGTGGGAGATTTCTTGAATTTAATGAGATAATCTTGTATTCCAAGAATACATATCTTCATTCCATAACAAAATTCAAAGAAAATCTTTCTCCTTTTTTATTCATATTTTTTCGAAAAAAAGAGGAAAAATAAGCAAGAAATTTATTTTATTTTTAAACACCTTTTTCAGTTATTGGACTTTATCTTGGGCTACTTGGGGGGCCTTTAGGAGAATTAAGATTTGACCTTCCAATGTACCTTGAATTATCAATATTGAGCCACAATATTATTCAAGCCCATGAATATTAATTAATCCCACTACATAATTAATATTGCACTATCCATCTTAACCCATATTACAGTTAATATGGCTCCTGGTTATTATTTCCCGTGTTTAAGATTATCTAGCCCATTAATTAATTCAAGTCACTGAAATAGCTTTCCATTAATTAATATCTTTTATCCTTGGTAAAGGAACGGTTCAACATTATTATCCATACCGGAAACTAGTTCCACTTGCAAGATTTGATATGATAAAACTTATGAACCTCCCAAGGGGGCAAATCGAACAAGCGTACTTGCACACGATTCTCCGTATTAAATCTTAGCAATCGCATGTGACCAATAATATTGCCCAAGATATAGGGTATTGAATTTCATTGATTCTCTTCCGGTAATAAGTCAAAGCAATAGTTACTAACCACATGCAATCCTATTTAAGGGACGAAGATTAAGAAATAACTAACCACTGAGGTCTAATTCTTCCTAGTTCAGTTCTGAAGAATTTGTCCTCCTGTAGGTCCTCTTCAATGCATCAGTCATGCACTAGTGTAATCCCTTGGTCAAGACAAACCAATCTGAGTCTTACACTACAACCTTTCACGATGGATTGTTCATTTCCATCTAGGTCATGAATGGTGTACTTTTAGTTACAAGGAACTGTTAATTTAATCTTCTGTGATCTGGTATCACTAAATTAACTACAATGTAACACGTACTATTTATTGAACAGTTATGCAGTAAATATATGTAACATTCGATGATATTTAAAGCATCAGTGATAAACAATTTATTTCAGTAAATAAGTCCGAAATTCTGTCTGATTATACAAAGTAAAAGCATATTTTCCTGTATAATCCCAACAATCTCCCACTTATACTCATAGTCTGCTTTTAAGTATACTACAGTATATCTCGTGTAGTACGTGACAACTAATGTAACCTACACGAACCTAATAATGTCTCCCACTTATACTCAAAGCAGATTGGCAAAGGTCTTGACACCCATTCCTTTCACATGTCTCTCGAATGTATTCTGAGGTAGACCCTTTGTGAATGGATCAGCTAGGTTGTCTTCTGACGCGATCTTTGCCACCTCTATATCTCCTCTCTTAACGATATCTCGTATAAGATGGTATTTCCTTTCAATGTGTTTGTTGGCCTTGTGGGCTCTTGGTTCCCTTGAATTTGCAACTGCTCCGGCATTGTCACAATAAACAGTGATTGTGCTGGGCAAATTCGGAACCACATCCAAGTCCACTAGCAAGTTCTTGAGCCAAACCGCTTCTTTCGCAGCCTTGCAAGCAGCTACATATTCGGCTTCCATGGTAGAATCTGCGATGCATTTCTGCTTAATGCTTCTCCACGTCATGACTCCTCCCCCCATGCAAAACACACTACCGGAGGTAGATTTTCTGGAATCTAAGTCTGATTGGAAATCCAAGTCCGTGTAGCCGATGGGGATTAGACTATCTGAATGATAAACCAACATTCTATCTAGAGTTCTTTTCAGATACTTCAGAATGTTTTTAACTGCAGTCCAATGTTCTTTCCCTGGGTTACTCTGATATCTTGCCACCATGCCAACGGCAAAGCAGATATTCGGTCTCGTACACAGCATTGCATACATAAGGCTTCCGACAGCTGAAGCATAAGGAATGCCTTTCATGTCATCTATCTCCTTTTGTGTCTTAGGGCACATTTCCTTGGATAGATGGATTCCATGCCTGAAAGGTACGAAGCCTTTCTTGGAATCCTGCATGCTGAATCGTTTCAAGACAGTGTCTATGTATGAAGCTTGCGATAAGTCTATCATCCTTTTTCTTGCGATCTCAAGTGATCTTGATCCCAAGGATGTGCCCGGCTTCCCCTAAGTCCTTCATATCAAACTATTTTGAAAGTCATGCCCTTACGTCTGATAACACCTTTACATCGTTCCCGATGAGCAGAATGTCGTCTACATATAATACTAAGAATACCAATGCAGTTCCGACACGCTTTTTGTACACATAACTTTCGAACTCGTTTTGATCAAACCCATAAGACTTTATAACATGATCAAAACATTGGTTCCAAGCTCTGGATGCCTGTTTGAGTCCGTAAATGGACTTCATGAGCTTACAAACTAGGTGTTCTTGGCCCTTTTTAATGAAGCCTTGGGGTTGTTGCATATAGATTTCCTCATCATGACTTCCTTTAAGGAAAGCTGTTTTGACATCCATTTGCCAGATTTCAAAATCGAGATGCGCAGCTATCGACAAGAGAATCCGGATGGACTTGAGCATTGCTACAGGTGAAAAGGTTTCCTCATAGTCGATCCCTTCTTTCTGAGTATAACCTTTCGCCACAAGCCTTGCCTTGAAGGTTTCCACCTTCCCGTCCGGTCCCCTCTTTCTCTTGTATACCCACTTGCAACCAATGGGTTTGACCCCATTAAGTGGTTCGACTAGCTCCCACACTCTGTTATGATCCATAGACCCCATTTCTGCTTTCATTGCCTTTTGCCAAGAAACCGCATCCTTGTCTTGGATTGCCTCATCATATGTCCATGGGTCTGATTCATCTTGTCCGGGAATCAAGTCCGAGGACTCTCCTATCCCCATGAATCTCTCGGGCTGTCTTACAACCCTCCCACTACGATGAGGTTCCGGTTGTGAAAGTGTGTCGTTTGGTATATCATCTTGTACAGTTGGCAATGAGGTTAGCCCCCTTAGTTCACTTAAGGTAATCTCATACGGGTCTTCTTTTCGTTCATATAGTCTTCCTCCAAAAATCTAAAGTGGGTGCTTATTACCACCTTTTGATCTTTGGGACCATAGAACATACACCTGTTGTTCCCTCGGGGTATCCTATAAAAAATTTTAATTACGATCGAGGATCTAATTTCCCGGCTTCCTTGTCCAACACGTAGGCCGGACACCCCCAAATTCTCATGTGTCTCAAACTAGGCTTGCGCCCGGTCCACAATTCTTTGGGAGTTTTGGGAACCGATTTGGATGGCACCAAGTTCAAAATGTAAGCCGCTGTTTCCAAGGCATGACCCCAGAACGACTTGGGAAGATCCGCATAACACATCATTGATCTAACCATTTCCAAAAGAGTTCTGTTTCTTCGCTCTGCAACCCCATTTTGTTGAGGGGTTCCGGGTGCAGTCAGCTGGGATGCAATCCCTTCATCTGACAGGTAGTTCAAAAACTCATCGCTAAGGTACTCACCTCCATGATCGGATCGTAGAGACTTGATACGTTTTTCCCTATGATTCTCTGCTTGAGCCTTAAATTCTTTGAATTTCTCAAAGGTCTCAGATTTATGCTTCATAAGGAAAATATAACCGTACCTCGAGTAGTCATCAATAAAAGTGCGAAATACTCATAACCTTCTCTTGCCATGGTTGACATTGGACCACATACGTCTGTGTGAACGATTTCTAACACTTCTTTGGCTCTATTCCCCTTGGCTCTGAATGCCCTCTTGGTCATTTTACCCTCCAAACATGATTCGCAGGTTGGAATTGGTTCAACTTGGAGAGACTCTAGTGAACCGTCTTTCACCAACCTTTGGATCCTATTTGGATTAATATGCCCCAATCTTAGATGCCATAGAAGTGTTTCGTTCACGTCTGGTGAATGTTTTCTTTTACCGGAAACAGTTGATGTGTTATAGGATGCATTTTGTGAGTGGTGTGCACGGTTAATTCTATAGAGATTACTTGACAACGTTCCATGACAGATAAATTTATCATAAAGAGAAATGGTAACAACTTTATCAAAAGTAACCGAATATCCATCAAGGTAAAGTTTATAAACCGAAATCAAGTTCTTTCTAAAATTCGGAACGTAAAGTACATCTCTTAAAATTAAAACTCTGTCTTCAAAAGACAGGTGCACTTCTTCCACTGCTTCAGCTGCCACTCTCGTAGCATCGCCCAGTGTGATGAGGATCTCACTCCCACTAAGTTGCCGGGTCCGTTTGAACCCCTGTAATGTAAAACAAACATGATCAGTGGATCCCGTATCCACCACCCATAAATGGGAGGCATACGCCGCTAAGCAAGTTTCAACAACTAGTGCGTGATAATTACCTTTCTTTCCATTCCTTTTGGGATTGGAACAGGCTGACCTCCAATGTCCTCTTTCACCGCACTTGAAGCACCTCCCCTTAGCAGGCTTTCTCACTCCTCCACCTCCCTTCACCTTTTCTTTGCCTTTGGCAACACTTGAGTTCACTTGCTTGTGGCTCTTGTCCTTTTTCTTGTTCTTACCACCCCTTGGCCTAGAAGAAGAAAAAGGTTCATTTGCCACCAAGGCTTGGCTCTTTTGCCCCAATATCGCCTCTGCCGAGACCAAAGCTTGCAATAGACCAGGCATCGAGAACTTCTGATTATTCATCTGATAGTTCAACCTGAACTGTTCAAAACTTTTCGGCAGAGAATGGAGCACGAAATCGATTTGGGTCTCGATGTCGTATTCGGCGCCAAGTACCTCAAGTTTGTTAAGGTGAGCCATCATCTGGAGAACGTGCTCCCTTACGGGTGTTCCCTCCACCATTTTCATAGAGAGCAAGTCCCTCATGGTGATCTGAGGAGCCACACGGTTCTGATGTTGAAACATCGCTTTAAGACTAGTCATGATGTCTGCAGCGGTCTCAATGTTCTAGTGTTGGTGTTGCAACACATCTGACATTGAAGCCAAGATGGTACACTTTGCCATTTCGTTGGAACGCTCCCAGTCAGCATACTCTTTCTTAACCGATTTAGTTGACTCGTCATTTGGCTTTTCTGGTTTAGGTGTAGTGAGAACCCAGTTATGGCTTTGTGAAGTGAGGACAATAGTAAGTTTACGACTCCAATCAATAAAGTTTTCTCCAGTAAGCAAATTGTCTTTAAGTATATTGAACAGTGGATTAAAAGGTTGCGACATGATGAACTGAAATAAATAATAATATGCATAAGCACAAATATATCACAAAATTCGATCACATATTTCATATTAAAATCTCAAAAAAAATATGAACATGCATCAGCCAACATCTCAAAACAGTTTAAATAAGCCACGTGGGGTGGGTCATTATTTAAACACATTCAAGCGAATTACAAACAAGAACGATTTACAAACCTTTAATATCCAGATTAATAGTTGGCTCCCACTTGACCAATATAAAATTGACAGGGACTTCGGGGAAGTATATGCATATCAATTTTATACCTAAGTAATAACCATGATTAAATACAGAATTATTATTTCGCTTTGATCGAGCCTCGTGGGGAGGGTCATCGTCGCCACTAGTAATAATCCACAATCATCCGTTTGGAATTTATTCATGTGAAAGCTATCTTTTGACCGTCCCGTGGGGGAATTTCTCCAAAAGAATTCACAAATAAATAAATCATGGAGGTCAATAATTAATTCAATTTTATTATCCTGAATAAAATTGTCAATTAATTGTTTAAACATACTTAGTAATTTTCGAAAGTGAGATTTTTCAAAACATTTTCTCATGCATCGCAAATTTAAACACAATTTAAATGAGCATAAAATAATGCATAAACATCAAGACAAAAAAATTAAACATATTGGGCACATTTATCCAATTGTCATGGTTAATTTTTGTCATGTCTTGATCTTGAGAAATCGTCTTCATAGCCTTCATCGCTCGTCTCGAAAAGCTCCCACTTGACCGTCCTAAAAAAACGCCTTGTCAAGCCATGTCATCGACCATTTCATGGGTCGGAGTGCCCGCCTTCACCTCCGGCCGTGTCGAGTGGCGTCCGTCTTTTCTGTATTTGAAAGCGCCCGTGACATCGCCCATCACCAGCGCCCTCGCGCTCCTCGGCGGCGTCGCCAGCTCGTCTTTCGTCTCCCCGTCGCCCGCGTGCCGCGTCGCCCGTCGCCGTCACCGCCGCGCCTCAGCGATATCGCCCGCCGCCAGCGCCCAGCGTCGCCGGCCGAATCATCCAATCATCGGCCCCTCTGCCTCGCCCCCCCTCCGCGTGTCGCCCGCCACCTTCCGCATCGCGTGCGTGCCTCCTTGTACGTTTAAGCGCGACGTCTGGCCCTCGCCGGTTCGGATCCGTCTTTTAATTCTTCGTTTCCGCCTCCGTTTTTCGTCCGGTTACAATTTATTTAAAATAAATAAACCTAGATCTGACTGATACATTACATTGATCCAAATCAAACAAATTCTAATCTACTTTCGTGGATTTTCTCACGAGGCAAAACGAATCCGAACTAATCGAATTAAAAAAACCACAATTTATATGCATGCATAAATAAACACATTAAATTCCATGACAATTGGATACCAGCAAAAAAAAGTTCTAGCAATTCTACTATCCAATTTCAAATTTAATGAAAACGAATTAAATTACAATTTAAAATTCAGAGCCCGAAACCGAGGTTCTGATACCAGTTGTTGGGGAATTAATTGCCCGGGTCTATTCGGGATGAATATTTAAATATAAATTTAATTCTAACAATTATTACTAGCATGAATCAACCCATATTAATTCAAATAATAATTCAACAACAAATCATGCATATAAACAGTTCACGTAAATCCTACGCATGCGGAATTACTACGAGATTACGTGAACTTACCTCTTGGAATGGCAATGGACTCGTCGATGAAAACACACCAAAAAGCCTTCCCAAGTATTCCCTAGTCCTTGCTCGACAATCCGGTGGAAGGAAGCTCGCGAACAATTAACAAAAGGAAAAATAAAATTTGTTGCACCACCTTTGTGGATTTACTAATTTTTCCAACACATGGAATTGTACTTGAGAATGAAACACTCATCCCTTATTTATAGAGGTGTAGTGGCCGATTTTTAGTGATAAAATAATATGGGAAAATCTTTTTCTTGATCTCCAAGAAATCTTGAATATATCTCATATATTCTTTTCTCCATAATTAAAATATTCCACAAAAATCCCAACTACTCTTGTTATGGAGTATTTTTCGAAAATTAAGAGACAAGAATCCAAGATTTGGATCTTCTTGAATTTATGAGATATACTTGTATTTCAAGAAATACATATCTTCCATAATATCTTTTCAAGAAAATCAAGAAAATCTTTATTTCCCTTTTATTTCAAAATTTCGAAAATCACAATATAAATAACCAAGTGGGAGATTTCTTGAATTTAATGAGATAATCTTGTATTCCAAGAATACATATCTTCATTCCATAACAAAATTCAAAGAAAATCTTTGTCCAGTTTTATTCATATTTTTTCGAAAAAAAGAGGAAAAATAAGCAACAAATTTATTTTATTTTTAAACACTTTTTTCAGTTATTGGACTTTATCTTGGGCTACTTGGGGGGCCTTTAGGAGAATTAAGATTGGACCTTCCAATGGACCTTGAATTATCAATATTGAGCCACAATATTATTCAAGCCCATAAATATTAATTAATCCCACTACATAATTAATATTGCACTATCCATCTTAACCCATATTACAGTTAATATGGCTCCTGGTTATTATTTCTCGTGTTTAAGATTATCTAGCCCATTAATTAATTCAAGCTACTGAAATAGCTTTCCATTAATTAATATCTTTTATCCTTGGTAAAGGAACGATTCAATATTATTATCCATACCGGAAACTAGTTCCACTTGCAAGATTTGATATGATAAAACTTATGAACCTCCCAAGGGGGCAAATCGAACAAGCGTACTTGCACACGATTCTCCGTATTAAATCTTAGCAATCGCATGTGACCAATAATATTGCCCAAGATATAGGGTATTGAATCTCATTGATTCTCTTCCCGTAATAAGTCAAAGCAATAGTTACTAACCACACGCAATCCTATTTAAGGGACGAAGATTAAGAAATAACTAACCACTGAGGTCTAATTCTTCCTAGTTCAGTTCTGAAGAATTTGTCCTCCTGTAGGTCCTCTTCAATGCATTAGTCATGCACTAGTGTAATCCCTTGGTCAAGACAAACCAATCTGAGACTTACACTACAACCTTTCACGATGGATTGTTCATTTCCATCTAGGTCGTGAATGGTGTACTTTTAGTTACAAGGAATTGTTAATTTAATCTTCTGTGATCTGGTATCACTAAATTAACTACAATGTAACACGTATTATTTATTGAACTGTTATGCAGTAAATATATGTAACATTCGATGATATTTAAAGCATCAGTGATAAACAATTTATTTCAGTAAATTAGTCCGAAATTCAGTCTGATTATACAAAGTAAAAGCATACTTTCCAGTATAATCCCAATAATTTTTGGATCGTTGGTGTATTGATATCTTATATGAATGCGAGCAGGTTATTTTGGGTGTGAAATGATGTTGATGTTATGTTGCTCGAAAAAAAAAACATTATAGCAGGTTTACAGGTTTAATTATATTTATAATCATATTAAGTTATGTTAAATAAAGGTGGTCGTGTCACGATATATAGGGCATATGGGTCACACAACAAGTAGTTCCCTTTTACGGATTATAGTTGGTTGATTAAATGTTAAATTGAATTTAATATTTAATTTATGGAGAATTAATTAATAATGGATTAATTTGGGATTAATTATTACTAATATTTAATTAAATTGAATTTAATTAAATTGGAATTCCCAACAATAATATATGGAATATTATTGTAGGATTTAATATATGTGGAAATAAATCGTAGAGATTTGTCATATATGTGAATTAAATCCGTAAAGATTTTATATGTAGGAAATAAATCTAAGAGATTTATTCAAATAAAGATTAGAGATTTTATTTCCTAATCAGGTTAGCTTAAGATTTAAGCTGGGTCTCTCCTATATATATGAGCTCTTGGGAATCCATAATACGGTTGTTCATGTTTTCTCCATATAATCTAGAGTTAGAATTTTCCTAGCAAATTCATCTCGTGGATTCAAATCTGGCAAATCTGTGCAAGTCTGTGAATGGGGATTACGTGGATACCATAGTTGAGAAATCTGCTCTTGAATTACTGTAAGATTTCTTGTTATGTTTATTCGTAATCGTTATGCAATTATATGTTCGTTGTTGGTAAACTGTTTAATTTCACTGAGCATGTATTACGTGTTTACGTGCCTCTAAATTCCAACACTCTTCACCAAGTCACTGAAAGGCATATCTCCGTGTCACGCCAGGATACTGCAAATCTCAGGCCGAAGCCCCTTCTTGAATTTCTGAGCTTATTTCCTCTCCGTATCCACCATCGTACTTGTTAAACGAGCCATATTACTGAATTGTCTTTTGTATTCTTCCATGGTCAGATTTCCTTGCTGGAAATTAAGGAATCGAGACTCCATCTCCTCTCGGTGGGTATCAGGGAATTACCTTTCCATCACGATTCTCTTGAAGTCATCCCATGTTAGTGCATTCCTTTTTTCTTCAGTTCTAAACTGCCAATACCCCTCCCACCAATGATCAACGTCTTCCACCAGCTCAAATTCAGTATATGATACACGTTGTTGGGTCGTGCACCTAACAAGACGGAAAACACATTCCAAAGCCCTAAATCATTCTTCAACTTTTTCGGCCATCCCGTCCATTGAAGGTAGGTAGCTTGTAGCAGGGAAATTGTTCAACCATACCAGTGTTGTTCTGGAATTCCTCCGCCTCTGGGAGTGCCTGTTCTGTGCATTACCACGAGCCATAACCTAAAACATATCCAAAAAATAATTGTATTGTTTTAGTATTTGTGACTACAGCAAATTTGGTTTCATTGCTCCCATCGTAGTGATTTAATACACAACAAAACATAAGTAACCAAAACATAAAAGAGGAAAATACACATCATTGATCATAAAATCAACAAGTGTAAACACCCAAAGATTTTATTAAAAATAAGGATAGATCATAAATTGCTACATCCTTTTGACAACTCTCAAGTAAAAAACAAACAAAACCAAATGAGACAAGTAGTTCCTCCCTAACTATTCAGGTCGATTGGACTCATCCTCAAATGGTTCTTCCTCCATGGGTTCCTCAACCTGACTAATTTTCTCTCCAAGTTCCCTATCAAGTTTATCTTCGTGGGCTTCTGCTCTCTTTTCCCCTGGTGTTCTCGTATCACTTGTCATCCACATCGTGAGTAAATTAAATTCAAAATGAACATAGCTCCATCCTAATTCCGCTCGTTTGTTTTCCATATTCTCGTATAATAGTTCTACTGGTTCCCTCTACTCTTTTGGAAGTGAACGGGATAACATGTAAATTGCGTATGATACGGCGGGTCCTCTCTTTTCTATCCTTTAGTTTCATTCACAATTTTCCGCATACATGCTAGGTGAGTCTCCAAGTCATCTTGCCCATTTTGTTTATAATCGAGAAATTTTCTTGTTTGTTCATCATAAGGAGAGGTAACTCGCTTCTTAAGTCCATTAAAGCACATAACTTTCTTGAAACATTTAGGATGTAATATTCAATGTACTAGCATAATAATCCCACATGATTAAAACAAAATATAGAGCATGTACCTTTTTGGAATTGGAGAGGTGGGGCGGTGATGGACGACTCTTTTGAGGAAAAATAAATCATTAAACAAAGATTTTGTTTCTCGAAAATTTTAAATTTAGTTTTTTTTACAAGTTTACAAGAACGTAGACCTGCTCTGATACCACATTGTCACTCCCCAATTTTCATAAAATGGACATTCTAAAAAGTTGTTAAAAGTAACTAACTTGGGTGCGATAAAATTTAAATTTCAAATATATAACGGTAACAACAACGGCTATTTATTTGAAAATAACCGGTAAGAGTAACGACTAAAATTTCATAAATGACCTTAATTAAATAGTGAAAAATACCCATAATACTAAAGTTTGAAAGGAGATTCACGAATAAGTAAAATCTCTGGAAATACTAGAAATTCGATTAAACATAAACTTTAATAATTTATTTAATTATAATTAGCGTCTAAGATTCTTTTTCCATCGCCATTCCTCGGCCTTCAACTCCTCAACCTGAAATGGGGAAAATATTTGGGTTAGCATGCAAGCACACTCAGTGAAAATAAATTATTCAAAATTAAAAGCAAGTATAAACTACAAGATATACGAGTCAAATACAGATTCACGTGTAACTTTGCCATAGGAACTTTGCCAATAATAAATAGTAACTTTGTCAACTTTGCCACATAGATATTGAGCACGGCGGGTTAAACCCAAAGACCCGTCGATCTTGGACTACATAAGGGCCTCTAGCTATTAGACTTTGTCGAGCACGGCGGGATATACTCAAAGATCTGTCGGTCCCGGACCTCAAAAAGGCCCCAGGCTATTAGAATAACATGAAATAATAATTTAAACAAGCATTCCAAGCAATTTATACATAGCATTTAAAATTGAATAACATGTATACTCTACGAAACCACTTTAGAGTTTATAGCATTTAAATCCCCACCTTGTACGAATGTCGTGGATGAGATGGATGCAAAAGTCTTAAAACTTATTCCTCGTAGTCAACAAAGCCTAGCTTAAATAAATAAATTCTACTTAGAAAATATATATCTTAAATATAATCCTATTTAAAATTCTCGAATTAAATACTCTCTCCCAACTATTATCTAATATTTGATATATTTATTCTACACAAAATAAAGAAACATGGTTCTTCAAAATCCACTGCCAGTCACCAATTGCTAAGGCATGCCTACCACTAATTTAAATATTAATAATAATATAATGATAATAATAATAATAATAATAATAATAATAATAATAATAATAATAATAATAATAATAAAACAAGGCATTTCATGTAATACTCCATATTCAAACTGATCAATCGAATTGTTGCACATATTTCTCACAGTACCATCATGGCATAGCACCACTCACTCCATTCATGGTTTACCAGAGAGACACGTTTTACAAATAATTTGCTACAAACAATAATTAAATATAAACTAATCAACTTAATTGTATACTCCCTCCGTCCCAAATATATAGGCTTGTTTGACTTTTCACACAAATTAAGAAATTATATTGAAAAAGTAAATTATACAAGAAAAATTTCTATTATATCTCTATTTAATGATAATTATAGTTTTCAACATAATTAATGCACAGGGTTATATTGGTAAATTAATTAAAAAAAATTGCTTTATATGAAAATAAGCTTATATATTTAGGATATCCATAAAAGGAAAACAAGTCTATATAAAGGGAATAATATAAAGGCATATACTAATATTTTATGTGTGTATATATATCTACTACGTCGAGAATAAAAAGAAACAGGGGACATATTTATCAACACCATATCATTAATAAATCTTATATTTTCTAAAAGTTATTCAGTTTAAAAAAATGAGAAGAATGACGATAAATTCGCATAAAAGAAAATTTTGGGAAAAACATTCGATTAAAAAATTCATGAAGTAAATAGGGAGTAGATTATCTTCACAAAAAAAGTATGAACAATGAAATTGTGAAACAACGGAGGAAAGATGCGCTATGCCTTATTCCTTGAGAGAGAAAAAAAGATCAAACAATTTCTGTGTTGCAAAAATGATGAATACACTATGGAATATGAATGTTAAGTTGAAGGTAGGTCTTTCTTTCCTTATGAACACCTCTAACCAGACCACTAACACTAATTGAAGGATTGTGTGCGCATTGCAAGGTTGAGTGAGATGGAGCAGCAAATGTAAATGACTTGAACTGAACCACATGTAAAAAAAATTGTAGAAAAGCATAATGATACCAGTACATATAAAGCCGAATCAATTGAGATTACTCAGAAAGCCCTAATTCCTGTAATTAATCTGCCAAGATTTTGCCATAGCAATAATAGAACTAAATCTTTTACCTGTACGGCGGCGGCGATGATGTGATTGAGGATGGAGATGAAAATATCACTGAGATGAAGGCACATTTGAGAGAGGAGAACGTGGCTTCTATTTCCTATGCTTGAAACGAAAATAATAAATACCTTAAAAAATTGAAAATAATAAATAGAGGATTGAATATGGGTGGCTGTTGGGTTTTAAATAAAATAATGTTGAGAGAACGTCACTTTTATTTTGCGTTGTGTTTCTAAAATATTAGGAAAATATAAAATTAAAAAAATACATGTGGCAATCAAATTTAAGGTATATACTTGACAGCAAAATAAAATTGACATTTGACTGTAAATTAAGGACGACACTTGGCAGATTTTTAGGAGGTTCATCCCCCTTTTATTATATATAAAATAGTTGGATTGTTGGATGTTGGCCTAGTGGCCGAGCTTACCTCTTTTCAAGTAAGGTACACGGTTTCGAATCACATCCTCTGTATTTTATTTTTATTTTATTTAATAATAATTTAAATTTAGGCAGTAACTAAATAGCTAAAATTAGGTCATTGGTCAGATATGGACAGTTGAAGGTTTTATAGGAATATTTATTTTTTGGTGACCATAAGTTGCACTTATTGCTTGTACTGAGTTGCATGTTTCAATTGTAAGAAATTACATGTTTTAGATATTGATAGTTGCATGTTTTTATAGGAATATTTATTTTTTGGTGATTCATAAACAAACAACTTGCTTTCTTGCCATAGTTTGATTCAAATTCTGTGTATTTGGTAGAACCAAAAGTCCTTAAATCATCAAAATCGACCTTCATTTCATTTTCATCACTAAGCACCTCATCGTCAGAAACTTTAGTACTAACATTCTTTTGATCATCAATATCATTAATATCATCAAATTCAGATTCATTCTTTTCAGTAAATGATTTCAAATCGCCAGATAAACAACACACAAGATTACCAGAAACTTTCTAATTTAACAAGATGATTCAGCTCCTAAATACACATAATTATCATCACCAAATGACTCTGTTTCACACTTTACAAAAACCCTCACAGCCCTTGAAAGCATGATCAAGCACGTGGCGGACTCCTCCACATTTCCGATAATGATTTTTTTTTTTTATAAAAAAAATATGCTTTCTCAATAACATCTGATCTTGATAGATTCAAATTAAGCTAGAACAATATTAGCTCATATGTTTGCTCCTGAAACCATCTTCATAGTGCCTTTAATCAAAACAAGGTATTGATTACTGGACAAGTTTTAACATTGTTAAAAAAATGCAATTTAACAAAGAAACTGGCTAAAT
Organism: Stenogyne calaminthoides; assembly: GCA_037126765.1. Taxonomy (NCBI): domain Eukaryota; kingdom Viridiplantae; phylum Streptophyta; class Magnoliopsida; order Lamiales; family Lamiaceae; genus Stenogyne; species Stenogyne calaminthoides. Next base: position 17,681,367 of record JBBCBC010000024.1, on the reverse strand, counting down.
ACTAAACTGTGGAACAAGATAACACATAAACATGCAACTAGCTAATATTGAACTGTAAAACTATATAACATAGAAACAATCAACAAGATAATTCTGAAGCGTTAAACTAGATAACAAAAAACATGCAACTAGCTGATATTGAATTGTGTAACTATATAACACTGAAACAATCAACTAGTTATTACTAAAACGGTGAACAAGATAACACAGAAACATGCCACTACTAATATTGTACCGTGCAACTATATAACACAGAAACAATCAACTAGCTAATACTGAAACGTTCTACTAGTTAACACAGAAACATGCAACTAGTTAATACTGAAACGCTCAACTAGATAACACAATAATATCCTACTAGCTAATATTGAATATCTTTAGATGTATAACAACAATTACAGGCTAAAAGATCACCACTATAAACGAAATCTTTTTTTTTTGAACGGTAAAGAAAATTATATTAAGAGGGGTAAAGAGTACCCAAAAAATTTACAAAGAATGAAAGAATACAAAGAAGCACAATAGTGCACAGTTAACAATCTAATATCTGTCTTGGTTTAGAGAGCCACTCCAAGTAAGTAAAATTACATAAATTACTACCCCTAACCGAGAACCAACTCAAAAGCCTGGATTTTATCTCCTCAATAATTTTATCAAACACCACCACTTCACTTCTGAAAATCCTCGCATTTCTCCACTTCCAAAGTACCCACACAACACAAAGCCAAAATGTAGTAGCATAAACACAACCATGCTTACCCAAAAGGATGCTGACATGACTAAGAAGGTTAGGCAGCGGGCAGTTATGGTTTGTCATGGATACTCCGAGCCATTTGTAGCATTCCGACCATACACAATGAGCCAGCATACTCTCAAAGAAGACATGCTTAGCTGATTCACGGCATTGATACAAAATACGCATAACAAATCATCATCTTCACTTAAAATGTTTATCCTCTTTAAATTGTCTTTTGTCGGTAGCCTTTCCCAAAGAATCCTCCATGCATTAGCTGAGACTTTTCTAGGCGTGAATTTGTTCCAAATGCATTTGAAACCTCGATCCATGTCCGAGTAATCTCCAATAGGTCTATGATATATAAGAACGCCATACACCACCTTAGTTGAGTAGATGCCTTTTGGGTTTAGTCTCCAGTTCCATGAGTCCTCCACGCTACGCTTAAGGGGAAACCTGTTAATTAATTCAAGCAACTCATTAAACAAAGGAACTTCACGATCAAAAAGAGGTCGTCTCCAATCCCACTCCCATGTCTCCCCCGCCCACTTCCCTTTTGACAAAATAGGCCCTTCCATATTAGAACTCAATCTAAACAACCTAGGAAAATGCACACAAAGTGGATCACCTCCTACCCAAGAGTCCCTCCAGAAATCAGTCCTCCCCCCGTCACCCACGGTCCTAATAAGATCAGCCCAAAACCATTTACCATCTTCCCCAGATGTTATCTTAATCACATCTCGCCACCAACTAGACACAGACACCCTCGACACCCCAACCCCAAAACTGCTCCCACTGCCATAAACCCGCCCTCCCCCAACTGACTCGATAACCCTTGCCCACAAACTCTCCCTCTCAGTAAGAAACCTCCATCTCCACTTCCCCACCAAAGCCTTATTGAACACCGCAAGATCCCGAACCCCTAATCCCCGTTAGGTAAGCACACTTTTTTCACTCGACCAACACCACTTTAGAGTCCCCTATATCCCCCCCCAAAGAAAATCACACTGCAATTTCAAAATATCACTCAAGGTTTGTTTTGGTAAGAGGTAAAAAGAGAGGTAGTAGATTGGGATGGATGATAGCACCGCGTTAAGGAGTATAATTTGACCCCCCATCGACACCTTATTGTTTTTCTAGAATTTAAGTCTTTTCTTGATTTACGAGATCACCAGATTCCGTTCATCCACCTTTTTGTATTTCATGCCCACTTTCAAGCCCAAGTAAGAGAACGGGATACTGCCAACTGCACACCCCAGGATAGAAGCCATCTCATGGATAAGGTTATTCTCCACATTCACTCCCACAATGCAACATTTATTAAAATTAACCCGTAACCCTGAGAGGAATTCGAAGAGGGTCAAAAATCTTCTCATAACAAAAGCATTCTCAACGTCCGCCTCCCCAAGAAGAATAGTGTCATCCGTAAAACCGAAGATGAGAAACAACAACACTATCCATCCCAATTTTTGCTGATTTAAAACTGCCCAAAGTCGTGGCATTGATCATTAATCTGCTGAACCCTTCTACAACGATAAGAAAGAGAAACGACGATAGCGGATCACCTTGTCTGAGGTCGCGACCAAGCTGAAACTCTCCCGAAGGGCTTCCATTGACTAAGACAGATGCTGATGCCGTAGAAATACACTCCATGATCCATTTATGCCAAGTCGGATGGAAATTGAATCTGCTCACCATAAGATCCAGGAAACTCCAGTCGATAGAATCATAAGCTTTGGCGAAGTCAATCTTAAAAAAGACTCTACAAAGCTTCCTTCTTTTGGCTTCATCAACTGCTTCATTTAAAATAACAGTCCCGTCCTGAATTTGGCGTCTTTCCACGAACGTCGATTGATGATCAGAGATAATCGTCTCCAACACACTACTCAATCTGTTATCAAGCACTTTCGATAGAATCTTGTACGCACCTCCAATCAAAGAAATTGGACGGTAGTCATTCAAAGAGCATGCTTCATCTTTTTTGGGAATGAGTGTAATAAACGAAGGATTGATACCCTTCACCAGCTTGCCATTATGGAAGAAATCCGTCATTAGCTTCATGAAATTGCTCTTGATACAAGGCCAAAATTCTTTGAAAAAACCAAAGTTGAAACCATCGGGCCCGGGACTTTTAGACGCATCGCAGTTCCAAATCGCATCCCGTACCTCTTCCTCGGAGAAAGGGGCAATCAATTATAACTGAAAATATTTTCATCTAGTATGATATATTTGAACATTTAAATGATTCAATCTCAATTTCCTCATAAAAGCATTCCAATTTACGATTACTAATTGCTTCCCTATAAGTTGCCTTGTGAGACTTAGAACCATGGTTTGTAGAAGAGAAATGAATGAAGAGAACATAACTATCACTGAACTGAAATAACAATTAAAATTGTATAAGTTAGTGTTAGTGTCCTAGAGGCAATCTATTGTAAGGACATAATACTCGATGATATTCAATTTGATTTAATATTATAGTTCACTTAATATTAATGTATGACAATACTCTTGTTTGAATATTATGTTTGATTGTTTGCATTTATTCATACAAGTGTTCCCATGAGTCATTGCTGTCATTGAAGTTGTGAGAACTCAGATGACTTAAGCATGATTCTCAAATAGCCCCGATCAAGGATCATCAAGAATGGGATATTGATGATGCAATGGAGATTGGTGTGCGATCTGCATCATACTCTTAGAGAGTGTAGTAAGATCCCACTTACTACGAGATACTAGGTATCTCATGATGGATGCACAAATACCTTAGAGGGTATTGGTATACCCATCCGAGAAAACCGTTTGATGTATTTTCACTATATGTGTCTACGGGTGTCTCGGTTAGTGGGAGTGATGCGATACTCCTTTGACTTGAGGTCAATACGCACGACATGTGTGGAGTGATGAACTTTGACCATGACCGAAGCTTGCATCCCGTCTATAAGTATATATGGCTTGGATTGGGTTCATCACGAAGTGCATGTGCGTGATAGTTGAGCTAAGAATATGATTTATTCCTCAATGTGGATTTAGAGAGAATACTCATCTTCTCATCATAATTGGATCTAAGTCATCGGCCGATGCACGTCAACTTAGAATTTGTGGCTAAATATGACATACATGATCAATTAGTGATTAGAGATAATATGATTAAGTTATTTGAATAGACACTTCATCATGTTCAAGACTAAATCTAGTATTCGCGAATGAAAGGAGGAAATCGTAATAGCCCATGTTTCAGTTACAGGTAGTTGCACATTTCCTCGCAACGTACCTCATATATTGTGAATGTCTGATTTATTGTCTAGGGTTCAATTAAAATCATTAGTTTGACTAATCGCTCGATATATGAGGGCATATGGGTCACACAACAAGTAACTGTTGTTTACTAATTATAGTTGGTTGATTAAATATTGAATTGAATATTAATATTTAATTTATGGAGAGTAAATTTAATTTATTTAGAATTAATTATTATTACTATTTAATTAAATTAGATTTAATTAAATAGAATTCCCAATAATAATATATGGAATATTATTATTATAGGATTTAATATATATGGAATCAAATCCGTAGAGATTTGATATACATGGAATCAAATCCGTAAAGATTTGATATACATGGAATTAAATCCGTAGAGATTTTATATGTGGGAAATAAATTTAAGAGATTTATTTTATTAGGATTTTTCCTAATAAATGTTAGATTTAAGCAGGGTCTCTCCTATATATATGAGCTCTTGGGAATTCATAATACATGAGTTTATATTTTATCCATAAAATCTCTAAGTTGGAATTTTCCTAGCAAATTCATCTCAGGGATTCAACGCTGGCAGATATGTGCAAATTAGTAAACGACTAATACGTGGATACCATAGTTGAGGAATCAGTGTATGAATTGCTGTAAGAATTCTGTTTACGTTTACTCGTATTTAATTATGTAATTAATTGTTCGTTGTTGGTGAATTGTTTAATTCCGCTGCGCATGTATTACGTGTTTACGTGCCTCTAAACTCCAACAATATAAACAAGAATGAGGATAATGTACCTGATGTAAACCAAAGTGAGATAATGAGAATTGTTGAAAATTACATTTGTATAAATAATTTTCTCAAGAAAATGATTAAAAAACCAGCGAGTTTTGGAAGAGAGAGAAACAATTTCCTCAACTCGAGTAAGAAACACAATGAAAATCGATGAAAAATCAGAGGAAAATAGAAGATAAAACTAAGGTGGAAAAGAAGAAAAGCCTGAAAAGGAGAGAAAGCGAGAAGACGGAATACAATAATTGAATTAAACACCCTAAATTTGGTACTTATATGACCAGAATTGAATTGAATTGGGTAGGGGCGGGGAGAGTACACAGATCTAAGATATGTACACATTGTGTATATGAGTCCTTGTCAATTTATGTGAATCTAAGATAATCATGCCAAATATTATAATTGAATCTGAAATATCATGTCACATAATATAATATGTAATGACATTAAATATTTTTCAAAATATGATAATTATTAAAATGAATTGGAGACAAATCAACTGAAAAAACTCTGTACTAGTAATATATGATAATATGGGGATATTTTTCAATGACAAAAACTAGCAAGAGAATGTCTCATACATAAGATAGAATACAACTTAATATAATTAATATTCATTCATTTTAAAGTGTTAAATCGTCAATGCTCAAATTACATTTGTCTCATTGTGCCTCTTTTTCAATTAGTTTATTGCGAAAAAATTTCGATATTCACGATTTTCTTTTAATAAATTTATAAAAATGAATGAAGTGTTGTACCACCATACACCAAGCAACCAAGTGCACAGGAGCCTTGCTGTTGACCAAGCCAAGGTCGAAGGCGGTTTATCTACCTACATCAAAAATCGCGTGCGCCTCTTCTTCTTCTTTGTAACAAAAATTTCTCTCCCGGGAAAAAATTGGTGATACAGGTAGAGTGAGAGTTGAGGGTTTATGGGGAACGCGTACTGTGTGTTTGCCGGTTGCATAGAGCAATCCAGCGTAGGAGTGGTCGAGAAGTGGGGGCGCTTTGACCGAATCGCTCAGCCCGGTCTCAACTTCTTCAATCCCTTCGCCGGAGAATGCATCGCCGGAATCCTCTCCACTAGGATCAATTCTCTCGACGTCACAGTCGAGACTAAAACTAAGGTCCTTCTATTTATAATCTCTTCTACCTTGTGTGAGACGTAATCAGTGCGATAATTTTGTAATTGGATGGCGTCGTTTGCCTTTGCCTTCGATTTCTTCATAATCCGCTATTGATGTCTTGTGTTTATGCGTTGCTTAATTTCGTAGATGTTGATTGCTTGTTCTTGAGTGGATTGAATTATAGGTTTGTTAATGTTCAAATCGTCGTAGATTCCAATAAAAGTAAGGTAATTGCGGTAATGTTTCTGCTGTTGAAGGGGAGTTCTAGTTTGTGTGTTTTGACATGGTCCTTAAGCTAATTTTAATATATGATTCGTGATTGTTTGATAGCATCTTTGTTTGTAAATCATGTGGAAGCTGTGATGTATTTAGCACCGTTGAAGTTAATGTTGATTTATTAAGAAGTACGAGATTTATTGATTCTTACAAGTCACAAAAAGTGTATTCTTTTCCTAAATGCATTTTGTTCATGTTAATGGGCTGCTCCAAGTTTTTTCCCGCGCCAGTTTTATCTTGTTAGAAGATTATGAGTTCCAGTAATGAGTTTTAGATAGTAGTTTGTAAGTTATGGTGGGCTGTTATGATTGAATATGAGTGGATAGGATAATCTTGATGGTATTAGTATTTATGAAGGCTCTGTTTCCAATTGAGGTATTAAGTATGCAGTTTCTGATTCCATGGAGTCTAAGTTTAATGCCACTGATCAGAAAGTAAAGCATTGCTGCATCAAGTATTTAACATGGCTAATAGTGCTATCTTACGAGTGGCTCCTTAAGTTCTGTGTAAGTGAGATGCGCGCAAACTTTGGGTGAGATGTTAGAGTTTGTTATGATGAGTCACCCTTTTTTTGAAAAGCAGTCTCTCCATCTGGGCCTTGTAGGATGCTCCCCCAACCCTCAACAACAGGAGATAAGAAAATTTAAAGTCTGGCCATTCTTCCAGCATCATCTTTTTATATCTTAAAATGTAAAATAAAAAATCACGAGCTGATTATGTTAAGATTCTCAATGTCCATGTAATAAATTCATGAATAAAATAGTCTATCGCCAAGTAATCTTGTACCAAGAGGAAGATACTTTGGGCAAATAAACTTTGAAAAATCAGACATCCTTTACGGGGCAAGGGAGCATAAACTTACGTGGTTTTCAGCTATCTAGTCGAAATTCATAATTTCTTGAGACTTTGTTTTCTATCAGATATAACACTAACATGTGTTCTGCGTAACAGGACAATGTCTTTGTTCAAATGCATTGTTCAATTCAATACAGAGTGATCAAGGAAAATGCTGATGATGCTTTCTATGAACTACAAAATCCTAGAGAGCAGATCCAGTCTTATGTATTTGATGGTAAACCTTTTATACTTAAATGTTCTTTCTAGTACATGTTGTGTGCCTGTTTATCTCATGTTGCATGTACTTGTGTTACTAGTGGTCCGAGCTCATGTTCCTAGGATGACTTTGGATGAACTGTTTGAACAAAAGAGCGATGTAGCTCAGGCTGTATTGGAGGAACTTGAGAAGGTAAGTTAATATTTTGTCAACTGAGTTTGATATTCTTTTCATATATTGGAAATGTGATGGAGTTCAAGGTCTGACTTTTAAATTAATAGACAACTACCCTTATAAGGTTGGTATGGGTTTTTTTTACTCGATGCAAGTAGTTTGTATTGTATAGCTTATGGCATATACTTCATGGCTTTATTTTATTTGTTTCATATTACGTCACTTGGGACTGGAAATAAAAAATGTACATAGGAGAAAGAAAGGAAAAGGGAACAAGAAAGTATAATGTCACGGAATTGAGAAAAATACTAAACTTCGGGTGTATGCTCATTGGCTTTATGTTCTTTGTTTTCATGTTATGCCACTTGAAACTGGAAAACCCAAAAAAATGTTAAAGGACAGAGATAGAGAAAAGGAAAAAGAAAATATAATGTCACGAAGTAGAGAAAAATACTACATAGAGTAGTAAAAGCCAAATCCTAAACTTAATATCTGTGCGCTTTGGGTGTATGTTCCATGGTTTTATGTTATTTATTTTCATAGTATGTCACGCAGAACTGTAAAAGGAATAAATAGAGAAAGAATAAAGGAACAAGAAAATATGTGTTACGGAGTTCTTATGGGCATTTTTGTTTCAAGCTCCACTAAGGGGGCACTTGGTTAAAATTCCTCAATGGGAATGGGAATGAAAATCGCTTATCCCTCTACGCCCCCGTAAATCCGTAATGCAAAGGATATGTTGAGGGAAGGATTGCCCTAATGGTGGTTACATTGTAAATGTGTTGCCTTAATTTTGGAATAAAGTGGACAACAAATGGTTGGTGTTGCAGAATAGGGGAATGATTGAATGATTATAGGAGGGGAAATAGTTAATCAAAATTGGGTAATGATTACCTTATTTAAGTGGGGAGGTAGTGGATTAATCATCATTTGTTCTCGTGAACGACCCTAAACCAGACCCTAAACCCAATCTCATTCCCATTCCCATTGTAGAAGTTTTAACCAAGTGCCCTCGAAGTGGACATGTTTGCACAGGTGTTCAACATAGCCTCTGTAATGCTGACATGATTTTGTTGATTATCCTTTATGAAGTTCTTTTATGCTTACACATAGGGTCATAAACATGGTTGATTGAAAAGTTGTATGTGAGGAAATTTGTTCCAAGGCTTCGATTGAAATTTGTTCCAAGGCTTACACATAGGGTCATAAACAAGTTCTTTTATCCTTTATGAAAGTTGTATGCTTTTCATTTGTCAGGTGATGGGAGCATATGGATACAACATAGAGCACATATTGATGGTTGACATCATTCCTGATCCCTCTGTGCGCAAAGCAATGAATGAGATAAATGCAGGTTAGCGTGGCAACATTGTGTTTACTGTATGGCTTATAATGGCAAATGCTCTGTGGAATCCTGATGTACTATTTCCAACCGGCAGCCTGCTGCAATTTTGAACTTGAGTAACACTTGGATGCACTAGTTGCAACTAATGCTGTTAATGAAAACAACTAATACTGTTCAGTGAAAACAACTAATACTGACCAACTAATACTTTTTAGTAAAAAACTAAAACCATTTAAAAATGCACTTGAGTTGCAGCCTGCATAGAAATATTTGCCTTTGAACTTTGTTTCTGTGCCTACAAACTTTTTTTTTTTGATCGGCAAATGGTGACTCGAACCCATGACCTCACGGTATGGGTAGTGGTGCTCTAACCACTTGAGCTATTCCATTTCGTCGTTTCTGAGCCTACAAACTGTACTTCCATATTGCTACTCTTTCGTAATGCGCTAACAAGTTGCCCTCTCTCTCTCTTTCTGGTGAATAGCTCAAAGGATGCAGCTAGCTAGTGTATACAAAGGGGAAGCTGAGAAGATTCTCCTAGTTAAAAAAGCAGAAGCTGAAGCTGAAGCCAAATATCTTGGTGGAGTTGGGGTAGCGAGACAGAGGCAGGCAATTACTGATGGGCTTAGAGAGAATATATTGAACTTTTCCCACAAGGTTGAAGGAACCTCCGCTAAGGAGGTTATGGATCTCATAATGATCACCCAGTATTTCGACACGCTCAAAGACCTCGGAAATAGTTCCAAAAACACTACGGTTTTCATACCACACGGTCCTGGTCATGTTCGTGACATCGGTAATCAGATACGTGATGGGATGATGGAGGCTGCATCTGCACACGTTAATGTTGAATAATCTGAGTTATATTCTACATCTTCTATGTTTACCATGTGACTATTGTTAAAATAATTTCATATTTTACAAGGGTAATTGACATTTTATGCTAAAAATTTGTAAGTTTTATGAATAACTGAATATCTTCCACAAGATTTCTAGATGCATCTGAGGCTTCATTATAGAGTCTGAGAAAATATTCAAGGTGCTATTAATATCGTGAAAGTGTTGTATGACATCTGTTATGCAGGTTTATAGCGCTTCTATGAAAATATAAGATGTTTGTTTTATGGTTTCACACTAATTCTGATTTTACTTGTAATCAATTTAAATATAACATTCGAAATCGTCTCGTGGTATGTACTAAAATATACTCCCTCAATCCCAAGATAATGTGCACTCTTTCTTTTTTCGATCCGTCCCATAATAATATGCACATCCCCAAAATAGAAAACCCATTATAATCTTCATTCTCACAATATCCCATAATATTACATAAAATGTCATTATCTTTGGCCTCACACATACACACAATTCAACTCCTTTCTTTATTGGCAAAGTATAGGGTGAAAAGTTTCACGGTGAAACTGGTTTCGGAGTTTGACTAATATTACTAAAGAGTGTGACTTATATAACTGAAGAGTGTGACTTTTTACTATAAAGAATATTACTCATAAAAATGAAGGGTGTGATAAATATTACAACAAAGAGTGTGATCGTGATAACTGAAGAGTGTGACCTATATTACTAAGGAGTGTAATTGTGAAAACTGAAGTGTAAAAATAAATCAATTTCACAGCATACCAACTCTTGTTTATTTTATATTTACTCATTATTACATTTTTAAAATTTTTGTGTCCATTTTGAAATGCATTTTATCCTGGAATGGAGGGAGTATCATTTAGTCACAGAGAAACTCAAAATTTAAGTAGTTAGGATTCATGTAATGATGGTTTATTATCTTTTACATTGCAAGGTAGTGTCAAATAATATTTTAATATGTTGTACAAAATAACATACGAAAGTTTAATGTGTTGTTAACATTAACTGCGTTGCACTGCCGTGCAGAGCATAGACAATTTGTAATAATACTGCATCTATCATTGGGCCACCACACTTTATTACATTTAATTTCCCGAAATAGAATTTGGCTGGGAATCCCATATTCATGAATGCCTTGTGCACGGCACAAAATAAATAGGTTTTTTTTTATTTTTTATTATATCATACCGAATGGACAAAAACTTGTATGCAATATTGCATACAAGTGATATATGCAATTGAACTTTTTTTTTTTCGCAGTTCAAATAATAGCTGGGTTAGGGCAGCTTTCATCTTCACGCTTGCGCAGTCACACAGGGTATATTTCTCCTTCTTCCTCTTCTTGCGTTGCAACAAACGCGATCAGATCGCGGTTGATTTTGATGGTGGTGCGTCTATAGGGTTTTCCTCTTCTTCTCTTGTTCTTCCTTTTCTCTTTCTCTTCCATATTCTTTTTGTTTTCTTCAATTTTCTCATCCTCGCAAATTTACAGGTGATTCTCTATGATTTTGTGAAGCAGTCTTTCAGATCCTTCTGCACTCTTTTCACGCTGTTCTGTAAATCTGTAATTTTATACAGATGATTTTTTTCGTGTTTGTACTGGTTTTTGTTCATGTAGTAACACTATTTTGCTCATAGGGTAACACTCTTTTGTTCATGTAGTAACACATCAACTTGTTATGTAAATCTGTAATTTTGGACTGGGAATTTCTTTTCGCGTTTGTTCTGGTTTTGTTTATGTGGTAACACGTTTTTCTACATATGGTAACACTTTTTGTTCATGTAGTAACACATGTTTTTATAGTAATATGTAACAATATTCATATATAGTCGTAATACTATGTGAATACTCATGTGTTACCATATGAACAATAATGTGTTATCTTGTGACCCATGTTACCTTATGATAAATCTGTAATTTTATACTGATGATTTTTTTCAAGTTTGTACTGGTTTTTGTTCATGTAGTAACACTCTTTTGCTCATAGGGTAACACTCTTTTGTTCATGTAGTAACACATTAAGTTGTTATGCAAATCTGTAATTTTGACTGGGGATTTCTTTTCGCATTTGTTCTGGTTTTGTTTATGTAGTAACACGTTTTTCTTCATATGGTAACACTTTTTGTTCATGTAGTAACACAAAAATTTGACAAAAATAAATAAATTATGTGTACAGTAGGAATCGAACCTGCGACCAAATTCATTACCAACAAACCTAAACCACTAAGCTACAACACACATTTGATAAAGATATCCTTCTATAAATACATATGCGCCTGGGCCAACCTGAACCCACTACCCACGCACTGCCCGCGCCCGACCCGCCCTGACCCAACCCGCCGCCCTGACCCGCGAAATTTAGGCAACTTTTGCCTTATTTATGTTGTATTGCACATAATACTAGTGTGCAATATTTCACACAAGACTTTCTCTACGGAATGAGGCGTAATTCGTATTAAAATGAAGGGTCCTTCGGCGTGAGGCTGTTCTTTTGAGAGTGGTAGCAGTTGAAGACCTAACTAGTGACCACATTCAGAACTAGTGCTAATGGGAGTGGGGTGAAGATTTGAAGTTGGGATTTGAAACGTTGATCCAAGGACTGGATGTCTTGTTTTGGATTGAACATGACTTTTGAAGACTTCTGGACAAAAGTCTTCGAGTTTGTTGAAGAACGTCTTTGAATCTTCGAGTGCTTGACGAAGATCTTCGAATCTTCAAGGGTTGAATGAAGAATGCCTTTGAGGAGAAACACCGAATCGGAGGCTCAGCGCCTTGATCTCGGATTGAAAGTCATTTCTAGAGGGTTTCCGTGAAGGATGCTTTGAAGCTGATGAAGAATGCCTTCAAATCTTCGAAGCGTTGAAGAACGTTGTTGGGGTATCAAACAATATCCCACATCGGAATAATATGGGAGGATCATGGAGTTTATTAGGATGCACATTATCCCAAATTGGACAATATCGTACCAATGCGGGAATTTGGGTCCATCCCAGGTCCTAACAGTGGTATCAGAGCCATGGTCCCAGATGAAATGATGTGAAATAGTCCCCAGTGCTGAATGAATAAGACGACGAATGACAATCTTTGTGGAGTCGTTTGTGGTGAGTCTTGGTGAAAAAACGGGGTCTCTATGGACTAGGCGACATTGACCAAGATAGAGCGGGTCGTTTGAGGGGAGGGGAGGTGGTCTTTGTTTGAGGGGAGGATTGTTGGGGCATCAAACAATATTCCACATCGGAATAATATGAGAGGATCATGGAGTTTATTAGGATGTACACTATCTCTATTGGTATGAGGCCTTTTGGGAGATGCCAAAAAACAAATCCGTGCGGGCTTGGCCCAAAGCAGGCAATATCATACCAATACGGGAATTTGGTCCATCCAGGGTCCTAACAGAGACTAATTAAATAAAATAGGAGCCTGAGCCCGATCACAACCTTAAGTCTCCCGTGGCGACCTGCGGCACCGAAACCCAACAGAAGATTATGGAATAATTGAGGTAAAAAATTGAGGCCAGAAATCAGGGGAAACACGTTTGAAATAGAGAAAGAGGGGAAGAGAACCATGGGCTTTAGGGAATTAATTTATTGGGCCAAAAACCCAAACCCTCATATAAGCCCAACATCTCCACCTTTTTGGTCCGATACTAGTACACGCCCTATATTTGGAAAATCCTAGGAGTTCATCATCACCCAACCCGCTCCCTCATTATAAGAGTCGGGAATAAGATTTGAAATATGATGGGAATAAGAATCCTTCTTGTGAGGTTATGCATGTTAGAGGGAAGAGTGGTAAGAAGCATGATAGTTCTAATGATGAGAATGATGAATCCAGTAGTAAGTCAAAACCTCGTGGTAGGCCTTGGATTAGGAAATGTTATAATTGTGGTGATCCTAGTCATATGATTAAGGAATGCACTAAGCCTAGAAGGAACCAGTAGCCTAATAATGATCAGCAAGAGAATCGTGCTAATGTGGCTACTACTTGTGAAGGTTATAAGGACTTCAATGTTGTCCATTGAGTTTTTTGGTGCTCTTTTGTGCTCTATGTGCTCTTTATGCTTCTTTGTGCATGTTTCTTTGTGTGTCTTTGTGTATGTTTCTTTGTGTGTTTTGGTGCATGTGTCTCTGTGCTTGTCTTTGTGTGCTTTTGTGAATGCTCCAAGTAAGGTGGAGCTTTTTTGTCTTTGTGTTGTGCTCTTACGTGTGTGAACTAACTTTGTATTTTTTCTATGCAGGTACGGGAAACTAACTTTTTGTGTTTTATGTGCAGGTACGTGTGAGTGTGTGAGTGTGTGTGTGTGTTGGGCAGTGATGACAAAGTCATAGTTCTCGAAATAATTAGGTGATGGTGTATTTTGGATATTGGACCAAAGAGGTGGAGATGTAATATTTTGGGCCCATTTTAATTGAGCCCATATAACTTTTGCCCAACAACTCTCTTCCACTCTTCCAATTCACACGTTTAAAACTGACTAGGCAGCCTCCCAAATCTTCTCCCTAATTGGTTCTTTGATTTGTCGATTTGTTTTCCACTACCGGTGGAATTGATTATCCTCACCAATATAAATAGGATATTTTTTCAGTCTTTTGAACACACCAAGAAATAGAGAAACCGTGAGAAAATATAGAAACTTGAGAGAAGAGGGAGTGCTACCGGGGTTTGTGAGAGTGAGCGAGAATCTTTCTGTAAACTCCAAATACACCGTGTGAAAACCCCAATTGAGAACATAAGGTGTTTATAGCCCGAATTCCTTTTCTATATTTTATTTTGTGGTTTATTTGGTGCCAATCGGAGGTGTGAAGACAGCGGATCAACCCAACAAACACCTTTGAAGAAAACGTCTGATCAGGGGAGCTTCGAGCCTTGATCTCGAATCGAACATTATTTTCTGGCTGATTTGCACGAAGAACGTTTGGAGTTGCTTCGAATCTTCAAGAACGATTGTAGAGGATCTGGCTCTTCTCGTCTTGCTTGTTGATCGTCTGGAATGTTCGATGCTGGAATGTTGAATGTGTCGAATGAATGAGTTTGACCCCACTATTTATAGGGTAAGGGATGACAAACTTTTCCTTCTTGAGGTGCCACGTTGTGGCCTCTGGTTGGTTGAAAGGATTAGATTGACGTAATTAACGCAAATCATTAATTTGATTGATGTGTCATTAATTCTCTTCTATTTATGAACAAATATCAGTCTGATTCGCTACATACGAGTATTTGAGTGCTCGTAAAATTTGACTGACTTGAACCGTGTTTATATTAAATATCAATCATTTAATTATTTAATTTTGGAGAATTAATTTAGTAAATTCTCAATAAATAAATAACTGATTTAATAAGACATTAATATAAAATTGTGCACGTGTCACCATTTAATTGGGTGTAAATTTAATTTGCTTACAAATGCCCTCTCGTGCTTTGTTCACGGTCGTTTTTGAACTTGGAGTGAATGAAGCACGAAAATTTATTCACAATCATTTTTCAACTTGAACTGAACGGAGCATGAAATTTATTTCAGTTTCTTCATTTTCATTTGGATTTAAAGAATTGAACAAGTATTTGATTTTCTTCAAACCCAATCACATTTTATTTGGACCTAAAGGACTTTTTTTTTTTAAGTCCATTCTCTTTAAATTTGTTGTGGCCCAAATAATAAATACAAAAAATCCTTTATTTTATTTGAACATGGATCCATTTTTTAAGGCCCAAAATCTTTAATACAACGTGCCCATTCTCAGAAGTCCATCTGCAATCTGCCATTCTAAGAAAATCTTCTGCAGAAAACCTGCCATCATCTTTTTCTCCAGGAAAATTTTATGCCCGACGTCTTGCCTTTTGATTCATCTCCACATTTCCTTCAATCTCCAACCCTAATTTCCTCTATAAATAGAAAGGTGCATTCTTCTCCATCCTCACAACAACACGAAGAAGGTGGAAGAGGTGAATATTGCAGAGGCAACCATCAAAGAAGAATTTCTGCAAGTTTCGAGGTAATTTCTTGCGCTCCTTAATTTATACATAATTTCTCCTTGCTTTATTTCGTGTAGGCCTGCTTGTACTCAAAAGCACAGAATCTTGAAGGCAAATTGAAAATAATTCCTTTATTTCGCTACAACTACCATGGTTTGGCTTCCACTACAACCGAGAAACAGAGCATGGCGACTGTCTTATGGCACTGGCAGTTTCAAACGAGTGGCAAAACAAATCTTCATCTAGCGAGACAGTTCAGTGACTCAACCTCGACAAACTCGTGCGAAGGAGGCGATTCGACCTCGACTGTTAGTGCATGATAATTCAACCTCGACAATTTGTGCAGACGACAACTCAACCTCGACGATTTGTGCACGACAATTCAAGCTCGACATTTTGTGCAGACATCAACTCAACCTCGACGATTTGTGCATGACAATTCAACCTTGATGATTTGTACGCGGATGGCGTTGCAGAATGCAAAGATGCCGAACTAGAGCGATTGACGGTGAAGAAAATCATGGGATAGTGGCTGGGCTTCAACCAGATCGATGGGCTGCGTGATTTTTGGTTCCGATTTGAGCGACGGTATCACGGCGGAGCTTCAATATGTTCAGTGCAGGAACACAATGGTTGGCTTGGCAGTTTCACATTGATGGAACAACAAAGGCGATGACAACAATTGCTTGGCGCTGTAGATGAGACGCTTCAAACCTGGACGCACGGTGGTGCTGGCTGATCCGCAGCGGCGTCGTTGGCTCGCGAGGCTCAGGCGGCGTGGATGCGATCGGTGTGAGTGGGGTGTCAGATTTTCAGAGGGATGGAATGTAGCAGATTTTGGCGGTGTTGAATATGGTAAGAAGAAGCGTGAATTGGAGATTATTGTTGGGAAAATTTCAATGTGATACAAGATTTTCCTACTAATATCAACTAGATACAAACATATATTCCCATTTCAATTAGATACAAAACCCAAGTTAAAATACCACTTATACCCCTTACTCTTATATTTGTACCTTTAATAATTAAAAAAAGGATAAAGCAAAGCAAACATCCCATTCCCAGGTAAGTTATCAGAAGAAAGTCGACGCAGAGGTTTTCCGGCGGAGATGTCCCATCCGGTTACAGTCAAGTCTCGATTACACATCTATATTTGAATTTTGAATTTGAAATGGATGAATATCACATATCTTTTTGCTCCCAGTCTTTCCTCACCAATTATCCCCAATGTTTCGTCTTGTGCCCTGAATCCAACAAATTTTGGGTTTGTTGATTTCACCGACACACAACACACTCAGAGGTTAAATGGACATCATCTTGAGTGTTGCCCATATGGGAGAGGGGTTTTTAATAACGGTGAACGAATCTTCCAACTATCGTGGTGTTGTATCTCAAATTTCCGGTAAGTGGCCTGAACTTAACGATTGTGTTAGTCAATTTTGTTTCTCATTAGGTACTATTAAGAATTGTTGTTTGGAGTCTGAAAATGACCTGACGAATTTGATTTCCTTGTCTCATATTATTTCTCAAAAAGTTGTAGATGTGCAAGTCAAAATTTTGGGGGGGTTTTCCGATAACTATGGTGTAAATCATGATTCGGTTTCTGAAAAATCTGGGGGGGACATGGGTTCTGATAAATTGGGGGAAAAACTTGAGTTCTAATAATTTTGGGGGAAACATGGGTTCTGATAATTTTGGGGAAACTCACACAAATTTGCACAATAGACACAATCAAGAAGTAAATGAAAATCTAGGTGGCGATTCTGAAAAGTCAGGGGGGAATGATGATATGTTTTCTGAAAATTATGGGGAAAATGTTAATGTTGAATCAAATAAATGTTGTAAAAATACTGAAACACACACAAATTTGCACAATAGACATAGTCAGACCCCCACTGTCAAGAAAGATACCATTTAAATCTGTTATGAAAAGAAAGGATAATGGGAAACAACCAGAGTTTGTGGGTAAGGGTGATATCGCTTCATATGATGTCTGCCCCACTGTTAAGAAGAAATCACTCTTATCTGATCACTAGGCTGAAATAATGAGATGGGGTGTTGGTATTGAATTTAGGGGTGGTGCACAAGAATTCGGAACCGAGCTTGTTAAGTATTGCACACAAATGGGTTTTAACTTCATTTATACTAGAAATGAACGTAGATATGTCTCAGCGGTGTGTACCGAGGCTGGAACTACTGGTTGTGATTGGTTCATAAGAGCCAAAGAACAACTAGTCACAGAATATTGCGAGGTTACGAAATGCAATTTAGTGCATAAATATGTGGGTAATCTCGTGAGCAATCCTACGAAGCGTATGGGTACAAGTATTTTGGGGGACTTGGTGCTGCAGGTTGTTCGAGCAAACCCTGCCGTGGGTGCTAAGGCTATCATGAATAGCCTGTTGCTTAATTATGGAATAGAAATACCTTATTTGAAAGTATGGCGCACCTTAGAAGCTGCAAAAGATACCATATTTGGTAACTACGAAGAATCATACGTTCAGCTGAGTTGGTATTGTTCTGCAATTGAAAGGACCAATCCAGCTACACACCAAGTCATGTTCCATTTTCTGTTTTTAATCTTGCATTTGTTTTTTATTCTGATTTTTTATTGCACTGACATTTTTAATCTGATTTTTATTACTACAGGAAGTGTTGTGTCTCTTGAGAACAACACACATACTCATCGGTTTGAACGTGTGTTTATATCTTTCAAAGCATGCATCGATGGGGTCAAAAAGTGTCATCCAATGCTATTCATAGACGGTACCTTCATGAGCGGGCGTGCAAAAGGCACACTACTATCAGCGATGACAAAGGACGGAGATAATGGTTAAGTACATATAATATTCTCGTTAATAGTAATAGATTATGTTCATTATTATAATGAAAAATAGTGTAATGTTTTGTATTTTTCTGAACTGTAGGTTTATTCCCCGTCGCCTTAGCGGTTGTATCTTCTGAAACAAAGGACAACTGGGCATGGTTTTTAACAAATATCCGAGATAACATTCATCATGAAGAAGATATCTTTTACATTTCCGATCGAAATGTAGGGCTAATGTCTGCATTCCCTATGGTTTTCAAAAACCCTCGACATTTTTTTTGTCTGTTCCACCTTTTAACAAACCTGAAGGGCCGTTTTCGAAGGGCTGGATAAATAATCAGCGTGCCAAAATGAGTGATCACTTTAGAGCATGTACTTATGCACCATTCGTGCGTATATTCGATAAGAAAATTGCCATGTTTAAGAAGGTTGGTGGCCAGATAGCAGAGGAGTCCCAGTTGCCTTACGAAAAGTGGTCAGTCGCTCATTCACCACATATTACGCGCTATGGCGAGATGACATCCAATGTTGTATAATCATTCAACAGCTAGATAAAAGAAGCTCGGGGGCTGCCTAATACTTACATGTTAGATTATATTTGCACATGTTGGTAATCGTACAGTGTAGTTGTACCTTTTATTTTTGTTAAAAAATCTTGCTTCCAAAAAATCTTGAATTATATCTTATGTCTATTGACAGAAATATCACGTTGGCATATCGAAAGGAGGAAAGATAGCAAATCATGGACCGGTGCGTTGTGTACGAGTAAAGAGGAATTATGGTTCCAGCTTTCGATGTTTCGCGGTCATGGTCTGTTAAATTATGCCCAACGGGGTTGTTCCTAGTAAAGTCTAACCCATCAGTAACTATGGATATCGTCAAGCAAACTTGCAGCTGTTACCAATGGTAGGTGAAGGGTTTCCCGTGTGCTCACGCTGTTGCCGTCATCAAAAGAAGATGCCCAACCATGTACAGTAAAGTCACGGACTGCTACAACACTAAAAGTTATCGTGATTATTACAGTTTCAATATACACCCGATCCCGGAGATAGAGAGGTTTGAATCTCAACCTTCTGTGATTCGTGAAAAAATTCTTCCACCCCCGTTAAAACGTCCTCCCGGCCGTCCACCGTCTAAAAGAATCCCATCATCTGGAGAATACACCAAGAGAAGGAAAGTGTTTTGCACAAGGTGTTGTCAATGGGCGTATCACGACTACTTCACTGGTTTACGTGATCAGGATGAGAACTCAGATGGTGATGGGAATTAACATACACACGATATTGTTTGGGTTAGTACTGACCATTTATTTCTTGTATTTTGTCAGTCGCAGTAAACTTGGGGGGTAAAAAACACATGCTATTATTTATTTTCTCCAAGTTTAGTTTGGGTGACATATTTTTTTCTTTGCCACATATGTTTTTTTTTTGCGAATAGGGTGGTTAAACATTGATTATGTTGTTCTTGTATATCTTTGTTGATTTTCCTGCATCTGTTTTTGTGGTTTTTGATGTGATGTAAATGGGTGGAATTTAAACATGTGGTTCAACTTATTGATATTAGTATTTTGTTATATGGATCAGATTAACAGATGCAGAGTACTTTAAATATATAGCCTTGCCTGTTTTATATATATATATATTTTTTTTGCACAGATATGTGTTTTGGTTTGCACAGATATGTGCTTTGGTTTGCACAGATATGTGTTTTTTTTTTGCACACAAGATTAACAGGGTAGGAGTACTTCCTTACATTAATATATTATCATTGAAATTTCAGTACAAATTAGTACATATAGCCGACAAGGGAAATAAACTAATCACATAGATAGAACCTTGATCCAAACACCAATAAAGAGCATCACAATAGCTGTAATCATATTGCCAAGCAAAAGCGTAGGAAGATTCACATGGTAGGAGTTGCATGTAGTGGATGTCTTCATCATAGCATCAGATCTGAGTGGTATACTTGAAACCTCATCCGCATCATTTTGTTGAACTCTCCAATGGGTTGGCAAACACCAACCACACCACCCATGCATTGGGCATCTGTAGAACAATCTCCCAGGGTTTTGATCCGTTTCTGAAACATATATCAAGGGGGTTCACCCATATTCACGACAAGTGCCTCGTAAATACCCCGGGTAATCATCTATCGATGTTGTGCGACTGTTAAAAGACATTTTGTTTTTGGTGTTTGTGTTTTTTGGGGTCACATATGTATATATGTGATGAAGGTGAAAAAATGGGGGAGTATGTGGAGTAACAATCACATATATATAGCCACAAACTGATTATTCAAACGACCATTTTCTTACACACAAAATGGTCACAACATTAAACCCTCAACGGTCAGATTTTTGAAATGGGGGGAACAGATTCCGGTTTGGCACTGAAGATGAAATTTTTTGCACACATTCAGTAACCGGGCCCTACTAATATTTTTTTAATTTTAAAAGTTCAATTAGGCCCAAAAGAAGAACTCTAAATTGTGGGATGTTTCATTTGGGCCGAAATTATAAAGATATTAGCCCAGATATATTTTCATTTTAATTGGCCCAATAAATAGAAGCAGTTTGTGTCAAAAGTATATTTTGTGAAGACAATTCTCCTGTGCACTACATGCACCAATAATTTAATTCTCCTGTGCACCATATGATTCACTCGCCCCGAGTGATTCACAGTTCACCCGGCCCGAATAGGTTATGAAGGAAACCCAAAATTAATCAAATTAAGGGAAACCCAACCACCAATTTATTAAATTATCTTGGGGTCCCAATTATCTTTTTTAAATTAATCAAAAAACGGTCACAACAATTAACCCCCAACGGTCAAATTTTTAAAATGGGGGGAACAGATTATAACCGGTTTTGCACTGAAGATTAAATTTTCTGTACACATTCAATAACCGAGCCCACTAATATTTATTTAATTTTAAAAGTTCAATTGGGCCCAAAAGATACAAAGATATAAGCCCAGACATATTAGCATTGGAATTGGCCCAATTTGTCAAATTATTTTGGGGTCCCAATTATCTTTTTTCTAAATTAATCAACCGATACATTTAGGCCCAGCCCACCAATTAAAGGAAACCCTGCTCACCAATTAAAAAAATATAGGCCCAAAAAAACATTTTTTTTAGTGTGTTTCCATGATACAATTTTTTTTGCACATACATAATACCTGTGCAAACTAGAAATACACTGGTGCAAAAAGATTAAGTAATTGGTGCAAACTTTTATGCATGCATTACACCCACAACACAAGAAATGGATGTCACTATTGTAACTGCAGAATAAAATGGTACAAAACACAACCTACTTATTACCATAAGTTCATCACACCAAAAGTCCATCCCACTGCAAATTAAGTATACTATTTGTTCATCACACCAAAAGTTCATCACATCACCATGCATCATAAAAACACCACATCAAAAAGAGCATAAAATATTGTTTGTTCAAACAAAAGTAAATCCTGATGCACCATAAGACATTAACTAAACAATTAATTAACTAAAGGAAAACCCTCATTCTGTGTTGCATGAAGGTGTCAACCTTTTTTGCACGATAGTTACCAGCCTGGACATGACTAAGCACACCTTTTCTGTACGGCTTGGCATTATTGATTTCTATATCTGAAGGCAAATAACCACCCCACAGTCAAGTGAATCAGCATCTTGCAGTAAACAATTAACCGATTTTGTGGGAATGCACCTTCCACACAAGAATGGGTGCTCAAGTTGTCTCTCCTTCAACAGTTCGCGTAGTTTGCTTTAGACATAATCAACCTTCATTATGAAAAGAAATAAATAAATTTGAAAATTAGTCACGAAATCTGTACAATTTTATCAAACTGTCCAATCAATAAAACTCTTAAAGTGATTAAGCACCACAACTTTTGATCTTGTTAGGTGGACATCTTCAACACCGGACCTTGGCTGCATTGAATTGAAAAAATGTCATTCCAGAGTATGCATGTCAAATGACAACAGAGTCCAATGATTGCTTGACAGTCTTTTTGATTTTCCACCACTTTTGGTAACCATAAGAAACATCGAAAAATTCACCCCCGCACACTCACTCAATGGCACATTGACAAACATATTAAGTAAACCATTTGGGCTCTGGTCATTAAAATTAATCAAGTCCTAAATACATCAAATATTAGTACGCATGTAAAACCAAAATGCATTTTCATCAACAAATAAATACAAATGAATTGTACTGTGCAAAAATTATAACATTTTACCCATCATTGAGATGTGAAAATGGTTGTATTTTTACCACCATGAGTCGCCCCATACGTATCCTTCAAGAGGTCCACCCATGCATCAATAACCTATAATACAATTTTTAAGTAGTGAAGTGCATTTTATATTAATGTCATTTCTTAATCAATAAATCAACTTACATTGCTTGAAATTCTCTCATGTTCTAGGATGTGCATAATATTTCCAACTGTAATCTCAGACAATAAGCGAGTACCCGACCAAACAACACGACTACAAGATAAGTAAAAAATTAAAAACATTGGGGAAGTAATCAGTGAACGCAGTATATATATTATTATGAATTGTGACATTTATTTACCTCTCTTGGAAATGATCCCAATTATCAATAATTTCAGCTTTCACATCCTCAGACACCTTCTTAACAGCTTGGTAAGCAGGATCCAAATATGGTTTTTTTTTTTTGCTTTCTTGTACAAAGCTTCTCGATCTTTATCACTTCCTTGTCATCCACTTCAATAGGCACTGCACGTTCTTGATTATTCTCCAATTCAAGTGTAGTCAGTTGTGGTGTTATCTCCTTAGGTTTTCGATTCATTTTGTGCTTCACTCTTTTGGCAATGTTGCTTGTTTCAACTGTACTAGCTGATCTTTTCATCGGAATGCAAGGTGTCCTTTCACCATCATCAACTACAATATCAGCAACAACCAATCCCAGCGAACTCTCACCCGGCTCTATATGAACCTCTAGCTGTACAGGTGAGATCACGGAAACAACCAATCTAAGTGAACCATCCCCCGTCTCTATATCAACCTCTGGCCATGCAGGTGAATTAGTGCCCTTTTTTGAATAATCAGGTGAATCAAACCCCATCTTAGATATATGCATTTGTGCAATTGCATCCATTTCTGCAAGATTGTCTGGATTTGAAAATATTTGTGATGGAGTAGGCATTGACAACTCATCTAACTTCGAGATTAGATCCTCATTCACATCCTCCATCATCTTCAACCTGCTCTCAAACGATGCTCGCTCCATCTAACGTTCCTGTTTAATTAGCTTCATCTCGTCTGCCTGAATATGCATCTGTGCCATCAACATCTTAAGTTGTTCTTCAAGCCCCGAGCTGGCCCCACCCACACAACGCCCTTCATCTGATTTGTTTACCACTTTTTCAGGAGAGTCCCCTATGTCAACAACAATATATCCATCTGTATGTCCCGAACGAGTTTTGTGAGGGTAGAAGTCTAGAGGGGAGGGGTGAATAGACTTCTAAAACTTTTGTGAGATCAGGTGTGGAAATGCAAGTATGCCTGATCAGAGTGCGAGTGAAGCAGTATGGACTGATATCCGACTTACTAATTGCTTGAAAGCAGATCAGTTCGACATCTATCAGCTCAACTGTTGGTGCGGAAGATAAGTTAACCCATGTGAAAAACCAGTTTGCTCAAACCAGATTCTGAGTAATCTGTTTTAGATCAAATGACAAAGGGTTCAAGCTGATCAGACCAGTTGCTTGGTACAAATCTAATCTAGACTCAGAACATGCATGGAACATAAAGCAGGTAGTGTGCTAAGAGTGTAAAGTAGATAAATCACACAAGATTTATAGTGGTTCAGACAACTTGTCCTACGTTCACTCTTCCCTATCAGCAGAGGCACTCACTTAACCAACTGGACTTAGATTAATGTGTTAGTCCAACACAGTACAACAGATGTTTCAAGAGTTCTCACTCAACAATCATAGAGATCAGAAACTAGAAACCCTAGTCTAAAATCTTGCTAAAAAAACTTAACCTAACTTTGTGGGTTTGGGTATAAGATTTGTATGTTCCAACTGGAATTCTATCCTAGTATTTGTGTAGGCCTAAAGTTAGAGGATAAGAATTCAATGCTAAGAACTTTATGAGATGAACACTTAGATTAAATCTTGAGTTGTGTTCTTCGTGCGAAAATCTTGCTTGAGCTTGTATAATTTCTGTAACCTTAGAATGAAGGTTGATCCCATATTTATAGGCACGAAATCCAACTAGCCGTTGGAGAGCAATTCAAATTTCGGTCTATTTAATGTAGGGTTGTAGGTTTGATGTGATGTGCTCAGAGGCGGCATGGCCGAAAGCATGCAAGCTTTTCCTTTGTAGCCGCTGGACTCTGAAACACTAGTCCTGCAAGTGTCAGTTCCGTACGTACGTGTCTTCTTCTCATTGGTTCACAAGTTCACAAATTCGGCACTTGATTTACTAACAAGATTTATCTGACCAAATCTGTTAAGACTGATCTGTCTACTTGGTTTGAATCTTCTGATGTAGGTTCTCTTAGCACAACTTACTGATTCTTCTTCGTGTTATCTGATGTAGGTCTTCTGGTCTTGATGTTTTCTGATCTTCAGCTCTTCTGATATTCAGCTTATCTGATCTTTTGATCTTAGGCTTATCTCATCTTCTGATCTTCAACTTATCAGATCTTCTGATCATCAAGACTTTGCCTATACATATTGAGTTCCCCCTCCATATGTGACCTATCTGTTACATCAGCTGTCTATACAACTCAGCTGGCCATCCTATCTGATATCTAAGTCATCAGTAAGCTAACAGGTCTGACTGGTCCTATTACAATCTGTTTTGGAACTTCCATCGAAACTATAAATTTTCCAACAATTTCCCCCTTTTTGATGGAACCAAAACAGTTAACCAGAAAAACAGATAACTAGAATGTAAATAATAGAAATTACACACAGTTCAGAAGACAATGAGAAATTGTCTTAGGATCAGAAAGATAGAGTATTTCATTAAAGATATAAGTGTTTACAAGTACAGAAATACCTATCACCTGGTCTTAAACTAGTCTTATGATCTGTTGTCTTCAATATTTGAACTTCTGGAGCTCTATTGGAATATCAAACACTTTGTACATCCTCTGCATCAGAGCAACCAGTCGATCCTTCTCAATGATCCCTCCTTTTGGTCTGAGAGGTGGCAAGAGAATTTCAAATGGAGGAGCCTCAGGAATTAAGTTCATCGTCTTGCCCTCTTTCATTACGATCTCGAGAAACTCTGGATATTTGGTTTCCAGCCAACTTCTGAATTCATCATCAAATTCTCCTTGATCAGCAACAATCGGAATCTGCTCCAGAATGTAGACATCGCATAACCAGCCTCCTCGAATCTTATTCCATTCTGGTATCAGATCTTCTCTGGCAACCAAAATATCTTTCACTGGTGCAGGTAAGGCCCTTTCTTCCCAGACAATGTCCTCAGCAACAACAACCTTCTTCCTTTGTCTTCTGACATAACTTATGTGAAGATCTTTAGCTTCAGCCAGTTTCTTCTTCTTGATGGCAGCATCGATCACTCTCTGCCTGGCTTTCTGCTCTTCTGACTGTGCGTGGGTTATCTGAGATCTAGATTGTGTCTCAATCTTCTTCTGGGTCTGAGTAGGTACCTTGGCCTGCTTGCCCTTGGCTTTTTCCCTCTTCTTAGCTTCTGCCTCAGCAACTTTCTCTTCCTCAAGCAACTTCTTAGCCAGCTCAAGGCTCTTGGCCTGATCTTTAGATTCGTACCGTTTCTGAATGTTTGATGAGAAATCTTCTATCTTATCTATTCTGGAAACAACATCAGATAAGACAGACTTTGTTCAAATGGCCTTCCCTTGAGCTTGAATATCTTGCCCATGATTTTCAACTGTCTGATGCATTTTCACCAGTTCGATGTCAGGCACATCAACAGTTGAGACAATTTCTGGCATGGCAGCAGTTGGTATAAATGGTGCAGATGGAGTCGGTACAGATGTTCCAGTAGTTGGCAAAGTGCCCTCAACAATTAACTGCATCTGTTTTTCTGCCTCCTCTTCCCCCTTTTTGGTTGCATAAAAAAGGTTTGTTAGCCTGAGGTTTAGTGCTCTGAATTGATTCAGAATTTCATCCTTGAGTTCCTCAATTGCTAATGGGGTAATCTGCAATTGTGGAAGATGAGGGTTCAGGACCCAATAATCTATTCAGACCAGCTTCAATCGATTTCTTGGCCCTGAGAATTGATCCCTCAAATCTCTTCCACCCAACATCCAAACAAGTATCTGTCCTCTCCAGAGAAGACCAGACACTTTCCAACAAGGTTCCTAGATCAGAGAGCATCGAAACCTGTAGAGATATCTTCTCTGTGATTGGATCAATTCTCTTCATCACAGAGTCAGTAATGTTGTCGTGCATGCTCATCAGTTTGGCTACAGTCAGTTTCCTCTCTGCATCAACCAGAGCTTGCTGCTTTTCTTTGAACCTTTTCATCAGGTCAGTTGCCAAAGTGTTGAACTGTGTTTCAACGGCTGCCTTTACCCCATCTTGAATATTCTTCGAAAGGCGATCTAGGGTATCGACATCTAAGGCAACAACCCTGCCAGATGTTGAAGCCTCTCTAGGTAGGGTCACATCTGCAGCACTCAAACCTAGTTCATCGGCAGCTAGCTCATATTCGGCATCGCCATGAGCCCAGTAAGCTTCCTCCTCCACCGCAGCAATTCCAAACGTCTCGTGAATCAATCATCTGATGTCATTATTAGAAGCCAATTCAGCTGCACTACTCACTCCAGCATTCTCCTACACCTCGTTTCTAGATCCACAAAATACTCAGATCCGAGAGCTTCCATCAGAATAAAAAATTCTTCAATACCCTTCAGACGGATATCCCTCCAGAAAATAATTTCTTCAATCTTCAGCTGGAGGCCTGGATGGTTAATCAGATTCGGGTGGATCTTGTTCAGATAAGCCTCTGTTGCTTCAGAATGAATAGAGTGGGATCTTCGGTTTCTGACTGTGGGGACTCCAGAACAATCCTGGTGTTGATGGATTGTGGGTAAGAGAGACATAGAGGTCATCTCTTGGAACAACTTCCTCAGCAACCTATTTCTCAACCCTTTCTGGTTCTTGTGCAGTCGGTTCTGATGGCTGATCTAGTGTGGGAGTGGGAATTTGTGGTTTTGGTTGAGCTGGTGCACTAGGTTGGGTAGGTTCTGGTTCTGGTTGAGTTGGAGTTGGCTCAGATTGGGGTTGAATCTGGGGTTCAGGGGCAGTTTGCGATTGGGGTTGATCTGGAGCAGATGGGGTTGGGGTTGGGGTTGGAAATGGTGATTTGGCTGGTGATGGTGAGGGTGATTTGGATGTAAGTGTAGGTGATCTTTCCCTCCTCTGATTCAATGTCAATCAACTCCTCAAGTCTCTCTACCTCAGCTGGTTCAGGTCCAGTTTCCTCCATTACCACCTCAGAAGGTTGTCTAGGTGCCTTCTTCAGAAGAGATGTAATCCTCTTTTGGTGCTTCTCCGACTCATCTGGTTTTTTGGCCAGTGTCTTACGTTTCAACTTCTTCTTGGGGGCTACCTGTTCTTGTGTTTTTGACTGGACAGAAGACACAGTTGCCTTAGCTTCTTTTCCTTTGCCCTCTCCTCTTTGTCTAGGCACATATGGAGCTGGGTCATCGTCAGATTGGCCTGGTAGGGCTTCATCTTTTCCCAGAATGGCCTTAAATTTTGCCAGATATGCCTTCTTTCCATCTTCATTCCACTGGAAATTATTAGGCAATTTATCCGCAAGGATGATAGAAACCTTGTGAATAAATGAACACTTTGAAGTCAGAAATACTTCATTCCTCTCATTAAGGGCAAACTTCCCATTCTCCTTCATCAATCTTGCCTTGACCATCCCTAGTCAGCCAACATCCTTGGCTTTCTTGATAATAGCAGTCATGACACCCTGCTTGTGTGAAGTGACGGCATCAAGACTGTAAGTTAAGCACATAATC
This sequence comes from Stenogyne calaminthoides, assembly GCA_037126765.1. Classification (NCBI taxonomy): domain Eukaryota; kingdom Viridiplantae; phylum Streptophyta; class Magnoliopsida; order Lamiales; family Lamiaceae; genus Stenogyne; species Stenogyne calaminthoides. The sequence goes on along the minus strand of JBBCBC010000024.1, from coordinate 17,652,921 downwards.
ACCTTGGACACAATCTCGAACAGGAGTCGATATTTCCTTTTGAGATGAGGAGCACGGATGTTCACAAGCTAGTCTCGATTCGCCAGTCTTAACAATTAGGCCTGTAAAAACCCCTTTTCTCCTAGTTCAGTAGTGAATGTTTCCGGAGCAATATTTCCTTGTAGAAGACCAAAAATCCTCCGTATGTCGTTATCAGTCACTACTATCTTCGTTCCTCCAACGGATGAAATAAGCTTTTCCTCATCATCCTCTTCTCTCCTAAGATTGTACAGAAACTCCAGAGCTTCATATGTGTACACAATATCCTGGTGACGATAGCAGAATTGCTCAAGTCCGCATGCTCGAAGGCATTCCAAAATTTCAAGCGACTCAGGGTAAGAGGTGACTGAGAAAATGATAAATTTCTCATCAATGATGTCCTTTTTCATTGATGCGAAATTGCACATCTTCTTGCCTTGTCCAGCGCGTGCAATGAGTTGTGCCATTTATGTTAAAACAAACGTGTTTAGGAATGAGTTTGAATAAGTTATTTCAATAAGTATAGTAAAAAACACAACCCTAATCCACTAATCATGTATATTAAGCACAGACTCATATTATGACAAGTATGCATTTAGGACAAATCAAGAACAGTACATTATCGCAACAAGATCTATTTCCAGAATTTTAGTAACACAGTTTGTAAGCATAAACAATCATTTTTACAAATAGTGATACCAAAAAGACATTTAAGTAAAGCATATTCAGAAATTTACCAGATATTGATTCAAAGATTTTGAAAGACAAAATATGAATCGATTGAGAGTTCGAAGTGAAATTGTTCGCAAAGTTTTATCTCTCAAGAATTTGGTAAATTTAAAAGTGTGAAAGTTTTCTAGAAACTGAGTTAGGGTTTTATATAGTGCGAGAGAAAACATTTTGCACAACTCCTCGTAAATACTCAAGTATCCATGTTTTGAAATCAACGACTGAGATTAGGCGGTCGTAAAGTATTTTAATCGTGCGGTTGGGAAAATTGACCCGCTCGTATTTTGGACGCAAAAAGTGCAATAAATACCATTAAATACATATTCCCCACGTCCGCATTTAATATTTTGCAGTGCATGCGTCATAAAGTAATGTTAACAATAATAATAATATTTAAATAGATAAGCCTAGACAATATGAATCAGATAAGGCAAAGAAGATAATGTAAATCAAAAAAACGTATCTGATTGATTGATATAGTAATCAATCAGTTACCACTCGATCTGATCTGACTTCTCTGATTCTTGTCGATCTTAATGTGTAGCTTAAACCTTAGCATATTTTCTCAACAATGTTTTATCCTCAGATCAGGTTCCTTCTGATCTAAAAACCCTTAGTTAGTTGAAGTTCCCCCTTCAACTGATATTCCTTTCTGATCAGTACCCAACTGATCCTATCTGATCAGTTGAAGTTCCCCTCTTCAACTGACCTTCTTACCTGGTCAGGTACGTAACCAACTGGTATTGGAGATTAAGCCTCCGAAGTATTCTGGTGCATCTTCTCCAAGATCCAAAAGCCCTAGCTCATTGCATATTTTCTCTGAATTTGACTTCAGCTAAAGGCTTGATTAAAATATCAGCTTTCTGCTTATCAGTATGAATCTTTTCCATTCTGATGTTCTTCTTTTCCACATGGTCTCTGATAAAATGATGTTTGATGTCCACATGCTTGCATCTTGTATGCAGAACTGGGTTCTGTGTGATTGCAATCACACTATTACTCTCACAGAAGATAGACACATTCTTAGCTATAATGTTATAATCCCTCAGCTGCTGACAAAACCAGAGTAGTTGGGAGCAACAGCTTCATGTGGCCATATATTCTGCTTCAGTAGTAGATATGGCAACAGATATCTGTTTCTTTGAAAACCAAGAGACCAATTTACTTCCCAGAAACTGACATGTACCTGAGGTTGATTTTCTGTCTATCCTACAACCTCCATAATCAGAATCAGAGTACCCAGTAAGCTCTAGATTATCATCTGCAGGGTACCATAAACCAAGGTTTACAGTTCCTTTCAGATACTTAAGAATCTGCTTAGCTGCTTTCAGGTGGCTCTGTTTTGGATTTGCCTGAAATCACACATACACCTACTGCGAAGGTTATATCTGGTCTACTGGCAGTAAGGTATAATAAGGATCCAATCATAGCCCTATACTCCTTCTGATTAGTTTTCTGACCACTCTCATCTGGATCCATCTTGAAGGTTGTCATCATTGGAATCTTTGCAGCTTTGCAATTCTGGATTCCATACTTAGCCAAAATATTCCTTATATATTTTGCCTGACAGATGAAGATCCCAGTATGAGCTTGCTTAACTTGAAGACATAGAAAGTAGTTCATCTGACCCATCATGAACATCTCGAATTTCCCTTGTATCAGTTTGCTAAACTTATCACATAAGTTCTTATTGGGAGATCCGAAGAATATCATCACCATCTTCTATTCTGAACAAGGTCCTATCAATTAGTTCCTTAGTGAAACCATTTTCTTCCAAGAACTGGGACATTGTATCATTCCAAGCTCTAGGAGCCTGTTTCAGGCCATAAAGAGCCATCTTTAAACGGTATACCTGATTATTCATTTCAAATCCAGGAGGTTGTTCAACATACACCTCTTCAACCAGTATTCCGTTTAAAAATGCACTCTTTACGTCCATCTGATACACAGTGAATCCCAATTGAGTAGCATAAGCCAGAAATAGCCGAATGACTTCTAAGCAAGCAACAGGTGCGTAGGTCTCATCATAATCAATCCCTTCTGATTGTGAATACCTTTTTGCAACCATCTTGCCTTATTTCTGTTTATCACATTGTGCGCATCTTTCTTGTTCTTGAAAACCCATCTGATTCCAATAACACTTTGGTGAGTTGGTCTGTCTACAAGTTCCCAAACTTGATTCCTCTCAAACTGCTCTAGTTCTTCTTGCATGGCTAGAATCCAGTTTGCATCTTGAAGTGCTTCTTCAATGGTTAGGGGTTCCTTGAGAGACAAATAACAACAGTACATTGCACTCTCACCAATCTGATGTCTAAGCTGAACCCTATTGCTTGGATCTCCTATAATTTGATCAGCTGGATGATCTCTTAACTATATTTTCTTTGCTTGACTAGCTTCATCTTGGAGATCTTCCTCGTCATCATTATCTGCAATAGAATCACTAGAAACTTGTATAGGTACATTAGTTGGGTCTACATGACAGGGACATATTTCAGAAGATGTTTGAATCATCTCAGATTGCTGCATATCTGCCTGATTATCAGGTGTTCCCCCTGAAATGGATGGTTCAGTTGTTACTGTCTCAGCTGTACCAGCTTCTTCATTGACAGTTGTACGTACCTTAGGGTCTGACTGACCTGGTGAATCATCAAGGTCAAAGTTGGGAATATAAACAGTGATGTGTTTTGAATCCTTTCCTTTGAGCCTCAACTGATCCATTTTCAGTGTTTCTAGTCTATCAGGTACGACTTGTTCTGCGGCAGATTTCTCCTGATCAGAGGTTGACTCATCAAAGACCACATGAGGTGTTTCTTCCACAACTAGAGTTTGTTTGTTGAAAACCCTAAATGCTTTGCTGGTTGAGGAATATCATCTGACTTAGCATCGAAATTTCTAAACTGACTCTCCCCATTGTTGTGAATGAAACACTTGCACCCGAACACATGAAAGTAGGAAACTCGAGGTTTTCTGCCCTTCCACAATTCATAAGGTGTTTTGAAGTGAATCTTAGTCAGAGAACATCTGTTTTGGGTATGACATGCAGTGTTGATTGGATCTTCCCAGAAACGATTTGGTGTTGCATGTTCAGCTAACATGGTGCGAGCAGCTTCTTTGAGTGTTCTGTTTCTCCTTTCTGCTACACCATTTTGTTGTGGTGTTCTGGCAGCTGATGTCTCATGCTGTATACCAATCTCAGAGTAAAAATCAGATATAAACTGTTTCAAGAATTCTGTACCTTTATCTGATATGATTTTCACTATGCTGAGACCCTTTTCATTCTGAATCTTCTTGAGAAGTTCAGGTAGCTTTGTTGTAGTTTCATTCTTCTTATACAAGAATACAACCCAGGTAAATTTTGAGTAATCATCCACGACCACCATAGTGTATTTGCGTCCACTGAAACTGAGAGGCGTAACTGGTCCAAATAAATCCATATGGAGCAGTTGCAACACTCTGCTGGATGGAGGAGAAGGAATCCCTTTGAATGAAGCCTTGACTTGCTTTCCTTTCTGACATGCAGCACATGTCTGATCCTTAGAGAAAACTTCATTCGGGAGACCTTCAACCAAGGACATCCTTGCTATCTTGTTAAGAGTCTTAAAGTTCAGATGACTCATTCTCTTGTGCCAGAGCCAACCGACGCTTTTGGTACTCTTAACAATCAAGCATGCATTTCTTGAACAATTGTCCTAATATACAGTGTAGATGGTTCCTTTTCTGGAGCCAGTTAGCAAGATCTACTGAGTAACTCGATTTTTGATTGTGCATTTATCTGTCGAGAACTCAACACTAAAACCGTTGTCGCAGAATTGTGACGTAGATAACATGTTGTTCCTTAAGCCATCAACATACAAAACACCTGTAACATGTACATCATCATTCACTAAGGTTCCAACTCCTCTGGTAAAACCAAAGTTGTCGTCACCAAAGAGAACTCGTGGGCCTGGTTTCTCAATGTAATTGCTGAGGAGATATTGACTTCCAATCATGTGCCTTGAGCATCCACTATCTATGTACCAGATAGTTTCTTGTACTCCTCCTTTATTGGCCAATCCCACGCGAACCTGCGAACGAATTAGATTTTAGGTACCCAAGTAGATTTGGGTCCTGGGGGTTAGCTGTACCTTTCGGGATCCAGGCAAATAAGACATTTCTATTATAATAATCAAGATCAGAACGCCTTATTTGTCTCCCATACGCATCTACATAATCATACATCTCATCATGTGCGTTTTGATCAGTAGGATTATCAGTGTGAGCCTTGGATGAATCAGAAGACTTGGGATTTTTCTTGTTAACTGGTCTTCTTTTAATCCAGTGGGGCTCAGGTGCAGCTGTCCTAGGTTTCTGATTGTAAGGGTAGGTACGACTGCTACCATCAAAAGATTTGTATCTTTTCTGCACAGATGGCTTTATCAGTTTACCCTTATCTTGCTGGTTGGGCAACTTGGACTGAGTCGACTTCAGTTGGGACTGTCCCTTACGAGATGGTCTAGGCTGAGACCTACTCTGCTGATTGGGCTAAGGTCTCTTCAGAAGAACATGATTCTTCTGTTGATTCATTAGCTGGTGTCTGATCAGTTGGGGTCCATTTCTGTTCCCTTTCTGATCTGGCACTCACCTTGCCTGATCAGCTGGTCCTTTTCCCTTATCTGATACAAATTTGGCATAGTTTGTATCTTTATCAGAAACTCATTTGGTTACACTTTTCTGATGTGAAGCATACAAGACTTTTGAGGATCTAGATTGTTTCTCATACCCAATTCCCTTCTTATCAGTTGGCGCACGAAAACAGTTGTTCAAATTCTGAACAGTTTTAGATGATTTCGTGAAAACCTCTATTTTCTTACGCAAACTGTCCTCAATGGCTTTTAGATTCTCATGCATTCGGAAGAGTTCGTCAAATTTAGCCTGAAGGACTTTGAGATCTCCTGCTTGTTTTAGATTGGTAGCTTGTTGTTCATTAATCAATCTTCCCTGATCAGAAGAGCCAACTTTTAGAACATCCAGTTCTATGGTCATCTTCGGGGTTTAAATCGAAATGGTCCTGTAACTTTGTACCTTTATTAAAAAGGTCCCGTATATATCACATGTTGCAATTTAGTTCCGTATGTATTTAGTTTGTGCCGATTTAGTCCTAAATCGCCAAAAATTGGTCAAACTACGCAAAAACGACGTCATTTTATAATAAATTCTCGACCGAAATTAGGGGCGCGTGATAAAACGATGACATTTTTTGATAGTTTGACCGGTTTTTGGCTATTTGGGACTAATTCGGCACAAATTAAAAATATATGGGACTAAATTGAAACATGTGATATATACGGGACCTTTTAAATAAAGGTGCAAAGTTACGGGACCATTTTGATTTAAATCCCATCATCTTCTGAACAGTTTCAATCAATTTATGTTCAGCAGTTCTGCTTTCCTTGCATTCTTTTACAAGTCTGACATTCTTTAACCTTAGGTTATCATTTTCAACTTCCACTCTTGTATAAGTATCTATTGTATTAGAGAGATCATCAAGCAATTGGTCATTATAGACCTGCAGATTAATCTCTCCAGCAGATGTGCTCAGCACAACAGGTGTGGAACAAGAAATACCAGAAGGTTTAGAGATTACCTCAGATTGGTCAGCTTCTCTGGCCATCAGACAGATGTCATCATCAGATGAGAAGTTCAGGTCGTTGACATCTGTTGGGATTATACTGAAAAGTATGCATTTTACTTTGTATAATCGAAACTGAATTTTCAGACTTATTTACTGAAATAAATTGTTTATCACTGATGCTTTAAATGTGATTGAATGTTATAGATATTTATTTGCATAATGTTCAATAATTCAATGACGTGTTACAATCAGTAGTTAATTTAGTGATACCAGATCACAGAAGATTAAATTAACAGTCCCTTGTAACTAAAAGTACTCCATTCACGACCTAGATGGAAATAAACAACCATCGCGAAAGGTTGAGGTGTAAGGCTCAGATTGGTTTGTCTTGACCAAGAGATTACACTAGTGCGTGGACAATCTTGTTGAATAGGACCTACTGGGAGGATAAATTCTTGAGAATCGAACAAGGAAGAATTAGACCTCAGTGGTTCGTTGTTTCTTAACCTTCGTCCCTTAAATAGGATCACGTGGGATTGGTAACTATTGCTTTGACTTATCATGGGTAGCGAATCAGAGAGATTCAATACTTTTTATCTTGGGCAATATTATTGGTCACATGTGATTGCTAAGATTTAATACGAAGAATCGTGTGTGCAAATGACGCTTGCTTGATTTTTGCCCCTTGGGAGGTTCATAAGTTTTATCATACCAAATCTTGCAAGTGGAATTAGTTTCCGGTATGGATAATAATGTTGAACCGTTCCTCGACCAAGGACAAAAGATATTAATTAACGGAAAGCTATTTCAGTGGCTTGAATTAATTAATGGGCTAGATATAATGACCGGGAGACATATTGACTGTAATATGGGTTAAGATGGATGGTGCAATATTAATTATGTAGTGGGATTAATTAATATTTATGGGCTTGAATTATATTGTGGCTCAATATTAGATATTCAAGATCCATTAGAAGGTCCAATCTTAATTCTCCTAAAGGCCCCCTGAGTAGCCCAACATATAGTCCAATAACTGAAAATGTGATTAAAATAAAATAAATATTGTTGCTTATATTTCCTCTAATTTTTTCGAAATTTATGGATAAAAGAGGGAGAAAGATTTTCTTTGAATTTTGTTATGGAATGAAGATATGTATTCTTGGAATACAAGATTATCTCATTAAATTCAAGAAATCTCCCACTTGGTTATTCATAAGAGATATTTCGAATTTTTTTGAAAATAGAGGGCAAGAAAGATTTTCTTGATTTTCTTGAAAAGATATTATGGAAGATATGTATTTCTTGAAATACAAGAATATCTCATAAATTCAAGAAGATCCAAATCTTGAAATCTTGCACTCTTGTTTTTTTCGAAAATTCCATATATTGAGGAGGTGGGATTTTTGTGGAATATTTTAATTATGGGAAAAAGAATATAAGGGATATATTCAAGATTTCTTGGTGACCAAGAAAAGTCTTTTCCCACATTGAAATATCACTAAAATTTCGACCAACCCCTCTCCTATAAATAGGGGATGATTAGTTCATTCCCAAGTACAATTCCATGTGCTGGAAATATTAGCAAATCCACAAAGGTGGTGCAACAAAGTTTATTTTTTCCTTTTGTTAATTGTTCGACAAGTGTCCTTCCACCGGATAGTTGAGCAAGGGCTAAGGGAATACTTGGGAAGTCCTTTTGGTTAGTCCGTCCGATCAAGTCACCGCCATCCCGAGAGGGTACGCGTTCACGTAAACCCGTAGATTCCGCATGCGTAGGTTTTACGTGGCTTTTTATATGCATGATATGTTGTTGCAATTATTATTTGAATTAATATAGGATTAATTCATGCTAGTAATAATTAATGAATTAAATTTGTATTTAAATATTCACCCCAAATAGATCTGTGCAATTCATTCCCCAACAACATCGTCAGTGTTGGTTATCAGACAGATGAGTATCCAGAGTTATCTGATGGCAAGTGAGAGTCATCAATACCAGATGTGTCTACGATCATAGCTTTTCAGTCTCTGTATCGTTGCTCTCTTCTGTTTTACTTCTCTTCTCTTTCTTTAGGAGTCAGGTCGGGGCAATCTGTGCTATAGTGACCTGGTTTGTGGCAGTTGAAGCAGGTTCCAGATTCTCCAGATCCTATTATGTTACGTAAATCATTTCTTCGATAAGATCTGTCAGGTGACTTCCCACCATGCTTGTAATCAGAACTCCTCCTTTCAGATTTGTCAACATGTCTGTCTCCTTTGCGATCATGCCTTCGATCATCCTCTCTGTCATCTCTTTAATCATCTCTCCTATCTTCTCTTCTGTCACCATAATGATATCGTTCTGGTGATCTGTAAGTATATCTCCTATCTCTTCCTCTTCTTTGTCTATAGTCTTTGTAGAACATTCTGTACTTTTCCATTTGAATGTTTGATCGTTCAAGCTTTCTAGTGAGCAGAGCAATTTGTTCATCTTTGCTGATGATGTTTCCCATTAGTTCAACAAATCGTGAACTGCGACTGGTTGCCTGAAATGCAACATTTTTTGTAGAGTTTGTGGTAGCTTCAGTAGGAAGATCATCTAATTCTCTGCCTCTTTCAATCAGATCAAATTCTTACACTTTCAAGCTGAAGAACAAATCGTTCGGCTTCATGGTTCCAATATCTTGACAATCTTTGATCACTGTTACTTTAGTATCCCATTTCTTTGTCAGTGATCTCAGAATCTTGTAGTTGATATCCTTATCTGACATTACTCGGCCTAAATCATACAGTCTATTGAATCCTCGAGTAATTCTTCCATCAAGCTGATCAATTGTCTCGTTTGGTAACATCTTCAATTTCTCGAAGTTTACCAGTTCAGCTTGTAATCTGTTATCCTTAATCAGATCATTACCTTTGCAAATTTCAGCAAGGGTATCCCATACTTCCTTAGCAGTTTTCAAATACTTGACCTTCTCACGTGTGGTAGAGTCTAAAGTTTTCATGATCAGATGTCTGGCCACCGTATCCAGGTTGGACAATTTTCTCTCTTCTGCATCCATCAGCGAAGGACTCTTTCTGATTCTTGCTCCAACTAGTTGCGTTGGATCTCCTCCTTCAGCTGGATTATAATGATAGATAATGATTGGTCCTATCTCAAGAAACTCCCTCATTCTGTTGCTGATGACTCCCAGATGGTCACTCATGTCAAGAGACCAGTCGGCGTACTCGTCGACAGAGAACTTGGGTAGATCATGATTCATCCCAGATGTGTTATCCATGATTACGTGAATTTGAAGATAATGAGTTTTAAAAATGGATTTTTCAAGATCAGTTCAAGTGACCACAAAGATTCTTCCTCAAGAATCGATGATATTCAAAGCCAGTGGTCGGAAGAACCACTGCTCTGATACCACTTGTAGGTCCCGAACGGGTTTTGTGAGGGTAGAAGTTTAGAGGGGAGGGGTGAATAAACTTCTAAAACTTTTGTGAGATCAGGTGTGGAAATGCAAGTATGCCTGATCAGAGTGCGAGTGAAGCAGAACGGACTGATATCTGACTTACTGATCACTTGGAAGCAGATCAGTTCGGCGTCTATCAGCTCAACTGTTGGTGCGGAAGATAAGTTAACCCGTGTGAAAAACCAGTTTGCTCAAACCAGATTTTGAGTAATCTGTTTTAGATCAGATGACAAAGGGTTCAAGCTGATCAGATCAGTTGCTTGGTGCAAATCTAATCCAGACTCGGAACATGCATGGAATATAAAGCAGGTAGTGTGCTAAGAGTGTAAAGCAGATAAATCACACAAGATTTATAGTGGTTCAGACAACTTGTCCTACATCCACTCTTCTCTATCAGCAGGGGCACTCACTTAACCAACTGGACTTAGATTAATGTGTTAGTCCAAAACACAGTACAACAGATGTTTCAAGAGTTCTCACTGAACAATCCCAGAGATCAGAAACTAGAAACCCTAGTCTGAAAGCTTTCTAAAAAAACTTAACCTAACTTTGTTGGTTTGGGTATAAGATTGTATGTTCCAACTGGAATTCTATCCTAGTATTTGAGTAGCCTAAAGTTAGAGGATAAGAATTCTATGCTAAGAACTTTTTGAAATGAACACTTAGATTAAATCTTGAGTTGTGTTCTTCGTGCGAAAATCTTGCTTGAGCTTGAGCTTGTATAATTTCCGTAACCTTAGAATGAAGGTTGATCCCATATTTTATAGGCACGATATCGAACTAGCCGTTGGAGAGCAATTCAAATTTTGGTCTATTTAAGGTAGGGTTGCAGGTTTGATGTGACGTGCTCAGAGGCGGCATGGCCGAAAGCATGCAAGCTTGTCCTTTGTAGCCGTTGAACTCGGAAGCGCTAGTCTTGCAAGTGCCAGTTCCGTACGTGCGTGTCTTCTTCTCATTGGTTCACAAATACACAAATTCGGCACTTGATTTATTAATAAGATTGACATTCTTCTTGTATGATTGACTTGGCTCGTACTAGGTAACTTGATGTAGTCACCAGATGGATCTGACCAGATCAGTTAACAATGATCTGTCTACCTGGTTTGAATCTTCTGATGTAGGTTGTCTTAGCACAACTTACTGATTCTTCTTCGTGTTATCTGATGTAGGTCTTCTGGTCTTGATGTTTTCTGATCTTCAACTCTTCTGATATTCAGCTTATCTGATCTTCTGTTCTTCAGCTTATCCGATCTTCTAATCTTCAGCTTATCAGATCTTCTTCTGATCATCAAGACTTAGCCTATACATATTGAGTTCCCCCTCAATATGTGACCTATCTGTTACATCAGCTGTCTATACAACTCAGTTGGTCATCCTATCTGATATCTAAGTCATCAGTCAGCTAACAGGTCTGACTGGTCCTATTACAATCTGTTTTGGAACTTCCATCGAAACTATAAATTTCCCAACACCATACATCTCAACACCCCCATCTATGACTGGATCATTCAAAACCACTTACATCTCCCCCAACACACATTGCACAACTGCATAGTCATTTTGTTCGACCAGTTCAGCCTGTGTAAGGTTTAAATTGAAGTTCAGGATATCCATTGAGATGTCATCTGCCAGTAGTCCTTCTTCTTCAATCAGATTTGCATTGTCATGGCACACCAATAGTGTATTTTCAAGATACCCTATAACCTCCACCCTCGAGGTCGATGCCATATCATCATGAGTCGTCGACTTCGTAACTGAAGCACTGTTCGTAATTGAAGAACAGTCTTTATTGGGAAATTTGTAGTTTTTATGGAAGTTCCAAAACAGTTGTAATAGGACCAGTCGAACCTGTTAGTCGACTGATGATATGTTAGGAAACCAGCTGAACATGTTAGACAGCTGATGAATTAGACTAGATCACATATTGTGGGGGAACTCAATATGTATAGGTTTAGATCAAAAGCGAAGATCAGAAGAGAAGATCAGTAGCGAAGATCAGAAGCAAAGATCAGAAGACCTATTCTATAAAGACATCAGCAGAATCGATAGGTTGAAGCTAAGACAACCATATCAGAAGACTCAAGGTTACTGATCAGTTGTGTACTGATCAGATCAAGCTAAGTCAGAAAAGTGATAAGCATATCTACTTATCCAAGGCATACGTTGTTTATCAGACCAGAAGAATGTTTACACTGCTGGCTTTACTAGGCGCCGAATAAGTGCACTTGTTAGCCACTAGGAGGTTGACACGTATGTACGGACCTGACGTTGCAGGATATGACGTATCAGGGCAAATGGTTAGAAAGGACAAAATTGTACGAAGAAGGCATGACCTTCCTGAGCACGTCAAATCAAGCCTGCAAGCTACCTAAAATAGACTGAGATTCAAATTGTTCTGCAACGGCTCTTTGATTTCAAGGCCTATAAATATGGGATCAATCTTCACAGTAAGGTTACAGAAATTATACAAGCTCAAGATCAAAGCAAGATTTCCGCACGAAGAACAAAACTCAAGATTTATTCTAAGTTTTCATCTCATACAGTTTTTAGCATAGAATTCTTATCCTCTAGCTTTAGGCTTCTCAAATACTAGGATAGAATTCCAAGTTGGAACATACAAATCTTATACCCAAACCCACAAAGTTAGGTTAAGTTTGTTTAAGCAAGATTTCAGACTAGGGTTTCTAGTTTCTGATTTCTGGGATTGTTGAATTGGACTAACACATTAAACTAAGTTCAGTTTGGTTAAGTGAGTGCCCCTGCTGATAGGGAAGAGTTGACGTAGGACGAATTGTCCAAACCGTTATAAATCTTGTGTGATTTATCTGCTTTACACTCTTAGCACACTACTTGCTTTATATTCCATGCATGTTCTGAGTCTAGATCAGATTTGCACCAAGCAACTGATCTGATCAGTTTGACATTTTTGTCATCTGATCTAAAACAGATAGTATCAGAATCTGGTTTGAGTAAAACTGATTTTTCACACGGGTCAACTTATCTTCCACATAAACAGTTGAGTTGATAGACGCCAAACTGATCTGCTACCAAGTTGTCAGTAAGTCGGATATCAGTCCGTACTGCTTCACTCGCACTCTGATCAGGCTTACTTGCTTATTCACGCCTGATCTCACAAAAGTTTTAGAAGTCTATTCACCCCTCCCCTCTAGACTTCTACTCTCACAAAACCCGTTCGGGACCTACAAGTGGTATCAGAGCAGTGGTTCTTCCGACCACTGGCCTTGAATATCATCGATTCTTGAGGAAGAATCTTTGTGGTCACTTGAACTGATCTAGAAAAATCCATTTTTAAAACTCATTATCTTCAAACTCACGTAATCATGGATAACACATCTGGGATGAATCATGATCTGCCAAAGTTCTCTGTCGACGAGTATGCCGACTGGTCTCTCGACATGAGTGACCATCTGGGAGTCATCAGCAACAGAATGACGGAGATTCTTGAGATAAGACTAATCATCATCTATCACTATAATCTAGCTGAAGGAGGAGATCCTACGCAACCAGTTGGAGCAAGAATCATAAAGAGTCCTTAGCTGATGGACGCAGGAGAGAGGAAATTGTCCAAACTAGATACGGTGGCCAGACATCTAATCATGAAGATGGTGGACTCTATCACAAGTGAGAAGGTCAAGTATTTGAAGACTGCTAAGGAAGTATGGGATACCCTTGCTGAAATCTGCAAAGGTAATGATCTGATTAAGGATAGCAGAATACAAGCTGAATTAGTAAACTTCGGAAAATTGAAGATGTTTCCAAACGAGTCAATTGTGTTGTAACTAGCTAAAATTTGCCTAGTTTAACAATGAATTTGATAAAGAAAATAGTTAATAACGATCAAAAGCTGTAAAGGAAACACGGTAATTGATGACCCGGTTCGTCCTTTGAATCAGACTACGTCCGGGGGCGTCCAGGCAAGGTATATGTGTATAATGTGTTTGCCTATAATGTTAAGATGTTCAACCCTTACAAATGTGACCTTATCGGTCTATTTATACTATACATCCCGCCTTTTGGACGGGAAATTACAATAAGGAAAAGTGCCCGTTAGGTGCCTTCAGTCCCGCAAATCGCCCGCTTCCTTGGTCCAATTCGAGATCGCCCCTTTAATGAGCGCCAATCGGGGGGATGAAGTTCCCGGGTAGATTGGCTGGCTTGCAAGATGCTTTCCTTAATTGGATCTGATTGTCCGTTACTTGCTGCAGGTCGGACTCCGACCTGGACGTCACTAGTGGACATCGCATTGCGACCTTTTATATTCGCTTAGGTCACTACACGACCTCCCTGCTTTTGCGACTTGGGTGTTTCGCCTTTTAGGGTGACCTCCCTTTGCTGATGCCACCTCAAAATGTTTCTCTTGGAATGCAACTATAGGGGCCATGGGATAGTAGTTTATTCCATGCTATAACAATTGCCCCTCAAGTCGAGGTCGCATGCTACGCAATGGGATATCGACTTGATCTCACGATTACCTCGGAATATGACTTCCTTCCCCGAGTATATGAAAAGTTATATCGATATTACAAATCGGCGCATCGGATTTCCTCAGTTTTCAGAGATTTGAAATGATGGCTCACCAGGCTGATGACGTGAGGCGCTGCTAGAGGGTCCAATGGGATGCATCGGTGATTCCCATGTGCGAATCCCGCGACTTCATTTGTCTGAGGGGCCCGAACAATAGAGAAATTACATTTTGGTCCTCCCCTTCCTTTTATAAATAGGCGGGGAAACTAGGTTTTCAAAAACCTCTTTTCCCCCTACGAGTTTTGCTTGCTTCTCCTTTTTTTCCAGTTGAATTTATCAAGAGGATCCTTCACTTTTCTCGGTTTCAGACGTGAAATCAGGTAAATATTCTTCAATCTCTCATCCTTTCCATGGCTTCTGGAATTTCTGGTTCTGTTTCCGCCCCATGACCCATGGTGGTTTCCTCCTCCTCTGAGGATGATGTCCCAATTGCTCAGCGCCGCCGCCTTAACTTTGGCTCCGTCGTGAGTCATGACGGCGAGGGTTCTTTGGCCCGGTTTGTGGGCGACGGGCGGGAGGATGATGCCAATGATGAACCAGTGGATAACCAGTTTTTGGAGGAGTTAGACGAAATTACTCATCTTCCTCCCCTGGATATTAATCTCCTCTCTTCTGCTTCTCGAGGGCAGTCGGCATCGACAGGTCCCTCTGCCCCGGTTCCAGACTATTGGGCTTATCAACGAGTCTTCAACTATAAGTTATACCATCGGACTGCCCCTTATAAGCGACTTGAGCGTCAATATCGCAAGTCGGTAGCGTCGCAATTTGCTGCATCTGAGAGGAGGCACAGGTCGGTACTTTCTGATTGCTATGTGCGGGGGCTCCGTCGGTTGTACAAAGTGTCGCGGGATGTTCATTTCTATGCAGCGGCCTCTGATGAAAGTGCCGACCAGCCTCCCCTGGGCATGATTGTTGTGAACGAGCCCACCATGGCGGCTGGAATTCGTTTCCCGTTGCACTCGGCCATCTCTCATTTGTTGTCGGCCTGGAATTTGAGCCTCACACAGATTACCCCGAACGAGTGGAGCTACATTATTTCCACTATGGTTGTGCTGGGGCAGGCCGGCTTGAGGAGACTGCCCAATCTGGGGGAGATCGGTTATGTGATGTCGCCCATCGCTCAGGTTGAAGGTTATCATGTCGTGCGGCTTCTCAAGGGAAAAGAGCTTGTTAGTGGGATCCCAAATAAGGTCGATGGATGGCACCAGAAATGGTGGTTCGTCGGAGGAGCTTGGGAGTCGGTCCCTCTGTCCAGCCCGCTATCAATCCGAGTTCCAACGGATTATGCAATCGGAGTGGAAAATGGTTTACCTTTTTTTGACCTTTATTTTCGGTTGTACTGATCTAATTCTTTTCATGTCTTGCAGTGTACACGCCACAGACTTCTGATCTTTACTGGGATTTCACCGAGGCGTTCAAGATAGCACGAGATACACCCCCGAGCTGGCTAGAGGTTGAGTCGCTGAACACCGAGCTTAATCATTTGGCTGTCGGATTGTACACCTATCCCCGCCACTTACGGATCCCTTGTAAGTCTTCTGTTACCTTTCCTTTGTTGCTCTTTGTAGGTCCGTGCTAAAGGTCTCATGATTTTCTCGCAGATCCCGATATTCTGACCTACCTCCGTGAGCCTTCTACTGCTGAAATGGCCTCCAGACCAAAGTCGGTTCTTGGTTCTATGAGGCGTGAATCGAGCTCGGGTACCTCTGCAGGTTTCCCGGTCCAGACCCCACCTCCCGTTGCCGACAAGGGCAAGAAAAAGAAGACTACTGAATCTGCCCCAGCGGCTGGGGATCGTCCTCACAAGAGGGCGCAAGAGGAGGCTGGCTCCCATCGGTCCGGGTCTCATCGGGACGCCGGAAGAGGCACCTCGATTTCCACCCTTCCACTGGCCTCGACTCTGGTCGGGGGTCATCATCCGGACGATGATTCTTGGATCGGCTGGGATGAGGAGGTGATGAAGAGGTAAACCTTTGCCATAGACTTTGAGAAATGTTATTTCGGAGCTAACAATCTAACTCATCCCCTTTATATTTTCTTTTTATATCGCAGCTCGGAACTGACGCCTCACAAGTTCTCGCCAGAGGTACTGAGCTTCTTGAGGTCGAAGCTCCCCACCCTGGATGGCGTCCGTGATGATTGGCCCCACTACTTGACGAGGACAATGAACAATTTTCCGCGAGTGTGGACGAAGGATGACCACACCGCCGCTCGCTGCCAAAAGGTCACGGGCAACATCTACTCGTCGACCGTGCACATCCTGAAGGCCGCCCTTTATATGGAGAAGGCTTGTGCCCAATCTGAGTTAGAGCTTTCCGATCAGGAGAAGGCCCGGGAGACGATCTCTGAGCAATCCAAAACCGTGCTAAACGCCCACGAGGTGCAGAAAAGGCTGGAGGTCGAAAAGTCCGATCTGGCTAACAGGATCCAGGAGCTCGAGGAGCAACTAAAGGGTGCCGAGGGCATGTTGGTGGCGGAGAGGGATGTTGTGGCCCGACTGAAGGGGGATCTGGTCAGCAAGGATTCCGAGATTAAGGCTAAGCTGGCCGCCGAAGAGGAGCGGTTCAAGCGGACTAAAGAGCATAATGCTAATTTTGCTTACGTCTGTGTGGTGGTTGGGGCCATCCGGGCTACCCGCCGGAAAAGCCCCGATGCCGATTTTTGTGACCTCGTCTCTGAGTTGGCCAGTTATGTCAGAGCCTAACCGCTTGATCCTGACGTTGTGCTCGAAATTAAGGACTTGGAAGGATTTGGTATTGACCTGTCCTTCTTTCCCAATCAGAGTCGGATTGTGCTCCCCACTCCTGATCCTGACAAGACGCAGCCGACAGATTCTGAGGTGGTCCTCGAAACTCAGACGGACGAGGTCAGAGGCCAGATGGAGGCTGCTGAGTCCTCGGGTGCGGACCCCCCGATGAACAGGCCACAACCGGCCTCTAGGGGAGGTGTTTACCAGCCCAGGATTTGGGAGAAGAGCTGCCCACATATCCGCCAGTTTTATTCAGCAACAATTAGGTGGGCAGCCTTTGAACATAGTCAGTGGTGATGCTGATGGGATTCTGGATGTTCTTAAGAATGATAACATCAAGAATCCCGATAAGAAAAAGGAGATTGAGAAGTTGTTGAACCCCATCCCAACAGCACTTTTGATCAGCATCCCCCGAAGTAATATCAAGAATCCCGATAAGAAAAAGAAAATTGAGAAATTGAACCCCATCCTCAACAGTACTTTTGATCAACATCCCCCGAAGTCGATTTTCGCCAATGAGTCGTCTAGGAATTGAATCTTTATGAATTGCTAGTCGTTTTAGTATCCAGATGTACTTTTACTTTTCTGCTGGCTTTTGGCCGCCTGGTGTAGTTTGCCTTCGGGTTTTCCGATGTAATTCAACTTTCGTATTTCTTGATGTATCGACCTTCGGTCCTTTGTTATTAATGAATGCTCTCTTCACTTTATTATGTCGACCTAATTTCCTTACGCGACTTTCTTTCTGCATCTGTTCTTATCGTCTTATTGTCATTGCGAAGTGGTTATGAACTATGCTTAGTCGTCTTATACAGTTTGGGGAGGGTCGCACCATTTAAGGTGGCGACCTCGCCACAAGTATGTCGAAAGTTATTCTTAGGGAAGTCGATATTGTACATATTCAACTTCCCTTAGTTTAACACAGCATGAAAAAGAAAACATTATTATTATATAGGCCAAAAATCATTACAAAGAGGCGACTCCAACTTATTAATAGTATATCTTCAAATGGGAAGCGTTCCACGGGTATTGAGCTGGGGAACAGTCCGGGTTCTCGAGTTCGTATGCCCCATTGGCTAATACTCGTATGACCTTGTATGGTCCTTCCCAGTTTGGACCAAAGACTCCTTTGACTACTCCCAGTGTCTTCTTCAGGACTAGGTCGCCGATCTTGAATTGTCGAATCCACACTTTCGAATTGTAATATTTTTTCGATTGCTGCTTATATCTAGCATTTCTTACATTGGCCTCTAGTCTTTTCTCTTTGACTAGATCCAAATCCCTAGCTAAGGCTTCCTCATTGTGATCAATTGCGACCTGAGAGGTACGTAGTGTCTGAAACTCGACTTCTGAGAGAATCACCGCCTCTGTGCCGAAAGCCATCGAGTATGGGGTCTCTCCTGTTGAGTTTCAGCACGTTGTTCTGTATGACCATAGTACATCTGGCAGTTCACTAGCCCACTTTGCTTTCCTATCTTCGATCTTGGCTTTCAAAGTGTGTTTGATAATTTTGTTCACTGCTTCGACCTGTCCATTAGATTGGGGATTATATGGGGTCGAGAAGAGCTTATTGATTTTCCATTTCCTGAAAAAACTTTCGATCTTGAAACCATCAAATTGTTTCCCATTATCTGATATGATTGCTTGGGGTAGGCTGAATCTGAAAATGATGTTCCGCCAGATAATGACATGCTCTTGATCTATGGTTGCCAAAGCTTCAGCCTCGGCTCATTTTGTGAAGTAGTCCAATGCAACTAAAGCGTACTTGATTGAGCCGAGGCTGTAGGAAGCGGCCCGATGATATCTATCCCCCACTTCGCAAATGGCCAGGGACTGAGAATGCTGGAAAGTTCCTCCGGGGCGACTTTGATCGAAGGGGCATGGATTTGGCACTTGTGACATTGTCTTGCAAATACCAGCGCATCGGCTCGTAAAGTAGGCCAAAAATATCCTTGTCTAGTCACATTATGTGCAGGCGATTGTCCCCCAGCATGGTTTCCGCATACCCCATCGTGTATATCACGTAGGATAATTTTTCCTTGTTCCTACGTAACGCATTGGAGCAAGGGTAACGCATCATAGTATATCTGGCTGCTCAAAGTTGTAGCTATTTTGCCTGAATTCTACCTACCGACAATGTCCCGGACGTCAAGTAATCGATGATAGGAGTCATCCAGCTCATAGGGGGGGCATCGGGGGTAGCGACCGAAGTATTCGCAGTGGAAGGGTGGGAGAGCTTAGTGAGGGTGACATCCTTCATCTCTGCTGGCCCCTCCAAAGTCGCTAGCCGTGCTAATGCATCAGCTCGCGAGTTCGCATCTCTTTGTACCAACTTGATGTGAATTTTTTCAAACTTCAGGCATAATATTTTGATGACCTCCTGGTAGGCCGACATTCTTTCATCCCTGGCTTCGTACTCTCCTGATACTTGAAATGCTATAAGCTGAGAGTCGGTATATACCTGAAGCTTTTTTATGCCCATGGCTATGGACATTTCCAGGCTGCTAATGAGTGCCTCATACATCTGCTTCGTTGTTGGTAGCAGGAAATTCGAAGGTGATGGCATTCTGAAAAGATGTGCCATCCGAGCTAATCAGTACCACGCCTGCCCCTGATTTATTAGTCGTTGCGGACCCATCCACGTATAACTCCCAAGGTGGGTTGGTTGTGCCGCTATCCCCCAGTGGGAAAGTTAGCACGACAAGGAAATCATCTAATGCTTGAGTTTTAATCGCAGGTCGTGGTGCGTACGTTACACCATATTGCCCTACTTCAATAGCCCACTTGAGGCACCGACCTGATGTATCAGGTCGATGGAGAATGTTGCGGAGGGTTAAAGAGGTAAGGACTTCGACCTGATGATCGAAGAAATACGGCCTTAATTTTTGCACGCTCATGACTAGAGCATAGGCTAACTTTTCCATGTGGGGGTACCGTTGCTCAGTCTCGCTCAGAGCCTGACTTACAAAGTAAATAGGAAGGTGAGCCTGACCTTCTGCTCGTACGAGTACCGCGCTCAGAGCTGTTTCTGAGGCTGCTAAATATAGAAAAAATTTCTCTCCAGGGATTGGCTTGGCTAGTATTCCGACATTGGCCAAGTAGTCCTTGATCTTGTCGAGTGCTTCTTGGCTCTCCGTCATCCATTTGAACTTTGACTTCCTCTGGATCGTGTCGAACATGGGTTTGCATTTATCCCCCATTCTAGAGATGAATCTGTTCAAAGCGGCTAAGCATCCGATTAACTTTTGGACCTCCTTCACGGTTCTTGGCTCTCCCATGTCCAGAATAGCTTTTATTTTATCTAGTAACTTTTTCACCTCCTCCGCGAGGGCAGCATATTTCTCCGGGCCAAATTTTCGTCTTTTCTGAGCTATTGGTCTTCTCGTTTGATCAATATGTAGGTGGTGGCATGCGATCTGAGGGTCAATTCCGACCATGTTCTTGTGTGACCAAGCAAAAACATCCAAGTTTTTCTTCAGGAAGTCGATCACATCTATCCTTAGGTCGCTGGGAATTTTGGACCCAATAATTACTTCCAACTCAGGCCGAGTTGGATCCACTTGAATTCTCTCGAGTTCTTCCCCGGGAACTGCCCTGGGTCCTTCCACTCTTGGGTCATCTATTTCAACTTCGAGCATGAAATCCTCTAGTTCGGGACCCAACCTAGGGTCGAGATCCTCGTGCTTTCTCTTATTTATCTTTTCATCGGTTAATTCGTTGTTGCATCTTTCGTTGTTTAACATCATTACTTGATGGCCAGGTGCATGCATTGAATTGAAATAAGACACAGAATAAATCAAACATCCTCTAGCATCCACTTGGTCACCTTTAAAGGTGCCAACAATCCCACTCTTGGTGGGGAATTTTACACAGAAGTAATATGTGGAGGACGCAGCCTCGAACTCATGCTCAAACGGCCTTCTGAGGAAACCGTTGTAGGTGCTCGGGAGGTCGATTACAAGGAAATCTAGAAGCCTAGTATTCCTAACCTTTTCATCTATAGTGGACACCAGCTCCACAGACAAGCGAATCATACCCAGAGGCTTGACAGTTGCGTTCCCAAAGCCTTTCACCGTGTGGTCGCATGGGGTGATGTATGCTTCGTAATCGCCGAGTTGGTCCAAGGTCTTTTTGAACAAAATATTACAAAAAGCCCCACCATCGACCAGCAATCGACACACGGTGGTCCCCATGATGTTGGCCTTGATGAAAAGCAGGTAAATGTTAGGGTAAACAATCCCGGCCTTGTCGACCTCCCCGAACTCTATCTTGTGAGTCTCTTCGATGACATCCAGTGTGGGCAGGACCATCTTCCGCGCGTTTTCCATTGCCCTAACTTCAGCTTTCATGCGTCGCTTTGATGGAGATACTAATGAGAGGCCTCCTATTGTGGCAAGAGGCGAGATGGTGTGGATGACGCGACCTCCAGCACCTTCGGCATTGGAGGTACATGCAGCTCACCTCGTGCTCCCCCGTGAATGGGATCGCCCTGGGCTTGCTCCTCTTGACGGGGTTGACGATCCTGAGGTCGACCCTGCCCATCTCGGCCGTTGGTGCGGGGGTTCGTGACAAACTCGTTCAGACTTCCGTCTTTTGTAGAGTTTCCACAGCTGCTTCAAGAGATCCCTGCATTCACTGGTGTAATGCCCCTTCTGCGCATGATAGTGACAGACCTTGTTGGGGTTTTGTTTGCTTTTGTCCTTTATGGGGCGGGGAGCGTGCAACATGTCCCGTCCTTGGATTTGGGCATATATATGACCGGGTGTCATACCTAATACCTCCATCAGCTTCACCGAATAGATTCTTCAAATGGCTAGAAGCTGCCGGGTGCCTTGTACTGGCCCCCGGTTTTCTTGGAACTCTTCTTTGGTTTCGCGACTTCTTTTGTCCCCGAAGACCTGGACTCAAGCAACTCCATGGTATGAATAAGATCCCTAGCGCACCGACAGAAATTAGCGTAGCTCGCTGGGTAGTCGGTGGTCATGCGCCGCCACAACTTGGTCCCCTGCCTGAGGTCTGAAATGGCACCCAGCAGTTTCGCTTCATCCCCAATGGGGTCGCCTTCTAAGATAACCTGATCGATCTTTTTGACATAGGATCGATCTAATTCGGTCTCCCCTTGTCGGAGATTCATGAGTCACTGCTTGGTCGCAGGTCGGGGCACCAGAGCGGTATAGTGGGTTAGGAACAACCGAGCTAGTTGTTCAAACGTGTCAATCGAGAAAGCGGGCAAGGAGGTGTACCATTTATGGGCCTAGTCGCTCAGTGTCAGGGAGAATAACCTACACTTCGTAGCGTCCGATGCCCCCATGGAGGCCATGTACGAATTGTACTTGGCCACATGGACTTTGGGATCAGTACTCCCATTGTAGCGATCTAGTGCCGCTATGCTGATCTTTCTCTGGGTCGGTGCCAGAGTAACCATTGTTCCCAGAAGGGAATCTGGGATGGTGAGATCATCCTCCATCCCTGCGGAACCATTTTGGTTCCCCACCTTCTCCAGCAGCTGTTGGATTGTTCTTGCCAAAGCGGCGACCTGCTCGTTGTGCGGGCTGCTTGTCATGTTCCCCTTATGTCCCTGACCCTGGTGGACCACTGAGATTCCAGGTATGTCCCTATGATGCAGGCCCAGGGCCATGACCAGGTCCTGCTCCACTTGTTCTGCGTGGCATGGCTGAGAATGGGCTTCATCACCATCTTCCGCCGGAGCTTTCCGGGCAGCCTGGCTTCCGAGGCGGGTGAACACATTGTTCGACGCTGCTCGTCTTTTCCATGCCCGATGAGTCCGCACGATCGTGTGCTTGGCAGTGTTGTATGCCAGTTGCCCAGTAGACCATCCTTTTGAGACCATGTCGGCTTTGCCCTTAGATGTTCCGGTGTCGTTGATGGTCTTTTTGGCCAAGGGTTGATCCCCCTCGCCCTCCGTGAACAGGCGCTTCTTGTTGAGGACAACAATGACCGCCTTGGCATCCTCTGGAGTCTGAACCAGGTTCCACCAATCGGGTGAGCCTGCCAGGGCTGCCCGATGGGTTCGGTGGGAACTCTGTGACGCCTCAGGGCCATCGCGTGCGTTCACTTCATTGAAAAGGGGAGTGTTTCCTTGGTTGGCCGCCATTGCTATTACTTCGAAGGGTGGGCTTTTCTAGAACTGGATTTGTTCTTTAAGAAAACAAATGTGATTTCCTACAGACGGCGCCAATTATTGTAACTAGCTAAAATTTTCCTAGTTTAACAATGAATTTGATAAAGAAAATTGCTAATAACGATCAAAAGCTGTAAAGGAAACACGACAATTGATGACCCGATTCCTCCTTTGAATCAGACTACGTCCGGGGGCATCCAAGCAAGGTATATGTGTATAATGTATTTGCCTATAATTCTATGATGTTCAACCCTTACAAATGTGACCTTATCGGTCTATTTATACTATACATCCCGCCTTTTGGACGGGAGATTACAATTAGAAAAAGTTCCCATTAGGTGCCTTCAGTCCCGCAAATCGCCCGCTTCCTTGGTCCGATTCGAGATCGCCCCTTTAATGAGCGCCAATCGGAGGATGAAGTTCCTGGGCGGATTGGCTGGCTTGCAGGATGCTTTCCTTAATTGGATATGATTGTCCGTTACTTGCTGCAGGTTGGACTCCGACCTGGATGTCACTAGTGGACGTCGCATTGTGACCTTTGATATTCACTTAGGTCGCTACGCGACCTCCCTGCTTCTGTAACTTGGGTGTTTCGCCTTTTAGGGTGACCTCCCTTTACTGACGCCACCTCGAAATGTTTCTCTTGGAATGCAACTATAGGGGCCATGGGATAGTAGTTTATTCCATGCTACAACAGATTGATCAGCTAGATGGAAGAATTACTCGAGGAGTCAACAGACTGCGTGATCTAGGCCGAGTAATGTCAGACAAGGATATCAACTACAAGATTCTGAGATCACTGACAAGGAAATGGGATACTAAAGTAACAGTGATCAAATATTGCTAAGATATTGGAACCATGAAGCTGAACGATCTGTTTTTTAGTTTGAAAGCGCATGAATTTGATCTGATTGAAAGAAGCAGAGAATCAGATGATGGTTCTTCTGAAGCTACCACAACTACAAAAAATGTTGCATTTCAGGCAACTTGTAGCAGTTCACGATCTGTTGATCCAATGGGAAACATCATCAGCAAAGATGAACAGATTGCTCTGCTGACTAGAAAGCGTGAACGATCAAACATTCAAATGGGAAAGTATAGAAAGTTCTACAAAGACTATAGACAGAGCAGAGGAAGAGATAGGAGATCTGCTGACAGATCACCAGAAAGAGATCATTCTGATGACAGAAGAGAAGATCAGAGAAATGACCGAAGAGATGACAGAAAGGATGATCGAAGGGCTGATCGCAAAGGAGATAGATGTGGTGACAAATCAGAAAGGAGGAGTTCTAATTACAAGCAAGGTGGAAAGTCACTTGACAGAAATTATCGAAGAAATGATTCACCTAATAGACGAGGATCTGGAGAATCGGGAACGTGCTTCAACTGCCACAAACCAAGTCACTACAGCACAGACTGCCCCGACCTGACCCCTAAAGAAAGAGAAGAAAAGAGAAACATAAGAGAGGAACGATACAAAGATTGTTCAGAAAATGACCATAGAACTGGATGTTCTAAATGTTGGCTCTTCTGATCAGGAAAGATTAATTAATGAACAACAAGCTACCAATCTAAAACAAGCAGGAGATCTCAAAGTCCTTCAGGCTAAATTTAATGAACTCTTTCGAATGCATGAGAATTTAAAAGCCGTTGTGGACAGTTTGCGTAAGAAAATAGAGGTTTTCACGAAATCATCTAAATTTGTTCAGGATTTGAACAACTATTTTTGTGCGCCAACTAATAAGAAGGGAATTGGGTTTGAGAACCCTTCTGGATCCTCAAAAGACCCATCTAGTTTACATCAGAAAAGTGTAACCAAACGAGTTTTTGATAAAGATACAAAATATGTTAAATTTGTATCAAATAAGGGAAAAGGATCAGCTGATCAGGCAAGGCGAGTGTCAGATCAGAAAGGGAACAGAAATGGACCCAAACTGATGAGACACCAGCCGAGGAATCAACAGAAGAATCCTGTTCTTCTGAAGAGACCTCAGCCTGGACCATCTCGCAAGGGACAGTCCCAGCTGAAGTCGACTCAGTCCAAGCTGCCTAACCATCAAGCTAAAGGTAAACTGATCAAGCCATCTGTGCAGAAAAGTTATGAATCTTTTGATGGTAGCAGTCGTACCTACCATTACAATTAGAAACCTAGGATTGCTGCACCTGAGCCCCACTAGATTAAAAGAAGACCAGTTAACAAGAAAAATCTCAAGTCTTTTGATTCATCCAAGGCTCACACTAATAATCATACTGATCAAAACGCACATGATGAGATGTATGATTATGTAGATGCATATGGGAGACAAATAAGGCCTTCTGATCTTGATGATTACAATAGAAATGCCTTGTTTGTCTGGATCCCGAAAGGTACGGCTAACCCCCCAGGACCCAACTCTACTGGGGTACCTAAAATCTAATTTGTTCATAGGTTCGCGTGAGGTTGATTAATAAAGGAGGTGTACAAGTAACTATCTGGTACATAGATAGTGGATGCTCAAGGCACATGACTGGAAGTCAACATCTCCTCAGCAATTACATTGAGAAACCACGCCCACGAGTTCTCTTTGGTGACGACAACTTTTGTTTTACCAGAGGAGTTGGAACCTTAGTGAACGATGATGTACAGGTTATAGGTGTTTCGTATGTTGATGGCTTAAGGCACAACCTATTATCTATATCACAATTCTGCGATAACGGTTTTAGTGCTGAGTTCTCGACAGATAAATGCACAATAAGAAATCGAGTTACTCAGCAGATCTTGCTAAATGGCTCCAAAAAAGGAACAATATAAACTGCAGATTGGGACAGTTGTCCTAGAAATGCATGCTTGATTGTTAAGAGTACCAAAAGCATCAGTTGGCTATGGCACAAGAGAATGAGTCATCTGAACTTTAAGACTCTTAACAAGATAGCAAGGATGTCCTTGGTCGAAAGGTCTCCCAAATGAAGTTTTCTCTAAGGATCAGACATGTGTTGCATGTCAGAAGGGAAAGCAAGTCAAGGCTTCTTTCAAAGGGATTCCTTCTCCTCCATCCAGCAGAGTATTGCAACTGCTCCATATGGATTTGTTTGCACCAGTTACGCCTCTAAGTTTCAGTGGACGCAAATACACTCTGGTGGTCGTGGATGATTACTCCAAATTCACCTGGCAAACATCTGCTGAAATCTGTCCCTGTCAGGTAGACCCAACTAATGTCCCGATACAAGTTTCTAGTGATTCTATTGCAGATAACGATGATGAAGAAGATCTACAAGATGAAACTACACAAGCAAAGAAGATATGGTACAACTGAGACAGTTTCAAGTGAACCATCCAGTTCAGCAAAGAAGATCTGGTTAAGGGATCATCCAACTGATCAGATTATAGGAGATCCAAGCAATAGGGTTCAAACTAGACATCAGATTGGTGAGAGTGCTATGTACTGTGTTATCTGTCCCTCAAGGAACCACTAACCATTGAAGAAGCAAGCTGGATTCTAGCCATGCAAGAAGAACTAGAGCATTTTGAGAGGAATCAAGTTTGGGAACTTGTGGACAGACCAACTCACCAAGATGTCATTGGAACCAGATGGGTCTTCAAGAACAAGAAAGATGAGCACAATGTGATAACAAAAAATAAGGCAAGACTGGTTGCAAAGGGGTATTCACAATCAGAAGGGGGTTGATTATGATGAGACCTACGCACTTGTTGCTCGCCTAGAAGCCATTCGGTTGTTTCTGGCTTATGCTGCTCAATTGGGATTCATTGTGTATCAAATGGACATAAAGAGTGCATTTTTAAACGAATACTGACAGAAGAGGTGTATGTTGAACAACCTCCTGGCTTTGAATTGAATAATCAGGTATACCATTTAAAGAAGGCTCTTTATGGTCTGAAACAGGCTCCCAGAGCTTGGTATGATACATTGTCCCAGTTCTTAGAAGAAAATGGTTTCACTAAGGGACTGATTGATAGGACCTTATTCAGAATAGAAGATGGTGATGATATTCTGATGGTTAAGATCTATGTGGACGATATTATCTTCGGATCTCCCAACAAGAACTTATGTGATAAGTTTAGTAAACTGATGCAAGGGAAATTCGAGATGTCCATGATGGGTCAGATGAACTACTTTCTAGGTATTCAAGTTAAGCAAGCTCGTACTGGGATCTTCATCTGTCACGCCAAGTATACAAGGAATATTTTGGCTAAGTATGGAATCCAGAATTGCAAAGCTGCAAAGATTCAAATGATGATTGCCTTCAAGATGGATCCAGATGAGAATGGTCAGAAAACTAATCAGAAGGAGTATAGGGCTTTGATTGGATCTTTATTATACCTTACTTCCAGTAGACCAGATATAACCTTTGCAGTAGGTGTATGTGCCAGATTTTAGGCAAATCCAAAATAGAGCCACCTGATAGCAGCTAAGCAGATTCTTAAGTATCTAAAGGGAACTGTGAACCTCGGTTTATGGTACCCTGCAGATGATAATCTTGAGTTTACTGAGTACTCTGATTCTGATTATGGAGGTTGTAGGATAGACAGAAAATCAACCTCAGGTACATGTCAGTTTCTGAAAAGCAAACTGGTCTCTTAATTTTCAAAGAAACAAACATCTGTTGACACATCTACTACTGAAGAAGAATATATGGTCGTAGGAAGTTGTTGCTCCCAACTGCTCTGGCTCTGTCAGCAGCTGAGGGATTATAACATTGTAGCTACGAATGTGCCTATCTTCTGTGACAGTAATAGTGCGATTGCTATCACTCAGAACCCAGTTCTGCATACAAGATGCAAGCATGTGGACATCATACATCATTTTATCAGAGACCATGTGGAAAAGAAGAACATCAGAATGGAAAAGATTCATACTGATAAGCAGAAAGCTGATATTTTAACCAAGCCTTTAGCTGAAGTCAAATTCAGATAACTATGCAATGAGCTAGGGCTTTTGTATCTTAGAGAAGATGCCCCAGAATACTTCGGAGGCCTAATCTCCAATACCAGTTGGTTACGTACCTAACCAGGTAAGAAGGTCAGTTGAAGAGGGGGAACTTCAACTGATCAGATAAGATCAGTCAGGAACTGATCAGAAAAGAGAATAACAGTTGAAGGGGGAACTTCAACTGATAAGTGAGATCAGTAGGAAACTGATCTGATAGGAGGATTGTTGGGAAATAACTAAGGATTAGAGGGATAATTAAGATCAATTCAGAAATCAGAAAGGGATGATATGAACTTACACTCGTGGTAATTGACTGATTACAATATCAGTCAATCAGATATGTATCTCTGATTCCCTGCTATTTATCTGTTTTCATTTATGTGTTGTTTGCATTTATTAATAAATAAATAACGTCGTACTGACTTTTCATTAAATGCGGACGTGAGGCTCATGTATTAAATCATTAATTACACTTTTTTAAATCTAAAAGCTGCGGCCTATATTTTCCTTGACCGCACGATCTCCACTTTTAAAAAACCGTCTCATTATCACCGTCGATTAAGTTTAGACGTCTTTTTGATTCCCGGATTCAAAAATGATTATGTTTTTTCCCACTCGCTTATAATCCCAAAACCCTTTCCCACTTCATCACTTTCACGATTCACTCTGCATTTTTCACTCTGCAAACATTGTCGCAATAACTCTAAAAACATTTCACCATATTTTCTCTAAATCATCCTTTTGTTTATTATATCCGGTAATTGTTTTAGGGTTTATGCTCATGTTTTCATTTTATATGTTTGTGATTGTGTGCATATTTCTCTTAACTTTCAAATCTCATATTTTTTGCAGAAATGGCACCAAAAGCAAAAACAAGTTGCAGAGACTGCCCATCTTCGTCACAAGTTTCACCAGAACCTGAAGATCTAATCTTTCGGAACTTTGCCGACGAAGTAATTGAGGAACGGTGTGTCGACTTTCGGACAACCACAGACCCTGAATCCCTGGAGATTTTGAAATTATTGAAGGAGTGTGGTCTAAAAACCTATTGTTCTGCTAGGTCAGATTCTATTATCTTGGATGGTTCTCTCGAATTTCTTTACAATTTGAGAGACCATGAAGGAGTGTTGTTCTCTAAAGTACAGGGCGAACATCTGGAGATTACCGATGAAGATCTCCATAGGATTTTCTGGCTTTCGGCACCGACGGATGGAATTATGTCTGATTTATATCATGTCAAAGAGGATAGCGCAATTATTAAACACCTTCTTCGTCCTGCTGATGCTCATCACACCAAGGGTTTTAAGAAACCAATGCTGAAGAGGAAATACATGCTTCTATTTGATATTGTGCAGAAGGTGATTGTTGGAATCAACTATAGCTTGGATGTCGTTACCCAAGAAAAGGCTCGGATCATGACTGCCATCATTGATAAGGCCAACATCAATTGGCTCGAATTTTTGAAGAGAAGATTACTGGAGGAATCAGAAAAGTTTGTGGAAGAAGGAGGGAAAGTTGTTCTAACTGCAAAAATCATGATGCTGCACAAAGTGTCTCTTATTCTGATCGACATGATGAAGGACAGGGAATGGAGCGAGGATGAGATGATTCCGTATGTGCTGGCACACAAGAAAATGCTGCTCATCAACAAGCCGATTCTTGGTCTTGCCGATGATGATGATGAGGTTGTTGTTAAACCAGCAACAGAAGTACACAAGAAGGGAACAACTGGTCAGAAGAGAAAGGTTGTTGCCCGTAAGCTAGAAAAGGGATTGTTCTGAAGGAACCAATACAACCAGCTGCGAAAAAGACCAAGTTAGCACCCAGTGCTCCGGTTGCTGGTAAAGGAAAAAGGAAGGAGTTAAAACTGGTGCATGAATCTTCTGATTCAGATGATGATAACATTCCCATCAGCAGACTGCCCCCGAGAGGACCAGGTCAAGCTTCAAAAATTGCTTCTCGTGTTGATGTTCAAGCTGAGGCACAACAAAAGACCATTTCGGTCTCATCTGATAAACCTTCTTCTCGAGAGTCTGCTCAGCCTGAAATCTCTTCCAGTACCCCAGTCGCCGACCCAGATCCTTTATCTGTTATACCGTTCTCTCCATCATCTTCTCCTGACCCATCTCCTGAACCAGAACCAGAAATCCTTTCCTTTACGGAAAAGATTATCAGAAGGAGACTAGAGAAAATGATGGAAGACAGATATCCAGAATTGGCCATCAAACCAGATTCCAGAGCTGTAGTTCTTGATGTGCTCACCTGGAGGGACATTAGACTAGAGAAGTTTGAGGACTTTGGAACTATCCTTGAGAAGAAAGGTGCCATTTTCCCCTTTCTGGATTATGAACTAAAGATGAGAAAGCTGGCTGAGGTTGAAACTGCTCCAGATTTACTATCTGATGATGTTGTTGCTGGTCTTATTACAAGACAATTGGGTATGCCGGACACCTCACTGCACAAGGAGCTAACACACAAAATGGTCAGATATAGTCGGACCATGCAACAGATGAAGATGGTCGACGAAGAAATCAGCATTGGTGGACCAATTCAAGTTGAGGAACTATTTGATCAGATGGCTGATACTGAACTGACAACCAAAGAGATGAGAATAATTGAAGAGCCTGAAGAGTCAGTAGAAGTTGCCGATGAAGCTGGTGTGGGAGATGCGGCAAAGTCCCCGTCAACTGAGGCACAAACAGCCGAGCATGTGATAGACCTGACTGCTGGAGGGAGTCAAGCTGAAGATATGGAGGTCGAAGGCCCCTCGACATCAACAGGTCAGGTACTGCAGATTCTCCAAACTTCTCCATCATTCGAAGAGAATCTTATGAAGTACATCAGGAACACATTACGTGCAAACATGGCGACTATGTTCAGGGATGATGTTAGCTTTTTTTTCCGAAGCAGATCGAGATAACAATCAAAAAAGAAAGGGAAAATGTATCCAAACACTGTATGCGTATGAGTGAAGAAATGAGGGATACTACTGCTGATAAGATGTTGGAAATGACTCAGCAGATGGCCGATGATGAACGAACAGATGGCCAAGATAACCCAATTGCAAGATGATCTGAATGCTGCAATCAAGAGGGTAAACTCTTCTGCCGATAAGCTTGATGGAATATTCGACAAAGTCAGCTCGATAGTAGATAGAGCTCAAGGATCTATGCTGGCGGTTGTTGAAAGAGCTCAACCTGATACTGGTATTGAGTCTCCTGCTCTTAAGAATTTGCAACAACATCTTACGACAAAAATTGGTAACCTTAGTTCTGAGCTGAAATCTCTTTTGGAGGGAACCAAAAAGGTGGAAGAGCAGAAAGATGCTGAAGTTCAGGGAAGGCTGAACCAAGTTGAAAATTTTGTAGTTGGCATCCAGATTACTCTAGAGAAGAAAAGATTGAAGAAAGATGCCCAAGCAGCTGCAGAATTGGAATGAGCAGAAGTCATTTCTTCTTCCACTGAGTCAGATGAGCGTGCCAAGAAGGCAAAGAAACTAGCCGCTGCTCCAAAGAAAGAGATCAGAATCGCTCGACAAGAAGAAAGTTGAGGAACGGAAGAAGACTGAGATGGAAAGGCAGAGAAGGCTAGAAGAAGCACGATTAGACAAATCCTATAAGCTGAAGAAGAAAAAAGGACTTGTTGCTGGAGAAGGCAAAGGTTCGCACTTCGTTGAGCCTATTCTGGATGCAGACGTGGATGTGATTGTAGGGCATGAAAGGAACATTGTGAAAGAATGGAAGCTAATCAAATGTGAATGGTACATATCGGCATACATAAATCAAGTTATTCCAACCAATGAAGACAAGAATGAGATATTCAGAGACTGGTTGAGTAACAAACATCTAGTATTCTATGACAATGTAATGAGAGAAGCAAAGAAGCTGAGTTGCATATCAATTCCACAAGAGATTGAAGACATGGATTACAAGAAGACTCCAGATGGGAAATTGGATAAGATTGCCTTCAATGCAACTCTTAAAAAATGCCTAGCTCAAGACGAAATTTTTTATGAAGGCAAGGTTGCAGAAATCAAGGCAAGGTTCTTTGATATGTGTGTTGTTCCTTTAGAGGAGAGATACTTAAGTAATCAGAAGACCATTGTATGATCAGAATATAATATCTTCATTATGTACTTGTACTGCAAACATCCTATCAATGAAATATTTTATTTTTCTGATCTTAAGACAAACTCTCATTGTCTTCTGATTTACTGTCTCTTTTACTTATTTGTTTAATTTATGGTCAGCATACTTTCTGGTTAATGTTTTGCTTCCATCAAAAAGGGGGAAATTGTTGGGAAATTTGTAGTTTTGATGGAAGTTCCGAAATAGTTGTAATAGGACCAGTCGAACCTGTTAGTCGACTGATGATATGTTAGGAAAATAGCTGAACATGTTAGACAGCTAATGAATTAGACTAGATCACATATTTAGGGGGAACTCAATATATATAGGTTTATATCTGAAGCGAAGATCAGAAGAGAAGATTAGTAGCGAAGATCAGAAGAGAAGATTAGTATCGAAGATCAGAAGCGAAGATCAGAAGACCTATTCTATAAAGACATCAGCAGAGTCGATAGGTTGAAGCTAAGACAACCATATCAGAAGACTCAAGGTTACTGACCAGTTGGGTACTGATCAAATCAAGCTAAGTCAGAAAAGTGATAAGCATATCTACTTATCAAGGCATATGTTGTTTATCAGACCAGAAGAATGTTTACACTTCTGGCTTTACTAGGAGCCGAATAAGTGTACTTGTTAACCACTAGGAGGTTGACATGTATGTACGGATCTGACGTTGCAGGATATGACGTATCAGTGCAAACGGCTAGAAAGGACAAAATTGCACGAAGAAGGCATGGCCTTCCTGAGCACGTCGTTTCAAGGCCTATAAATAGGGGTTTCTAGTTTTTTTATTTCTGGGATTGTTGAGTGAGAACTCTTGAAACATTTGTTGTATTGTGTTGGACTAACACATTAAACTAAGTCCAGTTTGGTTAAGTGAGTTCCCCTGCTGATCGGGAAGAGTGGGCGTAGGACGAGTTGTCCGAACCACTATAAATCTTGTGTGACTTATCTGCTTTACACACTTAGCACACTACCTGTTTTATATTCCATGCATGTTCTGAGTCTGGATCAGATTTGCACCAAGCAACTGGTCTGATCAGTTTGACACCTTTGTCATCTGATCTAAAACAGATTACTCAAAATCTGGTTTGAGTAAAACTGATTTTTCACACGGGTTAACTTATCTTCCGCACAAACAGTTGAGCTGATAGACGCCAAACTAATCTGCTACCAAGTTGTCAGTAAGTCGGATACCATTCTGTACTGTTTCACTCGCACTATGATCAGGCTTACTTGCTTATTCACGCCTGATCTCACAAAAGTTTTAGAAGTCTATTCACCCCTCCCCTCTAGACTTCTACCCTCACAAACCCGTTCGGGACCTACAGTCTTGAGTCTCTTCAAGATTTTTTTCTTGTACAACGCAAGCTGCTTAACTTCCCCAAAACATCTATTAACCCATTCCGGGAGATCGTACTCCATGTTCTTTATTGGTATTGTTTTGTGCCCACCACCAACACCAAAAATCAGCGCCACATCCCAACTTGTCAATTGGATGATCTCCCCTCCAATTATGAAACTCTCTGTATTCTCATCGTAACACAAAAGTATTTTTCTGATGACGTCCTCGTTCTTATCACACCTGGCTCTTAATTCATCACCATCAACACTGTAAATTGAATGGAACAGGCACCAGAATGGGGTCTTCTTAATAGCAATTTGATGATGATCCTTAAATTTTAAAGACTGGAGGTCCTTGATGCATGTCTGCAGGTTGTTTCGGTAATACGTAACTGCTCTTTGTACTACAGCATCACCTTTTTTTTTAATGAATTGTCAAAGTCAGAAACATCATTTTGCACATATGTGTTCAGTTTTTTTTAAAAGATCACACAGTTATAGCAAAATATAAACTAAAAAGAACTTAACAATATACCAAATTGGTTTATGGGCTTCAGTACATTCCTCCGCACGACTTCATCACCACAACTGTTATATTCTGAAGTAGAGGCATCCAATAAATCCTTATACGTATTATCTCCCAATGTGTTTTCTATATTCTGCAAAAAAGAACAGAATGTTATATTGTGTGTTGGGAAATTTATAGTTTCGATGGAAGTTCCAAAACAGATTGTAATAGGAATAATCAGATCAGTTAGCTGACTGATGACTTAGAAATCAGATATGATGACCAGCTGAGTTGTATAGACAACTGATGTAACAGATAGGGCACATGTTGAGGGGGAACTCAATATATATAGGCTAAGTCTTGATGATCAGATAAGTTGAATATCAGAAGATCAGATAAGCTGAAGATCTGAAGATCAGATAAGCTGAAGATCAGAAGACATCAAGACCAGAAGACCTACATCAGATAACACGAAGAAGAATCTGTAAGTTGTGCGAAGATAACCTACATCAGAAGATTCAAACCAGGTAGACATATCAGTTTTAACTGATCTGGTCAGATCCATCAGGTGACTACATCAAATCACCTAGTACGAGCCAAAGTCAATCGGACAAGAAGAATGTCAATCTTGTTAGTAAATCAAGTGCCAAATTTGTGTACTTGTGAACTGTTGGGAAATTTATAGTTTTGATAAAAGTTCCAGAAACACATGTAATAGGACCAGTCAGACCTGTTAGCTGACTGATGTTTATATTACCGTTTATAGAATACCAGTTGATAATTACTGTATAGAACAACTGATGTAATAGATAGGTCACATATTGAGGGGGAACCTCAATATGTATAAGTCAGATCTGAAAATCCAAAGAACAGCTGATATCCGACAGGCCAGAATGCTAGAGAAGAACAGAAGATCAGATCGATCTGATCTAGTCAGATATCTCAGCTGAAGTCATAAAGCTCAAACTCAGAATGCTTGAAGATCAGATGACTTCCAGAAGATCAGACCAGAAGACCTACATCAGCCGAGTCTGCTAGTTGAAGCTAAGTCAACCGGCACCAGAAGACTCCATCAGGTAGACTGATCAGTTCTGACTGATCAGGTCAGCTCACCAGGTGAAAACTGATGTTTCACCTAATCATACGTCTATGATTTGAACAAGAAGAATGTCAACCTTAGTTGGAAGAACAAACACTGAAAAGTGCGTCTGTTAACCAATAGGAAAAAAACAGTATGATCGGAGCCGACAATTAAGGGATTTGATGTTGCTTTCTAACGGCTATAAAATACAAGTTCACGCTTTTGGCCATGCCGTTCTCAAGCTTCGTCACATCAATCCTCAGAAACCTACCTAATATAGCCTTCAAAATTCAAATTGCTCTCCAACGGCTCTTTGATTTCAAGGTCTATAAATATGGGATCACACTTCAGAGTGAAATAACGGAAACACTGAACAATCAAGAAGCTCAAGCAATTATCAGATTTTCGCAGGAAGAACACGATCAAGAAGATTATTTTATTAAGTGTTCATCCCATAAGTTCTTAGCATAGAAATCTTTTCATCTAGCTGATAGGCTACCTTAAACACTAGAAAAGATTTCATAGTTGGAACCAAAACAATCTTATCCAAACCCAAGTTAGGTTAAGTTGTTTAGCAAGATTTCGCATAGGGTTTCTAGTTCTCGATTTACGGGATCGGTTGAGTGAGAACTCCTTAAATATCTGTCGATTGTGTTTGTGTTGAACTAACACATAAAACTAAGTTCAGATTGGTTAAGTTGGTGCCCCTTGTGATAGGGAAGAGTGGACGTAGGGACCTGGTTTGTCCGAACCACTATAAATCTTGTGTGCCTTTACCGCTTTGATTAACTGTCTACACAATTGCACACAACCTTTAAAAGCGCATACATATTCTAAGTTGAGATCGGCTAGCACCAAGCTTCGATCCGATCAAGCTTCGACACTTCATCAACCGTTAAAACACTAACTTTGGAATCGATTTATAAAAATTGGTTTTTCACGGGTAAAACTTAAGCTTCCGACACATCGCTTAAACCGATAGTTCTGAACTAATCGCCTTCAGCGATTAGTAAGTTGGTTATCACCCAAACCGATTCACTTTCAGACTCGATCAAAGCTAATCGCCTCACACCCGATCTGCACAAAAAGTTTTCGTAGTCTATTCACCCCTCCCCTCTAGACTTCTGCCCTCACTAAACCCGTTCGAGACCTACAAGTGGTATCAAAGCGGTTGGTTCTACAGACCACTGACTTTGTGTATCATTGATTCTTGAGGAAGAATCTTTGTGGTCGATTGAATCGATCTTGAAAAACCTTCTTAAAACTCATTCTTTTTCCAAAACACTCAAAGATGGATAACACCTCGTATGTATCATGATCTGCCCAAGTTCTCAATCGATGAGTATGCAGATTGGGCCATATATATGTCCAACCATCTAGGTTCGATCGATGGCGTAATGATGGAAGTCATCGAAAGAGGACCCATCATCATATATTACGACAACCCCGCGGTTGGAGGAGATCCAGACTTTGCCCCGGAAGTCTTGGTACGAAAAAAAAGCCCAAATTTGATGGATGCAGAGGAAAGGAAATCGATACACTAGATACTATCGCAAGGTATATTATCATGAAAACAATGGATAAGGTCACCAAGGAAAAGATTAAGTATCTCAAATCAAGAAAGCAATGTGGGATACTCGCCGAAATATCGCGAGGAAATGACCAGATAAAAGACAAATGTCTGCAGTCGAACCGGTAAAGTTCAAAAAATGAAGATGTTGCCAAATGAAACCATCAACGTAACTCGATGGAAGGATTACTATGTCAATAAACAAGCTTCGAGAACTTGGTAGAGATGTCCGATAAAGATATCAACTACAAAATATTAAGGTCTCTCACCAAGAAATGGGACATGAAGGTCACGGTAATCAAGGATTGCCAAGACATTTCAAAAAATGAAGCCAAGTAGCTTGTTCTTGAGCCTTAAAGCTCACAAGTTCGATTTAATTGAGAGAGGACAAGCGATGAAGATGAGGTGCCCGCTGAAGCCTCAACTTCCAAATCAGTTGCTTTTAAGGCAACCATCAGCAGATTAAAGACCAATGAGCCCATTGAAACATCATAAGTCGGCAAGCAATAGATCGCTTCCGCTACTCAGAAACTAGAGAAATCAAATACTCAACCGGGTAAGTATCAAGATTCTATAAAGATTATCAACATAGCCGAGGAAGAGATAGGAGATCGCATAAACGAGATCTCCGTAAAGAACGTGATCCGATGATCGGAGAGATCACAGAGATGAAAGGAAAAGAGATAATCTAAATGATGAGAGAAGAGATAACCAATAAGATGTAAGAAGCTCAGACTACTATCGAAAAGGAAAATCACCGATAGATCATACGATTTTGAGTGATTCACCGGAAGAAAAAATTACGTGGATCAAGGAGCGTGCTTCAATTGTGAGAAGCCAGTCACTACAAATAAGCAGATCGCCTGCACTGACGCCAAGAGAAAGGGAAGAAAAGAGGAAATAAGAGAGCAACGGTGACAGGACGTAAAAGCCATGGTTGGCGACCGTCGTCAGAATCGACGATTCAGATCGCCCTCTCCGAGGACTCTGGATACTCCTCTCAGAAAGATTTCGGCCCGATCAGCAGTCTTTGTTGACTTCTATGGAAATGAAGATCCGATATTCTCTTGATGATGATGAGATCTCGCCCGATGGCCAAGGAGGACCAATCTGAGGTAACCTCCAAACTCGCTTTGTTCGCTTCTACACCGCTATCATTAGCACACCTTTGGGAGATTGACTTGCAGCTCTACTCGAGCAATTGCTTGAGGATCTCTCCAATGCAAAAGAGACACTTATGCTATAGTGGAAGCCGAAAATGATAAGTTTGAGGACCGTAAATAATCACTTCTTTAAAGAGAATGATCTCGAGAAAGCCTCTCAACTTAAATCGGATGAAACCGCCAAGAGTAAATCGAGGAATTTAAAATTCGAAAGTTAAAGCTTCGATCGGGACAAGCAGATCAAAGATCACCGGCAATTAACAAACAAAGAAGTTTGGTGACTTCAAAATCCTCGCAAGCAAAATTCGATGAGCTCGTTAAAAAGCATGAAAGTCTAAAATCATCTCGAGGATAATCTGAAGAAAATAGAGGTTTTACAAAATCATCTAAAACCGCTTCAAGACATGAACACCTATTTTCAAACAACGATTAACAAGAAGGGACTTGGGTATGAGAACCTTCCACATCCTCAAAAGCCCCTACCGATTCATCTCAAAAAGGTGTAATCGACGAAGTTTCGACAAAGATACACCAAAAGCCAAACATGTATCTAATAAGGAAAAAAGACCATTTGAGCGGGTAAAAAAGCGGTGCCTAACGTAAGGGAACAAAAATGGACCCTAATCGGTAAAGCATCGATCGAGAATCAACAAAGAACCAGTTCTTACAAGAGACCTCAACTCGATCAACATCTGGAATCGAAAAAAGACAACTCGTAAAAAGGAAGTCCAATCGAGACCCAATCAAGGTCACCGCCTAATAAGCATGCTTCGTAAACCGCAAAAACCACCTATGCCGAAAAGATATGAATCTTTTGATGGTAGCAAATCGTACCTACCCCTATAATCGAAATCTAGGGTCACCGCACTGCAACCACATCGGATGAAAAGAAGACAAACGAAAAGATAAATCCCAAGTCTTCTAAGTCACCCAAGGCTCACACTAATAATCATACTAATCGAAAAGATATAAAGAGACGTATGATTATGTTGATAGGTATGGGAGACAAATCGGGCCTTCGATCTAACCGATCACAATAGAAGTGCTCGTTTTGTATGGATCCCCAAAACTAAACCTAACCCCTCAGACCCAATCCAAAAGGGGTACCTAAAAGCCCGATTTGGTCAGCAGGATCGCGTGGGTCCGCCAACAAAGGAGGTGTGCAAGCAACTATCCGTACATCGATAGTGGATGCTCAAGGCACATGACCGAAGCAAACATCTCCTCGGCTCTTACATAGAAATGAAAGGCCCACGTGTACTCTTTCTTTGAATGATAACTTTGGTTATACCAAAGGATTTCTAACCTTAGAGAATGATGATGTACAAATAACCGGAGTCTCGTATGTCGAAGGTCCGAAGCACAACCTATTATCGGTTTCATAAT
The DNA here is from genome assembly GCA_037126765.1 of Stenogyne calaminthoides. Lineage (NCBI taxonomy): Eukaryota > Viridiplantae > Streptophyta > Magnoliopsida > Lamiales > Lamiaceae > Stenogyne > Stenogyne calaminthoides. The sequence continues at coordinate 17,613,583 of JBBCBC010000024.1, read as the reverse complement.
TTCGTGACAACGGATTCAAGTGTTGAGTTCTCGATCGACCAATGCACTATCAAGAATCGAGCCACTCAACGATTTTTGCTAATCGGTTCAAGGAAAGGGACGATCTACACAAATGATTGGAACAAATTGCCCAAGAAATGCATGCTCGATTGTCAAGAGTTCCAAAAGTAGCAGTTGGCTCGAACAAAAAAGAATGAGCCATCCGAACTTTAAAACTCTTAATAAGATAGCAAGGATGTCTCTAGTGGAAGGACTTCCTAATGAAGTATTTTCAAAGGATCGGACATGTCTTTGCATGTCGGAAGGAAAAACAGTCAAAGCTTCATTCAAGGGAATTCCGGACGGATCCAAAGCAGAAATAATCGCAAATCGCTTCATATGGATCTATTTGGACCCGATTACACGGTCGATCTCAACGGACGCAAATATACTCGTAATCGTGGATGACTATTCCAATTTTACAGGTTATATTCTTACATAAGAAGAATGAGACAACAACGAAGATACCCGAGCCGCTAAAAAGATTACAAAATGAGAAGGGTGTCGGTGTAGTAAAAATCGAGATCGAGATAAAGGTGCGCAATTTACGAACTCTTTTATTATTGATTTTTGCTCTAAGTTTGGTATACAAAGACGAAACATCACCGCAAGGACGCCACAACAAAATGGAGTAGCGAGCGGAGGAAATGAAACTCTCAAAGAAGTTCGCCGCGCACAATGTTAGTTGAACATGCAATACCAAGCCGTTTTTCAAGGTATAATCAACACTTTGCATGCCATACTCGTAATGTATGTCTTCTCGACTAAGGCTCACTACAAAACACCCTATGAACTGTGGAAGGATAGAAAACCTCGTGTCTCTTACTTCCATGTTTTTTTTGGTAAGTGTTTCATTCACAACAATGGGAAGAGTCGGTTGAAGACTTTTGAGGCCAAGTCGATGAGGGTATATTCTTAGGATATTCCTCATCTAGCAAGGCTTTCGGGGTTTACAATGCATTTAACCCTACTTGTGGAAGAAACACCCCATGTAGTCTTTGATGAAGCATCTTCCGAACAAGAGAAATCGCCTCGAAACAAGTTGTACCGATCAACTAGTACCGATGCTCATAAAATGGATCACTAATGATCAAGGAAAAAGAATCGTAAACCGTAATAAAGATACATTCCGGATCTAGTCGATTCACCGATCATTCAGATCCTAAGGTACGAAAAAATGTTTATGAAGAAGTTCGATCTGGAGATAAGATCAATCGAACCATCCGGCTTCGGAAACACTGAAGTTCCCACGAATGCACATCAAGACATGATGAGTCCAACATCACCGAGACATGTTCTTATCAAGTGGATCATAATTCGCACCACTCCCAAATACTAGTAATGAACCTTTATCGAAAATGGATGATGTTCTCCAAACCGACGCAAATCGAATGAAGGACTGGATAACCAAATCATCCAACCGATCCGATCATCGGAGACCCATCCGATAAAGTTAAAACTAGACATCGGATTGGTGAAAGTGCCATGTATTGTTTGTTATTTGTCTATGAAGGAACCAACAACAATAGAGGAAGCTCTACAAGACCTTAAGTCGGATTCTAGCCATGCGAAGAGCTTGAAATAGTTCGACGAAATCAAGTTTGGGAACCGGTAGATGCACTCAAATCATCAAGACGTAATTGGCACGAAGTGGGTTTTCAAGAACAAGAGAGATGAGAAAAATGTCATCACCGAGAAATAAGGCAAGACTTGTTGCTAAGGGGTATTCACAATCGGAAGAATTGATTATGACGAGACCTTTGCACCGCCGCTCGCCTAGAAGCCATTCGGTTGTTTAAGCATATGCTTCCCCAGAGAGGGTTCACCGTGTATATCGGATGGACGTAAGAGTGCATTTTTAAACGGGGTACTAGCAGAGAGAAATTTATGTCGAACAACCTCCGTGCTTCAAAAAGAACAACCAAGTGTACCGCTTACGAAAAGCTCTTTATGGCACAAACAAGCTCCTCGAGCTTGGTATGATACACTCTCTCGTTCTTGATCGACAAAGGGTTCACTAAAGGAACAAAGGGACGAACCTTATTCGAATAGAAGATGGAGAAGATATTCGATGGTTCAGATCTCGTGGGCGACATCATCTTCTGATCTCCTAACAAGAGTCTATGTGAAAAGATTCAAAGAAAGCGATGCAAGGAAGTTCGAGATGTCCATGATGGGACGGATGAATTACTTTCTTCGGGTCTCCGGTGAAGCAAAGTCGCGAATGAATATTCATCTCGCCAAGCGAAGTACACTAGGAATTTATTAGCTAAGTTTGGAGTTCAAAATTGCAAGGAAGCCAAAATTCCTATGATGATTGGATTCAAGATGGATCCGTATGAGGATGGTCGAAAACAAATCGAAAAGAATATAGAGCTCGCATTGGATCTCTATTGTACCGACCGCAAAGGCACCGGATATCACCTTTGGCAAAGAGGTGTATGTGCGATTTCGAGCAAATCCAATGCAAAAACCACCTAGAAAGCGACTAAAAGCGGATTCTTAAGTATCTGAAGGACAAGAAACTTGGTTTATTTTACCCATCGATGATAATCTAGAGCTTAGTGGGTATTCGATTACGATTATGGAGGTTGCAAGATTGACGAGAAGTCAACCTCGTGAACATGTCGATTTTAGGAAGTAAACCGATCTCGTGGTTTTCAAAAAGCGGAACATCGGGCCGACATCTACTATTGAAGCCGAGAATATATGGTCAGGAAGTCATTGCTCCCCAACTCGCTTTCGCTTAGTCGGCCGGTGAGGATTATAACATCGTAGCTAAGAATGTACCAATATTCTGTGACAGTAATAGTGCTATTGCAATCACTCAGAATCCTGTTCTACATACAAGATGCAAGCATGTGGATGTCAGACACCATTTTATAAGAGATCATGTTGAAAAGAAGAATATCATAATGGAAAAGATTCACACTGATTTACAGAAAGCTGATATTCTAACCAAGCCACTAGCTGAGATTAGATTCAGAGAATTGTGTAATGAGCTAGGGCTTCTGGATCTTGGAGAAAAAGCACCTAAAATGATTGATGGATTGTTCTCCAGAACCAGCTGGTTAAGAGACTAACCAGGCTGAAAGGAATCAGTTGAGTTTGGTATCTCAACTGATCAGAAGATCAGTCAAGGAACTGATGTGAGAAATCGATCAGATTTACGAGTTATCAGATTAAAGGAACTGATCAGATTTAAGGTTTATCAGATTAAAGGAAACGCACAATTTAAAAGAAATATCTGATTAAATCAATTGGGTTATTTTACATCTTTGTAAGTCGATTTAGCTGATATTCAACAAGCAAGATTCACAGATTAAAGCCTACAATCGCATAAGAAAGCAGAGAATTTACACAACAATGGAATAATAGAACTTTTCATTGATAAAGACCCGAAGGTCAGATTACATTACAAGTTACAAGTACAAAGGACCGGAGGTCAGTACATAAGTCATAACCGAAAACCCTAAACCTATAACCCTAAACCCTCATCCTAACCCAAGAAGAAAGCGGGGAGAGAGAGATTTTAAATCGATGCTCTCATTTTCCCCCCACTTAACAAGGGTGAGAGGGGGTTTTAAAGAAATCCTAAAGCCGCTAGTGAAGGGCTAAAACCAAAGGAGCGAGAGCGGCGTTGATAGGATTTCTAAGCCAGGAGCCCTTAGACCTGAAGTCAATGGACTCTCCAGCTGTTAAATGGAGCACATGTGCCAAGAAATTGGTTCAAAGATGTTGGTCCCGGTTGAAAACCCATTTTGCGCGTGCGGAAGCGAAAACATTATGTTCGATGCATATAAAACAGGGGTGAGGGCAGAGTGTTTCTAATTTTTCTTTTTAAGCTCATGTGTTGTGTTTTGCTTATAACTAGATGCATATGATAAGTATAAACATAAAGCAGTAAACAACACAACAATATATAGTGGTTCGGACAACCAGTCCTACATCCACTCTCCCTCTCTAGGGAAATTCCTTATCAACTTCTGAGCTTTCTGACTACCTCGTGTAGTTTACTTACTCAACTTCGCCCCCGAAGCTCGACTACTCCACGTAGTTTACTTACTCAACCCGACCCCTGAGCTTTATGACTACCTCATGGTTTACTAACTCAAACTCTTAGATGTTTAACGAGTTCACACTCCTTCGGGACTTATCACCCTCACTCGGGATCGCCTACAGATGTTTAACGAGTTCACACTCCAACGGGACTTATCACCCTCTACGGGATTGCCTAACAACTACCTCACTTCACCACTGGGTTTGGGTTTGGTGTTGTCTCCAACTATGGTGAGATTTTCCCTTACAATGATTTAGCCTCGGTCTTTGGTTGGGAAAAATCTCTAAGCTTAGGATATGACATTTGTGCTTAGATCTAGGTAGAACACTCTTGGTTAAATTTGGATATATAATGCCCTCGTTTCTTGAATGGAGTTGCTTGAATATTTGGCTTTTAATCTTCACTTTGCAGATTCTCATTATCTTCTTTTTTGAAGATAGTGCAATGTATTTATAGTGTGGATTTAAATATTACCGCTTGGAGAGTAATATTCAAATCCATACTAATGGTCTTCCAAATTTTCTTTGTCCTATTGCACTTTTCCTTGCGCCTTTATGTCACATTTGTAGATTTACGGTGAGCCAAATCACTTTGTTCATCGATCTTTAAAATCATCGCTTCATCGCTGATTTCATCGAGCCGAAATCGATCTTTAAAATCACCGCTTCATCGCTGATTTCACCGAGCTGAAATCACTTGCTCATTAATTTCACTTTGAAATCATTTGTTCATCGCTGATTTCACCGAAATAAAATCACCGCTCATCCGAATCGATTTACGTCGCCGATCGATCCACCGATCGATCCGATCTCAAGATCGGATCGAACTCATCCTTCTCATCCGATCTTGATCAGCCTTCGTCTGCGCCTCGTCGATCTCGATCATCTTAAATCGACTTCATGAGTTCCCCTCAATTTGTTCTCTCGTTCCCCTCAACTTGTTATCTCAGAATTAACTTCAATAACACAAGTTGATAATGTTTTGGCATAATTCATCAAAACTAAAATATCCCAACAATTTCCCTCTTTTTGATAATGACGCCAAAATATTAAAATATATGCATTTTTAAAGAAACGGGTTTTTTTTTTTTTTAAAAAAACAGTTCAGGTGGTCACTTTAAAATCAATTAGTGAACCTTTTGAACACCCGCTCTCGATACCAATTGTTGGTCCCGGTTGAAAACCCATTTTATGCTATCTTGAAGCGAAAAAACATTATGTTCGATGCATATAAAAAACAGGGTGAGGGCAAGAGTGTTTCCAATTTTTTCTTTTTAAGCTCATGTGTTGTGTTTTGCTTATAACTAGATGCATATGATAAGTATAAACATAAAGCGAAGAAACAACACAAAGAATATATAGTGGTTCGGACAACCACCCTACATCCACTCTCCCTCTCTAGGGAAATTCCTTATCAACTTCGAAGCTTTACGACTACCTCAGATAGTTTACTTACTCAACTCGCCCCGAGCTTTACGACTACTCCACGTAGTTTACTTACTCAACCCGACCACAGCTTTTCGACTACCTCTCATAGTTTACTAACTCAAACTCTTAGATGTTTAACGAGTTCACACTCCTTCGGGACTTATCACCCTCACTCGGGATCGCTTCTGGATGTTTAACGAGTTCACACTCCAACGGGACTTATCACCCTCTACTTGGATTGCCTAACAACTACCTCACTTCACCACTTGGTTTGGGTTTGGTGTTGTCTCCAACTATGGTGAGATTTTCCCTTACAATGATTTAGCCTCGGTCTTTGGGTTGGGAAAATCTCTCTAAGCTAGGATATGACATTTGTGCTTAGATCTAGGGTAGAACACTCTTGGTTAAATTTGGATATATAATGCCTGTGTTCTTGAATGGAGTTGCTTGAATATTTGGCTTTTAATCTTCACTTTGCAGATTCTCCATTATCTTCTTTTGAAGATAGTGCAATGTATTTATAGTGTGGATTTAAATATTACCGCTTGGAGAGTAATATTCAAATCCATACTAATGGTCTTCCAAATTTTTCTTTGTCTATCCTTTTCCTTGCTTTTATGTCACATCCTTTACGGTGTCAATCCTTTGTTCATCGATCTAAAATCACTGCTCACCGGTGATTTCACGTGAAATCCTTCACCGCTCATTTCACGATGATTTCCTTTCATCATTTGTTCATCGCTGATTTCACCGAAATAAATCATCGCTCATCGCTGATTTCACCGAAGCCGAATCGATGTTGAAATCACTGTTCATCGCTGATTTCACCGAAGCCGAAATCACTTTGTTCATCCGAATCGATTTACGGTCGCTTCGATCCGATCACTCACTTTGATCGATCCCAGACTTTATCTGGATCGAACTCATCCTTCTCATCCGATCTTGATCGGCCTCGTCTCGCACCTCGTCTCGATCTCGATCATCTTCGTCGACTTCATGAGTTCCCCTCAATTTGTTCTCTCGTTCCCCCTCAACTTGTTATCTGTAAATTAACTTCAATAACACAAGTTGATAATGTTTTGGCATAATTCATCAAAACTAAAATATCCCAACAAAAGACCTTATGGGCACATGTGTCGCATGAAAAAATTGAGTTGATATACGAAGATCAGTTGTTGTCTGATCAAGACCGTATATCAGACTCATGTTTTATATCAGACTGAGTCTGTTGATGCTGGTTACGTCATAACGATAGACACACAAGGTGCATACGGTTAGGAGAAGTGTCTTCTCGATTCTTGACAAAGAGATCCGGGCCGTGGTGGTGGTAAAGGAGCTTAGCAACAATTGTATGTGAAATCTTTGATGACGACAAAAACAAAGGATAAGGGACACACAGAAAATTGTTTTTGAAAAAGGGGTAAAAGTCAAATCATTGAAAAAGGGGTAAAGGTGTTTGCCGGAAGTTTCACCGGAAATAAGGGTTCACCAGAATGCATGTTTTTACAAAGAAAGATAAGTATGGTGAATGGGTTATGTTGTGTAAAACATTGGTCCAATTTATAGAGACCAAGCAAGGGTGCAAATGCAAATTTGATTTCAAAAAGCCTTTTAGAGAAATTTGCATCACAAGGACAGCGTGTAGAAATCACGCGACTGATAATTGGATAAATTTACGGCGGATTGACATATCAAGATATACGCATTTATAATTACGCATGTCAAATCGCTACCAACTTAGGAATAGAGACTACTATTCTAGACTAAGTTTTTAGCGGTAACACTTATCCCAAGAATTGGCTTGATCCGAGAAGAATCGATTTAGGTCAACCAAAATCGATTACATACTTAAATCGATCAAATAAGGAAGATCGGTTGAACTTGAAACCTCAACAAATCGAGATATATCGATCTATGAGAAAACAGAAATATCAGTTGAAGGGGGAACTTCAACTGATCGAGGAGGATAAGAAGGGAAATCAGACACAAAATGAAACAGATCAGTTGAAAAGAACAGTTGGGAAATTATAAGGTTTAGGCAGAAAACTAAGATCAACAAGTGGAATCAACTTCAAGTGGTATTGACTGATTACTATATCAGTCAATCAGATACGCCTTTCTTTTCCCTTGATATTTGCTTATTCATCGGATTTTATCTATTTTTATTTACCTTACTGTACGCATTACCTGTGTGACGTATCCCCTGCAAATCATTTAATGCGGACGTGGGGTACATGTATTAATTGCTACAAAATGAGCTTTTAAATCCAAAAGGTTTTCGTACGTACTTTTCCCAACCATTCGATCAAAACCGCTTAATCTGGATCGTCTAATCTTTTCAAACGGTTGATCTTCCAAATCTTGTTTTTTTCCCTCCTCATCTTTATAAGGTTCATCAAAAATCCTACCAGAGTTTTCCAAATCACAAACCTGCGTTTTATTTTCTGAAAACTCTCCAGATTACTTATTTGCGATTCAAAGTGTTTTTCTTAAAGTCTCAAATCCAAAAAACAGAATCTGGTAATTTCTGATAATTTGATGAATCATTCTTTTAAAACCATTGGTCTTAAAGATTTTTTCAATCGCCGATATCCTCGGATTGTGTTTTATTGTTTCTTGATTTCCGCTTATGTGATATTCTTAGTATTTATGCACAATTTTAACCGAATCTATCTTATCTCAGAGATGATCACTCACGGTATGGGTAAAATAATGTGCAACTATCTTGAATCGACATTAAGGATTGTCGAGGAAAAGTTCGTACAATTTGGGGTGACAAAGGATCCTAAATCAATGGAAGTAGAGGAAATTTCAAGAAAGCAGACTTGAGAAATATTGTCTTTGCTCAATTTGCAATCCAAAGGATGCAAAGATGAAGCCCTCGAATTAAATAAGGAATTTAAGGGTGGATCTGAATGCTCGGAGAAGAACTACTTTCGACAAATAACGGAGAAGAGATCGATCGACGAATGAGGATATAACTCGTCCTGTTCACCTACCAAAAGGATTTAATCTCGCCGCTTCACTACAGGAGAATCAAGATGAGTGATCGAAACGAGCTCATCGAGAGAGGCCGACAAACATCATACGTCGTTTTGTCGGCCAATGCTCAAGAGGAAATACCGATTGTTGTTTGATATTTTGTCAAAAACAATTATGGGTATTTCATTCAAATTTCGATGCTCTTACATCACCAAATCAGATGAAGATGGTCAAATAATTGATGAAGCCAAGAACATCAATTGGCATGGGTTCCTAAAGGCCATTCTACTCCAAGAACATGATAAATTTGGAGTTGATGAGTGGAGGCAGTCTATCTCGAAGAAGAGGATCAAGAATCTCAACAAGGTTGCGCTTATCCTACAAGACAAAATGCCAAATGCCGATGGGAACAGAATGGATCAAGCCCTACAAGGCATTCCTCTCCACCACTTTAGCCATATTTGGGCCACCAGACGATGATATCGCCCAACTCCCCCAAAGACTAAGAAGGAAAAAGCAAGGAAGCAACTTCGCCTACACCGAAGCCCCCAAGAAGAAAAGAAAAATCGTGAAGGTCTAGGAAAAGAGGTCAAGAAGGCGGCAAGCCTCCATGACTCGATGCTAGAAGATGATTCAGATGAAGAAAGAGCGCCAGATCGTCTCACAGCACCACAAAAATCGTGAAAAAATCGACAGTGGGCTTCTCAAGCCGAGAGCTCGCCCGGTTCATTCTCGAGGAAGAAGCACTAGATTTAACGATCTCCTTCTCCTCCAAATGAGTTGATTCACCACTCGGACTAATGGTGCTGAGCATGTCTCTTTACTTTCCACCACCACGCCTGAAACTACAAAACTACATCATCCGCATAACTCGAACTACATCGTTCATGAACTCAAACAAAGAATATTCATGAACTCGAACCTTACTCATAGGAACCAAAGAATCGCCTCCACAAAGAGAACCTCTGCAGGTCGAGCCTATCAGACAACTTCCACCTACTCAAGTACCACCAGAACCCTCCACATCTCATCAACCGGAATCTGGACAGACAATTCCTGAGTCTAGATCATCAAAGACCATCACAGGGAAAATAGTCGTAATGCAAATCGAACAAGAAATTGATGAGATGTATCCGGAATCGGTCGCCCATCCTCGCTATTAGAGAAAAAGTTATGGAGATCCTCACCGGAGAGATCTCAGATTAAAAAGCTTCTCGATTTTATAATGATTATTGAGCAAATGGGGTCTTGATGAGTTTGCGAGATTTTGATTTCGATATGAGGAAATCTGCTAACGTAGGATCACCAGCTGAGCTGATAACTACTGAATCTATCAAAGCTCTGATCCACGCGAAGCCGATTGATGAACAAGGCGAACCGGAGATCGCTTAAGAAGCTCCCAAGCGGATGCTACAATGAAGGACACAGAGTCGCCGATGATAGTGGAACCGTGCCGCAGTTCATGACCAACCACCGGAGGCACAAACAATCGAGACCGATCAAGTGACGCAAAAACATTCCAACATCACATATAATCACGATCAACTTCAGAGATCGATCATGTTTCAAAGATCCCCGAAAGAAGAAATTGAGGGAGTGATAGCTGATCGAGGCGATTGGCCTCAAAGAAATAACAGATCAAAGGAATTGGCTATTTCCCAGATTGCGGCGATCAAAGATCGGTTCTCCCAAATCGCGGACCACCGATATCTACCGATCTTATAAAATCCGTGGATGACAAGTCGATTCAGTGGATCAACAACAAGTTTTTTTCTCGATGCTCACCGAAAAGCTCGATTTGACAGAAGACAAACTTGACAAACCGATCTTTACATTTTCTTCGCCATCGAATCTGGCTAAGATCGAAGTTGATCTCGGCGGTTCAACTTAACCGCTCCAAAGATCAAAGCTTATCTATTGCAGATCTCAATAGGGCAATATCGGTCGGGCTTTTTGGTTCCCTAACTTCCCACCTCACAAGCCGCTTTTTGATCAAACCAAAAAGGGGGAAGGACGGACCGAGAAACCAAACCGACATGATCGTAACAACAAAGATCTAATTCGCATCATTGAGTTTATGGACAAAGACTAGACCATCCGGATCTCTTTGCTAATGAAGTCTCTCGAAAAGATTGAAAAATCAAAGGCAAGAAAGGTAGGCTACAAGCTGGTGCTTTGACATTACAAAAGGTAGTCATTCCGTGGTCGACATCACAACTGTATTTTTTACTCGCACTAAAATAGTCACAAGAAGACAAATACTAGACATAAAGCCGATAAAGAATCGCCGAGAAATTGTCCAAAGAGCAAAGTTCTCAAGAGGCCCGAAAAAAAGAAGAAAAAGAAGGGCGTAAAAATTGACAGAGGCGTAAAATCAAGAAAAAAAATTCAGATCGAGAGCGAAGAAAGGAAAGGCCGAAAATCAGATTAACCTCACCGCCAAAGAAGAGTTGATGAGATCATTCCAAAAACTGCTGCACATGCTAAGAGGTTTGAGGAATGGAACAAGATCAGAAGTGAATGGCTTCTGGATGCTTTTGTCCTTAATCTTGTTCCACGAGAAGAATCTCCAGATGATGAATTCCTCAACTGGTTAGAAAATAAATATCCAGATTTTCTGAAGTATCTGGAAAATGAGGCCAAACTTATCAATGTAAAAATATCTCGCCAAGAGTATGATCTGTTGGATTACTCGAAGAAGGCAGATGGCTCATTTGACAGACTGGCATTTCAGAGATTCTACTTTGACATCCTGAGCAAAACGCATATAACTCGATCCTCGGCGGACTAATGATGTCAAATGGAAACTATATCGGATCTTCAACGTATTCAAGATCAAAGAGAGATGCCGGAAAGGATACAAGCCTAAAAGAGTGAAGAATCGTAAGACTTCTCGAGATCAAATTTTTTTAAATTCAAACTTTTACGATGTAACATGTAATCGACATATCTAATGAGAAAAGTTTATTTTTCCGATCCTAAGACAAAATCTCATTGTCTTACGATTATGTGCTCCTTATCGTTCTATATTTATCAACCGTGTTTGGTTTCTCGATGTTTTGGTTTTATCAAAAGGGGGAAATTGTTGGGAAATTTATAGTTTTGATAAAAGTTCGAAAAAACACATGTAATAGGACCAATCGGACACATTAGGTAATCGATATTTATATTACCATTTATAGAATACCAGTTGATAATTACTGTATAGAACAATTGATGTAATAGATAGGTCACATATTGAGGGGGAACCTCAATATGTATAAGTCAGATCTGAAAATCCAAAGAACAAATGATATCCCGACGGGCCGAAATGCTAGAGAAGAACAGAAGATCGATTGATCTCGATCTAGTCGATATCTCACCGGGTTATAAAGCTCAAACTCGTAATGCTTGAAGATCGATGACTTCCGGAAGATCGCACCCGGAAGACCTACATCACCGAGTCTCCGCTAGTTGAATCTAAGTCAACCGCACCAAGACTCCATCGTAGATCGATCGGGCTCGATCGATCAAATCACCACCAGTGAAAAAACGATATTTCACCTAATCATACGCCTATGATTTGAACAAGAAGAATGTCAACCTTAGTTGGAAGAACAAACACCGGAAAAGTCGCCTCATAACCAATAAGAACAAGACACGATGATCGAGCCGACAATTAAGGGATTTGATGCCGCTCTCTCTAACGGCTATAAAATACAAGTTCACGCTTTTCGCCATGCCGCTCTCAAGACGCCACATAAATCCTCAAAAACTACCTAATATAGCCCGAAATTCAAATTGCTCTCCAACGGCTCTTTGATTTCAAGGTCTATAAATTTGGGATCACACTTCAGAGTGAAATAACGGAAACACTGAACAATCAAGAAGCTCAAGCAATTATCAGATTTCCGCATCGAAGAACACGATCAAGAAGATTATTTTATTAAGTGTTCATCCCATAAGTTCTTAGCATAGAAATCTTTTCATCTAGCTGATAGGCTACCTTAAACACTAGAAAAGATTTCATAGTTGGAACCAAAACAATCTTATCCAAACCCAAGTTAGGTTAAGTTGTTTAGCAAGATTTCGCATCAGGGTTTCTAGTTAGATTTCGGGATCGGTTGAGTGAGAACTCCTTAAATATCTCTCGGTTGTACTATGTTGAATTAACACATAAAACTAAGTTCAGTTGGTTAAGTTGGTGCCCCTTGTGATAGGGAAGAGTGGACGTAGGACTGGTTTGTCCGAACCACTATAAATCTTGTGTGCCTTTACCGCTTTGATTAACCGCTACACAATTGCACACAACCTTTAAAAGCGATACATATTCTAAGTTGAGATCAAACAGCACCAAGCTTCTGATCTGATCAAGCTTGACACTTCAGTCAACTGGTTAAAACACTAACTTTGGAATCGGATTTATAAAAACTGGTTTTTCACGGGTAAAACTTAAGCTTCCGTACACATCAGTTAAACTGATAGTTACCGAACTAATCTGCCTTCAGGCGATTAGTAAGTTGGTTATCAGCCCAAACTGATTCACTTCGCACTCGATCAAAGTAATCGCCTCACACTGACAAGACAAAAAGTTTTCAGAAGTCTATTCACCCCTTCCCTCTAGACTTCTGCCCTCACTAAACCCGTTCGGGACCTACATGAACCAATGAGAAGAAGACACGCATGTACGGAACTGACACTTGCAGGACTAGCGCTTCAGAGTCCAACGGCTACAAAGGACAAGCTTACATGCTTTTGGCCATGCCGCTCTAAGCACATTACTTCAAGCCTGCAACCCTACCTTAAATAGACCGAAATTCAAATTTATCTCCAGCGGCTAGTTCAATTTCGTGCCTATAAATATGGGATCAACCTTCATAGTAAGGTTACGGAAATTATACAAGCTCAAGCTAAAGCAAGATTTCCGTACGAATAACACAATTTAAGATTTATTCTAAGTGTTCATCCCATGAGTTCTTAGCATAGAATTCTTATCCTGTAGCTTTAGGCTACTCAAATACTATGATAGAATTCCAGTTGGAATATACAAATCTTATACCAAAACCCACAAAATTAGGTTAAGTTTGTTGAGCAAGATTTCAAACTAGGTTTCCTAGTTTCTGATTTTTGGGATTGTTGAGTGAGAACTCTTGAAACATCTGTTGTATTGTGTTGGACTAACACATTAATCTAAGTCCAGATTGGTTTAATGAGTGCCCCTGCTGATAGGAAAGAGTGGACGTAGGAAGATTTGTCAGAACCACTATAAATCTTGTGTGATTTATTTGCTTTACACACTTAGCACACTACCTGTTTTATATTTCATGAATGTTTTGAGTCTGGATCAGATTTGCACCAAGCAACTGATCTGATCAGTTTGACACCTTTGTCATCTGATCTAAAATAGATTACTCAGAATCTAGTTTGAGAAAACTGGTTTTTCACACGGGTTAACTTATCTTCCGCACAAACAGTTGAGCTGATAGACACCGAACTGATTTGCTTCCAAGCTGCCAGTAAGTCGGATATCAGTCGGTACTGCTTCACTCACACTCTGATCAGGCATACTTGCTTATCCACACCTGATTTCACAAAAAGTTTTAGAAGTCTATTCACCTCTCCCCTCTAGACTTCTACCCTCACAAAACTCGTTCGGGGCCTACATTGTGCAAAAAAAAAACCCAAAAATGTATCGTGTATCCTTAAATTATGATACAAAGTTTAGTAAATACCAAACAATGGTATATTGTGCAAAACAATTCCAGAAAAAGTTCATCAATATTAAGAATTTTCATGCATAACTACCTGATTCGGAGGTTGTCTTTCTTTTGTCCCTAACACCTTTTCCTACAAATATTTACAAACAACATATCATTGCTTAATATCAAAACAAGGTCAAAAATTCCAGAAATTTTATAAGAACAAAACACATTTCTTACCTTTTTTCTTTGATTTCATCCTTTTTGGAGTTTTCAGCCGGCTAATGGTGTTGGTGTATACTGTAAAGCAAACTTTTAATGAGCTTTTGTGGATGTATATTCAATTTCCTTATTATCTGAAATAAATGGTTTTTCACATTATTGCATTCTTATAAATGGTTTATGTGTCTGCTTATCTTATATAGTAGACAATGTAGTGGGTTTGTAGTCACACAGAAGATCACATCGTCAAGTTCCTTATAAGATATAAACAGTATTCACAACTGAGATAGTTCTGGACATAACTATTGGTTTAAGTTGTAGTATAAACTTGTTGGTGGCTTGTCTTGGCCATTCGTTTATACTAGTGCGCTATGTCGTATTGAATGGGTCACAGATAAGACATGTTCTTCTATTCTGACTGTTATGAAGAACTAGAGGTCTTGGTGACTTTTATAATTCTCAACCCTAAGTGTGGTATTTAGATATGTGGGGTGCTTGTTCACTACTTTGATTTACTATAGGTGAGAATCTTGGTAGATCTCTCATACTTCGTATTTTGGGTATTGACATCGCTGTCATGATATCTATTTATTGTCATTAGGGCACCGTGTCCTAGACATCCAGGATGATGACGTCCCCTTGAGGAAACTCATAGTGGATTGTCGTATTAAACCCTACAGGTGGATTTAATCCGTACGACAACAAGGTTTAGTGGTACTACTCAATGAATAATAGATATTAATTAATTAAAGCAGTCAGAAGCTTTAATAATTAATGGACGTGCGATATCTTTAACATGGGAAATTATAAAGTCTAATCGAAGCCCTGATTCGATTTGGGACAGGACGGGAGTTCAACATTAATTCTCTAGTGGGATGAATTAATGTTCTCGGGCAAAATAATGTTATGGGCTGAACATAAGAGTATTTGGGTCCGTGAGAAGCCCAACCCTATACCTTCTAATGGATCCCTAGTTTGGCCCACAAAACCTGAGGAGTATAAATAAAAGAGCCTGGTATTCGTTTAAAACCCTAAGCACAAGAAATCTAAAAACGCAGTAGCCAGGCATTAGGGTTTTACAGAAACGAAACAGGAGGCACCCTCTCAACGTTTGATAGATTGTTGTCCACTCGGCATTCGAATGAGGCTAGAAAATAGACTAGAAGATCTATAGTGGAATCAACACCTCGATCTTCAAGGGTAACGAATCTAAACCTTGCTTTAGACGCATGTTTAGGTTTTAATTTTTAATACGTGTACGTTTGGTATCCAATATATCCTGGCAATGGACCGCCCTCATCGGCGCGTTTCATCAATTGGTATCAGAGCCTGGATTTGTGGATTGTTGGCTCTGCCTGAAATGTTTTCATTTGTAGATTTCGTTTCTGTTTTCATCGTGTTTGGATCTGTTACTCTATCGCAACCCTTAAGTGAGTTTGTAATTATTTTCCCACCAAATAAGAAGTGTGTGTAGTTATAGGCATTTTACATAAATCACTGTAATAGGATGCTCATTATTGTTGTAATTTGATCGCGATGGTGGTTGGAGGATATGGAAAACGGGCGATTAGGGTTAGGGTTATTATGGCCATTGGTCGATTTAAACCGCTTTGGCCATAACTTTTGACTCGGTTGTCTGTTTTCCTATTATAACTATGTTTTGGAAACTTCTTGAGGTCCTCTACAGATCTCACCACTATGGTTTGACCGCCTGTGGTGAGAGCTAATTCAATTTCCTTGATGAAGTTTTTGCCATTTTAAGTCGGTGGACGTGAAATCGAGCCATTTGCCTTGCGTGAGAGGCCGATGCGAGGCATCCGTCCGCGCCCTTCATTTATCATTGTAATAGCTTAGAATAGACTGATTTTGATAGTTTTACAAGGGGTTGCGATAGATGTGCATTTACTGCTTTTACTTATCGCTTCTTGCTTTGTTGTGGCATGCTTGTGTTTTTTTTATGATATGTTATGCCTGTAAATAACCTTCATGTTACAAATGACTGAGTGACATAGATGTGAATTTTAATTGATTCATTGGCCTCCACAATTGGTCTTTAAGTAAGGTGTTTGTTGCTCGTGGGACCTTGGAGTCTCCCCCTAACGGAAGCAACATTCACGAGCTTACTAGCTAAGACTTCTAGTCAAAATGTTTTAATCTTTAGATGAAGTGTGTAGTCCTCCCCAACGGATGTGTCACACATGAGTTCGTCGTTAAATAATAATTCAAGATAACTGTAGGGAATTGTTTGCTAGCGACGTGTGCTCTTGACGAGCTCGTCGATTGTGAATAGTGGTTCTTACAGTTAAATTGTGGTCATCACTTAGATGTAAATTTTAATATAACTCCCCAACGGGGTCCCTGTTCTAATTCACATGGCCAGTTAAGGTCCGACTGTTGATTTCGTTCGTCATAAGGATAGGTTGACGTGATATCGAAATCAAAGACTCGGTGTCTGGTTGACAAACACATACGTAAATGACCACCCTAACGTGGCTTGTTTGTGTGTTTGTTGGGCTGTTGGAGATTGTATTGAATGTTGGTTTTGAAGGCTTCCAATATTTTATGCTTCAATTCATGTGATTTAATGCTTGTATTTTATTTATTTAAGATAATTATGATGATGTCACTCAACCCGCTTTCGATTATTTTAAATCAAAATAAGCTTATTGGTCCGAATTATTTGGATTGGAAAAGAAATCTGGACATTGTCCTTGTTACAAGTGAGTACAAGTTTATGCTCAATACACCTGATTCTGCCCCTTTGGAACCCGATTCCACTGAAGAGCAAAAGGAGGCTCATAAGAAGTGGCACAAGGCTAATTAGATGGCTCGTTGTTACATTTTGGCCTCGATGTCAAATGTTTTACAACAGCAGCATCAAAATATGCCTAATGTCGCAAATATGATGTTGAGCCTAAAAGAGCTTTTTGGTGAGAAAGATAGGGCTGTCCATTTTGAGGCTATGAGGAGCATTATGTCGACCTCTATGCCAGAGGGAGCGTCCGTGAGGGACCACCGTCTCAAGATGATGGAATATCTGAATGAGATAGAGGTCCTCGGAGGAGAAATCGATGGTAATACCAAGATCGATATGATCCTGAACTCGCTCCCAAAGTCCTTTGAAAACTTCTGTTTAAATGCGATCATGAGTAAGAAGGACTATACAATAGCCGAGCTTCTTGCGGAATTGGTCGCGGCGGAGGGTCTCATGGGTAAGGGTAAGGGACCACAGACTCATGTTTCTGTTCAAGCTGGATCTTCTTCGTCTAAGGGCGGGAAGAAGAAAAAGGCTTCACAGAAAAAGGGTGGTGGAAGTAGTGGGAGCAAGAAACTGGCGCCTTCTGATGGCGTGAAAAAGCCGAAAGGCAAATGCTTCAAATGCAACAACACAGGACACTGGAAGCCTGATTGTCCTCTCCTGAAAAAAGATAACTCTGGTACGTCTCTTGCTCTGGTTGTTGAAACATGTTTCGCGGCTTGTTCTGCCTTTTCTTGGGTAGTAGATATAGGAGCCACTGATCATGTTTGTTATATTTTGCAGGGGTTTCTGCAAACAAGGCAACTGAGTGAGGGCAAGATTACTATCAGTTTGGGCAATGCTACGACAGTAGCAATGGTTGCAGTGGGAGATGTGTACTTATGTTTTTCTAATTCTGTTTTAGTATTAAAGAACGTTTTATACGTGCCAAATTTTTGGAAGAATTTAATTTCAGTTTCGAAGTTATTTATGGATGGATGCTCAGTTGTTTTTAATGATAAAGTTGTTATTATGAGAAATGACTTTTTAATCTGTTCTGGCGCGTTAGAAAATAATCTTTATACTATTACTTGTGCATACCATACTGTGACTGAAGCTCATTCATCGTCATCATCAAATAAGAGAAAAGAACCTTCTAAGTTGAATCAAACATACCTTTGGCACCTAAGGTTGGGTTATGTCAACCTGAGAAGGATACAAAGACTGGTAAGTAGTGGGTTTTTTTAGTCTCTCCAAGTGGAACCATTCTCAGTCTGCGAATCTTGTTTGGAAGGCAAGATGACCTCGAGGCCTTTTAAGGCCAAGGGGCATAGGGCTGGAATTGATTCACTATGATTTGTGTGGACCCATGTCTGTTCAAGCTAGAGGTGGTTTTGAGTATTTCGTCACTTTCATTGACGATTACTCAAGATATGGATATATCTACCTGATGCGCCACAAGCTGAATGCTTTGGCAAGTTCAAAGAATTTAGGGAAGAAGAGGAGAACCGTCATGGTAAGAGTATCAAGTCACTACGATTTGATCGTGGTGGCGAATACCTTAGCAATGAATTTAGCAACACTTATTAGAGAATGGGATTACATCCCAGCTCACCGCACTTGGTACTCCCCAACAGAATGGAGTGGCTGAGAGAAGGAATAGGACTCTATTGGAGATGGTGTGATCGATGATGAGTTATGCTTCATTACCTACCTCCTTTTGGGGATATGCCTTGGAAACGGCAGCGTACCTTCTAAATTATGTACCTTCTAAAGCAATTCCAAAAACTCCAATTGAATTGTGGTCTGGGCGAAAGCCTAGTCTAAATCACATTCGGATTTGGGGTTGTCCAGCACATGTGCTGAATAAGGAAGCTGATAAGTTGGCACCTAGAACTGAAGTACAACTGTTTGTAGGATACCCTAAAGGAACGAAAGGTGGCTATTTTTATAGTCCTAATGATCAGAGGGTGATGGTGAGTACCAATGCCCGGTTCTTAGAGGAAGACTATATGAATGAGCATAAGTCCAACAGTGAAATCATTCTAAATGAGTTGAGGGGAGATAATGGCACACCAAGTGTGCAAGAGGAAATACCACAAGAGACTGCACAACGTGATTACTCTGATGAACCCTTGTATACATTCCCTCGTCGTAGTGGGAGGGTTGTTCGTCAACCTGATTGTTTCATGTTTTTAGGAGAGTCTACAGACTTGTTACCAGATGATGAACATGATGTTAACGATCCCTGGACTTACAAAGAGGAAATTCAAGACAAAGATGCAGAGTCTTGGCACATATCTATGGACTCAGAGATTGAGTCTATGGATGCTATGAAAGTGTATGACCTAAGTGAACTTCCCCACGACAAGAAAGCCATTGGGTGTAAGTGGGTCTACAGACGTAAGAGAGGATCTGATGGGCAGATTATTGCTTTTAAAGCAAGGTTGGTGGCTATGGGTTTTACCCAGAAAGAAGGAATCCACTATGATGAGACCTTTTCACCAGTAGCCATGCTAAAGTCGATCTAGATTCTCTTATCCATAGCTAATCACGTGAACTACGAGGTTTGGGAAATGGATGTCAAGACAGCTTTCCTTAATGGAGAGTTGGATAAGGGCATCTATATGCAGAAAGGCCAAGAGCATCTAGTCTGGAAGCTGAAAAAGTCTCTTTATGGGCTGAAGCAAGCTTCCAGGTCTTGGAACATTCGTTTTGATGAGGTGATCAAATCTTTTGGATTTGAACAATGTCAAAATGAAAGTTGTGTATACAAGAAGAGTAACGGAGACGTAGTGGTATTCTTGGTACTGTACGTAGATGATATTCTTCTTATTGGCAACAATGTGAAAGTATTATCAGTCTTAAAGGTGTGGCTTTCAGAGCAGTTTCAAATGAAGGATATGGGAGAAACATCGTACATTCTTGGTATTAAGGTCATTCGTGATCGGACAAAAGGAATGTTTTGTTTATCTCAAATGTCTTACATTGATACTGTGGTTGCTCGTTTCAGCATGCAAAACTCCAAGAAGGGCTTACTACCTTTCAGACATGGAGTTCCCCTATCTAAGGATATGTGTCCTGAGACACAGAAGGAGATAGAGGAGATGGCTAAGGTTCCTTATGCATCAGCTGTAGGAAGCCTTATGTATGCAATGTTGTGTACGAGGCCTGATATTTGCTATGCAATCGGCATGGTAGCGCGATATCAGTCTAACCCTGGTCAATGACATTGGATTGCTGTCAAGCACATTCTCAAGTATTTGAAAAGGACTCGAGATTTTTCGTGGGTATACCAGTCAAACAACATGATTCCTTTGTTTTATACCGATTCAGATTTCCAAGCTGATCGAGATGAACGGAAGTCTACCTCGGGTTATGTGTTTATGCTGGGAGGCTGAGCCATATCTTGGAGAAGTGTAAAGCAGAAATGCATTGCGGACTCCACTATAGAAGCCGAGTACGTGGCTGCCTCAGAAGCTGCTAAGGAGGTTGTCTGGCTACGTAGTTTCTTACTGGACTTAGGGGTTCCTAAGAGTATACCGAGGTGTATCACCATTTATTGTGATAACGCGGGTGCAGTGGCAAACTCGAAAGAACCTAGAGCCCACAAAGCAAGTAAACACATAGAGCGGAAGTACCACATTATATGAGACATCGTAAATCGAGGAGACGTGGTTGTGTCTAAGATTGCATCGTTGGACAACTTGGCTGATCCTTTCACAAAGACTCTGGCAATAAAAGTCTTTGAGAAACATGTAGAGGGTCTTGGTTTACGATGTATTACAGCTAGACTTTAGTATAAGTGGGAGAATTGTTATGGCTTCATGTGTATACTAAAAGTTTAGCTTTAGTATAAGTGGGAGATTGTTGGTGTATACTGTAAAGCAAACTTTTAGTGAGCTTTTGTGGATGTAATTTCTTTATTATCTGAAATAAATGGTTTTTCACATTATTGCATTCTTATAAATTGCTTATGTGTCTGCTTATCTTATATAGTAGACAATATGGTGGGTTTGTAGTCACACAGAAGATCACATCATCAAGTTCCTTGTAAGATATAAACAGTATTCACAACTGAGATAGTTCTGGACATAACTATTGGTTTAAGTTTTAGTATAAACTTGTTGGTGGCTTGTCTTGGCCATTAGTTTATACTAGTGCGCTATGTCGTATTGAATGGGTCATAGATAAGACATGTTCTTCTATTCTGACTGTTATGAAGAACTAGAGGTCTTGGTGACTTTTATAATTCTCAACCCTAAGTGTGGTATTTAGATATGTGGGGTGCTTGTTCACTACTTTGATTTACTATAGGTGAGAATCTTGGTAGATCTCTCATACTTCGTATTTTGGGTATTGACATCGCTCGCATGATATCTATTTATTGTCATTAGGGCACCATGTCCTGGACATCGAGGATGATGACGTCCCCTTGAGGAAACTCATAATGAATTGTCGTATAAAACCCTGCAGGTGGATTTAATCCGTACGACAACAAGGTTGAGTGGTACTACTCAAGGAATAATAGATATTAATTAATTAAAGCAGTCAGAAGCTTTAATAATTAATGGACGTGTGATATCTTTACCATGAGGAATTATAAAGTCTAATAGAAACCCTGATTCGACTCAGGACAGGACGGGAGTTCAACATTAATTCTCTAGTGGGATGAATTAATGTTCTCGGGCAAAATAATGTTCTGGGCTGAACATAAGAGTATTTGGGTCCGTGAGAAGCCCAAACCCTATACCTTCTAATGGATCCCTAGTCTGGCCCACGAAACCTGAGGAGTATAAATAAAGGAGCCTGGTTTAGTCTAAAACCCTAAGCACACAAAATCTGAAAACCCAGCAGCCAGGCATTAGGGTTTTATAGAAATGAAATAGGAGGCACCCTCTCCACGTTCGATAGATTGTTGTCCACTCAGCACTCGGACGAGGCTGGGAAACAGACTAGAAGATCTGTAGTGGAATCAACACCTCGATCTTCAAGGGTAACGAATCTAAACCTTGCTTTAGACTCATGTTTAGGTTTTAATTTTTAATACGTGTACGTTTGGTATCCAATATCGATCCTGGCAATGGACCGCCCACATCGGCGCGTTCCATCAAATGGACCCTAGTTAACATACACATCGTTTAAATTATAAACTATTATAAATATATGTAAAAGAACAATTTCATAAAAAATTAAAAAATAACATCCATAAATCTGCAAAAAAAAATTAAAAATACCTGGATGTTGTTTATTCCTCTTCTTCGATTTTTTCATCTTACCGCTGCTCAATCTCTTGCTACGGCGCTCACCCACCATTGGCGTTGTTCACCTTCACAATTATGGAAAAAATCTAAATTTCTAAAAAAATTATAAGGGGGGATATGAATTATAAATTTCAAATTAAAAAAACGGACCAAAGGTTACATACCGTTGCCGGCTATTATCTTCCCTAACCGAGCCTCGCCATCGCCGTGCAAAATGGATTCCGGATTTCTTTTCGCCGAAGGGGAAAGAAGGGTTTTCGTCGGTTTTGGTAGAAGGGAAAATGGTGGTGTTGTTCAAAATATTGGGGGTGGTTCAAATGAATTATTTGAGGTGATAGGGGAAAAGTAGTTGCAGGATTTTGCATTGGGAAGCGCGAATTTAATAGTTGCCTTTTTACTTTTTAGAAACCGGTTATAGTTGTATTGAGGGTGGAATAGTCTTAAGAGTTAGTAGATCGTAGTTAATTGAAAGGAAGGAAATGGTTTGTACCTAATTGATATAAGTCCCCCCATTTTGTACATAATTGATATCCCCCAAATTTTCACGTGATTTAGGATGGAAGTGATAAAGCCGCCTATAACTTTGTATTGGGCTCAGTAAATCAGGCCTAATATTTTAATAGGCATTTGAGCTTTGATTTTATTTGCTGCACATTTGAATCAGCCCAATTTCTACCTCATTTATAAAATTATGCCCACTATATTTATTTAAGAATAATGATATTGAGCTTCATTTAAATGAAGCATCCACATTATATTATTTTTTAGTACAAGAGAATTATATTTGCAATTATTTTATTACTTTGAATTGCATTTTTTTTAATTATCTCTTTTTTAATCCCTATATCCTTATTTTGTAGCTTTCCTTCCAACATGACCCTTAGTGGTTTTGGACGACGAGCAACAACCTTTGAACAAAGAGACTCAACTTAAAATTTATCTACCTGCCATTAGAAAATACGCGTCATCCTTGAAACAAGTACGAAACGAGTACTACTTGGAAAAATGGACCCGAGAGATTGCTTTGAGCAAAACTTATAGAGTATGGGTCTTGAAACCATTGCAAACATGCTCCAAATGTGGTGGACCATCTACCAACTCTGGGTCAACGTATCATCATGGGCACAGTGGAATGGAGTGATTCCATGAAATTTGCTGGCGAGTTTCACTTCAACGAAGGGTACTGGGAATGGACAGAGGATGTCTTGAGTAGATGCAAACGCAACCTTCGAGATGCCAGGATTTACGATGTTCTTCAGAGATCATCAAAGATTTTTGCGACGCATGGTGTCCGTCCACAAATACTCTACTCACGAATATCAACAAAATGTCAATTTCACTATGGGATTTGTACAACTAAACGAGGCTTCCTTTGACTTGCCTCCTCTACGATGAAGTAGTTCTAGATGACCAAGAACTCTTTAACAAAACTGGAAATCTACGCATTCCATTGAGCTGCAAGTATTTGTTTCATGCTTATCACATAATTTGTGGAGGCACTTCTGAGGCCACAACATCGATCGAAAAGTTGATTAGTTTTTGGTCGAGCAAAACTTTGAAGTACAAGTCACCACCTACTCGAAATGAGAAAAAGAAGAATGCTCGTCCCAAATCGACCCACAATCCTTCTGATGTTTTAGGAGATTATAAAGAGTGGACTCCTGTAGAGATTGTTTCCTTTAAAAGACTTGGAATTGAATGAAAACAACAAGAAGAGACATATCTAGCTGCATACATTGTTTGTTGGCTTTGTGCTTTCATTCTTTCAAATGATGCAGTGAACTTGATAAAACCAAATACTTGCATGATGTCAAGCGGTGATGAGGTTGGCCTTGCTATCCCTACTTTAGTAAGCATCTATAGAGGTTTGAACAGAGTTTCGAAGCAGCCGAAACCATCTAGGTTTGGCAATGTTTTCGGTTCACTTTGTGTATATTTGGCTGGCCCAATATTTCTAGACCCATTTTCCAGTTGTACATGGATTTAGTAGGCCTTCGATGGTATTCCACTCTAGCGAGAACGACGCTAGGTGTTACACTCCTGAGGAGGCTCATAGACCAGTTCACAAAGGGGACCAGACTTTATCTTGTGTTTGTCCCGGTGAAAAACCCATGAAATGCGGAAAAATCATGTAATGCATATAAAACAGGGGAGAAGGAATGGTGATTCCAAGTTTTTCGCTTTTAAGTCCATGTGTTGTGTTTTGCTTATAATTGAATGCATATGACAAGATAAGAACATAAAGCAATAAAGAACACAACAAAGTATAGTGGTTCGGAGACTCAAGCTCCTACATCCACTCTCCCTGTTCCTAGGGCAATTCCTTCAAACTGGACTTATCACCCTCTCGGGCTCGCCTCGGGACTTATCACCCTCCATGGGATTGCCTACAAGCTTTCAGACTAACTCACTGTAGCTTACTCACTTCTTCTACATTGAGTTTTCTGGCTGACTCACTGCAGCTTACTAACTCTTTACAACTCCAACAATCACACAAACTACCTAACAATAGGGTTTGGGTTTGGTTGGTGTCTCCAACGAGGTTGAGATTTTCCCTTACATTTGTTTAGCCTCAATGCTAAGGTTGGGAAAATCTCTCTAAGCTTATGATATATCTTGGGTTGCTTAGATTGGGTTTAAGAACACTCTTGAATATATTTGTATATCTACAGACTTGTGTTCTATGGTGGGAATGCTTGAGTATATGGCTCTTGGCTCTGTAGCATCTTTTTCCACATTCTCCACATTTTAGAATGATGAAAGACCTTGTATTTATAGTGTGGATTTGAATGTTACCGTTGCAGAGAATCACATTCAAATCCATACTATTCCGTAAGTTCTGCAACTTTTTCAGGCTGGTTGTCTTCCTCTCATTGGTCCACGTCAGCTGAATCTAATTGATATATTCTTCAGGATCTTCTGAGTCTTCAGGGTTCTCTGAGTCTTCAGGATTCTTCTGAGTCTTCAGGATCTTCTGAGTTTTCAGGATTCTTCTGAGTCTCGGGTTTCTTCTGAGTCTCAGGATTCTTTTGAGTCTACAGGATACTTTTACTCAGGATTCTTGATTCAACAGACTTCTCTTCAACCGACCTTTGTTCGATCAGCATACCGACACTCAAAGCATCGAGTTCAAATTCTTCGACTTCGGACATCCCGACCCTCGTCACTTTTTACTCACCGACCCTCGGTCACTTGACTCGGATATCGATTTCTTCTTGCACGTCCGATCAAATTCGACCGATCGGATCGGACATCTTCAGGTCAACATATCAGGATAGCATCAGGTCATCTGCATCAGGTTAGCACATTTGATCTCAATCACGTCTGATCTCGATCAGTCTCATCTGCTCCTCTTCTAATCAGCTTATCTTTTTTTTTGGTCATCTGATCAGGTCACTTCTGATCATCTGATCTTCTGATCAGCTGGCTTATCTTTTCTTCTCATCTGATTTTGCACAACTCATCAGTTAACTCCGAAACTCATCTTACTCATTTGATCTTGATCAGTCTCGTTTGCAGCCTCGTCTGATCTCGATCATCTTCTTCTGATTTCGTGAGTTTCCCCTCAACTTGTTCCCTCGTTCCCCCTCAACTTGTTATCTGTAAATTAGCTTCAATAACACAAGTTGATAATGTTTTGGCATAATTCATCAAAACTAAAATATCCCAACAATTTCCCCCTTTTGGATAATGACGCCAAAATATTAAAATATATGCATTTTTAAAGAAACTGGTTTTTGTTTTAAAAAAATCAGTTCTGGTGATCACATTAAAAGTGATCTTTTGAACTCCTGCTCTGATACCACATGTTGGTCCCGGTGAAAAACCCATGAAATGCGGAAAAATCATGTAATGCATATAAAACAGGGGAGAAGGAATGGTGATTCCAAGTTTTTCGCTTTTAAGTCCATGTGTTGTGTTTTGCTTATAATCGAATGCATATGACAAGATAAGAACATAAAGCAATAAAGAACACAACAAAGTATAGTGGTTCAGAGACTCAAGCTCCTACATCCACTCTCCCTGTTCCTAGGGAAATTCCTTCAAACTGGACTTATCACCCTCTCGGGCTCACCTCGGGACTTATCACCCTCCACGGGATTGCCTACAAGCTTTCAGACTAACTCACTGTAGCTTACTCACTTCTTCTACATTGAGTTTTCTGGCTGACTCACTGCAGCTTACTAAATCTTTACAACTCCAACAATCACACAAACTACCTAACAATAGGGTTTGGGTTTGGTTGGTGTCTCCAACTAGGTTGAGATTTTCCCTTACATTTGTTTAGACTCAATGCTAAGGTTGGGAAAATCTCTCTAAGCTTAGGATATATCTTGGGTTGCTTAGATTGGGTTTAAGAACACTCTTGAACATATTTGTATATCTACAGACTTGTGTTCTATGGTGGGAATGCTTGAGTATATGGCTCTTGACTCTGTAGCATCCTTTTCCACATTCTCCACATTCTCCACACTTTAGAATGATGAAAGACCTTGTATTTATAGTGTGGATTTGAATGTTACCGTTGGAGAGAATCACATTAAAATCCATACTATTCTGTAAGTTCTGCAGCTTTTTCAGGTTGGTTGTCTTCCTCTCATTGGTCCACGTCAGCTGAATCTAACGGCTATATTCTTCAGGATCTTCTGAGTCTTCAGGGTTCTCTGAGTCTTCAGGATTCTTCTGAGTCTTCAGGATCTTCTGAGTTTTCAGGATTCTTCTGAGTCTCAGGTTTCTTCTGAGTCTCAGGATTCTTCTGAGTCTCAGGATTCTTCTGAGTCTTTAGGATACTTTTACTCAGGATTCTTGATTCAGCTGACTTCTCTTCAGCGGACCTTGTTTGATCAGGCATACTGACACTCAAAGCTTCTCGAGTTCAAATTTTCTTGACTTCGTACATCCCGACCCTCGGTCACTTTTACTCATTGACCCTCGTGTCACTTGACTCAGTATCGATTTCTTCTTGCTGGTCCGATCAAATTTCGACCGATCGATCGGACATCTTCAGTCAACATATCGGGATATCATCGAAATCCATCGAGTTAAGACATCTGATCTCAATCACGTCTGATCTCGATCTGTCTCATTTGCTCCTCTTCTGATCAGCTTTTCTTTTTTTTTGGTCATCTGATCTTCTGATCAGCTGGCTTATCTTTTCTTCTCATTTGATTTTGCACAGCTCATCAGTTAACTCTGGAACTCATCTTACTCATCTGATCTTGATCAGTCTCGTCTCGACCTCTCCCCGATCTCGATCATCTTCTTCTGATTTCGTGAGTTCCCCCTCAACTTCTTCCCTCGTTCCCCCTCAACTTGTTATCTGTAAATTAGCTTCAATAACACAAGTTGATAATGTTTTGGCATAATTCATCAAAACTAAAATATCCCAACATCTTGCAACACCAAAAGTGGTAAATTTTTCTATGAAGATAAGGGAGCAGACTAATGGAGCAGCTGGAGTTACTTTACGGCCATGCACTCAAGTTTTCTCACTTGGAGGCAAGGTGATCACTTCATAACTGAACCCTACAGTTCACATAGATTCAGTCACCAATTCAGTTTCAATCAAGAAGTGCCGGGGGTATTGAAGGTTAATAACACACGTGAGAGTGACTTGGAAAAAAGATCTCTTTATTGGAATTGGTGTATTCAACGTGGATCCTTTTCCAATGCATACTTCCCCATCCCCATTCACAACGTCAGAAGGTATTTTTCAGTAGAGTATAAGAGATGGTGGGGCCAAGTCCAATGTACTTATTTTTAAGACCATGTGAAAGATTTTGTTAGACTGAAATCTAGTAAGTCATTATCGGAGGAGATAGTAGTTATTGATGATGATCATATTTCGAATGACGGACGCCACCAAGAGGTTAACAAACTCCCATAATCCCTTCCTCGGCACACATTGCAGTACCATTTTCTGAAACGAGCAAGAGGAGAAGTGCTTCTAGGCATTCTAAAGAAAGTCAAAGCGGACAAAGGGATTGTCATTGGAAGATGATTAAGCTCACCATTAAGTCACTTGAACGCGTGAAGAAACCAGTTCTTTCTTCAAATTAGGTTTTTATCTTTTCTAACTCTTTTTTGTCAACAACCGGTCTTCATTATTTTAATAATCATTTTATTTCTTTTCAGGTTATACATGATGTCTTTGGCAACACATCTGAAGATGGGTCGAATGAAGAAAATTAACCTTCTTCAGTAGCTCATTTGATAATGCCCCATGTGGTTCCACGTTTAAGCCTCGCACGGGAGAAGTCTCAATGTTCACTGGTGAACGATTTGTTGAAACTCACAAACAAAGATATGTTGCAGACTTGTAGAAAGATCTCTTGATGAAGATTACGACGATCTCTATCGACAAAGTTGATGACTATGATGCAGCAAGGTCAAAATCTTCTGACGGGGTGACCAAGGAATCTCTTTCTTAGCATTTGGCCGAAGCGGAAAACTCTCTCCATGTTTTCGAGAAAAAGAGAATGAAGATGTGAGCGCCCGTTACAAGTTGTAACATCTTTTGGCCAATAAATTTAAAATTTAAATATAAGAAACATCTCTAATAAATTAGGCATAACAGTTTTTCTTTTGGGCATTAATGCCCCACTACTTTATAGCTACACGCAAGATTTAGGAATACAAAACAAACCCGACCACTTTGCAGCTATATGCAAGACAAAAGAATACAAAGCAATAACACATAAAATCCATATGCTCTCCCTTTCCTCCCTACCAACTCGGCCATTACAGAAAAATAATGCAGAATTCAGTTTTTCTATTCTCAAACAGCTGCTGGGACTGTCCCTTTTCCTATTATCACTATCCATTTGCAGATTCTTTTCTCACTATTTTTTATTCTACAAAGGTATTTCCCCCTCGTTCTTCTCCACTCATATCTTCTATGTTTTTATTTATTTTATAATGAATTGAAATTGATATAGAATGCCCTACTCTATTACTGTATCAAAATTATATGTATGCGTGCATATTGATACTATATTTTCCTGTTCATGTACAACTCTCGTTTCCTTTTTATTGTTAAATCTCATTTAAAATATTTAGTATGATAAATGGGATTTTCAACATATTTTCTAGGCGGTAGCTAGTAGTTATAACATGCTTTTAGAACATTATTTTATTAAATATATGGATTGTTTGATTAAGGGTATCAAGTAGCAACACTTTGGTTTAGACTCAAAATTCTGATCGAGAATCAGTTCGATCAGGCCATGTTGTGTGTCTAGTTATATATTAGTTATTTATTTATGGGATTTGAAGATTGACACAATTAGAAATAGATGTCTTGGATGTTAAAGATACGGAAATACTGAAAGTCAAATATTTCACTATTATGTGGGTTGGAATGGTTTAACAAATTTAAACTCAGATTTATCCTCCTTAGAATTTCATCCGAAACATGATATGCAATGCCATGTTTATACATATAGGATTAGAAGTATTATACAGTATATTAGGTTTCATCCCTAGATTCTTTTTATTAAATTCAGGAACTCCTTATTTTTCTAATTCTATAATTAATTAAATGTTTTCAACCACTATGCAACGCAATGAAAATTCCGAGGACTAAGTTTCATATGAGATTTCTACTTAATGTTTCTTGCATCCGGATTCGAGGTGGGGTTTTAATTGCTTTATTATCTACATTGGTTAGTAGAACTCTTTTGCATGTGTTATTCTGTATTCTATGTTTTAAATAAATGATTAAGTTTTCTACTATGTGAATTCATTTCAACATTATTCAAGTGACAAAGTTTATATAGGCAAAGTTACTAATAACCAGGGGCCCTTATTGAGGTCCGGACCCAACGGGTCTTCGGGTGTATCCCGTCGTGCTCGGCAAAGTCTAATAGCCAGAGGCCCTTATGTGGTCCTGGACCGACGAGTCTTCAGGTTTAACCCACCGTGCTCCCAAGTTCTATGGCAAAGTTTCGATAGCAATGTTCTGTTGCAAAGTATCTATGTCAAAGTTAGCTAAGTTTATGTGGCAATGTGAATGTTATTTACTAGTTTTGATTACTTGATTATTTATTTTTAACATTAATACTGAATAACTTGGCTCCACTGAGTGTGCTTTAATGCTCACCCCAATAATTTCTCCCATTTTAGGATGAAGATTTTCAGGTCGAGGAGTGGTGATGGAAGAAAATCTAAGTTGATAGCTATGCTTAAAATAAAGGACACAAGTTTATGTAAACCTATTTTTTCAGCATTATTAGATATTTTCAACTTATTTGAATCGAAATCTATTAATATCGGTATTTTCTGTTATTTAGTTAAGGTATTTTTCAAATTATAGCAGTTGCTCTTTACCGTTAGGGTATTTTCAAATTAATAATGGTTGTTCTTATTGCTATGCATTTTAAATTCAAAATTTAGTCGCTCACAAGTTAGTTAATTTAACTAATGTCCATTTTATAAAAATTGGGGTGTGACTGTGTTGTATCAGAGCAGGTCTATTTTCTTGTAAACTTATAAAAAATGAAATCTTTCCAAGAAACAAAAATTCTTGTTTATTGATACTTTTTTTTTCAAAAGGGCCATCCATCACCGCCTCACCTCTCCAACTCCAAAAAGGTACATGCTCTACATTTTTAATTATCATGTAAGATTATTATGTTAATACACTGAATATTACATTCTAAATGTTTCAAGCAAGTTATGCGCTTTAAGGGACTTATGAAGCGAGTTACCTCTCCTTATGATGAACAAACTAAAAAAATTCTCAATTACAAATATAATGGACAAGATGACTTGGAGACTCACTTAGCACGTATGCGAAGGATGTGGATGAACGTAAAGGATCGAAAGCGAGGACCCTCCATATCATACGCAATTTACACTCTATCCCGTTCACTTCCAAGGGAGTGGAGGGAACTAGCCGAACGGTTGTACAAGGAGATGGAAAACTAACAAGCGGAATTCGAATGTAGTTACTTTCTTTTTTAATTCAATTTACTCACGATGTGGATGACAAGTGATACGAGAACACCAGGGGAAAAGAGAGCAGCAACCCATAGAGAAAAGCTTCAAATGGATATTGAAGAGAAAATCAGGCAGGAAGAGGAACCCGAGGAGGTGGATCCTGAAGGGGACCCCGAGGAAGAAGAGGAACCCGTGGAGGAGGATCCCGAAGATGACCCAGGAGTAGATTTTATCGAGTAGTTCTAAAGGATAAATTTTATTTTTTTGGATCAGTAAAACCGATTTAAATGTTGGGACTGGCCCTTTTCCTATTATCACTATCTAATTGCAGTTTCTTTTCTCGCCATTGTTTATTCTACAGAGGTAAGAAAAAGAAGAAGAAGAAGAAGAAGAAGAAGAATAAAGAAGCAAGAAGAAGAAGAAGAATAAAGAAGCAAGAAGAAGAAGAAGAATAAAGAAGCAAGAAGGAAGAAGAAGAATAAAGAAGCAAGAAGGAAGAAGAAGAAGGAAGAAGCAGAAGAAGCAAGAAGAAGAAGAAGAAAGGCTAGGAGAGTGAACTACTCTTTACCCACTGTAGGGTATTTAATATTTAACCACTAAATACCTTTAGTGGGGTAAGTTAACATTTTTACCACATGTATTTACCTTTGATGGGTGTCATACACAAATTATACTCATGCAGACAAGGAGTGACGTGCAGTTTAGGCTCATGCTTCATGGAGCGATATTCTTACTTGAATGGTTTATGCATAATATCGTTTCAAGAATTTCCCATTTATGAGGCAAATCCTCACGTCATCCTCAATTTTTGGAGGAGCATCTTCTAATATGGTGATGTGATTCACAATCACCACTCTATCGTTGAGTTCTTGGCTTTTAAGATCAACACAAAGTCTCATCCGACCATCTCTTCTTTCAATTTGAGATGTTTTCATGATGGCACTATCATTTGTGATGTATCAATCTCTGATCATTTGAGTGATTTTCCTTTGCAGGGTTGTTTCCACATCTTGAGAAGTTGAAGGTCGAATACTGTAAGTATTGACAAAGTTTGATTAAGCCACTTTCTCCATCATTTTTATCATCCTGAGTGCGGATGATTGTTTGCATCTTCCTTGTTAGAACTTCTCCACATGACACAATCAAAGTGGTTTGCATTTCATTCGAGATGGGTACAAACTACGAAGTTTATGGGAGTTTGAAGGCTTGATGATTCCCATTCTTCGACAAACATTTCTTTTTATTGGCCCAAGTCTTTCAAAGATTGATCCTGGCTTTCGTCATGTTTCTCCTTTGTGTGGCCCTAATCTTTCAAAGATGGAGACCCATTTCATTTTATCACCACTCTCGTTGAACACATCTTCCATTGACAAGACTTTTCCTTCATAAAAATGGTTTGCATTTGCCTTTCTGATAGCTATATGCGAACTGGAACTTGCGGGATATGTCTCAGGCCAGGCTTTGCACTCATCATTCTTTGAGTGGCATTGATTCCACGGTCCAATTGTTTTGTGGTTTCATGAGGCGAACCCTCCCTTTGACATGGAACTTTCTTGTGGATCATATCCAGCTTTGACCAGGAATTTGATGGTTTGAGGACTATAAGACCCGATAATCATCGCTTCTGATACTTCTTCATGTTCTGTCCTAGCTCATCGAATGGGACGTGTAAAGCCTTCGAAAGGTTGTGAAGAAGGACTCTCATCATAAAGTTTGGTCAGAGGCAATGTCAATCCTTCTAATGCTTGCTATTTTTTAAGAACTTGTTTGCCTTTATCGACGTGAGATGGAGGCCGTTCTCTTTCACCCTTCTCAACTTGTTCGTCCTTACTTGCACTTTTGTTGGTCTTAGTTATGTCTGCATCTTGAAAGTAGTTCTTAGCATCGACAAGATAAGATTCTGTTGGAAAAAAGGGTGCCCGGATCTATTCGAGATGATTTTTTAAATACATATTTAAATTAAACAAATAATTACTAACATGAATTAATCCTAAATTAATTCAACATAATAATTAAACAACATGTGTACACATAATTCACGTAAATCCTAAACATGCGCGGAACTAGGAGTTACGGGATTACTAACCTCTTGTAGAGACAAGCTTTGAGACGATGGATCAACCCAAGAGCCTTCTCAAATATATCCCCAAGTCCACGAACGTAACCCGGTGGGAGAATTTGCACGAACGATTTTAATGGGAGAGAAATTAAATATTTTGCTACCACCTTTGTGGATTTCTAATATTTTCAACACATGGAATTGCACTTGGGAATGAAAAATTCATCCCCTACATATAGGAGTGAGGGGGTCGAATTTTTAGGTCAAAAATATAAGGAAGAAAATCTTTTCTTGGTCTCCAAGAAATCTTGAATATATCTCCTATATTCTTTTCTCCTTAATTAAATTTTCCATAAAAATCTCTTCCCCTTTTTATCCTATTATTTTCGAAAATAACAAGATTAAAGGAGTCAAGATTTGACTTCTTGAATTTATGGGATAATTATGTATTCCTACAATAATTATCCCTTTCCATAAAATATCTACAAGAAAATCAAGACAATCTTTCCTTCCTCTTATCCACATATTTTTCGAAAATATAAGCATGGAAATATAGCAAAATATTTTCTTCTCTCTTTCATTAATTGGACTTTATTTTGAGCTATTTGAGGGGCCTTTAAGAGAATAAAATTGGACCTTCAATGGACTATGAAGCTTTAATATTTTGGGCCAAATATTATTCAAGTCCATTAATATTAATTTATTCCACTATAAAATTAATATTGAACTATCCATCTTAACCCATATTACGATTTCACATATAACATGGCTCCCGGTCATTATTTCCCGCATTTAAGATTATATTAGTCCATTAATTAATTAAGCCACTGAACAAGCTTTATATTAATTAATATCTTTGTCCTTGGAGTAAAGACAGCTCAACATTATTATCCATACCGGAAATAAATTTTCACTTGCAAGATTTGGTATGATAAAGGTTCTGAGCCCACCAAGGGGACAAATCAAGCAAGACGTACTTGCACGCGATTCTCCGTATTAAATGTCAGCAATCGTCATGTAATTAATAATATTGCCCAAGATATAAGGTATCGAATCGCATTGACTCTCTTCCCATCATAAATCAAAGCAATAGTTATTAATTTCACACGATCCTATTTAAGGGACGTAGATTAAGAAATAACGCACCACTTAGGTCTAATTCTTGTATATTCAGTACCAAAAAATTTGTCCTCCTGTAGGTCCTCATTCAACGCACCTAAATGCGCTAGTGTGATCCCTTGGTCAAGACAAGTCAATCTGGTCTCACACTTTAACCGTTCATGATGGTTCGTTCATTTCCATCTGGGTTGTGAATTTGTACTTAATTACGAGGGCTGTTAATTTGATCTTCAGTGATTGGGTATCACCAAATTAACTACAACATAATACGTATTGTCTTATTGAACGGGTTTGCAATAAACATATATAACATTCATTCATATTTAATGCAACAGTGATTAAATAATTTATTTCAGTAAATAAATAAGAAAATTCAGTTTGGTTATACAAAGTAAAAGCATACTTTTCAGTATAACCCCAATAGATTCGGCTTCAGTGAAGGGTTTAGCGTCGCCAAACACCCTTTTTATGTGGCCATCTTTAAAGTACTTGAAGCATTGGTGCAACGTTGAGGGTATAACACCATTCTCATGCAACCATGGACGTCCTACAAGCATGTTGTAAGATGTTCTTGCATCTATCACGTGGAACAACACTGTTGAAGTCAGATCATCAATTAAAAAATCTAGCATTATCGTGTCAATCGCTCTTTGACCCTCTTGGTTGAACCCTTAGATAATCAGAGTGCTATTTCCGAGCTTATTTGTTGGTACACCAAACTTCTTCATCATTCTTAGAGGTAGTATGTTTACTCCTGAACCTCCATCGATCAGCATTCGATTCACTTTATGCTCCTGAATATAGCCGGTTACGAACAACGGATGATTGTGGGGTTGTGAGCCGAGTAGAAAATTATCTTTAGTGAAAGTCATTGCCAAGGCACAACTGTTATCTTCATCATAAGATTTCTCTCAGGATATAGAAATTTCATCGTTATTGCCACTCACTATATGACATTAAATGCTATCATATGCACAATCATCATCTTTAATAGTGACTAAGTTCGCCTTTGATTCATCCTCTAAGACAATTGTGTCTTGCTCGACCAGTGCATAACTTTATCTTTGAAGACAGAGAAGTCTAGAATTGGATGACCCACGAGTCTGTGATACTTACAGTACTTCATGTCATTGGTACATCCAGCTTCTTCCGGTCGCTTCATTTCTGGCAAGTCGATGAGCTTTTTATTTATCAAGTCATTGAATATCCCTACAACGTTGGAATCTAGGATCGGGTATTCTCTTTGATGCATTTCTTTCAAGGTTCTTCTTCTTTACTCCCCCCCCCTTCGTGGGCAACATCTGTCCCCTTGTCAGCTCGATCTTCTTTGCTTTTATATCAAGCAGTCCTTGCATTTGTCCGCATTGATTCTTTATTTGGCGTCTTGGCTTTTTTGAAAATTCTTGCTATTTTTAAACCTTTGAGGTACCTGAATTGGCGGTCCATCGGCTCCAGTTGCAGTCATGCTGAGCTTCATGTCATGAGCTCTTGTAGCTAACTCTTCGAAGGTCTTCGGCCGTATACCTTGAATAATGTAAAGGACCTTGGATGCACATTTCAATTGCAGAAGTCTCAGTTAGCCGGTTTTTGCAATTCAAGCTCAAATTCCTTCATCGATTAATATAAATCGATCACACAGTCCTCTTTCCACTGGAGAGTGTTGGTTAATTTAACCATGCTAATAGTTCTCCTTGTGTTGTATAAGCGATTCAGGAATTCCCTTGCCATCGAATTGTTGGAACTTTCGAGGTTGGTATCCAGCTGGCATTTTCTTTCAAGGAACTGACAAACTGTTTGGCCAAGTGATCACCATATGTTCATGCATTGTTGCACGTTTCAACAAAGTGAGCCACGTGCTGCTTCGAAATTCCCTTTTCTCGAATTGTTGGAACTTTTGAGGTTGGTATCCAGTTGGCATCTTCAAGCTATCAATTCTCTTAGTATACGGCTTGGTGTAGGTGAAGTGTTGGGAAATTTTATAGTTTTGATAAAAGTTCCAAAACAGTTGTAATAGGACCAGTCAGACCTGTTAGCAGACTGATGATCTAGAAATCTGGTTAAGTTGTCCAGTTGATAATTGTTGTATAGAGCAACTTATGTAATAATATAGGCCACATATTGAAGGCAAACTCAATATGTATCAGGTTAGTCTTAAAACCAGGTACGTGTCAGAAGATCAGAAGATCGAAGTATAGAAGACAAGAGAAACTGATTGATCAGTTTCCATCAAGACCAGAATCAACCTGAAGACAAAGACTTAATAAATTTTAGAAGAATCAAGACCTGATGACCAGCTATGAAAGACGTATCAAGAGAGTCACAAGATGTGCTAAGACAACTTGTTCTGATGACTCAAGGAGGTAGAACTGATCAGTACGATACTGATCAGGTCAGTTCATATTAGGTGACATACGAGTGTTAACCTAAGACATTTAAATCGATCAGACATTCAGAACTAACAAGATTGAAGCCTGACGAGCGCCGAATTAGTGTACTTATCAACCAAAGAGAGATCGACGTGTATGTACGGAACTGATAAAGACGGGATGTGAAGCTTCAGTGTTCAACGGCTAGAAAGGACAAGTTAGTACGCATTTGGTCATGCCGTCTCTGAACACATCAAATCAACCCTACAAACCTACCTTAAATAGACCGAAATTTGAATTGCTCTCCAATGGCTAATTCGATTTTGTGCCAATAAATATAGGATCAACCTTCAGAGTAAGGTGGCGGAAATTATACTCAAGCTCAAGCTACAAGCAATTTTCGCACGAAGAACACCAAGAACCCAAGAAATATTCTAAGTGTTCATCCCATATTTTCTTAGCAAGAGTTTTTATCCTTTAGCTTTAGGCTATTTAAGTACTAGGATAGAATTCCAGTTGGAAACCATACAAATCTTACCCCAAACCGAGTGTTAGGTTAAGTTTGTTAGTAAGATTTCAAGCTAGGGTTTCTAGTCTTGATTTCTGGGATCAGTTGAGGGAGAGCT
This sequence comes from Stenogyne calaminthoides, assembly GCA_037126765.1. NCBI lineage: Eukaryota > Viridiplantae > Streptophyta > Magnoliopsida > Lamiales > Lamiaceae > Stenogyne > Stenogyne calaminthoides. The sequence goes on along the minus strand of JBBCBC010000024.1, from coordinate 17,576,064 downwards.
CTATAAATATTTGTTTGTATAGTGTTTGACTAACACATTAAACTAAGTCAGTTTGGTAGTGAGTTCCCCTGCTGATAGGGAAGAGTGGACGTAGGAGAAGTTGTCCGAACCACTATAAATCTTGTGTGTTTACCTGCTTTACACTATATGCACACTATTGATTTGATAAACAGCCATGCATTCCTAAGTAGAGATCAGTCTAGCATCAAGCTGTTGATATGATCAATTGGACACTTTGGCAATTGATCTGATCAGAAAACCTTAGGACTATTTTCTATAAACTGGTTTTTCACATGGGTTAACTTAAAGCTTACACACAATCAATTAAGCTGATAGACACCAAACTGATCAGCTCACAAGCGATCAGTAGGTTGGATATCAGTCTGAACTGATCACCTGCACTCTATATCAATAAACATGCAAATCACACTGATCACAAGAAAAAATTTCAGAAGTCTATTCACCCCTTCCCTCTAGACTTCTGCCTCACTAAAGCATGAAGGATGTCTTAGAGCCTTCTTTGTACTCCCTTTTTACCGTTCCCAAGATGAATTCCCTGAGCTGGCGCATATCGATTCCTCCATCGGAAGAAACCAACATCTCTTTCTTTGTTTGTTTAGTTTCTCTAGCTTGATATTTGGTTGAATTTTCAGCATATTCTTGCTCTTCAGCCTTCTTTTCTTTTGTTTGGCTTGCCTCACCACCATTGAGGGCTATTTGGAAGTCTTTATTTTGGACTTTCGTTGCAATTCTCTCAATAACCTTGATCAAGTTGGCAAGTTGCTCCTCAATAGTCGTAGCACCCACCATCATAACTGATGTTGTGCTTAAGTTTGAAGAAGATCTTGACAATGATCGAGGAGTGGAGTCCCTTGATTCATCTTCGTCACTTTCAGCAATATGACGAGATCTGTTTGCAGTATTTCTAACCGAAGGATTAGCTCCGTAAGAGGTCTCGAAGCTTAATCTTCTGGACATGCTCAGAGTAACAACATTGGCTTCCTTAGTGTCTGAAGGACCGAACATGATGTAGAAGATCTTACGAGAAGACATGTCGATGATCTTGAAGCTTTTCTTTGAAAGAGAAGAGATGAGAGGTAGAGCAGTCCCACTGGGTATGCCAAATTAGTAATTACAGTTCTCGTGAATTTAATATAAAAATACGGAAAAATGTTTACAACTTATATCTTCGAATTGAATGTTGAATTTTAGAGGGTTCAATCTCTAATTTGTTCCTCTGAATTCTTTTCTTCGTTGACTTTGACCTTGACTTGGATGGACTTGTTGAGAAATCCTTGTCTTGATTTTATCTGGGGATTTGAAGTTGGGATTTGAAATGTTGATCCAAGAGTTGGACGTCTTGTTTTGGATCGAAAGTGGCTTTTGAAGACTTTCTGGACAAACGTCTTTGAGTTTGTTGAAGATCGTCTTTGAACCATCACTCACCTCTTTAATCACTCTATTTCAAAATACTCAATTTATATACAATTAATAATTTATGGTATCTTATATTATTCAATTCTAATTTGAACCATTAGTTTTATTAGGATTAATCTTGACCTCTCAATAAATTTTGTTGAGTACAAAAATTCTAACCCTATTTATAACTTTTGTGATGTAAAATAATATTACATGATTAATTTTATTTTGGATTATATATTTCAAATATTTATTTAATTTAATTTATCTAATTTACTTATAATCATATTTTTATGTTAAATTACAAATAATATGGATTATTAAATGTAATATATTTTTAATTGTGTATCATGTTGTTTCTTAAAAAAAATTAATATTAATTTTTATATAATATAATATTATTTTCAATCACTTAATAAGCGTGATTATACCCCAGTATGATCATATTGACTCATATCGAAAGAACTTAAAGAAAAAGGTTATATATGTGTCAACATTAATATTATATATGTATTAATAAAAAAAAAGTTAACCGCTTAAAAATGTTTAAAAAGTACTCGTATAAAATATTTCATAGACCAGGATCTGTGAAATATGATCAGTTAGAAGGAGAACAGATAAGAACAGAGGGTGCTTCGTTTTATTCATACAAAACAACTTCCTCTTTACAGTAACGTCTTTGTGTTCATATAATAACACGATTTTCAATACCTTACATTTGTTACTATAAAGATAAATATGTGTACTAAAAATGGCAAGCACGTGTCACTTATTCTTACAGTAACACATGTTCACCCTTATAGTAACAAATAATTTGGAGTGAGTTCTCCTGGTTTACTTTTGAGTGAATTTTTAGGGAACTTCTTTTAACACTCATACAAAACATCTCACGGTCCATTGATCTATGAAATATGATCCAGTTAGAGGGAGAGACGAAAAAAAGAAACTTATGGGAAATCGAATTAAACTAAGGGAGTGTCATTTTAGTCTAACAGTAACACATCTTTTTCTTTACAGTAACAACTTTTTATTCATATAGTAACAAAATTTTTGATATTATTATAAGAACAAATATAGTAAATTCCCCTATATAAATATTCTATATAGGAATAATCTCTATATAATAATAAAAAGGCTAAATCTTGTATGCATCCAGGTGCACAGTCACTCATAATGCATTTTAGAACTATGCAACTTGTTATACTAAAATGTGCAACTTGTTTACACTGAACCGTGCAACTATTAATATGGAAAAACAATAGCACGATTCAGTGTAAACAAGTTGCATCGTTCAGTTTAACAAGTTACATAGTTCTAAAATATATTATGAGTATACGGTACACCTGGATGCACATGAGACTAAAAAAATCATGGTCCTTACTCGGGACTAGTTATATTTAGAAACAAACTCCACATTGTAATAAGTCTTATTTTTTATTATTCCATCTTAAAGATTTATGCCTTCATATAGAAATAAATAAAATTATTTAATAAAAATCATTACAATAAGTTTCAGATGAGCTAAAATATTTATCTATTGTCGATTGTGATAACATCTTAATTGTATGACTTGTCACTACTTTCCTTCAACTTGTGTGTACGTAATAAATCGTATGTGCTTTATAATGTATGGCTTAATCAAATTTATATTAGTTAGTTACATGAATTTGTTAATGAATTTACATACATGTAACATAAATATATTATATTGAATATTATTTTTTTTTAAAAAAAAATTTCTATACAAAACTCTATTTAGTAATAACCTTTTTATAATAATAGTTTTTTTCCAGTTCAGACAGTATGAATGTATGGATCTTATAATATATGTGTATAGAAAAGGGTAAGTATGAGTAACACATATTTGTTCTTATAGATTCACATGTTTGCTCCTATAGTAACACGAACTTCAGAGCGAGTTTTTCTATTTTATCTTTATGTAATTTTTTTTGAAAAAATTCGTTTGATGTGATTCAACCCATATGTGAATTTTTAGCCTCTTCCCAAATTTCACTAATACTTCACATAAATATTTTACAGGAGTGTCACTTCGTGATAAAAGAATTTTAAGGTTAAAATAGCTTTATTCAAATATGTAGCTATGTTTTTCTCTTGTGCATGACCAATAAAGAATATGGAGCTCCAGGGACGGAGCGAGGAAAGGTACAGAGGGAGCACTGGGCCCTGAGATTTTGAAAAAATTTAAGAATATTTTTAGTAATTTCACATTATATATAGAATAAAAAATATTTAATCACAGATTAAGAAAAGTTGTTTTATAGGGGGTAGTAAGTGTGTATAGGGGAGTAATAAGTGTGTATTGTAAGGGTAATAAGTGTCAATATTTTTGTGTGCAAAGTGTTATGGGACTGACCAAAAAGGAGAGTTTGTTAAGTCTTCTGGGACGGACGGAGTATATGTTTGAGCAAATCTGAGTTGTTCCACTTTGTTGGTCCCGATTCTAAAAACCCATGAGTGCGGAAAATACCATGTAATGCATATAAAACAGGGGTAAGGGCAGAGTGATTCCAATTTTCCTTTTTTTTTGCTTTTAAGAACGATGTGTGTTTTGCTTAATCGAATGCATATGGCAAGTAAGAACATAAAGCAGTAAAGAACACACAATTTTATAGTGGTTCGGAGTCCAACTCCTACATCCACTCTTCCCTATCATCAGAGGCACCAACTTAACCAACTGGACTTAGTTTAACGTGTTAGTCCAACACCCAACAGATGTTTACCGAGTTCACACTCAATCGGGACTTATCTCCCTCACGGGATTGCCTACCCTCCCTTTCGGTATTGCTAGATGTTTACCGAGTTCTCACTCAAACGGGACTTACCACCCTCACGGGATCGCCTACCCTCCCTTTCGGGATTGCTAGATGTTTACCGAGTTCACACTCACCTACAAACTTAACCTATCAAACTGATTTGGGTAAGGTTTGTTTGGTTTCCAACTAGGTTGAGATTTTCCCTTACATTTGTTTAACCTCAATGCTAAGGATGGAAAAATCTCTCTAAGCTTAGGATATTACATTTGTGCTTAGATCTAGGGTAGAACACTCTTGAATATATGCGTGTATTTCTTGCTCAGTGTTCTATGGTGGAAATGCTAGAAGATTTGGCTCTGTAGCTTCAATGGTGTTTTCACGCATTTCTCCACATTCTCCACACGAATAATGAAGGAAGAACTTGTATTTATAGTGTGGATTTGAATGTTACCGTTGGATGGAGTCACATTCAAATCCATACTATTCTCGTAGCTTCTTCTGCCTTTTTTTCAGCTTGTTGTCTTCCTCTCGATTGGTCCACGCGTCGGAATCTAAATTGGCTATAATCTTGAGGATCTTCGAGTCTTCGTTTCTCTCGAGTCTTGAGATTCTTTGATTCAAGACTTCTTTTCACGGACCTTGTCTCGATCAGGCATACCGACACTCGAAGTTAACCGAGTTCAAATCTTGACTTCGCATAATCGACCCTCAAGTCACTAAAGATTCGAGCTAACGATCATTAGTAGCGTTCGATTCTCGATGAACATGACTTGGATGACTTCTCTTACGATTTCTTCTCCTTTGATCCGTATGCAGATTACGGTTTCGATATCGATTTCTTCTCTCTGATCGATCGAATCACATGATCAAATAAGTAAGATCGGTCAGCATATCGGTTTTATCGCGTCCAGTTAGTACATTAGGTTAGCATATCATGTTAGCTTATCTGATCTCGATCACGTCTGATCTCAATCAGTCTCATCTGCTCCTCTTCTGATCTGCAACCTCCTCTTCTGATCTGGTCATTTGATCTGGTCACCGATCGAATGCTTCGCGATTCTTCCGATCGGTGGCTTAGCTTTTTCTTTTCTTCGATTTTGCCAAACTCATCGATTAACTCCGAACTCCTCTTACTCATCCGATCTCGATCTAAATCTCTTGACCTAAATCGATCTCGATCATCTTCATCTGATTTCGTGAGTTCCCCCTCAACTTGTTCTCTCGTTCCCCCTCAACTTGTTATCTGTAGATTAGCTTCAAAAATACAAGTGATAATGTTTTGGCATAATTCATCAAAACTAAAATATCCCAACACACTTGAACTTGATAATCAACTAGAAAATTTTATTATTAATGTGCGTTTATATTAAAATTTCTCTACAATTGCTAAAATAGCAGGTCTTGCTCAAAATATGATTGCTACAAAAGATCATATTGTATTCTAGCTAGATTATTCACTTGTTAAGTAATCGTTGATCCTACTCATTGTCACAATTACCGTGGAAAAATCATTACAGCAGTCAAATTCATCAAGAGTTCGCTACTTAACGGATTGGAGATAAATTTTTGAATGATTGTTTAATAGTATACATAAATATTTTTTAAAAAGATAGTAACAAAACTATCATGCAACGTTTCCAAAAGAAGAAGAGTCGAAAAGGTATGTTATTAGATGTATTAAAATTTTATTTTTAAATGTGTATATAATTACGTTTAACATTTTGATTATATAAATATATGTATTGATTTATGTTTCTATTTTAAACTTATATTTTATTGGGGAATGGTTCTCATGTGCACCAGGTGCATCGTGCACTCCACAATATATTTTAGAACCATGCAACTTGTTGCACAAAAATATGCAATTAATCTATACTGAAACGTGTAATTTATTTTCCATATTAATAGTTGCACGGTTCAGTATAAACAAGTTGCATATTTAAGTGAAACAAGTTGCATGATTCTAAAATACATTATGGAGTGCACGGTGCACTTGATGCATATAAAACTTAGTCTTAATTGGGCCCCTCTGCACAAAAATCCTTGCTCCGCCACTATAGAGCTCACTATCTAGTAGAATTTGGAATGGAAACTTACCGTTTGGTATTACACCAAAAAATATTTTACTACTAATTACAAAGTGGGACACATTTTCACTAGTTTACCCCTATATTTTAATGTTATTCAATCTCAAATTATCACGTGGGTCTTCCTTCTATAGCAGGTAATTTTGGACCTATATTTTTTTTGGCGTTATTCAAGTGCTAATCTGGTGATAAATTTAGTATGAGAGAGAGAGAAATTCAGAAAGAGAGGATTTGAAATGTTAGAGACGCGAGAGAAAAAGAGAAATGCCCGGTGATAATTTTTTTGGCAAATGGGGGTATTACACACAAATTTGCACCTCCATAATAATTAGACTTGAAGTGGGTTAAGGAATTCCCATTCCCGTAGGAATCAACTCAACCCAAACGGAGCCAAAAATACCCAATGGGGCTGGAATGGAGAAATTTTATTTCTTATTATTTTGGCGGGAACAGAACACTTCAAAAATTTATAATTAATTTTATTATATTACTTAATGTTAGGCCCGGTGAAAAACCCATTTTGCGCGTGCGGAAGCAAAACATTAAGTTCGATGCATATAAAAACAGGGGTGAGGGCAGAGTGATTACATATTTTTTCAGTTTTAGGCTCATGTGTTGTGTTTTGCTTATAATCGAATGCATATGACAAGTATAAACATAAAGCAGTAAATTAACACAGCAATATATAGTGGTTCGGACAACCAGTCCTACATCCACTCTCCCTCTCTAGGGAAATTCCTTCAACGGGACTTATCACCCTCCACGGGATTGCCTATAGATATTTACCGAGCTCACACTCGAACTGGACTTATAACCCTCTCTCGGGTTCGCCTCGGGACTTATCACCCTCCACGGGATTGCCTACAGATGTTTAACGAGTTCACACTCCAACGGGACTTATCACCCTCACTCGGGATTGCCTAACAACTACCTCACTTCACCATGGGGTTTGGTTTTGGTGTTGTCTCCAACTATGGTGAGATTTTCCCTTACAATGATTTAGCCTCAATGCTAAGGTTGGGAAAATCTCTCTAAGCTTAAGATACATCGTGGGTTGCTTAGGTTGGGTTCTAGAACACTCTTTTAATATATTTGTATATCTATAGACTTGTGTTCTAGGGTGGGAAAGCTTAACTCTCTTTGGCTCTGTAGCATCGTTGCTATCTTCTCATTTCCGCTTTTCACACTTGATAATGAAGGAAGAACTTGTATTTATAGTGTGGATTTGAATGTTACCGTTGGAGAGAATCACATTCAAATCCATACTATTCTCTATGGGGTTCTCGCAGCCTTTTCCAGTCCGGTTGTCTTCCTCTCATTGGTCCACGCCGGTGATCTTAACGGCTTATATTCCTCGATTCCTCGCCTTGAATCATTCAGATTCTCTCGAGTCTTCGATCCGATCGAGCCTTCAGTCTATCCGAGCCTTGGTGACTTCTCTTGATCGGACCTTGTCCGATCGGGTATCTTCGACACTCAGTCGACCGAGTTCGATTCTTCCGACTTCGAGACATCCCGACTCAGTCACTAAGATCGAGCTAACCGATCATCAAGAGTATTCGATTCTCGATGAACATGACTTGAATGACTTCTCTTGATGACTTCTTTTTGATCCGGTATGCAGATTTACGGTTTTCGATATCTGGTTTCTTCTACCGATCCGATCAAATCACATGATCGATCGGTAAAGATAGCATCGATTCACATATCGGTTTATCCGCATCGATTAGTTCATCGACATCATATTAGGTTAGCATATCGAGGTTAACACATCCGGTCTCAATCACGTCCGATCTTGACCATCCGCTCATCTTCATATCCGATCTCGATCACGCCCCGATCTTGATCGGTCTCATCCGCTCCTCTTCTCGATCAGAACCTTCTCTCGATCTTCCGATCAGTTCGTTTCGGCCATCCGATCTTCCGATCACCGGGCTTAGCTTATCTTTTCTTCGATTTTGCCTACTCATCGATTAACTTTCGGAACTCATCTAACTCATCCGATCTCGATCGGTCTCAAATACGATTTCGTGAGTTCCCCCTCAACTTGTTCTTTCGTTCCCCCTCAACTTGTTATCTGTAGATTAGCTTCAATAACACAAGTTGATAATGTTTTGGCATAATTCATCAAAACTAAAATATCCCAACACTTAACATAAGTGGTGTATTTATGATTATTTTTAATTGTAGCTGTTACTTAATTTCCTTTATATCAGTATAATTTTTGTTATATATTTTTAATTAAATTTTGTAATTTAATTAAAAAACTTGTATGGATAAATAGTAATAATACAAGAGTAGGTTTTATGTGAAAGTTTTTATGTGTGAAAAATTTGTATTTCTCAAATCCTATAAAATGCGGCTGGGTGAGCTTGGTAGCATCGGCTCTTGTAGTCCAGTGGTCGGTAGCAGCTTTACCTATTTGTTGGTTCTGGGTTTGATTCCTGATCATGGTGATTTTTTTAATTATTTTTCAGTATGTCAAGCAAGAAATTAAAAAAAATAACATTTTCTTTGGAAGTCAGCGTTTTCTTTTTCTGTACATCAAAAAAATTAAAAAATCACCTCTTGTTTAGAATTGAACTCTGGTCACAAAAATAATTTACAAGTAAATTCACCACCATGACACATTAAATATTCATTAAATTAATTTTTTACTAATTTATTTACCTTGGTAATCATACATTATTGTCAACATAAGTTTGAAGGGTACATACAACACTGAAACAGTATTACAAACAAAATGTAACAGTATAATATGTAAAAATATAAAAGTATTATATCCAAATATAAGAAAATTTTAAAATTTTGAAGTGTATTAAATGCATAGTTGAAGCAGTATTAAAATTCATAATCAACAATTATTAATGCCTTTAACTTTGATTTCAAATAAGAAAGTGAAGCAGCATTACAAGAAAAACATAATAGTATTACAAACAAAACATAATGAAATTATAATCTATACATAAGAAAAATTAAGGTAAGTTATGAAAATTATTTAATCAAAACGGAATAGTATTACATGCAAAAAGCAACAAATATTACAATAAAAAATACAATTTTAAATGTATTATATGTACAATTTTCAAATAGAAGTAATAATAAAAACATATTTCTTTATATATTTGAATCCGCTAAATAACAAGAGTTACCTCTATTTTTATTTATCATTCGATCCTGAATTATAATATATCACTAATTAAACATATTTATTTAATTGAAATAAATACAAACGATATATAATATATAAAACATCAATTCTAAAAAATAAAATATTACAGTATAGTGGTTAGTATTTGTACTTGTGTGTTTGTTGACCCGGTTCTTGGGCCTTTGAATCAGCGCAAATAGTCACCAAGCAGCCAAGCCGCGCATGCCACCCATATTGGGCTAAGACTCCTATTAGCCCAAATTTAAATATTTTCACATATAAATTTTTTTACATAAGACTTTTTTCAATAATATAAAGATATCCTGTAAAAAAATAATAATAATAATATAAAGATAAGTGAGGATAGTGGAAAATAATCGTCTTTTACTTTACAACTCTCCATCTTCCACCCCTACCAATTGACATCCCTATTAGTAATAGAAAAAAAATGTATTTATTAGTAGGTGGATCTTTAAAATTGTATCCATTAGGAATTCTTTTTTAATAATTATAAAATATATTTAATGAAATAGCAAAGTTTTGGAAAATATTACGAGTAATAAAAATGACAACCAACAAGAATTATATCGATCGATTTCATTGAGTACTTCATGACGATTATTTGGCAACAATTTTATTTGGCAATCTAATGATTCATGCCACAGACTTATCTAGTTAATTATTGCCACTACTTTTATGCATTTGCATATAATTTGTTATTAAAAAAAAGACAGTTTTTGGTCTTACTCATTTTCATATAATTATTTTTTTTAAAGCCAATTTTTGGTCTTACTCGATTAACAAATGCTAATTAGTCACTTGTCTATCTTACTTTATTACGATGAAAATGTTTGGTCGTGACAAAAAATAAAATGCGCAGAATTTTTCTCGCAAATGATTAGAAAATATTCATAATAAAAATCCAAAAAATTTAAATATGCAATTTTTTTGGAACACAAATATGCTACTTAAATTTCCACAAATTGTAGTCGTATATATTAAGAAGTGGCGATAGAAGATAATATCAATCTACGTATACACAAACAATTATACACACGCAATTTTAATATGAAGCTAAATACTTAATTTTTTAAGAAGTTCAATATCAACATATAACAATGTACAAATCCTCAATTAAGCACCATAATATTACTAGAGATAACCTCATTTTAAAATAAGAAAACGAATATTAGAAATAGTGGCATAACAAGATTATAGTTTTGTATTAAGGAGGGGTGTGATAGATGAGCCTCTTATCTATCATACCCCTCCTTAAAAATCAATTTATCATTTCAATTATTAATACAAAACTCGCTCACAAAAATGCGTGCAAACAATAAACCCATCTTCAAATTCGGGGGAGAGGGAGTATTAATTTTCAAACTTATGCTTGTATTTATTTCAAATATATTATTTGACTATTTGATTATTGAAATAGATTCCACATCTACATTCAAGCGATTACATCCAAGTTTAATTAATGTCTTACCCTAAAAAAATATTTTTATTTTGGTAAATTAGTTTTAAAAAATAGTTGATTCACCTATATTGTTTTAAAATTGATAAATCCAACTTTTCTGTTCAATTTTAGAATGTAGTAATTTTACTTTGTCCATCCAATTTTAATATATATGTCTAAAAATAAAAATAATACTTTATTATCATCCTTTAAATCATCACTTATTTACTCAAATATGTTATTCACTTTAGAGTTGGTATGTTGTGAAACTTGTTCACCGTGAAACTGATTCTTTTTTTTACAGGCATACTCTTTAGTAATATAAGTCACACCCTTAAGTTATCACTACGATACTCTCTGCTATAATATAAGTCACACCCTTCACTTTTATAAGTAATACCCTTTATAGTAAAAAGTCACACCCTTTATAATAAAAAGTCACACTCTTTAGTAATATAAGTCACACTCCTTAACCAGTTTCACCATGAAACTTGTTCACCCTATACTCTGTCTTCACTTGTATTATATACAAATACTTTAATTAAAATGCTTAATTACAAATAAAATCACTAATTTTTACTTAATTGTAATTTAATCTAAATATTTGAATAATTGTGAATAAATTATCACTTTTAAATATTATTGCAAGTTAAACTTATAACCAACCTTTTTTTTTGTCTGGATCTAACTTGGCCAATCAATATAGTCACTTTTTAATTCAAATCTCGTCATTTTGCATAACAAAAATTCTATTGGGATTGTCACGTAAGGGAAACGGGCACAAAGAAGACCGTCCATAAGCCTAATTTGCAATAATATTTAAAAGTGAAAATTTATTTATAATAACTTAAAAGCTTAAATTAGACTACAATTGAGTTTAAGTGGCGACTTTATATACGATTAAACCTATTTAAAAATAAAACCTAAAATACCTCATAATATCCTCCAACACATTTACTTTATACATAAACAATTAATATTGTTAAGTAGCCCATTTGTAAAATCCAAGCCATAATACATTGAATATTTTAATTTAAAAAGTCAATCAGTACCATTATTTCGCGAAACTAAAATGGGGGAAATTATTAAATGAATGAATACCCAAAGTAGTGCAAATATTTAAGTATAAATTTGGTGCCTTCATTTTCATTGTACTAAAATGTGATTAGGTTCATATTATAAATTTTAAGGTAAAAAAACTCTCAATTTAAGGATATATTTCCCAAAAATTTACTCCAATATATTAAAGTTAATGAAAATGAACAAAGCTTAAAAATTATGAGAGTTTAATGTGATTAGTACGTATATATATATTATATAGATTGATTAATGAATTTTTTTATCAACTTAGTTATAATTCAATTATTATATTTTTCCACAATACTTTCTCTACTTCAATGAAATAAATTATATTCATTTGGAAAGGCATCAATCAAAATTACTAATTATATTCTTTCATTAACTTTTTTTCTTTTAGGAATTATATAATATTTCCTAATTATACATCAAATTCCTATCCCTCCATTTAAAAGTTTGATTTGTAATGGATTATGGATACACTCCAGTTTTTACATTGAGGATCATGGTAAATCACAACATATAGTATTAGTTTATAATGTAAATAGTTTTCTCTAGTTGATTTCTCCCTATAACATATTGATTAGGTATTTACATGTATAACTCCAGCCCTTTTTTATCACATTATCAATCTTACTAAAATAACCTCTATTGGTTAAATTAAATTAAAATAAACACTAAAGTAAATAATACAATAAAAGAATTTATGATCGAATATTTTTTTGCCTTCTATGCTACATTTAAGATAATCTTTTTTTGAATTGAAACTAAATACTAAATATGAATTAAATTAATTAATAATATATTTGTGATTGACAAATAATTAATCATTCGTGATTTGTTGAAAATCTAGATTATTTTCTAAAAATTTGTTAATAGATCAAATATTCAATAGTCTTAGTTGACCAAATCTAGATTACTTTGAAAAATAAAATATGCAACAACAAAATATGTCTAAGTAAGAGTTGGTATACTGTAAAACTTGTTCACCATGAAATTGAATTTTCTTTTTACAGGCATACTCTTTAGTAATATAAGTCACACCCCTTTAGTTATCACTACGATACCTTCTGCAATAATATAAGTCACACCCTTCACTTTTATGAGTAATACTCTTTATAGTAAAAATTCACACCCTTTATAGTAAAAAATCACACTCTTTAGTAATATAAGTCACACTTCTAAACCAGTTTCACCGTGAAACTTGTTCACCCTATACTTTGCTCATAAGTAATGCGGTCATTAAAAAAATATGCACAAGTAATATAAGTATCAATAATATGATTAATCTTTACTCAATTTAAAAACACACACAAAGATATATATGATAATTATAATCAAATTGATTGGTTTCATATATAGTCAATTATTTTGTACAATCATTATATATTGATTCTTAAATTGAAAAACTGGTCTCATAGTAAATTAATTTATATTATAAATTATTATCAAAATTGATTCTTAAATTAAAGAATATTAATTTACATGTATATGGTAACTAGTGTAAAACTCGCATAATACGCGGGGTTGAAGAAAAAATTATATTACTATTTTTTATGAATCCTTATAAAAATGAAAATGTACATTAAAAGTCTTTATATAAATAATAATATTGATGTTATTTTAATTCGTTGTCTCCATTTGTTACATGGACGTGATGTAAAGCTAATAAAACTCTCATTTAAGCAAAAATTCAACTACAAACTCATCAGTAGTGATCAAATCCCGTAAATTATTAAATTTACAGAAGTACTAAATAAAATAGTGGAACACTCCTTTTTTTTTCTCGAATATTTATTTCGTCTTACTTACAACAACGTTTGAAACTATTTGCACAATATGCAAATACAATTATAATTTACACAGTAAAGTATCAATAATTAAGTCCAGGTCTAATGGATCTAATCAAATATTAAGATGTTTCTGGATTAAAATTGAACAATAATTTTAAATATTATTTAGAGAAAACATAACATTTTTATTATTGTTTAATGGTTTTTGAAAAAATAAATATGGGACAAATTTAATGAAAGGATTTTTTCTATACCTTACTTTTTTTTTTTCAAAAACAACTAAAGTTTTCAGAAGAAAGTTTAAAAATAATATTACTATGCATTATTTTAAACCTGCAAAAGAAATTAGTATGAATAAATATCAAACAAAAATTTTAAAAATATAAAGTTTAGCATATCAAAATCAGTAACAAAATATAATGAGCAAACATCAATAATGGGCTAATAACTTGTAAATATACACATAAAAAAAATTATTTATCAAAAGTATATTAAAAGATATTGTGAGAGACGATTAACAAATGAAGTTTGCCATTATTTTTATTTGGTAAGAATAAATAAATTTAAAAAATCTGTAAAACAAAAAATATAACAATATAAAAACGCAAAATTAAATTAAAACAACTAAAAAATAAACGTAAAAATAAATCAAACGAACAACTTTGACTGAACCTATTAATTTAATAACGTAGATTATGATAACCCTATTGCAACATCATATGTCATTGTGTACATATAAATAAGCTGGGCTTCTATCAAACAAAAGATCATGCGAGGCGACGTCAATTGTAATTTCTGAAGCACTGATGCTCATAAAAATTAAAATCAGTTATACCTTCGTAATACGTTAGCCAAAAAAAAAAAAGATTCCAAATTTTCAAACAGTATCATTATCATTTTACAAAACTTACATTGTATAGAGGGTGGAATAAGAAAGGAAAAAATAAAACTTAAAAAAAATAAAAGAGACGCGAAGACAGTAACTAATGGAAATGGTCAAGATGAGTATAAATAAATGAGCAGTTAAGATATGGATAATAATATGAGGGCATTTCAATAGAGATAAAAAAATTAAAAATAATAAGAAATTTAAAAATAACCTCTATATTCAACTATGGACTTAGTAAACCTGATCAGAGTAAGAGAAATTTATACGTATTCAAATTACAAATCGAGAAATAAATCAAGCCTGGAAAAAAATAAAATTACAAAATGAAAAGCGAAAATCTAATTTGACAGTGATTCATTCACCCGCAAGAAGCGAAGAAGCTTAATTAGATAGAGGGGTGTGTGTGTGAAAAAGCGAATAAATGAAAGAGGGGTAAATTAGTTTTGGGAGAAAAGGATGGAAGAAGAGAAGAGACGGTTTGAGGAGAAAATTATATCCAAGAATGCACAAGAAATGGCTGGTTGAGTTTTAGGATAAGATTGATTTAGAATAATGAGAAATAGATGCCGAGAAAAATAGAAAATGAGGCGGTTAAGAAAAATTAGGATAAGATTAAATTTAAATTTGAAAGATTTATTAGAACTAAAAAAAATACAAAATAAGGAGAAAATTAGAATTTGAAATAGCATGAGTTAGATAAGATAGAAAAAAAATTGGGAATTAGATGTAAGGGTGATTATAATTTATTGATTAATTTTATATTATAATTAACAGATTTGGTTGATTTTAAATCCAAATATTGATTTATACGTATTTGGTAATTACAATTAATGTTTTACTATAAATATGGAATGAAATAAATTTAAGTCTAATTTGTCATAGTAATTGCTTACTACATTGATATAATTTGACTTAAAATTCTGGTGATTGATATATTAAAATTTGATTATTAAGTTGATACTTTTAGCTTTTAACTTTTAATGAGATTTATAGTTTAATCATTATGGATTGATTTTTGTAAACATAATAATAATTTCCGTATTTTAATATAATCTCTAAAATTAAGTTAATACAATTATGTAAACATAATAATTGCCGAAAATTCATAGATACTATTGGTCTAATCACATAATTGATCTAAAATATTTTGGTAAAATGTTTATATAATATAATTGAACACGTTAGTATATTAAAATTAATTGAGAAAATATATATTAAAACTTATATGAATTAATTCATTGTAAACTTCATAAAAATAGAAAATGTGAAATATTTAGGGTATGATTATTCGTGATTGTCATATTAATTAGTCAATTGATTATTCAATCCCATTAATTTGATTGTCTAAGATTGTCACATTAACTACTTACTTGATAATTCAACTCAATCTTATTAATTTGGGGTCGACTTGATATTTTTTAATAAACATTGTATATAAACATGATTTCATTAATTACGCATTATATTTAGTTAATGAAAGAATATTGATATAGAAAAAGGAATTACAAATACTTTATTGAATTATATAAAAAAATACAATGTTTGAAGAACCATCATCACTTACATTAGAATGATCAACAATTTAAACATTAGACAGAAATCTATAATTTTTTTACGATGATCTTCGCATTTGATCAATACACATATAATTTTGTCATCATCTTCATAATAGAAAACATATAATCTTCGTGCATTCACTTTCACGTAAAATCCTCCTTATCCAAATGCAATTTTCTCCACAATAATCTCTAAATCTGTAAATAAAAAATGATAATCAAGAAATTTGCAAATAAAAAATACGAAAAATAATCAAATTTAAATAAGAAATCAACAAATAACAATGATCTCAGAAAAAAATAATGTTAATATCATAATACTATATTAACAATGAACATTTAAATAAGAAATCCGACGATCTCATAAAAAAGTATGTAAATCAAAAAAGGAAAATAAGAATTAAAATAAGAATACCGATAATCTCTGGGTTACCGTCGATGAACAGGTTTTCGTGAAGAACGATGATCTCATGAATTTTTTTATGAGAAATGGAGAAATAGAATGGAAGAAAATGAATGAGAGATGTGGTAATTTATAGGAAATAGAAGACAAAATCAACTGCTGAGATCAAAACAACACTCAAATTAAATGAGATTAGATAGATTAAAAATAGAGGCATAAGGCTTTGCCACATCACCTGCCATATCATTTTATTACTTGACATATCATCTTATGGAGGTTTTACATTATAGAGATTATAGATATAGATATGATTATTCGTGATTGTCATTGTTGGTCCCGATTTGAAAACCCATTTAGCGTGTGCGGAAGCAGAACATTTCGTGCGATGCATATAAAACAGGGGTGAGGGCAGAGTGTTTCCAATTTTTTTTTAAAACTTTGGAGCTCATGTGTGTTGTTTTGCTTATAATCAAATGCATATGACAAGTATAAACATAAAGCAGGAAAGAACACATCAATATATAGTGGTTCGGACAACCAGTCCTACATCCACTCTCCCTCTCTAGGGAAATTCCTTCAACGGGACTTATCACCCTCCACGGGATTGCTTATAGATATTTACCGAGCTCACACTCGAATCGACTTATAACCCTCTCGTCGGGTTCGCCTCGGGACTTATCACCCTCCACGGGATTGCCTACGATGTTTAACGAGTTCACACTCCAACGGGACTTATCACCCTCACTGGGATTGCCTAACAACTACCTCACTTCACCATGGGGTTTTGGTTTTTGGTGTTGTCTCCAACTATGGTGAGATTTTCCCTTACAATGATTTAGCCTCAAAGCTAAGGTTGGAAAAATCTCTCTAAGCTTAAGATACATCGTGGGTTGCTTAGGTTGGGTTCTAGAACACTCTTTGAATATATTTGTATATCTATAGACTTGTGTTCTAGGGTGGGAAAGCTTAACTCTCTTTGGCTCTCAGAAGCATCGTTGCTATCTTCTCATTTCCGCTTTTCCACACCGATAATGAAGGAAGAACTTGTATTTATAGTGTGGATTTGAATGTTACCGTTGGAGAGAATCACATTCAAATCCATACCATTCTCTGTAAGTTCTGCAGCTTTTTCCAGTCAAGTTGTCTTCCTCTCATTGGTCCACGTCACCGATTCTAATTTATATTCCTCAGATTCCTCGCCTTGGAATCATTCAGATTCTCTTAGTCTTGAATCTATCCGAGCCTTGGTGACTTCTCTTGATCGGACCTTATCGTCGGTATCTTGACACTTTCGAGTGGCCCGAGTTCGATTCTTCTTGTCTTGAACAATTTGACCCTCAGTCCTAAAGCTTTTCGAGCTAGCGATCATCGATGGCGTTACGATTCTCGATGAACATGACTTGAATGACTTCTCTTGATGACTTCTACTTTGATCGATCGGCTCACATGATCGATTAGTATAAAGATCGAGTCACATGTCGGTTTATCTTCTCTTACGATCCGGTCATCGATCGATCTCCCGATCGGTAGCTTAGCTTATCTTCTTTCGATTTTGCACTGCTCATCGGTTTTAACCCGAACTCATCGATCTCGTCGGTCTCGTGCATAACCTAGTCGATCTCGATCATCTTCGTCCCCGATTTCGTGAGTTCCCCTCGATCATTCTCTCGTTCCCCTCAACTTGTTATCGTAGATTAGCTTCAAAAAACACAAGTTAATAATGTTTTGGCATAATTCATCAAAACTAAAATATCCCAACAGTCATATTAATTAGTCAATTGATTATTCAATCCCATTAATTTGATTGTCCAAGATTATCACATTAACTACTTATTTGATAATTCAACTCAATCCCAATAATTTGGGGTCGACTTGATATTTTTTTTAATAAACATTGTATATAAACATGATTTCATTAATTACACATTATATTTAGTTAATGAAAGAATATTGATATAGAAAAAGGAATTACAAATACTTTATTGAACTATATATAAAAAAAAAAAATGTTTGAAGAACCATCATCACTTACATTAGAATGATCAACAATCTAAACATTAGACAGAAATCTATAATTTTTTTACGATGATCTTCGCATTTGATCAATACACATATAATTTTGTCATCATTTTCATAATAGAAAATATATAATCTTCGTGCATTCACTTTCACGTAAAATCCTTCTTATCCAAATGCAATTTTCTCCACAATAATCTCTAAATCTGTAAATAAAAAATGATAATCAAGAAATTTGCAAATAAAAAAATACGAAAAATAATCAAATTTAAATAAGAAATCAACAAATAGCAATGATCTCAGAAAAAAATAATGTTAATATCAAAAATACTAGATTAACAATGAACATTTAAATAAGAAATCCGACGATCTCATAAAAAAGTATGTAAATCAAAAAAGGAAAATAAGAATTAAAATAAGAATACCAATAATCTCTGGGTTATCGTCGATGAACAGGTTTTCGTGAATAACGATGATCTCATGATTTTTTTATGAGAAATGGAGAAATAGAATGGAAGAAAATGAATGAGAGATGTGGTAATTTATAGGAAATAGAAGATAAAATCAACGGCTGAGATCAAAACAACACTCAAATTGAATGAGATTAGATAGATTAAAAATAGAGGCATAAGACTTTGCCACATCATCTGCCATATCATTTTATTACCATCATCTTATGGAGGTTTTGCATTATAGAGATTATATATATATATATATATATATATATATATATATATATATAATTTAGGCAGGAAAATTAATGGATTAATTACACAAAACCTTTTTTGGTTTGAAAATGTAACGCATAATATCCTTGAACCCCACTTTAGTTTATTAAATATATCAATAATTTCCTTTTTTTTAAGAATGATTTTTATTTACTTTTTATATTTCAAGAGAGTCCTTCATAGCATAGTTTTAAGATTTTAATATTTTGAAAAACAAGATACAGAAAATAGAGGAAATATATAAAGTTGTTAACTGTTTTTTTTAAAGGATTCTTTTTTTTTTGTTTTTAATAAATCCACATGGGGATTTCGTGTAATTTCCATACCACGAGATAATTTCGCGCAATATTTATAAACGACGAGGGTTTTCATGCAATTAACCCGAAACTGAGTATTGGGATCCTTGTGGAGTCGATTTAGTAAATTACTACTCACTTCGTCCCGCAATTAGCATACTTGTCTTATTGGGACGTCCCAACAATATTACTTGCTCACTTCAGAAAAGGAAAACATTTCATAAATTTCACGTTCGGTATATTCCAAATTTTACACGAAATGTTACTCCATCTATCCTAATTTTGATTGTTCACTTTCCGTAAATAGCCGTCCTAATTTTGTTTGGTCATTTATTAAAAATGAAATAAAACAATTTTCAATATTATTTAATACTATATATTTCTCTCCACCAAACACACTTTACACCATTTAATACTATTATTTCCTTCCACCAAACTCACTTTACCCACTTTACACCATTTAATACTATTATCTCCTACTTTTTCTTAGTTTTCGTATCTACAGTAACCGAATAATAAAAAATAGGACGGAGGGAATATTACTTTTGAGCTCACATATACACATAATTCAACTATTTTCTTTATGTTATACATAAATATTTACAAAATTACCCTTTAAATATTAACCTATTATTCTACTTTTTTTAATATGTGTATCCACCTCCATATGCAAGTGATCTCGGTAATCTTTGGATAGAGCGAACAGTAATTAATTTGTGTCATATAAGTATAATTTGTGAGGAGTAGTGATATATGGACATACCAGAGAATAGACATCTGGTCAACCTCGGACGATGACAATTTCTGTCGCGCGACACGACAATTTCTGCCGTCGAATTCTGTCGCGCAACGAGCGCGACTGATTTTCCTTTTTTTTTTTCAAAATTTTAAGTTTAATAATTATAAGTGTAAATTTTAAGTATATTAATTATTGATTAATGATTTATTTTTTATATTAAATGCTATTAATATTTTATGTATACTAATTAATGATTTAAGATAGTTAATTAATTAATTAAGCATAAATATGTAGTTATTTTATATTTAATTAATGTTAAGCATCAATTTGATACAAATATACAATTAATATTAAGCACTCTAACACTGTGTGTTCAAAACTTCAAATAATATTAAGCACACCAATTTAATACAGTTTATAGTATATATGAAAGGGTTATTTCATTCAAAAGTATTAGTTGTTTCATTCAAAAGTATTAGTTGTTCAGATCTGAATTTATTAGTTATTGCATTTAAAAATATTTATTGTTTCATTGAATGACATTAAAAGAGAACAAAATTTTGTAATTATAATTTTCATAATTGATACATTTAAGTAAAAAAATTATGATAATTTAAGAGTAAATAGTTTAACAACTTATAATAGTAGACAGTTTAAAGTTTAACAACTTATAATAGTAGACTGTTTAATTGATATTTCACAATAATTAAGCCCCAATTTGATACAACCTTAATTTTTAAAAAAAAACATAAAATTTAAATGTCTTTTCCCCAACCAATCGCTCCTTCTTTTGTATCACTGACCCTCCAGGACCGTTAAAATATAATCGGGGGTTTCTCCATTCTTGACGCATGAATGTTGCACAAACCTTGAAGAATGTGATTCTGAAATCAGTTGGATCTCCATTAATCCTGAATTTACCCTGTAATTAAAAAAATAATAAAGATTTTTATTAAGTTATATAGTTTTATCAAAATATTAAAACGTGTAAAATGCAAACATGATTAAACTTACTTCGAATATAGTCCACACGTGTTCCCGGCACTCAGAAGGGTACCATGGGCCAGTTTGTCCATTTTGGGTCAAGGTACTTGCAGCATATGCCCCGCACCACGTTATTCACACGGAATCCAAACCGTGCGATGAAACTGTCGTGTCCAAGTAGTTTGTCCATATTAAGAATGATATAAAAAAAAAAACAAACGTGATATTATTTACAAAAATTAGATTACCTTCCATCTTTGTCTAACCACAACAATGACGGGGTCTTTCTGTTGGGGAATTAATTGCCCGCATCTATTTGGGATGAATATTTAAATACAAATTTAATTCTAACAATTATTACTAGCATGAATTAATCCTATATTAATTCAAATAATAATTCAACAACAAATCATGCATACAAACAGTTCACATAAATCCTACGCATGCGGAATTGCTACGGGTTTACGTGAACTAACCTTTTGGAGTGGCAATCGTTGAGAAGATGGACTTCGTTGACACGAACACACCAAAAGACCTTCCCAAGTATTCTCAAGTCTTTGCTCGTCAATCCGGTGGTAGGATGCTCGCGAACAATTAACAAAAGGAAAAAATAAATTATATGTTACTTGAGAGGCATACGCCGCTAAACAAGTTTCAACAACTAGTGCATGATATTTATCTTTCTTTCTATTCCTTTTGGGTTTGGAACAGGTTGACCTCCAATGTCCTTTTTCACCGCAGTTAAAACATTTTCCTTTTGGTACCTTCTTGACACCCATCCAACTAGCTGTCTTTCTCTCACTTTTCTTGGTAATGAGTTTGCTTTGGATCCGACCACTTTCCTTTTCTTGAATCTTGCCTACCACTGGCCTAGAATTTGAGAAAAGACTTTTGGTCCCCAATGCTTCGTCTTTCTTTCCCAAATGCTTCTCTATTTTCCCCAAGGCTTCTTGCAGAGTATCCATAGTAAAAATGATATCACTCATCACAAAACTACAGTAAAACTCATCGAAGCACCTTGGAAGAGTTTGAAAAAGAAATTTGATTTGTGCCTCATCACAATACTTAGTACCGAGATAAGCAAGTTTGTTAAAATGACACTTTACTCTGAGAACATGCTCCCTTCGGTGTTCCTCACGGCCATTTTAGCCTAGCCACATCGTCGTTTTTAAACTGATTGATCATGCGGTCTTTTGTTAAAAACATTTCTTCAAGACTTTGTATAATTTCCACAGCAAACTTAACACCTTCATGAATGCATCTCAAATCATTAGACAGTGAAGTCAAGATTATACGCTTCATAGGTTCGTTAGCCTGCTCCCAAATATTATACAAGTGTCTTTCCGCATCTGTTGATCCCTCAGTAGGCATACGGGGCGTGGGTACATCAAGAACCCAATAATGTTGTAGTTGCACAGTGAGGACAAATTTCATATTTCATTTCCAAATAACATAGTTATCACCAGAAAGTTGGTGTTCTTTGAGAGTATAAAGCAATGGATTAAAAGGTTGCGACATGTTGAACTGAAATAAATAAAAATTTGCATAAGCACATGTTGGGAGATGAATTTAAATAAAAGATTATATGATTTTGATTAAGATCCCAAAACCCCTGAGTATGACATGTTCAGTAATGATCTTGATAGTTGAGTCAGGATTCAGTTTTAGAGTATTCAGGATGTTATCTGCAAAATGTATAAGTCAGCAGATATAGTTTTGAATTAGTCTCTCAAGACTCGATGAAAATCGAGAGATCAAGACTTCGGATGAAGACTCGAGAAAAAGACAACAAGATAAATCTAAAGACTCAGAAGACTCAGAAGACTCAGAAGACTCTGAAGATGCAAGACTGAAGACTGAGTATCTGAAGATCAAGAAAACTAAGAGCACAAAGAATTATCAAGACTTCGAAATATCTTGAATGCTCGATATGAACTGAATGTTCCAAGGCACTGAATATATCTATCTGAAGGATGCAATACTGAGAGAAACGCGATGCCTTAAAAAGTTAGATATTGCCAAGACATTCAAATGCGCATAAAAGGAACTAAGTCAAGTATTGTTAAGGTTATATCAAACTCAGAGTTTGTGATCAAAAGAGCCGTTAAAGGTGTCTACCCTTAACTGAAGACAAAAGTCAAAAAGAGGAAGATGACACTATACCATACTGACAATGACAGTGACAAGCCGCTGAAAAAGATGTCAGATGTACGAAAGTTCCAGACTGCAAAAAGTGAAGACCGGCTACATGAAAGGCTATTGCCTAAAACGTGTTAGGGAGTTTCAAACTCTAAATATAGCCGTTTCTCACACACCATAAGAGGGAACTCACGAAGCTATCTCTCCAACGGATAGTTTTCAAGAGTGACCTTGGTGTATGCCTATAAATACTGGTGACCCTCTACATAGTAAGGTTACGGAAATTTATACGCAACAAGAGCTCAAACTTATTCTTATGAAAAGTTAAAGCACTCGAAACACCTTGAATTTCCCAAGTGCTTTTATATTGAAGAGAGCTCAATTTACTAAGCCTAGAGTGATAAGTTTTATCCAAAAGCTTAGTCGAGATATCCTAACCCTTTGCATTGTGCTTTATTGTAAAGGATATCTCATTCTAGTTGGAAACCAACCAAGAAACCCCAAACCCTTGAGAAGGTAGTTGGTGTGTGTTTGTTGGTAAGTAGAGTTGTAAAGAGTTAGTAAACTACGCGGAGTAGTCGAAAAACTCTAGAGAAGAAGTTAGTAAGCTGCTGGGTAGTCCGAAAGCTTGTGTGTGATTGAGTAAAGTAAACTACTGAGGTAGTCGTAAAAAACTCAAGGTCGGGTTGAGTAAGTAAACTACGCGGAGTAGTCGAAAACTCTTCGGGGCGAGTTGAGTAAGTAAACTACGAGGTAGTCGAAAAGCTTCGGTTTGATAGTGAATTTCTCTCAAGAGTCGGGAGAGTGGATGTAGGAGCTTGAGTCTCGAACCACTATAATCTTTGTTCTTTATCGCTTTTCTTATCTCGTGGCTTAATTGTTGCATTAACTTGATTTTGAAACCATACTTTTCATTGATATTCAGTTGGAATCAATCCACCGAAAGTTGCATAAGTAATTCACAGACCTAATCACTATTTCATAAGGGGGCGGTTTTCAAAGAAAGCTTAAAAGCGAGTATAATCTAAGGGCCAACCATTCACTGGCCCGAAAGTAGCTAGAACAGATAGTTACCAAACCGAACTCTCATCCGAGGATTCATGAAGTTAGTTATCGATCCAAGCAACTCGGGATCTCTGACACTCGGGACTCGGTTGGGATTATCGAGGTATCCGAAAGCGACCAGATCACCGTCTCGATGAGACTTTGACTCAGAGCAATCTGTGCTTCTCAGAACCTAATCTTCAGGATTTTCTGACCCAAGCTGACCTCAGTAAGAAAAAGTTTTAAAATCACTGAACACGTGTATTCCCCCCCCCATACACGTGTAAGACTCGTTCTCACCGGGACCAACAAGTGGTATCAGAGCAGTGGTTCAACTTGACCACCTGCTGTGTTGACCAAAGTTTTATTTTCAAAAATACTTGTGGTCTATCTGAACTGATCTTATTTGCTGAAATTCGTTTCTTTTTTAAAGATCAGAAAAATGTCTTCTAAAAAACTTCCCATGTTTTCAGTAGAGAACTATGATCTATGGAGATTGAGAATGCAGGCACATCTGTATTCCAAACATGAGCGTATGTGGAGAGTGGTCTCTCAAGGACCATTCAAATTTACTGTGGTGAATCCCAGAATTACAGAAGAGGAGAGAATTGACCCTAGAGAAGAATTTCCTAAGTCTGATGACCAACTAACTCCTGAGGAGAGGAAGTTAGTCAATCTAGACTACATGGCAAAAGACACACTATATAGTACAATTGATGATGGTGTGATGGGAATGATCTCTCACTGTAATACTGCTAAAGAGATATGGGATACACTAGCTGTTATGTGCCAAGGCACAGATCATATAAAAGAAAACAAACTTTCAGTGGCAATTGGAAAGTTTGACAGTTTTGAAATGGATGATGGTGAATCAATAGACAAATTGGAAGTCAGATTCACTAGCATCATGAATGATCTAAATGCACTTGGAAAGAAATATCCACAAAGAGAAGTGGCATTAAAAATTCTTAGAGGTGATTGAAAACACCAAGAACATTAGCTCAATGCCATACCAACAAGTATTCTCTGAACTGAAAGCCTATGAATTTGTAATTGATAAGAAATCCAAAAAGGCTGACAGCAAAGATGATTCTTCATCAAGTAAAAATGTGGCTTTAAAAGCAAAAAGATAAAACCTCAGAAAACTAAAGAAACCGAGAACCCCCATGCCAAACATCGATGAGCTTGAGGAAAAGCTAGACCGATGGCAAGGAGGTTTGACAGACTTAATAAATAGATTTGGAAAATACAAAAGCTTCTCTACAGAACAACAGTACGCAGAAGAAACCCGAGGACGATCAACCGAGAAGAAGAAGGGACTGAAAAGTCAAGGATCTTCATCCGCAAAAGAAGGACTCCAAGTCCAAAGAAGAAAATGATCGGGATGATGA
The DNA here is from genome assembly GCA_037126765.1 of Stenogyne calaminthoides. Lineage (NCBI taxonomy): Eukaryota > Viridiplantae > Streptophyta > Magnoliopsida > Lamiales > Lamiaceae > Stenogyne > Stenogyne calaminthoides. The sequence continues at coordinate 17,550,119 of JBBCBC010000024.1, read as the reverse complement.
TGCCAACAGATGCTATAATTGTCGGAAGAAAGGTCACTTCCAAAGATGATTGTCCGAGTTGAGTGCTAAGGAAGAAGAGAAAGACAAGCTAAAAGAGACCGGGAAGTTCTCAAAGGCCATGGTTGCAGAAAAAGAACATTCTGGAGGAAGAATCTAGCTCTTCGGATGAAATATTCTCGAACGGTGATAGTGATGACATCTGTCTGATGGCCATTGAGGAGGTAAACTCTTCTGTCTCTGTTATTGCTCCTACATTAGCACAAGAGTTTTCAAGTTCCAATCGAAAAAATCATTTTGACCGATGGATTCTTTTGAGAATCGATAAAAGGACTATCTTTGTTTTTGCAAGGACTACTAAATAAAACTCAAGAGCAGAATAAGGAACTGAATGCTGAAAATCTAAAATGGAAAGACTCTAGCAAAACTGAAATCACTTCTCAATTTATGGGAGCTACTGATGAACTAGATGTTCTGAAAGTACAACTCTCAGAGAAAGAGAAGTTGATAGAAACCCTAACCGAAAAAGCTAGAGAAATCCATCAAGAAACTCATTAATCGTAACTAAGTTCAATGACCTCTCGAGAAGCATGAAACTCTCTGAATCCGTGAGGATAGTGCACGTAAGAAGTTTACTTTATTGAATAATGCATCTAAAGTAATAGATGAAATTCAGAGTTACCAGAGATCTGTGACTATAAAATCTGGATTGGGATACATTCCAGGGGGAACCTCACAAGGTCATCTGAATGCTGCATCATGTAGCAAGAAGACAATCTTTGTAAAACCAGTGGCACCTACACTTCAAACTGAAGTAATGCCCAAGGTTGTAGATAAGGAAAAGGACCTATGGTTTCAAAGAAAACCGAATGATCGGGTTAAAAAAGCCCAAACCTCCGTGAAGGCTAGAAAACCCGAAAGCAACCGCTTAGAAAAATTTCGAGCGCAGTATTTCAAAGCCTCAAGCTAAGAATGCAAACTTGAAAGGATCTACACTGAACCATCAGTGGAATCTTCAGAAGATAAACACTCAAAGAGATATTCTCAATCAAGAGACCAAGTCCTCAAGACAATTGAAAAGGCCAGATTTTCTGATGCACAACCTAAACCTTACTTGCCTAAAGGTAAAGGTTATCTCAACCCGAATCAACAAAGATTTAGACCCGACCGCACAAAAGCATAAGCATCCAAGCAAAGGCCCGAACCAAAGAAGAATTCAAAGGCACATGTTCAAGCTAAAGCTAGCACACATATCTGTAAAACCGCTAAGGCACCCAGAGTAGTGGATGTATATGTTGATGTTTACTTAAGATGATCGCCCACTCTAAAGTAATGAGAGTTGTCAGGCAGATTTGGATTCCGAAAGGTACATCTAACCTTGTAGGACCCTACACAAATTGGGTACCTAAGAATTAATTTGTTTTTCAGGAGGAAAACAAGGGCACTAAACTGACTAAAGATCACATGGCACTGATGAGCCGAGATGAAAAAACTCCTGATATATGGTATCTTGACAGTGGATGTTCAAGACATATGACAGGATACAAGAAGTTACTCATGACTATGTTGAACATAGAGGCCCACAGATCACTTTTTGGAGATAACTCAAGGGGATCGATCAAGGATATGGAACTTTGGAAATCGACTCAGTTCATATCCATGGTGTTTCATATGTATCTGGATTGAAGCATAACCTGCTTTCAATTAGCCAATTCTGTGATAAAGGTTTTAATGTTGAGTTCTCTAAGAACTTATGTTTTGTGAAGGATGATACATCACAGAAAGTATTACTGACTGGTACAAGAAAAGGGAATGTGTATCTTGCTGATTGGAGTTCAACTCCTAAAGATACATGTTTAGTTGCTAAAAGTTCCACAGATACCAACAAGGCGGCATAAAAGAATGAATCACCTAAATTTCAAAACCCTGAACAAGCTTGCAAGATTAGCTCTTGTGAGAGGGTTACCTAACGAAGTGTTCAGTAAGGAACATATTTGTGATGCGTGCCAGAAAGGCAAACAGATAAAAGCATCATTTAAAAGTAAAGTTGAAGTTTCTCTGAGAAAGAATACTTGATTACTACATATGGATCTTTTTGTCCTATAACACCTGTGAGCACAAATGGCGGAAATACACATTGGTAGTAGTTGATGACTACTCGAGATATACTTGGGTCATATTCTTACTTAGTAAGAAAGAGACTCGAATAAAAGTGCGAGAGCTACTTGAAAAGGCTCGAGATTGAGAAGAATCGAAAGTGTGGTCAAAATCGATCTCGACAAAGGAACTGAATTTATAAATCATATTATATCGATTATTGTGCAAAGAAATGGAATTTCTCATGAAACATCAAATTTGCAAGGACCCTCAACAAAATGGTGTTCTTTGAAAGAAGGAAGGAGGACTCGAAAGAAGAAGGCTGCAAGGACAATGATAAATTTGAAGCCGATATTCCTAAAAGATTTGGGCTTTGAAGTCCAACAACACGCATGCTACTCACGAGAATAGATCCATCTTGACTAAGAGTCAAGGCAAAACACCTTATGAGCTTTGGAATGAAAGGAAGCCTCTTGTTTCTTTCTTTTTCGTGTGTTTGGTTGCAAGTGTTTCATACACAATAATGGTAAAGATCGGTTGAAAACTTTTTGATAGTAAAGGCGATGAAGGAATATTCTTAGGATATTCGAAGTCGATAAAGCCTTCGAGTTTACAAATGTAGGACTCTTTATTGTGGAGGAAACACCTCATGTTGTTTTTGATGAAACTATTTGTGTTCGGAAGAAACAGAACATGATCTTGAGATGAACCCGACTAAGAGGATCACCAGATTAAGCCCGAAACAAAAAGAAAAATCATCTATCGAACTCGAAAAGGTAAGTCACCACAATCTATGATTGGAGTGACTCGAGACTTCGAATAAAGAAGTTCGAATGGAAATCGAGGATGGTGAGACTCAGGAAAACCAAGCACTCAAAGGTAAACAATCTGAATAGACACAAGTTCGGACTTCGGTATGTGATGCCAATGAAGATGTGGTCACAAAAGAGGCAAATTCTCGAATCTATCAACCAAAGGGGAACAAATGTTTTACAATGTTCGAATAGAATTTCCCCTGAGGAAGATGATTCACTTTCTCCTTTTCTGTTGTTCCCTGAGTTTACTGACATAACTGAACCTAACATTTCAAATGTTGAGGATACTATTGAAGGGGGAACATCAAGAAGGAAATGGTTAGATAGTCATCCTACAAGTCAGATTGTGGGTGATCTAACTGAAGGTGTTAAGACAAGAAGGTTCCATGGCGAAAGTGCACTATTCTGCTGCTTCCTATCAGAGAAAGAACCTGCAGAAATTAGTGAAGCTCTACAAGATTCGTATTGGATTACTGCTATGCAAGATGAAATTTGAATCAATTCTCAAGGAATGAAGTATGGGAGTTGGTAGATAGACCTGGAAGGCACAATGTCATTGGAACCAAGTGGGTTTTCAAGAATAAAAGGGATGAAAACAACAACATTGTAAGAAACAAGGCAAGGCTAGTTGCACAAGGTTATTCCCAAGAAGAAGGCTTGGATTATGATGAAACTTTTGCACCAGTTGCAAGACTAGAAGCCATCAGATTGTTTCTTGCATATGTTGCCCACATGAAGTTCACATATCTATCAAATGGATGTGAAAAGTGCATTTCTGAGCGGTGTACTTAAAGAAGAGGTTTATGTGGAACAACCTCCCGGTTCAAACAGAATGACCAAGTTTACGTGCTCGAAAAAAGCCTTGTATGGTCTCAAACAAGCACCGGGAGCATGGTATGATACTCTTTTCATGCTTTCTTCTCGACCATGGTTTTGTCAAAAGGAATCATTGATAGAACTCTGTTCGGGATAGAGGATGGGAAAGATATCTTCTTGGTTCGGATATATGTTGATGACATCATTTTTGGATCTCCAAACCATCACCGGTGTGAAAAGTTTTCAACAACGATCAAAGGCAAGTTTGAGATGTCAATGATGGGAGAGATGAATTTCTTTCTAGGTCTTCAAGTGAAACAATCAAAGGAAGGAATATTCATCAACCAAGCAAAGTACACCGAGATCCGATTGCCAAATATGGTGTACAAAATTGCAATGCGATTAGGATTCCTATGAATACTAACTACAAGATGGATCCCGATTCGGAAAAAATCAAGAAATCATACCGATTATAGAGGAATCATTGGATCATTGCTCTATCTCACGACAAGTAGGCCGGATATAACATTTCTTTGTTGGGATATGTGCAAGATACCAAGCTAATCCTAAGACTAGTCACATGGAGGCGCTAAAAAGATCTTTGAGATATCTTAAGGGCACAATGAAATAGAGGATTATGGTATCCAAATGATGATAACCTTGAATTAACCGGTTACTCGATGTCGACTATGGAGGTTCTTGAAATTGACAGAAGTCTACAACAGAACTTGTCAATTTCTAGGAAGCAAACCGATATCTTGGTTTTCAAAGAAATGGACCTCGGTAGCAACCAAGATTATCGAAGTTGAATACATGGGCTGCGAGGAAGTCTTGCGGTTTTCGATTCTTTGCCTCGCATACAACAATTAAGGGATTATAAAGTTGTGGCGATGAAGTACCAATATTTTGTGACAATAATAGTGCCATTGCTATTTCACAAAATCCCAGTATTGCACACCGATGCAAGCATGTAGATATCGACATCACTTCATCGAGATCATGTCGAGAAAAAGGACATAAGGATGGAGAAAATTCATCTTGATAGGCAAAAGAGTCGATATCTTGACTAAACCTTTGGTCAATCAAGATTTCGGGAACTTTCGGTTGAATTAGGGATGTTAGAACCAGTGTATAGAGTAAATCCGAAAATTGAAGATTTTCGGATACATGAAGCTTTCTCGATTCTCTCGAGAAACTTCGGGATAAAATGAAATCTTGAACTAAGTCTCAAGAAACTTCAGTTCTTGATAGATAGGTCAGACTTTCGATAATATCTTTGAACCCTTTCAATTACTTCGATTATTATATTGACATTTTATCAAGGTCGATTACTCAAGAAGACCGATAGAAGGAAATTAGTCCGAAGAAGTAATGACTCATGTGAGCCATTTATTGCTTAAATAAAACTTCGGAATCATGTGCAATAAATACAAAACACCGAGGAATGTTTTTAAGATCGTTTTAAATTTCGAAGAAGGACGGTCATTTAATGCTCGCCACATTATTGACCACGAGGATATTTTGGCGACTTACTTTTTGGGAGATCGTCGGTTCATATACCCGATTAATCGAGATTAATCTCAACCGTTACTTTTCACCTAACCTACACGATTCCCCACGATCTCGGCTATCTATACCTCTTCAAGCCATTCAAGCCAAAATTTTATCAAACCCTTCGTTCCCAAATACTCAGAACTAAAATCCCTTTTGCCCAGAAATAGCAAAACCCTAAAGCTTCAAATTCTTCAATCACATTCTAAAATGGCTCCAACCATGTACGAGATTGGTCATAACCAATAAGCCATGGTACGAGTTCATTGTCCCACTTGAGAGCTCAACCAACTCAAAGCCGTAAGAGGAGGCTCAATATGATCCGACCGCCAAAACTCACCCATCTAATCGCAAGTCGACCCGGACGAGAGTTCGCAAAGGAGGTAATCGAATTCATCTGCAATTTGAAAACAGATGAAGAAGATTGTATGCACTCTTCGATTACTGTATCTCATCTAGATCACTCATCAAAATACGTCGATTTTGAGAGGGAGGTGTGCATTATTCAAAAAAATGAATGATGTGTTTGAGCTATGTGATAGAGGAGGAGGATCCCCGCAATGTATATGTCGGGAAGAGAGCGAGGAATACCTAGATAGGATTGCCGAGAATCTGTGAAGTTTGAGGCAACTTTGAACAAGAAGCACCTAAAGCCACAATATCGTGTAATGGCCGATGGATATTAGAGCAAGAGCGTCATGAGTCTTCTTGGGGAGTTTGAGCGATTAGTTCCCCAAGCTCGGGGATCGATGGCGGCGATCGAGGCATCTCCCCACCACCGACTTCAACCGGGCTGAAATTCTTAGTCCGGATGGTGTCGAGCAAGCCAAGATCATAAAAAGAAATCAATGGGGAAATCACAATGAAAGGCAAGATCCACCATGCCACCAAAATTGCCTATATTTTGGAGATGTGCAGAGAGGAAGAGGACATCTTCGCCAACTCAACCCCATTTCCTAAATCCAAAATTCTCTTCAAACCCACCGCTGTGAAGAAGCAGGCTATTCGAGGGAAAAGAGAAAAGAAGGTAGAATCACCTTCGCTACTCCGAGAAAGAGATTCAACAAACCAGGGGAAGGTTACATTGAAGGCAAAAAAAAGAGCAAGGAGCAAAACTGGCTGAGGCGGAAGAACCTCGCCCAAAGCGCGCAGAAGATTGGTGGTTCTCACCGACGATGGTAGCAAATGATTCCGAGGAGAGACAACCCGAGGGCCAACCGCTCAAAGTTCACCATTACAAGTGCTGCTCAGTTATCTCAAGGACACAGGATCGATCGGTGGAGCAGTCTTCTACGAGGTCTTGGAGACATCACTTTCGGTTCGATAAAATTTCTCGAAAATTTTTAAAGGAGCTCGAGACCTCGAAATGCCTACCTCGGAAGATCAGCTCAGATCAAGAGCCGCTCAGAGTCAACTCAAGATGTCGCAGCTCAAACCGCTGGCCAACTCGGACTATATCGAGGAAATGCCAACTCAGTCTCGTAACCCACTCAGATGCAACCGAGGACTCAATGCACAAGCTTCAAATACTACCGAGGCTCGGGGAGCAAAATGTACTGGATGAGCTCCTCGAGTGACCCAACGCTTGATCCCTTTAGCGAAGCCTCTCATCGAACCGAGAGCCCGAGATGGAAGAAAGGCGAGGGTCAAGAAGAATGGAGGAGCAAGGGGGAACGGTTCATCCTTGACCGATACCCCGAAAGCTCAAATCATGCCCCGATCCGCAAGATATATTCTTCGGGATTATGACGACATAGTGTATATCCTCAATCGACTTCTTCCCGAGATGCTTGATATTGCCGCATTAAGAGGGGAAGACCGTGGAATGAGAGACACCTTTCCCGACCGACTTCCGGGGTTCGTATGACAAAGCTCAGATTGAAAAATTCGATTTTGATGAGCTGGTTCAGAGGAAGTTAGGCGAGAAGAAAGCAAATGAGGTTGAGTGCCGAGCAAATGAGACAAATCCAAAGATGGAGATGGGGACCAACAGGAGAAGCCGAGGATCGGGCCTCAAACGTAAATAGAGACTTCGTTGTCGATCAACTCAGATCGTTTAGCACTCTTCAGTACCTTTTGGCACTATTGATAATGATGCGAGTTCTTTGAAAAGTACTATCTTTAATTAAAATGTCGATAAATGCAGATCGAGGCTCAACCGGAGGATGGAGCTCGGATAAAGCGAAGCTTCGATGATCAAACAAAGATGTATGCGAGAGAAAGTCACGAGATTGATCTCACTCCTGTAATGGAGAAACTTGAAAAGATTGAGCCAATGGCAATCAAAATTGCTCAGATGGAAGAAACATTGGCCAATCAAGCTCAGACAATGGAAGGACTTAGTCATTCTTCAGAACTGGTGCAGAGATACAAAACACTCTGACCACTCAGATGACCTCCATGGAAGAAAAGCTAAAAGAAAAGCTGGAGGGAATCAATGCAGAGATAAGTGATGAAATGAAACAAAAGCACCAGGAGTCGACTGAATTACTAGAGGAGAAACTGACAGAGAAATATGAGGTGCGGATCAAATCTGCTGTTGAGGAAATGAGCTCGATTAACATGACCAAGATGACAGAGATGCTTAAAGATGCACTCTCCGGCGGTTTGCTCACATTTACGAAGAACCGCTCATGGCTAAGAACCACATTAGAAGAATGGAAGATGAGCAAGATCAGCTAGCAGGAGAGATCCGCTGTGTGAGCAAAGAACAGTATCATATGGACACAGCTCTCTCCAGACTTCTTCCAAACTACGGTGCCAAGAAGGGGGAAAGGGAAGGTCTGGACCTCGGGGAGTTCATGGCACGTGCTTTGGAAAAAGAAGGCTCGAAAAGATCTTTGAAATGTACAATTTAGCTCAAGCCTTTAAAAAGAAGTCGATCTTCTTGAGAAGTTAAAATTTGCTCAAGTAGAGAAGCTCGTCTACATTCGAAGTTTCTAAGCAAACCAAGCTTGAGGTTGCAAGAGAGAAACGAGTGATAGAACTAAGGTTGGAACAAGCCAGTTGGTCTTGAATCGCCTATGAAGAGGAAAGCCTTGGGCGTTGTTCAACCTGTAAGCAAGCGTACGAAAGATTCTAAGCCAACCCAGAGAAAACTGATTCTGGAAAATGAAGAAGAATCTGAGTCTCAACCTCAGAAGAAAGTCTTCAACTCCGGAGAGGCTCTGATGACACTCCAAAAAGAACAAGCTAAGAAAGCTAATGCTTCATCCTCAGGAACCTCTGTGATCAGAAAAGAGATAGACGAAGAGCAGAAACGAAGGAGTGACTTCGTAAAGTTTTGCGAGCAAGAGGAAGGAACATCGAAAGCGCTGAGGTGGCCCCATGTTGATAAATGGATGCCCATTAAACTCAACGACATGTGGGAAGAAGTGAAGAGAACCTTCTGGTTCAATTTTGATGTTCTCAGGGAATGGAGAAGGGAAGGCTCTGATCAGAACGAAGCTTTCATTGAACATCTTCTCACCTTTTATCCAAAGTATCTACAAAGCTGGATTAATCTTGCGGATAAAGGTGGAGTACAGATAGTAGCCCCCGGTCCATATTCCTATCCTCCTCCGAAATTTGGTAATGGCTTGGTAAATGAAAAGGCCATTACGCAAGAAATTGCTTTCGATCTGTTGGTCGGATGGGACTAATCGAAAACAATCCGGACATCATCAGGGGAAAGAAATGAGCTGAAGAAGAGATACTTCGGAATGTTTGATCTGGAAGTACCCACTGATGAAATCGAAAATGAAGCAAACAGAGCAGAAGACTGAAGAGCCAAATCTGAAGAACAAAAAAATGAAGACTCAGAAGATTTTGTGTTTCTTCAAGTGTTTGTCTTTTTGATTTTGTTTGATAAATTCATTGTAATCTGTAAAGCAACACTTATCATCAATGAAGACTTATCATTATGCTCAAAAGATAATACCTCATTATCTTATTTTTACATGTCTTTTGATATGCCTGATTACTGATTGTTTGGTGATGAAATGCTTGGGAGACTCTCTGAAATTTTTTTTGGGAGATTCTCTGATTCAGGAAACTGTTGGGACATAACCAATCTTGTAATAGATAAAACTGAAACCTGAGAATAGGTTATATACTTGTAACAAGATAGGTTTTGGCATCATCAAAAAGGGTAAATTGTTGGGAGATGAATTTAAATAAAAGATTATATGATTTTGATTAAGATCCCAAAACCCCTGAGTATGACATGTTCAGTAATGATCTTGATAGTTGAGTCGATTCGCATTTTAGAGTATTCCGGATGTTATCTGCAAAATGTATAAGTCAGCAGATATAGTTTCAGAATAGTCTCTGAAGACTCAGTATGAAACTGAGAGATGAAGACTCAGCATGAAGACTCAGTAAAAGACAACAAGATAAATCTAAAGACTCAGAAGACTCTGAAGACTCAGAAGACTCTGAAGATGCAAGACTGAAGACTGAGTATCTGAAGATCAAGAAAACTAAGAGCACAGTAATTACTGAAGACTCAGTAATATACTGAATGCTCAGTATGAACCTGAATGTTCCAAGGCACTGAATATATCTATCTGAAGGATGCAATACTGAGAGAAACGCGATGCCTTAAAAAGTTAGATATTGCCAAGACATTCAAATGCAGACAAAAGGAACTAAGTCAGAAGTATTGTTAAGGTTATATCAAACTCAGAGTTTGTGATCAAAAGAGCCGTTAAAGGTGTCTACCCTTAACTGAAGACAAAAGTCAAAAAGAGGAAGATGACATCGTACCATCTTGACAATAGCGGTGACAAGCATTGAAAAAAGATGTCGGATGTCTGAAAGTTCCGCATCGCAAAAAAAGTGAAGACCGGCTACATGAAAGGCTATTGCCTAAAACGTGTTAGGGAGTTTCAAACTCTAAATATAGCCGTTTCTCACACACCATAAGAGGGAACTCACGAAGCTATCTCTCCAACGGATAGTTTTCAAGAGTGACCTTGGTGTATGCCTATAAATACTGGTGACCCTCTACATAGTAAGGTTACGGAAATTTATACTCAAACAAGAGCTCAAACTTATTCTTCTTGAAAGTTAAAGCACTCAAAACACCTTGAATTTCCCAAGTGCTTTTATATTGAAGAGAGCTCAATTTACTAAGCCTAGAGTGATAAGTTTTATCCAAAAGCTTAGTCGAGATATCCTAACCCTTTGCATTGTGCTTTATTGTAAAGGATATCTCATTCTAGTTGGAAACCAACCAAGAAACCCCAAACCCTTGAGAAGGTAGTTGGTGTGTGTTTGTTGGTAAGTAGAGTTGTAAAGAGTTAGTAAACTACGCGGAGTAGTCAGAAAACTCTAGAGAAGAAGTTAGTAAGCTACAGGGGTAGTCTGAAAGCTTGTGTGTGATTGAGTAAGTAAACTACGGAGGTAGTCGAAAAACTCAAGGTCGGGTTGAGTAAGTAAACTACGTGGAGTAGTCGAAAAACTCAGTACGAAGTTGAGTAAATGTAAACTACGAGGTAGTCGTAAAGCCTCGATTTGATAAAGGAATTTCTCTCAAGAGTCAGGGAGAGTGGATGTAGGAGCTTGAGTCTCTGAACCACTATAACTGCTGTGTTCTTTATCGCTTTCCTTATCTGTGCTTAATTGTTGCATTAACTTGATTTTGAAAGCATACTTTTCATTGATATTCAGTTGGAATCAATCCACTGAAAGTTGCATAAGTAATTCACAGCCTAATCACTATTTCATAAGGGGAAGGTTTTTAGCAAAGCTTAAAACGAGTATAATCTAAGGGCCAACCATTCCGCACAACTGAGTAGCTAGAACAGATAGTTACCAAACTGAACTCTCATCTGAGGATTCAGTAAGTTAGTTATCTGATCCAAGCAACTCAGGATCTCTGACACTCAGGACTCAGTTGGGATTATCTGAGGTATCTGAAAGCGAAACAGATCACTTTGTCTCGATGAGACTTTGACTTCGAGCAATCTGTGGCTTCTCGAACCTAATCTTGAGGATTTTCCACCCAAGTGACCTCGATGAAAAAAGTTTTAAAATCACTGAACACGTGTATTCCCCCCCCATACACGTGTAAGACTCGTTCTCACCGGGACCAACAACACAAATATATCACAAGGTTCGATCACATGTATCATATTGAAATCTAAAAAAAAATATGAACATGCATCAGCCAACATCTCAAAACAGTTTAAATAAGACACGTGGGGTGGGACATTATTTAAACACATTCAAGCAGGTTACAAACAAAAAACAGTTACAAACCTTTAATATCCAGATTAAAAGTTGGCTCCCACTTGACCAATATAAAATTGACAGGGACTTCGGGGAAGTATATGCATATCAATTTTATACCTAAGTAATAACCATGATTAAATACAGAATTATTATTTTGCTTTGAACGAGCCTCGTGGGGAGGGTCATTGTCGCCACTAATAATAATCCACAACTATCCGTTTGGAATTTATTCATGTGAAAGCCATCTTTTGATCGTCCCGTGGGAGGAATTTCTCCAAAAGAATTCACAAATAAATAAATCATGGAGGTCAAAATTAATTCAATTTTATTATCAGGAACAAAATTGTCAATTAATTATTTAAACATACTTAGTAATTTTCGAATGTGAGATTTTTCAAAACATTTTCTCATGCATCGCATATTCAAACACAATTTAAATAAACATAAAATAATGCACAAACATCAAAACAAAACTAAACACATTGGGCACATATATCCAATTTTCACGGTTAATTTTTGTCATGTCTTGATCTCGAGAAATCGTCTTCATTGCCTTCATCGTTTGTCTAGAAAAGCTCCCGCTTGATTGTCTCGAATAGAATCGCCACGTAGAGCAACGTCATCGACCAGCTCGCGGGTCAGAGTGCGCGCCTTGCACTCCCCCGGCCGTGTCGTCGGAGCGTCTTGTAGCGCTCACAAGTGCCAGCCGACGTCGCTAGCATGACCTTCCGGATCCTTCAGCTGACCGTCGGTAAGCGCGCGCGTCAGCGTGTGCCCGCCACGCTTTCGTCGCCCACTCATCACCGAGGTCCTCGCCGCCCGTCGCCTCCGCCCGATCGTGCCGCGGTCTTTGCGCTTCCCCCATCGCAGCGCGCCGTGTCTGCGATCCCCCGATCTGCCCAACAGCCCACCGCCTCGCCCCACGCCCGTCTTGGCGCCGTCGTGCGTCGTGTCATCTCTGGCGATGCCTCCTTAAAGACGTTTCCGTGCCTTGGCGCCGCGTACTGCGATTCCGGATCCGTCCGTCTTTAATTCATCGTCTCCGTCTTGGCTCACGATCCGGTTACAATTTATTTACGAAAAATAAATAAACCTAGATCTAGACTAGTCTATTACATTGAACGAATCAAACAAATCCTAATCTACTCGTGAATTTTCTCACGAGGCAAAACGAGTTCGAACGAATCGAATTAAAAACCACAATTTATATATACATGCATAAATATAAACATTCATCAAATAACATGACAATTGGATACCTGCAAAAAAGATCTAGCAATTCTACTATCCAATTTCAAATTTAATGAAAACGAATTAAATTACAATCTAAAACTCAGAGCCCAAAACCGAGGCTCTGATACCAGTTGTTGGAGAATTAATTGCCCAGATCTATTCGGGATGAATATTTAAATAAAAAATTAATTCTAACAATTATTACTAGCATGAATTAATTCTATATTAATTCCAATAATAATTCAACAACAAATCATGCATATAAACAGTTCACATAAATCCTACGCATGCGGAATTGCTACGGGTTTACTAACTAACCTTTTGGAGTGGCAATCGTTGAGAAGATGGATTTCGTTGACACGAACACACCAAAAGACCTTCCCAAGTATTCCCAAGTCCTTGCTCGTCAATCCAGTGGTAGGATGCTCGCGAACAATTAACAAAAGGGAAAAATAAATTATATGTTGCACCACCTTTGTGGATTTCTAATTTTTCTAACACATGGAATTGCACTTGGGGATGAAAAAATCATCCCCTATTTATAAGAGGTAGTGGCCGATTTTTTCTTAGGAAAAAGGGAGAGAAATTTTTTTTCTTGATCTCCAAGAAATCTTGAATATATATCCAATATATTCTTTTCTCCATAATTAAAATATTCCATAAAAATCCCACTCTCTTATTGTTATGGAGTTTCGAAAAAATGAGGATAAAGATTCCAAGATTTGGATCTTCTTGAATTTATGAGATATACTTGTATTCCAAGAATACATATCTTCCATAATATATTTTCAAGAAAATCAAGAAAATCTTTATTTTCCTTCTTTTTTTCTTTAATTTCAAAAATCCCCATATAAATAACCAAGTGGGAGATTTCTTGAATTTAATGAGATAATCTTGTATTCCAAGAATACATATCTTCATTCCATAACAAAATTCAAGAAAGTCTTCCTCCCCTTTTATTTATAATTTTCGAAAATTTTGGAAAATTAAGCAACCATAATTTATTTTATTTTAAACACATTTTCAGTTATTGGACATTATGTTTGGGCTACGTGAGGGGCCTTTAAGAGAATTAAGATTGGACCTTCCAATGGATCTTGAATTTCCAATAATGAGCCACAATATTATTCAAGCCCATAAATATTAATTAATCCCACTACATAATTAATATTGCACTATCCATCTTAACCCATATTACTGTTAATATGGCTCCCGGTTATTTTTTCCCGTGTTTAAGATTATATAGCCCATTAATTAATTCAAGCCACTGAAATAACTTTCCATTAATTAATATCTTTTGTCCTTGGTCAAGGAACGGTTCAACATTATTATCCATACCGGAAACTAATTCCACTTGCAAGATTTTGTATGATAAATCTTAAGAACCTCCCAAGGGGGCAAATTGAACAAGCGTACTTGCACACGATTCTTCGTATTAAATCTTAGCAATCGCATGTGACCAATAATATTGCCCAAGATATAAAGTATTGAATCTCATTGATTCTCCACCCGTCATAAGTCAAAGCAATAATTACTAACCACACACGATCCTATTTAAGGGACGAAGATTAAGAAATAACGAATCACTGAGGTTTAATTCTTCCTAGTCCAGTGCTGAAGAATTTATCCTCCTGTAGGTCCTATTCAGTGCATCAGTCATGCACTAGTGTAATCTCTTGGTCAAGACAAGCCAATCTGAGGCTTACACTTCAACCTTTCACGATGGATTGTTCATTTCCATCTAGGTCGTGAACGGTGTACTTTTAGTTACAAGGGACTGTTAATTAAATCTTCCGTGATCTGGTATCACTAAATTAACTACGATGTAACACGTACTATTTATTGAACAATTATGCAGTAAATATATGTAACATTCAATGATATTTAAAGCATCAGTGATAAATAATTTATTTCAGTAAATAAGACAGAAATTCAGTTTGGCTATACAAAGTAAAAGCATAATTTCCAGTATAACCCCAACACTTTCCTGGTTATCGACACTGTTGTGATTTTCTAATGTTCTTTTTTTTGCACTCATCTTTTAATAAAATATACAAATATATTAGTTTTTATATATTTAGGTAAGTAAGTTCTATATTATGTTTGATTTTTATAAAAAAATGTTAAAACATTTAACAAGAGATAAATAATTGCAATATTAACTCCTTATCCGGAGCAATTAAGTACAAATAAATAATCATCAAACATTAAAAAAGAAAATCAAAATAAATGGACTATTCATTGTTATGGTCGTCATAAGAGTTGTTGGGTTGGTTTTGGTAATATTGTTGATAATATGGGGCTTCGTCCCACCAACCAGGAGGTATTTGTTAGGTGAATTGTTCAGGGGCATATCCTTATTGCGGTCCCCAATGTCCAGGATTGGGGACTGTTGTGATACCAGCATGATGGGCAATCACGTTAAGTCCGGGCATAGTATAATTTGGACACTGTGGATCCCCACGAGCTTGATCGATCAACGTCTACGTGTCTTGCATCACTTGTCCCAACCTTTGTTGCCCTAAACCAGACATGGCATTGACGGTAACATTGTTTTCACCGTGTGTAGGGTTGTGCACTCTCAAATGTGTTATGTTTGCATACCATGTTGGATAATCCGGCGTGGTACTATCCGACACTACAACTTTGGGACCAAGGTGATGTAGTGGCTAATTGTGATTTGCCATTTCGTTCCAATATGCGACTGTAGGCCCATACACTTTCTTGTAACCCCTTGCCTTGGCACCTGTTGGGAGATGAATTTAATAAAGAGAGATTTTGATTAGATCCCAAAACCCCTGAGTATGACATGTTCAGGATAATCTTGATAGTTGAGTCAGGATTTCGTTTTAGAGTATTCAGGATGTTATCTGCAAAATGTATAGTCAGCAGATATAGATCAGGATAGGTTCTGAAGACTCAGTAAGTTTCTGAAGAAACAGAAGTTTCAGTATGAAACTGAAGTTTCTGAAGTTTCAGTATGAAACTGAAGTTTCTGAAGTTTCAGTAAGAAACTGAGATACTGAAGACTCAGTGAGAAACTGAGATACTGAAGACTCAGTTAGAAACTGAGAAACTGAAGACTCATCATTAAAACTCAGTATATCAGTCAGTATATCTGTAAAGACTCAGAAGACTCAGAAGAACTCAGAAGACCCTGAAGACTCAGAAGACTTTGAAGACACATAAGACAGAAGACTGAAGGATACTGAAGGCACAGTAATTACTGAAGACTCAGTAATGTACTGAATGCTCAGTATAAACCTGAATGTTCCGAGGCACTGAAAATATCTATCTGAAGGATTCAATACTGAGAAAAACGCGATTACCCAGAAAAATAGATATTGCCCAAGACATTCCCATGCAGACAAAAGGAACTAAGACAAAGTGTTGTTAAGGTTATATCACTCAGAAATGGTAACCAAAAAGAGTCGTTGTGTGTCTACATTTATCTGGAGACAAAAGTCAAAAAGAGGAAGACAACACTGTACGTTACTGACACTGACAGCGACAGGTCACTGAAACATGTCAGTAGTACTATGTTCCAGACTGCAAAAAGTGTTGAATAACTGCATGAAAGGCTATTGCCTAAAACGTGCTAGGGAGTCTCAAACCCTAAATATAGCCGTTCATCACACACCATAAGAGGAAACTCACGAAGCTATCTCTTTCAACGGATAATTTTTCAAGAGTGACCTTGGTGTTTGCCTATAAATACTTGTGACCATCTACATTGAAGGTTACGGGAAATTTGTAAGCAACTCAAGAGCTCAAACTTATTATTGCAAGTTGAAGCACTCGAAAACCCAAGAATTTCCCAAGTGCTTTATATCGAAGAGAGCTCATTTCACTAAGCCTAGCTTGATAAGATATATCCAAAGCTTAGTCGAGATATCCTAGCCTTTGCATTGTTCTTAATTGTAAAGGATATCTCATCCTAGTTGGAAACCAACCAAGAAACCCCAAACCCTTTGTAAGGTAGTTTGAGTGTGATTGTTGGTGAGTTGGAGTTAATAAGAGTTAGTAAACTACAAGGAGGTAGTCGAAAAAGCTCTTGAGAAGAAGTGAGTAAACTATCTTGGATAGTCGAAAAAGCTTGTGTGTGTTTGAGTTAGTAAACTATGAGGGTAGTCGAAAAGCTCAAAATAGAAAGGTTAGTAAACTTCTGAGAGGTAGTCGAAAAACCTTAGGAAGTGATTAGTGAATTTCTCTGAAGAAGAGTCGAGAGAGAGTGGACGTAGGAGTTTGAGTCTCACGAACCACTATAACTTGACCCTTTTGTGTTATTTGCTTTCTCAGATTGCTTTGATTAATTCATTGCATATCTTTAAACCGAAAGCATATTTTTCACCGATATTCATTGGAATCAATCCAATTCAAGTTGCATCTCGAATCAATCACCCCTAATCACATTCCATTAAAAAGGAAGATTTTTTGCGCAAAGTATAAAAACGAGTATAAACTTAGGGCCAACCATTCCGCACTTCTCGAGTAGCTAGAACAGATAGTTACCAAACCCGAACTTACTCTTCCGAGGGTTCATGAAGTTAGTTATCGATCCAAGCGACTCAGGATCTCTCAAAACTTCGGGATCAATTGGGATTATCTCCCTTGCAAAGGTATCTGAAAGCAGACTCGGGATCACTTGTCTCGAGATAGACTTTGACTCGAGGCGATTTGTCTTCTCGGGACCAAATCATCGGGACAACCCGACCCAAGTGACCTCGATAAAGAAAAAAAGTTTTAAAATCAATTGAACACGTGTATTCCCCCCATACACGTATAAGACTCCTTTTCAGGGACCAACAAGTGGTATCGGAAGCGGTGGTTCAACTTGACCACTGCTTTTGACCAAAGTCTTATTTGCTAAAAAATACTTGTGGTCTATCTGACAGATCTTATTTGTTTGAATTCTTAAAGACTTCGCACAAAATGTCTTCTAAGAAACTTCCCATGTTCTCGATGAGAACTATGATTTATGGAGATCGAGAATCGCAGGCTCACCAGATTTTAAACATGAACGTTATGTGGAGAGTGATCTCTGAAGGACCATTCCAATTTTCTTCGTGGTGAATCCCGAGTAATGAAAAATTAGAGAAATGATCCCGGAGACAATTTCCTAAGTCGATGACCAACCGGACTCTGAGGAGAGGAAGTTAGTCAATCTAGACTATATTGCCAAAGACACACTATATAGTAGTCTTGATTGATGATGGTGTGATGGGAATGATTTCTCATTGTAATCTTCTAAAGAAATTTGGGATACACTAGGCATATGAATGTGCCAAGGCACAAATCATATCAAGGAAAAAAAAACTTTTCGATTGCCATTGGAAAGTTTGATAGTTTTGAAATGGAAGATGGTGAATCTATAGACAAATTGGAAGTCGATTCACTAAAGATTATGAATGATCTAAATGCACTTGGAAAGAAATATCCACAGAGAGAAATTGCATTGAAAGTTCTTAGAGGTCTTTCTAAGAAATGGGATATACATGCGAATGGTGATTGAAAACACCAAAAACATTAATTCAATGCCATATCAACAAGTCTTCTCTCGAAATTTGAAGGCCTATGAGTTCGTAATTGATAAGAAATCTAAAAAGGCTGATAGCAAAGATGATTCATCATCTAGTAAAAATGTGGTTTTCAAAGCCAAGGATAAAACCCAGAAAAACTAGAGAGTTCGAGAACTCCTTGCTAAAAATCGGGATGAGCTTGAGGATAAGCTAAAGCGATGGCAAGGAGGTTTGAAAGACTTAATAGTCGATATGGAAAATACAAAAACTATTACGAAATCCGCAGTACCGAAAAGAAACACGAGGACAAATCAACCGAGAAGAGAAAAGGACCTGAAAAGTCAAGGGTCTTCATCCAAAAAGGAAGGACTCCAAGGCCAAAGAAGAAAGTGATCGGGGATGATGATGCCAACAGCCGGTTACTTACAATTGCCATAAGAAAGGTCACTTCGGATGATTGTCCAGATCCGAGTGCTAAGGAGAAGAAGAAAAGACAAGCTAAAAAAGACAAGAAGTTCTCTAGTAAGAAAGCCATTGTTGCGAAAGAAGAAGAACATTCGAGGAAGGATCTAGCTCTTCGGATGAAATATTCTCGGGTTCTGATCCTTTGCGGTGAAAGTGATTATCTCTGCCTCTAATGGCTATTGAGGAGGTAAACTCTTCTTTTTCTCATGTTGTTGCTCCTACACTAGCACAAGAGTTATCAAGTTCCATCATAAGCGATCGGTTTGACCTGATGGATTCTTTTGAGAGTCCGATGAAGGACTATGTTGTTTTACAAGAACCTGGCGAATGAAACTCAAGAGCGAACAAAAGAATCAAGGCTGAAAATCTTAAGTGGAAAGACTCTAAAATCTTACCAAAACAATCACTTCTCAATTAATGGGAGCTCTTGATGAACCTGGATGTTACGAAAGTACAACTCTCAGAGAAAGAGAAGTTGATAGTGACCCTAACTAAAAAGCTACAAAAATCCACTGAAGAGATTCAGCTGATCAGAACCAAGTTCAATGACCTCTCTGAGAAGCATGAAACTCTACAAAAATGTGAGGATAGTCTTGTGAAAGAAGCTAACTCTATTGAATATCTTATCATCTAAAGTAATAGATGAAATTCAGAGTTATCAAAGACATGCCACTATAAAATCTGGATTGGGATACATTCCAGGGGGAACCTCACAAGGTCATTTGAATGCTGCATCAAGTAGCAAGAAGACAATCTTTGTTAAATCAGTGGCACCTACACTTCAAAACCAAGAAATGCCCAAGGTTTTAGATAAGGAAAAGGACCTCTGGTTCGAAAGAAACCTATTTTCTAAGAATGATCGGTAAGAAAGCCCAAACCTCAGGTGAAGGCTAGAAAACCTGAGCACTCAGTAGGAAAATTTCAGGCAAGTACTTCGAAGCCTCGAAATAAGAATGCAAACTTGAAAGGATCTACATTTGAACCAAATTCAGAGGAATCTTCGAAGAGAATCACTTTCGAGACATTCTCAACTCGAAGTGACCAAGTCCTCGATATCTTTGAAAGACCCTATTTCAAGACAGGCAACCTAAACCCCACTTGCCCTAAGGGTAAAGGTTACACTAACCCAAGTCAACAAAGATTCGGACCGGTTTTCAAATAAGCCAAAGTAATGGAACAAAAAGGCTGCACCAAAAAAAAACTCTAAGGCTCATGTTCATGCTAAGGCTAAACTCATACACGTGGATAATCTTGCTAAGGCACCCAGAGTAGTAAATGTGTATGTAGATGTATATGGAAGACAAATTAGCCACTCTAAAGTGATTAGAGTTGTCAGGCAGATTTGGATTCCGAAAGGTACAGCTAACATGGTAGGACCCTACACAAATTGGGTAGCTAAGAATTGATCTGTTTTTTCGGAGAAAAAACAAGGCACCTTTGGTGATTGAAGATCACATAAAGATCGATGAGTGGAAATGAAATGGCCCCTGCTGTATGGTATCTTGACAGTGGATGCCCAAGACATATTACAGGATTCAAGCAGATACTCAGTAACTATGTTGAACAAAGAGGCCCTCAGATCACATTTGGAGATAACTCCAAGGGACAGACTGGAGGATATGGAACTTTGGAAATTGATTCAGTTCATATCCATGGTGTTTCATATGTATCTGGATTGAAGCATAATCTACTTTCAATAAGCCAATTCTGTGATAAGGGATTTAATGTTGAGTTCTCTAAGAACTTATGTTATGTGAAAGATGATATCTCACAGAAAATATTACTAACTGGTACAAGAAAAGGAAATGTGTATCTTGCTGATTGGAGTTCAACTCCTAAAGATACATGTTTGGTTGCTAAAAGTTCCACAGATACCAGTTGGTTATGGCATAAAAGGATGAATCACCTGAGTTTCAAAACCCTGAATAAACTTGCAAGATTAGCTCTTGTGAGAGGGTTGCCAAATGAAGTGTTCAGTAAGGAACATGTTTGTGATGCGTGCCAAAAAGGAAAACAAGTTAAAGCATCATTCAAAATAAAAGTAGATGTTTCTACTGAGAGAATACTTCAGTTGTTGCATATGGATCTTTTTGGTCCAGTGAGCACTAATGGCAGAAAATATACACTCGTAGTAGTTGATGACTACTCAAGATATACTTGGGGTCATATTCTTACTCAGTAAGAAAGAGACTCAGATAAAGCTACCTGAATTACTGAAAAGGCTCAGTATTGAAAAGAATCTGAGTGTGGTCAAAATCAGATCTGACAAAGGAATCAATTTATAAATCATATTATATCGATTATTGTGCAAAGAAATGGAATTACTCATGAAAACATCACCGCAAGGACCCTCAACAAAATGGTGTTCTTTGAGAGAAAGGAACAGGACTTTAAAAAGAAGCCCATTTTGACCATGATAAAAGAAGTTGATATCCCTAAAAGATTTTGAAATTTGAAATTTGCCAATCATCTCTTGCATGCTATTCTCAAAATAGATCCATTCTGACCAAGAGTCAAGGCAAAACACCATACAAGCTTTGGAATGAAAGGAAGCCTCTTGTTTCTTTCTTTCGTGTGTTTGGTTGCAAGTGTTTCATACACAATAATGGAAAAGAAAAGTTGAAAACATTTGATAGCAAAGCTGATGAAGGCATATTCTTAGGATATTACAAGTTCAGTAAAAGCTTTCGAGTTTACAAATCTGTAGGACTCTTATTGTGGAGGAAACACCTCATGTTGTTTTTGATGAATCTACTTGTGTTCAGAAGAAACAGAAACATGATGCAGAAGAACTGACCAAGAGAATCACCAGATTAAGCCTGAAAAAGAATGACAAATCATCCACTAAACCTAAAAAGAAGAAGTCGGTCACCTTCTATGAATGGGTATTTCGGACTCGAACAAAGAAGTTTAGGATGGAACTTCGGGATGGTGTGAGACTCGGAAAGCCAACACACCAAAGGTGACCAATCAATCACATTCAGTTCGGACTTCGGTATGTGATGCCAATGAAGATGTGGTCACAAAATGAGGTAAATTCTCGAATCTATCAACCAAAGGGGAACAAATGTCACGTGACAATGTTCTTGGCAATGGAATTTCCAAGAATGCGAGGAAGATGATTCCCTTTCTCCTTTTCTATTGTTCCCCAAGTTCGAATTTAATGAACCTGCTTAAACCTAACATTTCAAAATGTTGATGATACTATTGAAGGGGAACATCTAGAAGAAGATGGTTAGATAGTCATCCTACAAGTCGATTGTGGGTGATCTAACTACGGTGAAGGTGTTAAGAAGAAGGTTCCATGGTGAGAGTGCACTATTACTCTCGCTTCCTATCGGAGAAAGAGCTCTTCGAGATTGATGAAGCTCTACAAGATTCCTTTTGGATTATTCTTTATGCAAGAAGAGAGTTTGAATCAATTCTCAAGGAATGAAGTATGAGTTTGGTGGATAGGATGGGCCTAAAAGGCACAATGTTATTGGAACCAAGTGGGTATTTAAGAATAAAAGAGATGAAAACAACAACATTGTAAGAAACAAGGCAATTTAGTTGCATTGCAAGGTTATTCCCAAGAAGAAGGCTTGAATTATGATGAAACCTTTGCACCAAAGTGGCAAGACTAGAAGCCATCGATTGTTTCTTGCATATGTTCTTTCCCACATGAAGTTCATACCTGTCGGATGGATGTGAAAAGTGCATTTCTGAATCGGTGTGCTTAAAAGAAGAGGTTTATGTGGAACAACCTCCTGGTTTTACAGAATGACCAAGTTTACGAGGCTCGTAAAAAGCCTTGTATGGTCTTAAGCAAGTACCAAGAGCATGGTATGATACTCTTTCTCGATTTCTTCTTGACCACGGTTTTATCAAAGGAACTGTTGATAGAACTTTGTTCGGATAGAAGATGGGAAGACATCTTACTAGTTCGGATATATGTTGATGACATCATTTTGGATCTCCAAATCATCGGTTGTGTGAAAAGTTTTCTACACCGATGAAAGGCAAATTTGAGATGTCTATGATGGGGAGATGAATTTCTTTCTAGGTCTTCAAGTGAAACAATCAAAGGAAGGAATCTTCATCAACCAAGCAAAAGTACACCGAGATCCGATTGCAAGTATGGTGTATGCAGATTGCAATCTGTTAGAATTCCCATGAATACTAACTACAAGATGGATCCCGATCCTCAAGGCAAATCGATGAAGTCACACCGATTATAGAGGATCATTGGATCATTGCTCTATCTCACAAACAAGTAGGCCCGATATAACATTTGTTGTTGGGATATGTGCAAGATACCAAGCTAATCATAAAAATTTAGTCACATGGAGGTTTGCCAAAAAGATCTTGAAGTATCTTAAGGGCACAAAGATGAATAGAGGATTATGGTATCCAAATGATGATAACCTTGAATTAACCGGTTATTCGGATGTTGATTATGGAGGTTGTAGAATTGACAGAAGTCCCACTACGAGAACTTTGTC
The DNA here is from genome assembly GCA_037126765.1 of Stenogyne calaminthoides. Classification (NCBI taxonomy): domain Eukaryota; kingdom Viridiplantae; phylum Streptophyta; class Magnoliopsida; order Lamiales; family Lamiaceae; genus Stenogyne; species Stenogyne calaminthoides. The sequence continues at coordinate 17,526,926 of JBBCBC010000024.1, read as the reverse complement.
AATTTCTTGGAAGTAAGTTGATATCCCGGTTTTCAAAAATGGACCTCGAGAGCAACCAAAGACTTCTCGGAAGTCAATTGACATGGTCTGAGGAAGTCATTGCGTGCACATATTCTTTGGCTCAGACAACAATTAAGAGATTATAAAGTTGTAGCCAATGAAGTACCCATATTTTGTGATAATAATAGTGTTATTGCTATCTCACAAAATTCGTATTACACACCGATGCAAACATGTGGATATCGACATCACTTCATCGAGAGATCATGTCGAAAAAGGATATCGGATGGAGAAAATTCATATTGATAAGCGAGAGATATCTTGATATCTTGACTAAACCATTGGCTAAATCAAGATTTCAGGAACTATCAGTTGAATTAGGAATGTTGGATCCAGGTGTATAGAGTAAAATCTAAAAAATTGAAGGTTTTTAGATGCATGCGGTTTTCTCGAAATTCTCTTGAGAAACGAGGATAAAATAAAAATAATTGAATCGAGTCTTGAGAAACTCGGGTGTCTTTGAAGGTCAAGATTAAAGATTATCATCTTGAACCCGTTCAATTACTTCAAGATCATCTTGACATTTTATCAAGATCAATACTCAGTAAGACTGATAGAGGGAAATTAGTCTGAAGAAGTAATGACTCATGCAACTCATTTATTGCTTAAGTGAAACTCAATAATCATTAGCAATAAATAGCATAACACCTGAAGAGAATGTTTTGGGCGGATTTTTTTTTTTAAAAGCCGAAGAAGGTCAACGGTCATTAAATGCTCTGTTGCTTTTAATCACCAATGAGGTTAAATTGGCGGCTTACTTTTCGTGAGAGTCCTTTCGCATACCCGATTAATCGATGATAAATCTCAACCGTTGATTTTCACCAAACCGATACGACTTCCCACGAATCGGTCTATATATTCCTTGAGAAGCCATTCAAGCCAATTTTTATTAAACCCTCGTTCCCAAATCACTCTGCAAATAAAAAACCCCTCTTAGTCCAGAAAATCTTCATCGTCCCGAAACCCTAAACCTTCAATTTCCCAAAATGACTCTATCCATATTCGACAGATTGGCTGAAACCAATAAACCATGGTATGAGTACGTGGTTTCTCTGGAGAGTACTTCCAACGCCAAACATGAAGAAGAGGCGCTTCACTTGATTCGGTTGGCAAAACTGACGAATCTTGTCGCAAACCGACCAGAGGTGGAATACTCGCGAGAGGTAATAGAGTTCGTCTCTAATATGGAAATAGATGAGGATGATAATATTGAGTCCAAGATTTCTGTTTCGCATTTAGAGCATACATCGAAGTATATAGATTTTGTTCGGGAGCTGTACATAGTCCCTCGAAATTTAAACGATGTTTTTGAGTTGTGCAATAGGGGAGATGATCCCACTTTGTATATGTTAGGTCGGGAGCAAGAGTATCTTGATAGGATTACTGAGAATCCTATTAAATTTGAGGCGACCTTACATAAGCGGCATTTAAAGCCAAAATACAGAGTGTTGATGGATATTGTGAGTAAGTGTATTATGAGTCGATCAGGGAGCTTTGAGCAGATTAGTACTCCCAAACTCTGATTGATGGCGGCGATTGAGGACTCACCCACCAAGGATTTCAACTGGCTAAAGTATCTGATCAAGGTGGTGAGTGAGCAAGCCAAGGTCATAAAAAAGGAGGATGACTCAATATCGATCAAAGGCAAGATCCTCCATGCCACCAAAATAGCCTTTATTTTGGAGATGTGTCGAGATGAGGAGGATATCTTTGCCAACACTACTCCTTTCCCTAAGTCCAAGGTGATGTTCAAGCCGGTTGCCACCAAGAAGACCATCAAAGGGAAGAAAGAGAAGAAGGTGGAATCACCTGTTGCTGTTGCTGTTACTGAAGAAACCCAACAAGCCAGGGGGAAGGCTTTGTTGGAGGCCAAGAAGGAGCAGGGTGAAAAATTGAAGAAGAAGACCCTGGCTCCAAAACGCAAAAGAATGGTGGTTCTCACTGATGATGAGGAGGAGAGTGAGGCTGAGGAGATTCAACCTGAGAGCCAAACTACTCAGAAATCGCCTTTACACGTATTGGCTCAGGTTATCTCAAAGGCACAGGAGCAAACTGAGGAGCAAGTCTTCTCTGAGGTTCTTGAGACGTCATTAAGCTCTGACAAGTTCTCTCAAGAAATATTCCAAGGACCTCAGACCTCAGACCTCAAAGCAAGTTCAGATTCCTCAAAAGAGGAAGCACTCTTTCGGACTTGAGGCGGTTGATTCTGCCGAGGAAGCACCTACTCAGTTCTTAGAGCAAACTCAAATTCCCACTGAGGAGGCGCCAGCTCAGACCTCAGAACCAAGTCAAATTCAGACTGAGGAGCTGCCTGCCCAACCCTCAGATATTGCTGAGCCTCAGGAGCCGATGAACTTTGATGAGCTCCTGAGTGATCTATTGCTTGATCCTTCAAAGAAACTTTTTTCTCGAACCCGAGAGCCCGATGCTCAAGAAGGGTGAAGTTTTAAGAGACCGAATGGCGGCAAGGGGAACGGTTCATTCTTGACCACTACCCGAAGCTTAGCTCATTCCCACCTCCAAGACATCTTCTTCAGATTGAGGTCAACGGTCTACATCCTCAACCGACTCTTCCTAAATGCTCAACATTGCTTCATTCAGAGGTGAAGATGAGGTGGAACGAGGAAACAACTTTTTCCGATCAATTCTCGAGGATTCGGAAAACCAAGCCTCGAGAATGAAACCGCTTAATTTTTGATGAGTTGATTAAGAAGAAAGTTCTTTGAGGAAGGAGATCTCAAGTTGGTGCCCCGAGCCCAAAGACAAATCTCGGGATGGGGGACCAACAAGGGGATGTTGAGAGTCAATCTCGAAAGGAGAAAGACTTAATCGATCTTTGAGGTCAATTGTCGAACATCCTCGGATTGAAGTTAGCCTTCAGTAACTTTTGCACTATTAACATTTATGCGGGATTATTGAAGTACCTATCTTTAAATCAGAATGTCCGATATCTTGTTGAGGCTCAAAGTGGACACCCAAGCTCGAGGAAGTCCCGTCGATTCAGATCGAGACTTCAGTTGAAACAAATGCTTTTGGCTTCAGAGACACAATGGATCGATATGCTCCTGAGATTGATCTCACCCCTGTGATGGAGAAGTTGGAGAAGGTTAAGTCAATCCTGATCAAAGTTGCTCAGATGGAGGAGGTATTGGCCAACCAAAGTCAGAAGTTGGAAACTATGAGTTCTTCTTCGACACAGTGCAAATTCGAGAATTCTCGACCGAGAAAGTGACCTCCATGGAAGGAAAGTTATAAGAGAAGATGGAGGGGGTCAAAGCTGAAATTAATGCAGAGCTGAAGCAGAAGCATCAGGAACAGACTAAAATTCTTGAAGAGAAATTGGTAGAGAAGAATGAGATGCTGGTGAAGAATGCTGTTGAGGAGATGAACTCATTGCTCATGGCCAAGTGCTTACGCTCCGCGATATCTGCACCATTAACTAACCATATCTTTTCCATATTTATCCCTTCACCGACTTCAGGTTGAAGTCGCCTCCAACCTGCGCACTTCTCTAAGTCGTCTCCGACCTGCATATCCTTCTAAGTCGCCTTGCGACCTGCATACTCTTTTAAGTCGCCTTCCGACCTAGATATCCTTCTAGGTCGCCTTAAGTGATAGAAAGGGTGGAAAACCGTCTACACAATATAAATAATTCATAACCCATTGAACACATTAAATAAGCCAAAATCCAAATTTAAAACTGAGCCAAATAAATTATCTTGACTTTTTGGTGAATTTGTATTCAAGACATCTGAACTTTTAAATAATATTAATAATAAAGCTTCAAGACATTTAAACTTGTTAAATAACATTAGCAATAAAGCTCTTTTTTTTATTATTATAATTGACATGAGATAAAATAAAACTCCTTTATTTTAATATGATCATAAACGAATAGATATGTAAGAAGACATATGTATCTGTAATTTAATTGCCGCCGAAAATTCTACAGCAAAAACTAGTGCCAGTTATGATGTATAACTAGTGTGTATTTTAAAATGTATCGGTTATTTTATAAAAAAAAATAAGAAATATTAATACTTTAGTACGAATTATTTAATTAAAAAAATTATTTGTTTGATTATAGAGTTGACTTGTACACCTGTACAACAGTTGCCCATTAGTGTCACGCAATTTCTAAAATTTTCATCAATAATATTGATCTCTAAAAAACAAATTTTGGTAGTGTAATTTTCTAAAACATTACTTTCATAGAGACAGATCCTATTCATGCATGCACACATTCTGACAAAGAGAAGTAATTAATCAGCCGATTGGCTCATTCTTTTTCTTTCTTTAATTTGGCATATATATTAAACAACACTCTTTCCCTAAATTCAAAGACAAAAATTTGTAGTAAAGTGTGGATAGTTTAAGTGGTTATAATTTTACTATCTAAAATCCTAAAATTTGAAACACGAAGAGAAAATATTTATTTTATGTTATGGTGGTTCCCTTTTATGGGGTTGCGATATCGATTGAGGTGTGATTGTGATTTCGAGTTGCAGTTTCGGATGGTTCCCTTCTTGTGGTGGTTGTGATTCCGATCTACAGCGAGATGAAATGATGTTGTCAACTTTCTAAAAAAAAAAAGATAAAAAATTGTATGAACTCAAGTTCACTGTGAACTGGAACTTTTTAGTATTACTATTATGCATAAAAAGTATTACGATTATATATATATAATTAATTATTAAAATTTTTTAAACAGTGAAATTTTTTATGCACAATAATAATAATTTTTATATATAATAGTGATATAGTTTATGTATAGACCTGATTTATATGAGTGTTATTTAAATTCAGATGGTTGTTACTTGTTAGTTCTACCCTTTAATTACGATTAATTATTCTCCTCAACGCTGACCACTCACCCAACTTTTTTAGGAATTATATCAAATTAAAATTGAGAGGTCATTTTTCATTTTTGCGAATGTGTGTTTGTAAAGGGCAATTAAGCAGAAATGTAATGATTAGTATAGTATTAGTAGTATACATCAAGTGGATCATTTTCTTTGTTGATCATCAGAATCCCCATCATCCATTCCTTTCTCATAATTATGATTTATGCCTCCCAACCCCCTCATGTTTCTTTATTCAAATCAAACTCCTTCCAGAACAATATTAGGGATCTTCTTGTTGGTTTGCTTTTACCCTCTATTTTGTCGTCATCCTAAATCAACCACATCTTCTCGAGGTACCACCAATTTATAATTTCTACCTTGATTAATTGGTTGCTTAAGTCAACGGCTTTTAACGTTAAGTTAGGATTTTTTTTTAAGCGTTAAATTAGGATGATTAGTATGAGTACAAATTACCAAAAAAATGGGTTTAAACTGATCTCTAGCGATGATAGAGCGGTACCCAACGCAACTTTTTGCAATTTTAAATGTAATTCATTAAAAACAATTTATTCTTTTAATAAAAATAATTGATACTATCTCCCTCCTAATTTAGATTGACTATTTTTCGTAAATAGACATTCTAATAAAGATTGATCATTTCTTAATAGAGAAATAAAATAATTTTCTTTACAAAACAATAACCTTTACAAACAAGAGTAGGTCTAGTGTGAAAATTTTCATGTATGAAAATTTATAAAATTGTCCTAAATCAATTTTCTACACCCTAAACACTAAATAATGAACCATAAATTACGACCTATTCGAGCTGGGTGAACCATGAACCACTTGGGCCGAGTAAACCATGAACAACTCAATTTTGTCTTACCTTCACCAATTACAGAATTTAGTTATAAATTAAAGTTTTTTCATGTATGAAATTTTTCATACTAGACTTTGTCTACAAACAATACTTATTTACAACATATGTCTCTACTACACACTAAATTTACTTTACACAATTTAATATTAATAAACAATATTTTTCTTAAAGTTGAATTGTTATTCATACTCCTTCACCAAACCTACTTTACACCATTTAATATTAATAAATAATATTTTTTTAAAACTTGTATTTATAGTAAATGATCAAATAAAATTAGATAAAAAGTAGTAGTATTTAAAAATGCATTTGCGACGCACGGTTCATCTGACGTGCATGAAAAAATCTACTCTTTATATGGGGAACAATTCAGACGGTTAAAATGTGAAAAGTGAGAAGAGCTCTCAACTGAGTTGACAACTAATTAAGCAAGAGAAAAGTCTACTCGCTCACATAAGAGTCAGACACATCTCACAAATCACAAGTACTAAATGCACATACCAGAGAATAGACATTTGGTCAACCTTAATGGGTGTCGGTTTTTGTGTGCGTAACGCGACACACGACAATTTCATCATCATGTATTTATGACGACTTAATCGATTTACATAAGCAAGAACGCTGTTGATTTTTTTTTTGAAATTTTAAGTTTAATAATTATAAATTTAAATTTTAAGTATATTAATTATTGATTAGTGATTTATTTTTTATCTATCTTAAGTGCTATTAATATTTTATGTATACTAATTAATGATTTAAGATAGTTAATTATTTAATTAAGTATAAATATGTAGTTATTTTATATTTAATTAATGTTAAGCATCAATTTGAGTGTGCATTATGTTATATATGATTTTAGAAACTTTCAAATCGGGGCATAATAGATGCACATATCAAATATAATGCACTCTCCACTATTTTTTTTTTTTGTAATTTTTTTAGTTTTTTTAGTTTTTTTTTTTTTTTTTGCTTTATAATTTTTTGAGTGTGCAATATGTTACATATGATTTTAGAAATTTTCAAATCGGGGCATAATAGATGCACATATCAAATATAATGCACTCACCTCAAACTCATAATATGTAACATTTTAATAATTTTGAGAGTAATAATTCACAATTCACAATATTCATAATATTACACAAAATATCATTACTCCTAATCCATACATACACAAAATTCAACCTCTATAATCTTTTTGTGCATCATAGTTAACTTTACGTCACGGTGCATCCCAGTTGAATAATAAATTGTATAGGTCTATTCTACTTGTAAATTGAAATTCTAAACCATATGCACTTGAATGACGGTAGTTGAGCCAGAATAGAGAGATTGGCGGTACTGGATGATCCTCAGATGTCATTTGCAAATGAAATTAAAGGTAAAAAAATTTAGTTATAATTAAAGTGTTAAAATATATTATAAAAAATATAATAAAATAATAATTGGTTTTTCTTACCAATATCCAATGTGAGTTGTTGTTCACGTTCCCTAACACCACCACCGCGGTAGGAGGTGGTTGACAGTCTTCCAAGGCAACGAGAGGATATAAAAAATTGGCAGTGTCACCGAATAACATTACGAAAATATTATAATAGGTTGCAACCAAGGATCCACAGTCAGGTAGTGAAAAACACTTATCTATTGAGGCTGGACCATTGAAGTGAGATAGACTTTTCTTCAAGTCCTTCATGGTTGTAAGACCACCTATAACGTCATTGTATAATTCTGTTCTTTTATTGAGTTCACATAACATATCCATTCGTACCTGCGACCATGCGTATTCGGTTCCGTAGATTGCTAGTGCAACAACTCTAAATCCACAATTTCCGTCTCCAAGAACATCTGTGTATGATTGAATATAATCTCTCATAAAGGAAGGAAAGTCTTCCTCCATCGGAGAAGCTTTAAAATGGGACAGTGAGTTAAGACTGTTCTGAAAATCAGTCTTACTCTTTTGAGCGGTGCTGTTATGGCGTGGAGCAGATCTCCTCGGCGGTTTTGAATTTGGAGTTTTGGAGAATTTTGGTCGTTCGGTCCCTAATTGTATGAAAAGCTCATCCGACTCCAACTCCCTTCAGATGTGCTATTTCTACGACCTTCTTGTGGAATATCCTGATGTGCATTAGTTCGCGTCACTCTCCCCTTACCCTTACCCTTTTCTTTTGGAGAACTCTTAAAAAATTTGGAACCTTTCTTCCATCTCTCCCAAAGTAAAGGTTCATGATCGCTGCTTGTAGGTTTCTTCTTCGTATTTTTTTCAACTTTTGGAGGTGCAACAAGGTCTTCTTCCGTGTCCGTGTCATCGAATAATTTTCTCCTCGTATTATCGTTGGTACGTGAAAAATTTATATCCAATGTTCTCCAATACACGTCAATACCGTCTATAGGGATACATTGGTTGTTATCCACGTACCAGGAAAGCTCGCAATGACACGGAAGACCATGAGTTCTCCTAAGATAATGGTCTTCATAAGGTATTAGTTGAATTAGTTGAATGTCAATATACATAATTAGTTCCATACCCATGCGTGTTGATATGAAGTGTCACTTGATTTGCTGTATGGTATTAGTTGAATTATTGTAAGGTATTAATTGAATTGCTATAAGGTATTAGTTGAATAACTTCATAATATTTTTTTAGTTCACTATGTCTCGCCCCGTATGCCCCGTTTGCTCCGTCCTATGTAGAGTATGCGACCGATGTGTTCTTGTTAAACAACGTGCGCGACCAATAGAAAATGAACAACTCGATATCCAAAAAATTTCTTGGAGTAGTATCTTAGATCTCGATCTAAACACCCCTGCTCAACAACCTTATGAAGAGCAGTCTATTCCGATGGAGTATGGTTCATATCATGCACATAATGATTTCAGCTTGAATACTCATCATAGTTTCTCACCAATTGGATTCCCCGATTTATTCTCACCAACTACTGATATGTTCATGTTGGGATTATACTGGAAAGTATGCTTTTACTTTGTATAATCAAAACTGAATTTCGGACTTATTTACTGAAATAAATTGTTTATCACTGATGCTTTAAATATTATCGAATGTTACATATATTTACTGCATAACTGTTCAATAAATAGTACGTGTTACATTGTAGTTAATTTAGTGATACCAGATCACAGAAGATTAAATTAACAGTCCCTTGTAACTAAAAGTACGCTATTCACGACCTAGATGGAAATGAACAACCCATCGTGAAAGGTTGAAGTGTAAGGCTCAGATTGGCTTGTCTTGACCAAGAGATTACACTAGTGCATGACTGATGCACTGAATAGGACCTACAGGAGGATAAATTCTTCAGAACTGAACAAGAAAAATTAGACCTCAGTGGTTCGTTATTTCTTAATCGTCGTTCCTTAAATAGGATCACGTGGGATTGATAACTATTGCTTTGACTTATCATGGGTAGAGAATCAACGAGATTCAAAACTTTTTATCTTGGGCAATATTATTGGTCACATGTGATTGCTAAGATTTAATACGGAGAATCGTGTGCAAGTATGCTTGTTCGATTTTCCCCCTTGGGAGGTTGATAAGCTTTATCATACCAAGTCTTGCAAGTGGAATTAGTTTTCGGTATGGATAATAATGTTGAACCGTTCCTTGACCAAGGACAAAAGATATTAATTAACGGAAAGTTATTTCAGTGGCTTGAATTAATTAATGGGCTAGATAATCTTAAACACGGGAAATAATAACCGGGAGCCATATTGACTGTAATATGGGTTAAGATGGATAGTGCAATATTAATTATGTAGTGGGATTAATTAATATTTATGGGCTTGAATAATATTGTGGCTCAATATTGTTAATTCAAGGTCCATTGGAAGATCCAATCTTAATTCTCCTAAAGGCACTCTGAGTAGCCCAACATATAGTCCAATAACTGAAAAGGAGTTTAAAATAAAATAAATATTGTTGCTTATTTTTTCTCATTTATTTCAAAATTTATGGATAAAAGGGGAGAAGGATTTTCTTTGAATTTTGTTATGGAATGAAGATATGTATTCTTGGAATACAAGATTATCTCATTAAATTCAAGAAATCTCCCACTTGGTTATCTATATAGATGTTTCAAAAATTTTGAAATTAAAGGGGAAAAAAAGATTTTCTTGATTTTCTTGAAATGATATTATGGAAGATATGTATTTCTTGAAATACAAGAATATCTCATAAATTCAAGAAGATCCAAATCTTGGAATCTTTTCCTAAAATTTCGAAAATCACCGTAACTTGGTGAGGTGGGATTTTTTGTGAAATATTATAATTATGGGAAAAAGAATATAAGAGATATCTTCAAGATTTCTTGGAGATCAAGAAAAGTTTTTTCCCACATTGTTTTTCTACCAAAAAAATTGCCCATCACCTAGCTATAAATAGGGGATGACTCTTTCATTCCCAAGTACAATTCCATGTGCTGGAAAAATTAGTAAATCCACAAAGGTGGTGCAACATAATTTATTTTCCTTTTGTTAATTGTTCACAAGTGTCCTACCACCGGATAGCCGAACAAGGATTAAGGGAATACTTGGGAAGTTCTTTTGGTTAGTCTAATCAGCCAGATAACTGTCATCCCAAGAGGTACGTTCACGTAAACTCGTAGAATTCCGCATGCGTAGGTTTTACGTGAATTAATTATATGCATGATATGTTGTTGGATTATTATTTGAATTAATATAGGATTAAATCATGCTAGTAATAATTATAAGAATTAAATTTATAGTTAAATATTCTCCCCAAATAGATCTGTGCAACTTATTCCCCAACAGTTCATATCCTCCGGCAATCATCCGGTCACATCTACATCTCATTCGGCCGCATCTATATCTCATCACTCGACTCACTCTCATTACTCGACTCAATCTCATTACTCCACTCACTCTCATCACTCCACTCACTCTCATCACTCTGCTCACCATGAGGTTGAGGATGAATACGAAAGTGCTCTGCAAGCAACACAAGCATCATCCTCGTCCTCTCAACATAATGATTGGTTGAAGACGATGTCCATGCCTGGTGGACCTAATGATCCAAGTGTGTTGATAACTTTCAGAACACAAAGAGCCAAAAAAATATGGGACGATTCAGTAAGTAAAATACATATTAGTTTTTTAATTATTATTTATAAACATGTTACGATATGTAAATTAACTTGTTCATTTTTTTGTAATAAATTTGTAGAGGTTTCGTAAGATCTTCGGTAGCCACACTCTAACAAAAGCTCTTCACAGTTGGTCATCGAATCCATTCAATCAGGGCGATCATTTCTTTGACCGCATTCAAAACTCCGGATTGGAGGGTATCAGGCAAATGATGTTTCACTCCATCAACATGTCCTCATTTCAGCATTCGTCGAACGGTGGCACCCTGAGATTAACACTTTCCATATGCCTTTGGGGGAAATGACGATCACACTGCACAACGTTCATCCTATCCTTGGTAAAGTTTACATAAAGTTAATTTTTAATAAATCAAAATTTTAATTTTTTAATTTTTTCAATAAATCAAAATTTTAATTTTTAATAATTGTACGCATTATCTTATTCAATGGATTGATTTCACTAATAATAAAAAAACCATAAAAAACTTTTTCCAATGTAAATAAGTTGCTTGAACATAAATGGCCTCCACGCCATTGCTACTTTAATTCCCAACATTCAATGTATTGACAATGCATTGTATTGAGCCATAAATTTAAAGGCAGGGATGTAACAATCCCCCTAGGAGATAACTTAAACAAACTATTTGCACCCGAACCTTAGCACCATAAAAATGCCACTAGACTAAAAGCCGGACTTGTAGTTGGAACCCTCAACTATGCCTTTAATCGATGTCTCTATTGTTGGGGAATAAGTTGCAGATGCTATCTTTCTCCCATGAATATTTAAATATAAATTTAATTCTTGTAATTATTACTAGCATGAATTAATCCTATATTAATTCAAATAATAATCCAACAACATATCATGCATATAATTAATTCACGTAAATCCTACGCATGCGGAATTCTACGAGATTACGTGAACGCACCTCTTGGGATGGCGGTGATCCGCCGATTAGACTAACCAAAAGAACTTCCCAAGTATTCCCTTAATCCTTGTTCGACTATCCCAAGGGTAGGACACTTGTGAACAATTAACAAAAGGAAAATAAATTATGTTGCACCACCTTTGTGGATTTACTAATTTTCCAGCACATGGAATTGTACACTACTCAATTGACGTTTTTAGAAAAAAATACAATCTATTGACGTTACAAAATATTTGATATTTTATCGACGCTGATATTTTTCTGAAAAACCAATTTTCGTGTGTTGCTGGGAATGAAACATTCATCCCCTATTTATAGAGGGTGGTGGACGAAATTTTGGGTAAAAAATAATGTGGGAAATTTTTTTCTTGATCTCCAAGAAATCTTGAATATATCTCCTATATTCTTTTTCCCATAATTATAATATTCCACAAAATCTCACCTACTCTTTGTTATGGGATATTTTTGAAATTATAGGCAAGAATCCAATATTTGGATCTTCTTGAATTTATGAGATTTTCTTGTATTTCAAGAAATACATATCTTCCATAATATTTTTTCAAGAAAATCAAGAAAATCTTTCTTTCCCTTTATCTTTCAAAATTTTCTTTATAAATAACCAAGTGGGAGATTTCTTGAATTTAATGAGATAATCTTGTATTCCAAAAATACATATCTTCATTCCATAACAAAATTCAAAGAAAATCTTTCTCCCCTTTTATCTATAAATTTCGAAAATAATTAGGAAAAATAAGCAACAATATTTATTTTATTTTAAAAACCTTTTTCAGTTATTGGACTATATGTTGGGCTACTCAGGGGGCCTTTAGGAGAATTAAGATTGGACCTTCCAATGAATCTTGAATTATCAATATTGAGCCACAATATTATTCAAGCCCATAAATATTAATTAATCCCTCTACATAATTAATATTGCACTATCCATCTTAACCCATATTACAGTCAATATGGCTCACGGTTATTATTTCCCGTGTTTAAGATTATCTAGCCCACTAATTAATTCAAGCTACTGAAATAGCTTTCCGTTAATTAATATCTTTTGTCCTTGGTCAAGGAACGGTTCAACATTATTATCCATACCGGAAACTAATTCCACTTGCAAAATTTGGTATGATAAAGCTTATGAACCTCCCAAGGGGGCAAATCAAACAAGCGTACTTGCACACGATTCTCCGTATTAAATCTTAGCAATCACATGTGACCAATAATATTGTCCTAGATAAAAAGTATTGAATCTCGTTGATTCTCTACCCATGATAAGTCAAAGCAATAGTTACCAATCACACGTGATCCTATTTAAGGAACGAAGATTAAGAAATAACGAACCACTGAGGTCTAATTCTTCCTTGTTCAGTTCTGAAGAATTTGTCATCCTGTAGGTCCTATTCAGTGCATCAGTCATGCACTAGTGTAATCTCTTTGTCAAGACAAGCCAATCTGAGCCTTACACTTCAACCTTTCACGATGGGTTGTTCATTTCCATCTAGGTCGTGAATGACGTACTTTTAGTTACAAGGGACTGTTAATTTAATCTTCTGTGATCTGGTATCACTAAATTAACTACAATGTAACATGTACGAATTATTGAACAGTTATGCAGTAAATATATGTAACATTCAATAATATTTAAAGCATCGGTGATAAACAATTTATTTCAGTAAATAAGTCCGAAATTCAGTTTTGATTATACAAAGTAAAAAGCATACTTTCCAGTATAATCCCAACAATCTCCCACTTATACTCAAAGTCTCCTTTTAAGTATACTACAACATGTCTCGTGTAGATCCGTGACATCTAATGTCACCTACACGAACCTAATAATTTCTCCCACTTATACTCAAAGCAGATTGACAACGGTCTTGACACCCATTCCTTCCACATGTCTCTCGAATGTATTCAGAGGTAGACCCTTTGTGAATGGATCAGCTAGGTTGTCTTTCGACGCGATCTTTGCCACCTCTATATCTCATCTCTTAACGATTTCTCGTATAAGATGTCTTTCCTTCAGTGTGCTTGTTTGACTCGTGGACTCTTGGTTCCCTTGAATTTGCAACTGCCCCTAGCAAATATTGCTAGAAAAATTTGGAACTCCATCCAAGTCCACTAAGAAGGTCTAGAGCCAAATCAATTCTTTCACTGCTTCACAAGCAGCTACTTACCCGGCTTCTATGGTTGAGTCAGTGATGCATTTCTGCTTCACACTCGTCCATTTGATGGCTACACTTCCCAAATGGAAACACACTAACTGAGGCAGATAATTTATGGAATCTAAGTCTGATTGGAAATCCGAGTTCGAGTAGCCGATGGGGATTAGACTATCTGACTGATAAATTAACATTCTATCCCGAGTTCTTTTCGATGATACTTTTTAATGTTTTTAATCGTAGTCCAATGTTCTTTTTCCCTCGGGTTACTTTGATATCTTGCCACCATGCCAACGGTAAAGCGGATATCCTGGTCCTCGCATACACAAAGATTGCATACATAAGGCTTCCGACAGCCGAAGCATAAGGAATACTTCTCATGTCATCTATCTCATTTTGCGTCTTAGGGGACATTTTCTTGGATAGATGGATTCCATGTCTGAAAGGTACGAAGCCTTTCTTGGAATCTTGCATGCTGAATCGTTTCAAGACAATTGTCTATGTATGAAGCTTTCACGACAAGCTATCATCCTTTTCTTGCAATCTCGAGATCTTGATCCCAAGGATGTGTCGGCTTCCCCGAAGTCCTTCATATCAAACCTGTTTTGAAAGCCATGCCCTTACGCCGATAACACCTTCACATCGTTCCGATGATCGTAATGTCATCTACATATAATACTAAGAATACCAATGCGATTCCGACACGCTTTTTTATACACACAACTTTCAAACTCATTTTGATCGAACCCATAAGACTTTATAACATGATCAAAACATTGGTTCCAAGCTCGATGCTGTTTGAGTCCGTAAATGGACTTCATGAGCTTACAAACTAGGTGTTCTTGGCCTTTTTCAATGAAGCCTTGGGGTTGTTGCATATAGATCTCTTCATCAAGACTTCCGTTAAGGAAAGCTGTCTTGACATCCATTTGCCAGATTTCAAAGTCGAGATGCGCAACAATCGATAAGAGAATACTGATGGACTTGAGAATGGCTATGGGCGAAAAAGTTTCCTCATAATCGATCCCTTCTTTCTGAGTATAACCTTTCGCCACTAGTCTTGCTTTGAAGGTTTCCACCTTCCCGTCCGGTCCTCTTTTTCTCCTATACACCCACTTGAAACCAATGGGTTTGACCCCATTAAGTGGTTCGACTAGCTCCCACACTCTGTTATGATTCATAGAACCCATTTCGACTTTCATTGCTATTTGCCAAGAATCTGCATCCTTATCTTGGATTGCCTTGTCATATGTCCATGGGTCTGATTCGTCTTGTTCGGGAATCAAGTCCGAGGACTCTCCTATTCCCATGAATCTCTCGGGCTGTTTTACAACCCTCCCACTACGACGAGGTTCCGGTTGTTAAAGTGTGTCGTTTGGTATATCATCTTGTACAGTTGGCATTGAGGTTATCCCCCTTAGCTCATTTAAGATAATCTCACTTCTGGGTCTTCTTTCGTTCATATAGTCTTCTTCCAAAAATCTAAAGTGGGTGCTTATGACCACCTTTTGATCTTCGGGACTATAGAACATACACCCTTTTGTTCCCTCGGGGTATCCTACAAACAACCTTAATTCTGATCGAGGGTCCAATTTTCCGGCTTCCTTGTCCAACACGTAGGCCGGACACCCCCAAATCCTCATGTGTCTCATACTAGGCTTGCGCCCGGTCCACAATTCTTTGGGATTTTTGAGAACCGATTTGGATGGCACCAAGTTCAGAAAGTAAGCTACTGTTTCCAAGGCATGACCCCAGAACGACTTGGGAAGATTCACATAACTCATCATAGATCTAACCATTTCCAAAAGAGTTTTGTTTCTTCGCTCTGCAACTCCGTTTTGTTGAGGGGTTCAGGGTGCAGTGAGCTGGGATGCAATCCCTTCATCAGATAAGTAGTTCAAGAACTCATCGCTGAGGTATTCGCCTCCATGATCAGATCATAGAGACTTGATACGTTTTTCCCTATGATTCTCTGCTTGAGCCTTAAATTCTTTGAATTTCTCAAAGGTCTCAGATTTATGCTTCATAAGGAAAATATAACTGTACCTTGAGTAATCATCAATAAAAGTGACAAAATACTCATAACCTCCTCTTGCTTTGGTTTATATTGGACCACATACATCTGTGTGAACGATCTCTAACACTTCTTTGGCTCTATTCCCCTTGGCTCCAAATGCCCTCTTGGTCATTTTACCCTCCAAACATGATTTGCAGGTTGGAATTTGTTCAACTTGGAGAAACTCCAGTGAACCTTCTTTCACCAACCTTTGGATCCTCTTTGGATTTATATGACCCAATCTTAGATGCCAAAGAAGTGTCTCGTTCACGTCTGATGAACGTTTTCTTTTCTCGGAAACAGTTGATGTGTTATAGGATGCATTTCGTGAGTGGTGTGCACAGTTAATTGTATAGAGATTTTCCATCAATGTCCCATAACAGATACACTCATCATTTCAAGAAATGATGTCATTCTTATTAGAAGAAACTTAGTGTCCTTTAATCAAATTTTAGAAACTGAAAGTGAATTCTTTCCAAAACTGGGAACATAAAGATAATCTCAAAAAAAACTTCATCTTTAAAAGACAGGTGCACTTCTCCCACTGCTTTAACCACTACTCATGTAGCATTGCAATATCTGCTACTTGCGTAGTATTGCAATAACTGTTACTATCGTAGCATTGCAATATCTGCCACTTACGTAGCATTGCAATAATTGCTACTTTCGTAACATCGCCCAGTGTGATGAGGATCTCACTCCCACTAAGTTGCCGGATTAGTTTGAACCCTTGAAGCAAACATGATTAGTGGATCCGGTATCAACTACCCACGAATGAGAAGTATATGCCGCTAAACAAGTTTCAACAATTAGTGCGTGAGAATTACCTTTCTTTCCGGCCCTTTTAGGGTTGGAACAGGCAAACCTCCATTGTCCTCTCTCACCGCAGCTTAAGCACTTCCTCATTGGATTTTCCTTGACACCACCAGCATTCGTCATCTTATCATTGCCCTTGGCAACAGTTGAGTCTGATTGCTTATGGCCTTTGGTCACCTTCTTCTTCTTGCCATCCCTTGGCCTAGAAGATGAAGACGGACCACTTGCTGTTAAAGCTTGAGTTTGGTGCCCTATCAACATCTCTGCCGAGACCAAAGCTTCCAGCAAATCAGCTTGCGAGGCAAAATTGCTCAAAAACTTTTGGGCAGAGAATGAAGTACCAAATTCACCCGAGTCTCCAGATTATAATCTGTACTCAGAACTTCAAGTTTGTTCAGATGGGCCATCAATTTTGAGGACGTAATCCCTCACGGGTTTGCCCTCCACCAATTACAGCGACGACATCTCTCGCAAGGTGATCTGACGAGTCTCGCATTTTTAACTCGTCAGTTGGCTCATCTGATTTTGGTGTGTCAAGAATCCACTTGTGCTTTTGTGCAGTTAGGACAATTATAATTTTTCGTTTCCAATCAATATAGTTTCCATACTTATTCTATTGACTTTAAGTATAACATCAGTGGATTAAAAGGTTACGACATGTTGAACTGAAATAAATAATAATATGGATAAGCATAAATATATCACAAGATTCGATCACATGTTTCATATTTAAAATCTCAAAAAAAATATGAACATGCATCAGCCAACATCTCAAAACAGTTTAAATAAGCCACGTGGGGTGGGTCATTATTTAAACACATTCAAGCAGGTTACAAACAAGAACAGTTACAAACCTTTAATATCCGGATTAATAGTTGGCTCCCACTTGACCAATATAAAATTGACAGGGACTTCGGGGAAGTATATGCATATCAATTTTATACCTAAGTAATAACCATGATTAAATACAGGATTATTATTTCGTATTGAACGAGCCTCGTGGGGAGGGTCATTGTCGCCACTAGTAATAATCCACAATCATCCATTCGGAATTCATTCATGTGAAAGCTAACTTTTGACCGTCCCGTGGGGGGAATTTCTCCAAAAGAATTCACAAATAAATAAATCATGGAGGTCAAAATTAATTCAATTTTATTATCCTGAATAAAATTGTCAATTAATTATTTAAACATACTTAGTAATTTTTGAAGGTGAGATTTTTCATTGGGCAACTCTCATGCAAACACATTTAAACAAATTAAATAAAGCATAAGATAACACAATAATAAATCAAGCAAAGCAGAAAAATAAACATATTGGGCACAAATTATCCAATTGTCATGGTTTGATTTTTCTTGGCTTGATCTTGAAGAAACACCGTCTTGAATTTCTCCCACTCGATCGTCTCGAAAAGAACTCCATCTCGAAACGCCACGCCAAGTAGCTCACAAATGATGCACGCCGCATCGTCCGGTAGCCCTTAACCCGAACAACAGCGTCCGTCTTTATTTCGTAGCGCCTCGCCCTTTGAGCGATGTCGCCCTTGCGCCGGTGTCGCCCGCCCGGCGCCAATGTCTCCCGCCCAGCTAGTATCGCCCGCCCGGCGCCCGTGTCGCCGTCGCGTACACCCATACGCCCCATCTGCTAAGCGCGCATCGCCTTCACCCGCCCTGCGCTGCGTCGCCTAAATCGCCGTCGTCATATGCCCTAAGCGGTTCCGCTTTACTGCCTTCGCGTCCGCCCGTTGGATCGCGTGTGCTTCGGCCCCTCGGCCTATACGCCCTAGGCTGCGTCTTGCCGTAAAATCGCGTCGCGTCAGCGCGTGCCTCCTTAGCACGTTTTTCGCGCGGCGCCGCTACTTCGCCATTTGGATCCATCTTTTAATTCTTCATCTCCGCCTCCATTTCGATCCGGATACAATTTATTTACAAAATAAATAAACCTGAATCTGGACCCAGTCTATTACATTGATCAAATCAAACAAATACTAATCTATTCGTGGATTTTCTCACGAGGCAAAACGAATCCGAACGAATCGAATTAAAAACCACAATTTATATGCATGCATAAATAAACACATTAAATTCCATGACAATTGGATACCTGCAAAACAGATCTAGCAATTCTACTATCCAATTTTAAATTCAATGTCAGCAAATTAAATTACAATTTAAAATTCAGCGCCCGAAACCGTGGCTCTGATACCAGTTGTTGGGGAATAAGTTGCACAGATCTATTCGGGATGAATATTTAAATACAAATTTAAATCTTGTAATTATTACTAGCATGAATTAATCTTATATTAATTCAAATAATAATCCAACAACATATCATGCGTATAATTAATTCACGTAAATCCTACGCATGCGGAATTCTACTAGTTTACGTGAATGTACCTCTTGGGATGACAGTGATCTGGCTGATTAGACTAACCAAAAGAACTTCCCAAGTATTCCCTTAATCCTTGTTCGACTATCCAGTGGTAGGACACTTGCGAACAATTAACAAAAGGAAAATAAATTATGTTGCACCACCTTTGTGGATTTACTAATTTTTCCAGCACATGGAATTGTACACTACTCAATTGACGTTTTTAGAAAAAAATACAATCTATCGACGTTACAAAATATTTGATATTTTATCGACGCTGATATTTTTCCGAAAAACCAATTTTCGTGTGTTGCTGGGAATGAAACATTCATCCCCTATTTATAGAGGGTGGTGGACGAAATTTTGGGTAAAAAATAATGTGGGAAAATCTTTTCTTGATCTCCAAGAAATCTTGAATATATCTCCTATATTCTTTTTCCCATAATTATAATATTCCACAAAATCCCACCTACTCTTTGTTATGGGATATTTTTGAAATTATAGGCAAGAATCCAAGATTTGGATCTTCTTGAATTTATGAGATATTCTTGTATTTCAAGAAATACATATCTTCCATAATATCTTTTCAAGAAAATCAAGAAAATCTTTCTTGCCCTTTATCTTTCAAAAATTTCGAAATTTTCTTTATAAATAACCAAGTGGGAGATTTCTTGAATTTAATGAGATAATCTTATATTCCAAGAATACATATCTTTATTCCATAACAAAATTCAAAGAAAATCTTTCTCCCTTTTATCTATAAATTTCGAAAAATAATTAGGAAAAATAAGCAACAATATTTATTTTATTTTAAACCCCTTTTTTAGGTTATTGGACTATATGTTGGGCTACTCAGGGGGCCTTTAGGAGAATTAAGATTGGACCTTCCAATGGATCTTGAATTATCAATATTGAGCCACAATATTATTCAAGCCCATAAATATTAATTAATCTCACTACATAATTAATATTGTACTATCCATCTTAACCCATATTACGATCAATATGGCTCCTTGTTATTATTTCCCGTGTTTAAGATTATCTAGCCCATTAATTAATTCAAGCTCTCTGAAATAGCTTTCCGTTAATTAATATCTTTTGTCCTTGGTCAAGGAACGGTTCAACATTATTATCCATACCGGAAACTAATTCCACTTGCAAGATTTGGTATGATAAAGCTTATGAACCTCCCAAGGGGGCAAATCAAACAAGCGTACTTGCACACGATTCTCCGTATTAAATCTTAGCAATCACATGTGACCAATAATATTGCCCAAGATAAAAAGTATTGAATCTCCTTGATTCTCTACCCATGATAAGTCAAAGCAATAGTTACCAATCACACGTGATCCTATTTAAGGAACGAAGATTGAGAAATAACGAACCACTGAGGTCTAATTCTTCCTTGTTCAGTTCTGAAGAATTTGTCCTCCTGTAGGTCCTATTCAGTGCATCAGTCATGCACTAGTGTAATCTCTTGGTAAAGACAAGCCAATCTGAGCCTTACACTTCAACCTTTCACGATGGGTTGTTCATTTCCATCTAGGTCGTGAATGGCGTACTTTTAGTTACAAGGGACTGTTAATTTAATCTTCTGTGATCTGGTATCACTAAATTAACTACAATGTAACACGTACGAATTATTGAACAGTTATGCAGTAAATATATGTAACATTCGATAATATTTAAAGCATCAGTGATAAAAAATTTATTTCAGTAAATAAGTCCGAAATTCAGTTTTGATTATACAAAGTAAAAAGCATACTTTCCAGTATAATCCCAACATCTATTGCTCGTGGTTACATGTGGTACATGATGGGTCTACACTCTTTCTTGATAAAACGCGTGATTCTGTCCCCAAGGATTATCTGGAGGTGTTGGGTGATCTTGATTATGTCACTAACTATGCATGGGGAGCTGTTGCATCGACTTATTTATATCACCAACTTGGGATGACATCCAGACGTGAGACGACACAGATTTTGGGCTACTTAACATTACTGGAGGTCAAAATTCAATTTCAATACTATTTTCAATGATTTAAAATTTTCAATATATTGTTACTAATAACTTAAACTCATTTAAATTTTTCAGTGCTGGATATACGAGTACTTCACTGAGTTGCGCAAACGCAACAAAGCTACTTATTATGACCGTAGGAACCCAAGAGCATTGCAATGGTACAACTCCCAAACATTCACTTCTAGTACACGAGATCTTGTACATTATCTCAAACTACAGGATAATTACCCATCAAGTCATGTATGATTCTCATTCTCATTACATCTTAATAGAAATGCGTCATTTATAATTTAAGTAACTTAACAAAATGGCTTATAAAAATATTTTTCTTACATTATAGGTCAATTGGACTCCATTCGACCGTCCATCGTTAATCCCTGCCGCATCGTTATTTCACGGTTGCCTTACATTTATGGACTACGCCGAAGGGTATATGCCAAAGAGGGTTGCAAGACAATTTGGGAGAATTCAACGCTTACCCCCAGCACCGATCGACTTCGATCATGGTCGTTCAAATTTGGGTGTTGTTGGTCCCGGTGCAAACGAGTCTTACAAGTGTATGGGGGGAATACACGTGTTCAGTGATTTTAAAACTTTTCTTTACTGAGGTCAGCTTGGGTCAGGTTGTCCTGATGATTTGGTCCTAAGAAGCACAAATCGCTCTGAGTCAAAGTTTATCTGAGACAGTGATCCTAAGCTGCTTTCAGATACCTCAGATAATCCTAACTGATCCTGAGTTTTCAGAGATCCTGAGCTGCTTGGATCATATAACTAACTTACTGAACCCTCAGAAGAGTAAGTTCAGTTTGGTAACTATAAGTTCTAGCTACTCAGATGTTCGCGGAATGGTTGGCCCTAAGTTTATACTCGTTTTATACTTTGCTAAAAACCTTCCTTTTTAATGGAACAGTGATTAGGCTATGATTCAGTTTAGATGCAACTTCAGTGGATTGATTCCAACTGAATATCAGTGAAAATATGCTTTTAGTTTAAAGATATGCAACAGTTAATCAAAACAATACAAAAAGCAAATAACACAGCAAGTTATAGTGGTTCAGAGACTCAAGCTCCTACGTCCACTCTCTCTGACTCTTCAGAGAAATTCACTAATCACTTCCTAAGGTTTTCTGACTACCTCTGTAGTTTACAAACCTTTCTATTTTGAGCTTTCTGACTACCCCTTTCGTTTACTAACTCAAAACACACACAAGCTTTCTGACTATCCAAGATAGTTTACTCACTTATTCTCTAGAGCTTTCTGACTACCTCCTTGTAGTTTACTAACTCTTTACAACTCCAACTCACCAACAATCACACTCAAACTACCTTACAAAGGGTTTGGGGTTTCTTGGTTGGTTTCCAACTAGGATGAGATATCCTTTACAATTAAGAACAATGCAAAGGCTAGGATATCTCGACTAAGCTTTGGATATATCTTATCAAGCTAGGCTTAGTGAAATGAGCTCTCTTCGATATAAAGCACTTGGGAAATTCTTGGGTTTTCGAGTGCTTAAACTTGCAATAATAAGTTTGAGCTCTTGAGTTGCTTAAAATTTCGTAACCTTCAATGTAGATGGTCACAAGTATTTATAGGCAAACACCAAGGTCACTCTTGAAAAACTATCCGTTGGAAGAGATAACCCGTGAGTTTCCTCTTATGGTGTGTGATGAACGGATATATTTAGGGTTTGAGACTCTCTAGCACGTTTTAGGCAATAGCCTTTCATGCGATTATTCAACACTTTTTGCGATGCAGAACATAGTACTCTTGACATGTTTCAATGACTGTCATTGTCGATGTCGAATAACATCAAAGATCTTGTCTTCCTCTTTTTGACTTTTGTCTCCGATAAATGTAGACACTAACGGCTCTTTTTGGTTACCATTTAAAGGTGATATAACCTTATCAACACTTTGTCTTTGTTCCTTTTGTCTGCATGGGAATGTCTTGGGCAATATCTATTTTTCTCGGGTAATCGCGTTCTTCTCGATGATTGAATCCTTGAGATAGATATTTTTCATTGCCTCGGAACATTCGGTTTATATCTTGAGCATTGATGACATTCTTGAGTCTTGATAATTAATGTGCCTTGATATCCTTGATCTTGATTCTTGATCTCCGGTCTTACATCTTACGTGTCTTGAGTCTTACGAGTCTTGAGTCTTCTGAGTTCTTCAGAGTCTTCTGAGTCTTCACAGATATACTGACTGATGTACTGAGTTTTAATGTTGAGTCTTGATTTCTCGGTTTCTAATCGAGTCTTGATATCTCGATTTCTCCTTTAGTCTTGATATCTCGATTTCTTCTTCGAAACATTCGAAACTTCAGTTTCTTCAGAAACTTAATGAGTCTTCAGAACCTATCCTGATCTATATCTGCTGACTATACATTTTGCAGATAACACCCTGAATACTCTAAAACTGAATCCTGACTTAACTATCAAGATTATCCTGAACATGTCATACTCAGGGGTTTTGGGATCTAATCAAAATCTCTCTTTATTAAATTCATCTCCCAACAATTTCCCCCTTTTTGATGATGCCAAAACCTATCTTGTTACAAAACATTTAACCTATACTCAGGTTTCAGTTTATCCTATTACAAGATTGGTTTATCTCCAACAATTTCCTAAACAGAGAATCTCCCAACAATTTCTTTAAACAGAGAATCTCCCAACAATTAATCTCCCAACAATTAATCTCAGAGACAACATTCAGACATATCAAAATTAAAGACATGTAAATTAAGATAATGAGATATTATCTTTTGAGCATAAATGATAAGGTTTCATTGATGATTGGTAGACAGTTACAAATTACAATGATCTTATCTAACAAAATCAAAAAGACAAAAAGATAAAGGATTACATGAATCTTCTGAGTCTTCATCTTTGGTCTTCTTTTGCTCTTCTGCTCGGGCTCTTCAGTTCTGATCATCCACCTCATCAGCAGGCACATCAAGGTTGAACATTTCATAATATCTTCTTTTCAGTTCATCTCTCTCTTTAATGATATCAGGATTATTCCCTGTCTGGCCCAACTGAATGGCGTACTGAGAAATCTCTTGAGAAATGGCTTTCTCATTCACACAGCCATTCTCCAGCCTAGGAGGACGGTAAGAATATGGACCAGGGGTGGTTATCTGCACCTTTCCTTCATCCGCAAGATTTATCCAGCCTTGAAGATACTTAGGATAGAAGGTCAGGAGATAGTCAATGAAAGCGTCATTTGAATCTGAGCTCTCCCCTCTCCATTCTCTGAGCACATCATAGTAGAACCAAAAAGTTCTCTTGATTTCTTCCCATGCATCGTTGAGCTGGATTGGCTTCCACTTGTCAACATGCGGCCATTTCTGTGCTTTTGTGTTCCCTCTCCTTTTGCTTGCGAACCTTTTGAAACCACTCATTCTCTTCTGCTCTTCTTCCATCTTCTTTCTGATCACGGGTACACCAGAAATAGAAGCAGCAGTTTTCTTAGCTTGCTCAACTTGGAGTGTTTTCAGAGCACTTATGGTATTGAAGACCTTCTTCTGTGGCAATTCCTCAGATTCTTCAATATCCAGGATTAACTTTCTCTGAATTGGCTTAGAAGTCTTATCTCTTTTGCCCTCAGGCTCCTCAAACGCCACAACCTTTCTTTTAATTGGCAATTCTGCTCCAGCTTGGCTTGTTCCAATTCTTCCTCTACCACTCAGTTTCTCTATAGCAACTTCTTGCATTGTTTCTTCTGAAACCTGAGTGTAGACTGGCTTCTCCACCTTTTTAAACTTCAGCTTTTCAGTGGCCTCGACTTCAGCAATGATTTTCTTTTCAGCTTCCTTGATAGTCTTGCCTTTCAAAGTATGTTCCAATAACTTCCTGAGATCAGCTCCGGGTCTTTCCCCCTTCTTGGAACCATACTTTGGTAGAAGCCTGGAGAGTGTTGTGTCCATATGATACTGCTCTTTACTGAAACTCTGCACCTCCCCTGCCAACTGATCCTGCTCCTCTTCGAGCCTTCTAAGGTGGTTCTTCGCCACTGAGAATTCTTCAGACATATGAGCAAATTGGCTAAGACAAGTTTATCTAAGAGCGGGATTCACGGATTAGCTAAGGAAACCCTAGCATTGGCGGCTGAAGCCCTAGCAAGCCCGCGAAGGAAGCCCATGAAGACTCTTAACCTAATTCTTTGTCTATATATACCTCATGTACCATTCATTGTAAAAAAATAGAACAACTTAGAGTGTTAAGACAGAAAAAGTAATAAAACAATCCTGGCTTGGGCACCCCTAGACGTAGTCTTATTCAAAAGACGAACTGGGTAACTAAATTTTGGTGTTGCTTGTTATATTGATCGTCGTTTATTCATTTTTCTTGTTAATCGATATTTGTTGGCCATGAGTTATAAATCGGACACAACAATTGGTGCCGTCTGTGGGAATAATTTTCTATCGATTTGCTCCTAAATCCTTAGAAGACCCATCTCCTGTCAATGGCGATCAACCAAGGCAACATCACCGGACATTAAACTGATGCCCGTGATGGTGCCGAAGCTTCCCTGAGCTCGCACCGCTCCCACCAGATCCCGGCAGACATTCCCGACTGGTGGAACTTAGTCCAAACGCCGGAGGACGCGAAGGCTGTAATGGCCATCCTCAATAAAAAATGTCTCGTGTTTGACGACGAAGAAGAGCGACCTCCGATCAAGAAGGCTGCACACAATGTCGGAACCTCGAAAGGAAAGGCCACCCTTGTCGAAAAAGGGCGATCGACAGGCCAACTAGCATATGACCCGACGAAGCATGCCATCGTTCGGAATCGCCGACTTTAGGAAAAGTCGGCGGGATTGGGCAATGTGTTCACCGTCTTGGAAACCAAGAGGCCCAAAAAGCTCCGAGGGTTATTGAGGATCAGGCTCAATCCCACCCTCGACATGCTGACCAGGTGGAACGAGACCTCGCAATGGCTCTGAACGTGCATCATGATGAATTGCCAAGAGGCTCAATAATCCACCATGGCGACCCACGAGCGTTCTTTCTGGCCAAGGACCATCGCGATGTACAGATTGCGGCACTGGCCTGAACGGTCCAGCAACTCCTCGAACGAACTGAGAATCAGAATGGGTCGGCAGGGATAGGCAATAGCCTCACCATCCCAGACTCCCCACTCGGAACCATGGTTACTCTGGCACCTACCCAGAGGAAGATCAGCATAGCGGCCCTAGATCGCTACAGTGGAAGCTCCGACCCAAGGGTCCATGTAGCAAAATACAATTAGTACATGGCATCTATGGGCGCATCCGATGCTACTAAGTGTCGACTTTTCTCTTTGACTCTGAGCGACCAAGCTCATCAGTGGTTTACCTCGCTACCATCATTCTCGGTGGACACGTTCGAGCAGCTCGCCAAATTAT
This sequence comes from Stenogyne calaminthoides, assembly GCA_037126765.1. Taxonomy (NCBI): domain Eukaryota; kingdom Viridiplantae; phylum Streptophyta; class Magnoliopsida; order Lamiales; family Lamiaceae; genus Stenogyne; species Stenogyne calaminthoides. Next base: position 17,500,276 of record JBBCBC010000024.1, on the reverse strand, counting down.
TCTTGACTCATTTCACAGCCTTGGAACCCCGACCTGCGACCAGGCAATGATTGATGAATACTCGACAAGGGGAAACGAAATCAGATCGGTCCTACATTGAAAGGATCAACAAACTCATACTCGAAGGAGACCCCATAGGAGATGAGGCATAATTACTTGGGGCCATTTCCAGCCTCAGAAAGGGAACCAAGCTATGGCGGCGCATGACCGCCAAATACCCGATTAGCTACGCCAACTTCCGAAGGCGAGCCAACGACTTGATCCACACATCGGAACTTCTGGAGTCCCGACTATCCGACGACAAGGAGGTCGTAGACTCAAAGAAAAGCTCCAAGAAAACTGGGGGCCACTACAAGGCACCCGACAACTTCAAGCCGTTTGAAGAAAACATCCCGGTTAAGCTGATGGAGGCATTAGGCATGACACCTGGGCATGTCTACACTCAGATCAGGGAACGAGAATTACTCCTCCCACCTCGCCCCATCAAGAACAAAGGCAAGTTAAACCTCGATAAATTCTGCCATTTACACGAACAGATAGGCCACTACACAAGCGAATGAAAAGATCTACTTTCCCAAACTCTGGAGGTTGTAAGAAGATGGTTTGTTGGATGAATTTGTCAAACGACCTCAGATGAATCATGACCATGCTCAGAGAGGTCGCTAACAGGTAGATCATCCCCAATAGGCAAAGCCCGCCTCAAGAAATGCCGACCAGAGAGCAGGAGAGGGTGAGCGACCTATTCCGCCCATGCCCGAAGACGCAGGAGGTCGCGTCATACATACCCTCTCCCCACTTGGGACAGTTGGAGGATTCTCTTCAACATCCTCATCAAAACGGCGAATGAAGGCATAAATAAGGGAAATAGAGAATGCCAAAAAAATGGTGCTGCTGGTTTTCATAGTGGGGGAAGAAACCAGCACGATCGAGTTCGGCGAGAAAGACAAAGATGGAATAGTCTACCCAAATGTCGATCCCCTGGTAATTAAGGCAAATATCATGGGGACTACTGTATGCCGGCTGCTGGTAGACGGGGGTGCCTTCTGCAACATCCTCTTCAAGAAGACTCTAGATCAGCTTGGGGACTATGATGCCTACATCACCCCATGTGACCACATCGTGAAAGGCTTCGGAGATGCAACAGTGAAGCCGTCTGGCATGATCCGGCTGGCTGTCGAGTTAGTCTCTACTTTGAATAATGAGGTTAGGGCCACTAGACTGTTAGATTTCCTAGTTGTCGACCTCCCAAGTTCCTCTAACGGCTTCCTTGGGAGGCCATTCGAACATGAATTCAAGGCTGCGTCCTCAACTTTCTATTTCTGTGTAAAGTTCCCCACCAAGAGTGGGCTAGTCGGCACCGTTAAAGGTGACCAAGTGGATGCAAGAGGTTGTTTGATTTATTCTTTGTCTCTTTTCAATTCTGCATTGATATCTAGCAAACAAATACTTGTAATAGATAGTAAAAAATAATGTGAGGAATCGAATAATAAAAGAGCAAGTAAGAAGAGAAGTCACAACGACCTCGACCAGAGAATGGGACCCGAACCGGAAGAGTTTCTGCTCGAAGCAGAGATCGACGACCCCCGACAAGATGCTTCAAGGGCCATCACGGGGGAAGATCTCGAGAAAGTCAAGGTAGACCCAGCTCGACTGTATATAGAAGTCATCATAGGCTCCAAGATACCAGACAACCTGAAGGGGGAAGTCGTCGACTTTCTCAAAAATAATGTAGACATCTTTGCATGGTCGCACAAAGACATGGTGGGAATCGACCCAAAAGTCGCATGTCATAGACTACACATCGATCCAGCTCGAAAGCCGATAGCCCAAAAGAGGCGGAAATTCAGCCCCAAAAAGTATGCTGCATTGGCCGAGAAAGTAAAGAAATTGTTAGACAACGACCTGATCACATAGGCCGATCAACCACAATGGGTAGCTAACGCAGTATTGGTAAAAAAGTCAAACGGAACTTGGCGACTCTGTATCGATTTCACCGACCTCAATGATGCTTGTCCAAAGGACTTCTTCCCCATGCCTCACATCGACCACTTGATAGATAACACGGCTAGTCATGAAATAATGTCGTTCATGGATGCCTTTGCAGGCTATCATCAAATAGCCATGCATGAGTCGGATCGACAACATACCTCATTCTTGACTGAAAAGAATATATATTGTTGGAAAAGAATGCCCTTCGGCTTATAGAATGCAGGGGCAACATATCAAAGGTTGGTCAACCACATGTTTGCCGACCTCATCGGCAAGTCAGTGGAAGTCTACGTGGACGATATAGTCGTTAAGAGCCTGAAGTCGGAAGATCATCTTATGCACCTGGCGCTTTCATTTGACATCCTAAGGAAATTCAATATGCGGCTTAATCCCAAGAAAGGTAATTTCGGAGTTGAATCCGGAAAATTCCTGGGGCATTTGAATAGCAAAAGGGAATAGAGGCGAATCCAGCAAAGGTCAAAGCCATCTTAGACATGGGAGCACCTCAAAATGTGAAGGAAGTACAGAAACTCACAAGTTGTCTGGCCATTTTGAATAGATTCATCCCGAATGGGGATAAATGCAAACCACTGTTCGACACGATTCGAAAGAAAATAAAGTTCGAATGGACACCCAAAAGTCAGGAGGCTCTAGATAAAATTAAAGCTTATCTGGCAGACGTAAGCATTCGGTCGAAATCAGTTCGGAGGAGAAACTCTTTCTATACCTCGCGAATGCAGAAACCACATTGAGTGCAGTACTCATCCGAGTAGAGGATAGGAATGAGTTCCTGATTTACTTTGTTAGTCAAACGCTGAACGAAATCGAGCAGCGTTACCCAGTACTGGAGAAATTGGCATACGCACTGGTCATGATGTTGGGGAATGAGTTGCACTGATCTATTCGGGGTGAATATTTAAATACAAATTTAATTCTTATAATTATTACTAGCATGAATTAATTCTATATTAATTCAAATAATAATTCAAAACATATCATGCATAAAATTAATTCACGTAAATCCTACGCATGCGGAATACTACGAGTTTACGTGAATGTACCTCTTGGGATGGCAGTGATCTGGCTGATTAGACTAACCAAAAGAACTTCCCAAGTATTCCCTCAATCCTTGTTCGACTATCCGGTGGTAGGACACTTGTGAACAATTAACAAAAGGAAAATAAATTATGTTGCACCACCTTTTGTGGATTTACTAATTTTTCCAGCACATGGAATTGTACTTGAGAATGAAAGAATCATCCCCTATTTATAGATAGGTGTTGGGCGAAAATTTGGGAAGAAAAACAATGTGGGAAAATCTTTTCTTGATCTCCAAGAAATCTTGAATATATCTCCTATATTCTTTTTCCCATAATTATAATATTCCACAAAAAATCCCACCTTATCAACATTATGGTATTTTCGAAAATATAGGGTCCAAGATTCCAAGATTTGGATCTTCTTGAATTTATGAGATATTCTTGTATTTCAATAAATACATATCTTCCATAATATCTTTTCAAGAAAATCAAGAAAAAATCTTTCTTGCCCTTTATTTTCAAAATTTCGAAATTTCTATTATGAATAACCAAGTGGGAGATTTCTTGAATTTAATGAGATAATCTTGTATTCCAAGAATACATATCTTCATTCCATAATAAAATTCAAAGAAAATCTTTCTCCCCTTTTTATCCATAAAATTCGAAAATTACAAGGAAAAATAGGCAACAATATTTATTTTATTTTAAACACCTTTTTCAGTTATTGGACTATATGTTGGGCTACTTGGGGGCCTTTAGGAGAATTAAGATTTGACCTTCTAATGGATCTTGAATTATCAATATTGAGCCACAATATTATTCAAGCCCATAAATATTAATTAATCCCACTACATAATTAATATTGCACTATCCATCTTAACCCATATTACAGTCAATATGGCTCCGGTTATTATTTCCAATGTTTAAGATTATCTAGCCCATTAATTAATCCAAGCCACCAAATAGCTTTCCATTAATTAATATTTTTATCCATACCGAAACTAATTCCACTTGCAAAAATTTGGTATGATAAAACGGTTCTCCCAAGCCGTCGAAATCAAATCATGATTCTCTGTAGCAAATCTTAGCAATCACATGACCAATAATATTGCCCAAGATAAAAAGTATTGAATCTCGTTGATTCTCTACCCATGATAAGTCAAAGCAATAGTTACCAATCACACGTGATCCTATTTAAGGAACGAAGATTAAGAAATAACGAACCACTGAGGTCTAATTCTTCCTTGTTCAGTTCTGAAGAATTTGTCCTCCTCAGAGGTCCTATTCGATTATCGGTCATGTCATGCACTAGTGTAATCTCTTGGTCAAGACAAGCCAATCCCGAGCCTTACACTTCAACCTTTCACGATGGATTGTTCATTTCCATCTAGGTCGTGAATGGCGTACTTTTAATTACAAGGGACTGTTAATTTAATCTTCTGTGATCTGGTATCACTAAATTAACTACAATGTAACACGTACGATTTATTGAACAGTTATGCAGTAAATATATGTAACATTCGATAATATTTAAAGCATCAGTGATAAACAATTTATTTCAGTAAATAAGTCCGAAATTCAGTTTTGATTATACAAAGTAAAAGCATACTTTCCAGTATAATCCCAACAATCTCCCACTTATACTCAAAGTCTGCTTTTAAGTATACTACAAACATGTCTCGTGTAGTCTGTGACATCTAATGTCACCTACACGAACCTAATAATTTCTCCCACTTATACTCAAAGCAGATTGGCAACGGTCTTGACACCCATTCCTTCCACATGTCTCTCGAATGTATTCAGAGGCATACCCTTTGTGAATGGATCTGCTAGGTTGTCCTCAGACGCTATCTTTGCCACATCTATATCTCCTCTCTTAACGATATCTCGTATAAGATGGTATTTCATTTCAATGTGTTTGCTGGCCTTGTGGGCTCTTGGTTCCCTTGAATTTGCAACTGCTCTGGCATTGTCACAATAAACAGTGATTCTACTGGGCAAATTCGGAACCACATTCAAGTCCAATAGGAAGTTTTTGAGCCAAACCGCTTCTTTCCCTGCCTCGCAAGCAGGTACATATTCGGCTTCCATGGTAGAATTTGAGACGCATTTCTGCTTGACGTTTCTCCATGTCACGGCTCCTCCCCATGCAAAATATACTACGGAGGTAGATTTTCTAGAGTCTATATCCGATTGGGGATTGACTATATCCGATCGGGATTGGACCAAATTAACATTCTATCCCGAGTTCTTTTCGGATACTTGAGATGTTTTTTAATCGCCTCCAATGTTCTTTCCCCGGGTTACTTTGATATCTTGCAACCATGCCAACGGCAAAGCAGATATCTGATCTCGTACACAGCATTGCATACATAAGGCTTCCGACAGCCGAAGCATAAGGAATGTCTTTCATGTCATCTATCTCCTTTTGCGTCTTAGGGCACATTTTCTTGGATAGATGGATTCCATGTCTGAAAGCTACAAAGTCTTTCTTGGAATCTTGCATCTTCAATCGTTTCAAGACGAAGTCTATGTATGAAGCTTCATGAAGCCTATCATTTTTTTCTTGCGATCTCGAGTGATCTTGATCCCAAGGATGTGTGCGGCTTCCCCTAAGTCCTTCATATCAAACTATTTTGAAAACCATGCCCTTACGTCTGATAACACCTTCACATAGTTCCCGATGATCAGTATGTCGTCTACTTATAGTACTAAGAATACCAATGCAGTTCTGACACGCTTTTTGTACACACAACTTTCGAACTCGTTTTGATCGAACCCATAAGACTTTATAACATGATCAAAACATTGGTTCCAAGCTTTGGATGCCTGTTTGAGTCCGTAAATGGACTTCATGAGCTTACAAACTAGGTGTTCTTGGCCTTTTTCAATGAAGCCTTGGGGTTGTTTTGACATCCATTTGCCAGATAAGAGCCTTGGGATCTCTTCATCAAGATTTCCGTTAAGGAAAGCTGTCTTGACATCCATTTGCCAGATTTCAAAGTCGAGATCTTGCAACAATCGATAAGAGAATACGGATGGACTTAAGCATGGCTCATGGTGAAAAAAAGTTTCCTCATAATCGATCCCTTCTTTTACGAGTATAACCTTTTGCCACGAAGTCTTGCTTTGAAGGTTTCCACCTTCCCCATCCGATCCTCTTTTTCTCTTATACACCCACTTGCAACCAATGGGTTTGACCCCATTAAGTGGTTCGACTAGCTCCCACACTCTGTTATGAAACATAGAACCCATTTCGCTTTATTCTTTGTTTGCCAAGAATCTGCATCCTTTTCTTGGATTGCCTCGTCATATGTCCATGGGTCCGATTCGCCTTTGTCCGGGAATCAAGTTCGAGGACTCTCCTATTCCCATGAATCTCTCGGTTGTTTTACAACCCTCCCACTACTGACGAGGCTCCGGTTGTGTAAGTGTGTTGTTTGGTATGTCATCTTATGCGATTGGCATTTAGGTTAGCCCTCTTAGCTCATTTAAGGTAATCTCACTGGGGTCTTCTTTTCGTTCATATAGTCTTCTTCCAAAAATCTAAAGTGGGTGCTTATGACCACCTTTTGATCTTCGGACCATAAAACATACACCCTTTTTTGTTCCCTCGGGGTATCCTATAAATGACCTTAATTACGATCGAGGATCCATTCTCCGGCCTTCCTTGTCCAACACGTAGGCGGACACCCCCAAATTCTCATGTGTCTCATACTTGGCTTGCTGCCCCGGTCCATAATTATTTGGGAGTTTTGGGAACCGATTTGGATGGCACCAAGTTCGAATGTAAGGCTGCTTGTTTTCAAGGCATGACCCCGAATCGACTTGGGAAGATCCGCATAACTCATCATAGATCTAACCATTTCCAAAAGAGTTTTGTTTCTTCGCTCTGCAACCCCGTTTTTGTTGAGGGTTCCGGTGCGATGAGTGGGGATCTGAATCCTTCATTAGATAAGTAGTTCAAAAACTCATCGCTGAGGTATTCGCCTCCACGATCGGATCGTAGAGACTTGATACATTTTTCCCTATGATTCTCTGCTTGAGCCTTAAATTCTTTGAATTTCTCAAAGGTCTCAGATTTATGCTTCATAAGGAAAATATAACCGTACCTTGAGTAATCATCAATAAAAGTGACGAAATACTCATAACCTCCTCTTGCTTTGGTTGACATTGGACCACATACAACTGTGTGAACAATCTCCAACACTTCTTTGGCTCTATTCCCCTTGGCTCCAAATGCCCTCTTGGTCATTTTACCCTCCAAACATGATTCGCATGTTGGAATTGGTTCAACTTGGAGAAACTCCAGTGAACCGTCTTTCACCAACCTTTGGATCCTCTTTGGATTTATATGACCTAATCTTAGATGCCATAGAAGTGTCTCGTTCACGTCTGATGAACGTTTTATTTTCTCGGAAATAGTTGATGTGTTATAGGATGCATTTCGTGAGTGGTGTGCACAGTTAATTGTATAGAGATTATTCGACAACGTTCCATGAAAGATAAATTTATCAAAAAGAGAAATGGTAACAACTTTATTAAAAGTAACCGAATATCCATCATGAAAAAGTTTAGAAACTGAAATTAAATTCTTTCTAAAACTTGGAACGTAAAGAACATCTCTTAAAATTAAAACTCTGTCTTCAAAAGACAGGTGCACTTCTCCCACTGCTTCAGCTGCCACTCTCGTAGCATCGCCCAGTGTGATGAGGATCTCACTCCCACTAAGTTGTCGGGTCCGTTTGAACCCCTGTAAAGTGAAACAAACATGATCAGTGGATCCCGTATCCACCACCCATAAATGGGAGGCATACGCCGCTAAACAAGTTTCAACAACTAGTGCGTGAGAATTACCTTTCTTTCCTCTCCTTTTGGGATTGGAACAGGCTGACCTCCAATGTCCTTTCTCACCGCAATTAAAACATATTCCTTTTGGTCCTTTCTTGACACCCAAACAGCTAACTGTCTTTTTTCACTTTTCTTAGTGATGAGTTTGCTTTGGTTACGACCCTTTCCTTTTTCTTGAGACTTGCCTTCCAATCGCCTAGATCTCGAGAAAAAGACTTTTTGATTACCAATGCTTCGTCTTTCTTTCCTAAATGCTTCTCTATTTTCTCCAAGGCTTCTTGTAGGATATCCATAGTAAACATGTGATCACTCATCACAAAACTACAGTAAAATCCATCGAAGCTTCTTGGTAGAGTTAGCAACAGAAATTCGATTTGGGCCTCATCACAATACTTAGTTCCGAGATAAGCCAGTTTTTCAAAATGGTGTTTAATCCTGAGAACATGCTCCCTTACGGGTGTTCCCTCAACCATCTTTAGCCTGGCCACGTCGTCATTTTTAAACTGATTGATCATGCGGTCTTTTGTTAAAAATATTTCTTCAAGACTTTGCATAATTTCTGCAGCAGACTCAACACCTTCATGAATGTGTCTCAAATCATCAGACAGTGAAGTCAAGATTACACGTTTCATGGGTTCATTGGCCTGCTCCCAAATATTATACTCATGTCTTTCCGCATTAGGTGATTCAACAGTAGGCTTACGTGGCTTGGGTACATCAAGAACCCAATAATGTTCTTGTGCAGGTAGGAAAAAACTCATATTTCATTTTCAAACATTATAGTTTTCGCCAGTTAATTGGTGTTCTTTGAGTGTATATAACAGTGGATTAAAAGGTTGCGACATGATGAACTAAAATAAACAATAATATGCATAAGCACAAATATATCACAAGGTTCGATCACATGCATCATATTAAAATCTCAAAAAAAATATGAACATGCATCAGCCAACATCTCAAAACAGTTTAAATAAGTCACGTGGGGTGGGTCATTATTTAAACACATTCAAAAAAAAGTTACAAACAAAACGAAGTTACAAACCTTTAATATCCAGATTAATAGTTGGCTCCCACTTGACCAATATAAAATTGACAGGGACTTTGGGGAAGTATATGTATATCAATTTTATACCTAAGTAATAACCATGATTAAATACAAGATTATTATTTCGTATTGAACGAGCCTCGTGGGGAGGGTCATCGTCGCCACTAGTAATAATCCACAATCATCCATTTGGAATTCATTCATGTGAAAGCTAACTTTTGACCGTCCCGTGGGGGGAATTTCTCCAAAAGAATTCACAAATAAATAAATCATGGATGTCAAAATTAATTCAATTTTATTATCCTAATAAAATTGTCAATTAATTATTTAAACATACTTAGTAATTTTTTGAAGGTGATATTTTTCATTGGGCAACTCTCATGCAAACACATTTAAACAAATTAAATAAAGCATAAGATAGCACAATAATAAATCAAGCAAAGCAGAAAAAAAACATATTGGGCACAAATTATCCAATTGTCATGGTTTGATTTTTCTTGGCTTGATCTTGAAGAAACACCGCCTTGAATTTCTCCCCACCGATCGTCTCGAAAAGATATACTCCGGATCTCGAACGCCACGCCAAGTAAATGATGCACGCCAAGATCTCGCCGGCACCCCTCGGCTGACCGCGCCCCGGCACGCCTCGGCAGGCGACCTCGGCGTGCCTCGGCAGGTACCTCGGCGGTACCTCGGCGTGCGTGAACCCGCGAGATCGCGCGTCTTGACGCGCGCCCGACCTCGCCTCGCCCTGGTACTCAACAACGGCCCGCGCCCCCGTCTTGGCGCCAGCAGCGCTTCGCCTCCGCCCGCTTTGTCCGCTCACGCGCCTTTGCGCCACAGCGTCGCCCCTAGTGCCCTTTGTCTTGCGGCTTTATCATCAGCCGCTCGGCCCTCGGCCTCACCTACGCCGTCGTGCTTGCGTCCACATCCACACGTGCCTTGCCTCCTTGCACGTTTCGCGTGACGCACGCCGCCTACTCCCGGTTTTGGATTTTATCCTTTAATTCTTCATCTCCGTCTCCGTTTCCGATCCGGTTACAATTTATTTACAAAAAATAAATAAACCTAGATCTAGACTAGTTTATTACATTGATGAAATCAAACAAATCCTAATCTACTCGTGGATTTTCTCACGAGGCAAAACGAATCCAAATGACTCGAATTAAAAAAAAACCACAATTTATATATGCATAAATAAACACATTAAATTCCATGACAATTGGATACTTGCAAAACAGATCTAGCAATTCTACTATCCAATTTCAAATTTAATGTCAGTGAATTAAATTACAATTTAAAATTTAGAGCCCGAAACCGTGACTCTGATACCAGTTGTTGGGGAATGAGTTGCACAGATCTATTCGGGGTGAATATTTAAATACAAATTTAATTCTTATAATTATTACTAGCATGAATTAATCCTATATTAATTCAAATAATTATTCAACAACATATCATGCATATAATTAATTCACGTAAATCCTACGCATGCGGAATACTACGAGTTTACGTGAACGTACCTCTTGGGATGGCAGTGATCTGGTTGATTAGACTAACCAAAAGAACTTCCCAAGTATTCCCTCAATCCTTGTTCGACTATCCGGTGGTAGGACACTTGTGAACAATTAACAAAAGGAAAATAAATTATGTTGCACCACCTTTGTGGATTTACTAATTTTTCCAGCACATGGAATTGTACTTGGGAATGAAAGAATCATCCCCTATTTATAGATAGGTGTTGGGCGAAAATTTGGAAAGAAAAACAATGTGGGAAATTTTTTTCTTGATCTCCAAGAAATCTTGAATATATCTCCTATATTCTTTTTCCCATAATTATAATATTCCACAAAAAATCTCACCTTATCAACATTATGGTATTTTCGAAAATATAGGGTCCAAGATTCCAAGATTTGGATCTTCTTGAATTTATGAGATAGTCTTGTATTTCTAGAAATACATAACTTCCATAATATCTTTTCAAGAAAATCAAGAAAATCTTTCTTGCCCTTTATTTTCAAAATTTCGAAATTTCTATAATGAATAACCAAGTGAGAGATTTCTTGAATTTAATGAGATAATCTTGTATTCCAAGAATACATATCTTCATTCCATAACAAAATTCAAAGAAAATCTTTCTCCCCTTTTTATCCATAAAATTCGAAAATTACAAGGAAAAATAAGCAACAATATTTATTTTATTTTAAACATCTTTTTCAGTTATTGGACTATATGTTGGGCTACTTAGGGGCCTTTAGGAGAATTAAGATTGGACCTTCTAATGGATATTGAATTATCAATATTGAGCCACAATATTATTCAAGCCCATAAATATTAATTAATCCCACTACATAATTAATATTGCACTATCCATCTTAACCCATATTACAGTCAATATGGCTCCCGATTATTATTTCCTGTGTTTAAGATTATCTAGCCCATTAATTAATTCAAGCCACTGAAATAGCTTTCCATTAATTAATATCTTTTGTCCTTGGTCAAGGAACGGTTCAACATTATTATCCATACCGGAAACTAATTCCACTTGCAAGATTTGGTATGACAAAGCTTATGAACCTCCCAAGGGGGCAAATCGAACAAGCGTACTTGCACACAATTCTCCGTATTAAATCTTAGAAATCACATGTGACCAATAATATTGCCCAAGATAAAAAGTATTGAATCTCGTTGATTCTCTACCCATGATAAGTCAAAGCAATAGTTACCAATCACACGTGATCCTATTTAAGGAACGAAGATTAAGAAATAACGAACCACTGAGGTCTAATTCTTCCTTGTTCAGTTCTGAAGAATTTGTCCTCCTGTAGGTCCTATTCAGTGCATCAGTCATGCACTAGTGTAATCTCTTGGTCAAGACAAGTCAATCTGAGCCTTACACTTCAACCTTTCACGATGGATTGTTCATTTCCATCTAGGTCGTGAATGGCGTACTTTTAGTTACTAGGGACTGTTAATTTAATCTTCTGTGATCTGGTATCACTAAATTAACTACAATGTAACACGTACGATTTATTGAACAATTATGCAGTAAATATATGTAACATTCGATAATATTTAAAGCATCAATGATAAACAATTTATTTCAGTAAATAAGTTCGAAATATAGTTTTGATTATACAAAGTAAAAGCATACTTTCAAGTATAATCCCAACACATGAGTGTGAGAAAATTGAGGCCATATTTTTTCGATCATCAAGTCGAAGTCCTTACTTCCACACCCCTAAGGAATGTGCTTCACCGACCTGATACAATAGGTCGATGTATCAAATGGGCCATCGAGGTTGGACAATACGCTGTAACATACGCACCTCGACCCGCGATCAAAGCTCAGGCGCTAGCCGATTTCATTATTGAACTTACCTTCTCCTTAGAGGTCGGGTGTGCAAGCAGCCCACCATGGGAGTTATTTGTGGACGGATCAGCGACCTCCCACAAGTCGGGGGCAGTTTGGTCCTGATAAGTCCGGAGGGCATCTCTTTCCAGAACGCCATTACTTTCGACTTCCCTGCGACAAATAACGAGGCCGAATATGAGGCACTCATCAGCGGCCTAGAGATGTCGACAACCATGGGTGTCAAAAGATTATAGGTACACACAGATTCCCAGCTTGTAGCCTGCCAAGTCTCGGGAGAATACGAGGCACGGGGACGACAGGATGGCGGCCTACCAAGAGATTGTAAAGATGTTATGTCAAAAGTTTGAACAGATCCATGTCAAACTAATCCCGAGATATCGGAATTCGCGAGACAATGTCTTAGCATGTCTAGCGACTTCGAAGGGCCATCAGAAATGAAGGATGTCACCATCGCAGTGCTCTCCCACCCATCCACTGTGCGCGTAGGAATCGCGACCTTAGAAACCCCGACGTTGAGATGGATGACACCCATAGTTGAAACTTGACAAATGGTCTCTTACCAAGTGATTGAGTTCAAGCCCGGCGTACACAGTGATCAATAACGAGTTGTATAAACGAGGTTTTAGCACACCCCTACTTCGATGTATCACACCAGAGCAAGGGAAATTGTCCTATGAGAAATACACGAAGGGGTACGCGGAAACCAAGCGGGGGAGAATCACTTGCCCACAAAACCACGAGGCAAAAATACTTTTGGCCAACATTAAAAGCCGATGCCATCATTTTCGCCCGCAAGTGCCATAGATGTCAAATTTACGCACCTTCCATCAAGGCCACCCCAGAGGAACTTACAAGCATCCTCAGTCCTTGGCCATTCGCAAAGTGGGGGATATACATCATTGGGCCGCTCCCAACAGCTCCAGGCTCGGTTAAATACGCCCTAGTAGCGGTAGATTACTTCACAAAATGGGTCGAGGTTGAGACATTGGCGACTATAGATCAAGATCACGTTATCAAGTTCATATGGCCGAACATCATCTGCAGATTTGGATTACCACAGGCGATCATATCCAACAACGGGAAACAATTCGATGGCCTCAAAATAGACGTTTTTTTCAAGAAATGGAAGATCACGAAGCTCTTCTCAACTCCATATCATCCCCAATCAAATAGTCAGGTCAAGGCTGTGAACAAGATCATTAAACACACTCTCAAAGCCAAGATTGATGGAGGAAAGGGGAAATGGGCTAGTGAGCTTCCCGATGTATTGTGGTCATACCTACCAAAATTCGACAGGAGAGACTCCTTACTCATTGGCTTTTGGAACTGAGGCGGTCGTGCCCGCAGAAGTCGACATCCCCAGTCTCCTCAAAAGTCAGGTTGCCTTCGACCACAATGACGAGGCCTTAGCCAGAAATCTAGATCTGCTCAAAGAAAAGCATTTAGAAGTCAACATGAGAAATGTGAGATATAAACAACGGTCGGAGAGATACTAAATTCTAAAGTGCGACTTCGACAGTTTAAGGAAGGAGACTTGGTGCTAAAGAAAGTATTTGGGGAATCAAAGGGTGCCCTCGGTCCAAACTGGGAGGGGTCCGTTCAAAGTCTCAAAGGTCCTGCCTAATGGAACATATGAGCTCGAAAGACCAGAAGGTACTAAGGCTCAATACCAATGGAATGTGACCCACCTGAGGAAATATTATCAATAGATTCGCATCTTTGTAAACAAATTGTGCCAATCAATAACAATGTCTTTTTTTCTTTTCAAAATTCCTGTGTTAAAACCGGGGGGATCACGTATAAAAAATATGAATCGCCTGAGGTGCGACTTTCGACATATTGGAAGCAAAATCACAACCAAACGAGGTGTGACTTCCCCCGACTTTGTAAGATGACTAAAGCAATATTCGACATCAAGTCGCATAAACAATAAGACGACAAGGATTAAAGTAATTTCAAGGTCGCATAAGAAAATCAAGTCGGCGCAACAAAGGAAGGAAAAAGATAGAATTTCCATTGATTAAAAAAAGGCCCGAAGGCCGGTACATAAAGAGTTAAGAAAAAGAAAATTTACATCAAGTGTTTACAAACAAAATCAAATAACTTCATCAGAGCCCAGCCGGGCTGGGGCTTGGTCTATCAACGACCTCCGGCGAAGATCGGATCATTCCAAAAGGGGTCTTGGGAATCGATTAAGTGGAACCCGACTGAGCCTCATCAGGTATAGGGCGCACAATCTAGCTCGAGTTGGCAAAGAAGGAGAGGTTGATGCCCATGTCTTCCAGGACCTTGATCTCCAACGAGAATACTGGGGTAGGAGGGTTGTCGCGGACATAGTCGGATAGCTCGGTGACAAACCCACTGAGGTCGCCAGTGCGGTTCGCATTATGATAGATCCTGATGGCCCCGATAAACGCCATCACAAAAGTAAAGTTGGCATTCAGCTCCTCAGTCCTCTTAAAGTGTTCGTCCTTGGCGACCAACTCCTTCTTGGCCTCAACCAGTTCATCCTCGACCCCGAGTCGCCCTCGCTTTCTCCATCGTGAGCTCACCCTCGACACCCGTCAACCGGCCCTCCAGGTCTGAAATTCTCTGAGTCATCTCGGAGTTAGACTTCTCCAATCTCTTCTGAGTCTCGGCCGCGGAAAGGATAAACTTGGCCTGGTCGGCAACCCTTGCCTATGTCTTCCTCAATTTCTCGAGCTCTGACTCCAACTGGGCGCTGGATTTCTCCAAAAAGAAGGCCACTTTCTGGGAGTGGATGAGAGTCGAATACAGATTGCCAGTCACTTTCTAGCGATGAGGCATTGGCATGGTTCGTTTGCGTCCACCACCAGGGCAGATTTTGCAGGCCTCTTGAGAGATAGGCAGACCATCCTTCAATGACCCCGGCCGGAATGAGCTGGGGTGACCTCAAAAAGCTCAGCACCTCCGGGGAAAATTTGTTTGGCATAAGCTCCGGGCTACGAAAAGATGCAAGTCGTTAGTGGAGTAGTGATAAAAATCAAAGAAAATAAGAAAGCATGTGACCAGACTTACTTGTTCACCCTGTCTGCGTCCCAGCCTAACTAGGAGTCATCCTCCGGATGACAACCTCCTTCTGGAGTGGAGGTGGGCTTTGAGGTCGGGCGAAGAGGTGACCTTTCGAGTCCCCGGTTTATCTCCGACCGGTATGTGCTTATCTCCTCCCTCTTCTTCTTCTGAGCAGGCTCGGATTCCGATGGAGTTGGCCCCTTAGACTTCCTTTTTCCCTTCTCGGCGGTAGAAGGGCCAGAAGGGGTCAAACTTAGAGGAGAAGCGTCGGGGGCCGTCAGTGCCTCATCTGTCCGAGCACTGATTTCTTGCGAGTATCCATCACAGAGGCGGGCGGTTGATGTCGATAGACCGGGATGTTAGGAACTACCCACAAAGAAGAAACCCGATCACGTAAATTTCAGATAAGATTAAATTGTTGACAAAGAGACTTACAAGGAATTTTAAGGTGACGGATAGGTGTACAAGCCGGCTTTGAGTCGGTCGAGCTTGGTGTTCAGGGCGTTAACGTCTCGGCAGCTCGAAGGAGTGTCACGAACTATGTTGAAAGCCTCCAAAAAATCCCAATACAGGTCGGCGGAGGAGGGCGTGAACACTGCAAGATAAAAATAGAATTAGATCAGTACGACCTCAAAGTCAAAAGATCTAAAGTTTACCGCTTTCAACTCGGTGCGCATAATCGGTCGGGACACGAATGGGCAATGTGCTCGAAGGGTCCACAGACTCTCACGCCCCCCCGACGAACCACCATTTTTGATGCCAATCGGTGACCTTATTGGGAATCCCACTCACGAGCTCCCGGCCCTTACGAAGTCGTACAAAATTATAGCCGCCGGCTTGGGCGATCGGTGTCATCACATAGGATATTTCACCAGGGGTCGGCAACCGATTTAACCCGGCTTGCCCCAGAACAGTCATGGTGGAGAGAATGTAGCTCCAACCGTTCGGAGTAATCTGCGTGAGGTTTTGGTTCCTGGCCACAAGTAGGTGGGAGATGGTCGGATGTAACGGGAAGAGAATTCCCGCCTCCATGGTATGCTCGTTGACAGCTATCATGCCAGGCGGTGGCTGGTCGGCACGCTCATCAGAAGTTGCTCTGTAGAAATGTACGTCCCGGGGCACTTTATACAAGCGGCGAAGGAACGCACATGCCGGTCGGACAAAATCGACCTGTACTTCTCTTCGGATGCCGCAAAATCCGACTCGACCGACTTCCGGTAGCCCCACTCAGGTCGCTTGTATGGAGCTCGGGCCTCGTAGGTATGGTAATCGAAGGCCCGCTCAAAGGCCCCGTAATCACAGGCCGGGTTGGAAGGGCTTGCGGGTGTCCTCTCCGATACGACGAGACGGAGAGGGCTAATGTCCAATGGAGAAAGGTGAGTGATCTCTCCCAATTCGGCCAGAAACTGCTCATCGTCGCCTTCATCATTTCCCCAGCCATCCCGGTTGTCAATCGGGGCATTAGACGCCAAAGATCCCCCACATTGGTGGTGGCGGAGCTAGAACCATGGGGGCGCCGGAGTTGAGCTATAGCCATAACGACGAAATCAGAGGACGGGAGGCCGTGGGAGTAGATGGAGAATTGTAGCCATGGAAGAGTTCGAGAAGAAAGGGAGTTGTTACCTGAATCAGTCTTCGTTGGAAACTCGGAATTTAAATGGAAAATCGCCTGATTGCACAAAGGTTGAAGGTGAAGGGAACTAAATCTAAAACCCTCGCCCCTTTTATAAGAAAATGGGGGGGTCAAAGTGCAATATGAGTGAATTTTAGACCCCTCGAAGGAAATAAAGTCGCATAGGTCGCGTGTGGTCAATACAGCAGATTACCAATTGGACGAATTCACGGCGCATGATGTCACTTACCTGCCTTGCCATCATGACAAATCTGTCAAATCTTTCACGCCAATTCAAGAAATCGAGGCAATGATTCGTCTCCCCAAGAATGATGATTCGCTTCAAGAAAACTTCCCAAGGTCGACTTACCACAGGTCGATAGAACAATGAGTCAAGTCAAGGCCTCGGGGCAAGCACACGACCTCGACTTGAGGGGCAATTGTTGTAACATGGATTAATCCGGTCCTCGACCCAGTTGTGTAGAAGGTTTTCAACCTTTTCTATCACTTAAGGCGACCTCGCCTGGGCCATCTAGGTCGGAAGACTTAAAAAAAATCTTGTCATATCTTAATTTAGGATATCTGGTCGAGACGACTTAGAGAAGTCTTTGGTCGGAGGGCGACTTCAAATCGGTGAAGGGATAAATATGAAAAAGATATGGGTAGTTAATGGTGCGGATATCACGGAGCGTAAGCAAAAAAGTTCATCCAGGAGCGGGATTCGCGGATTAGCTAAGGAAACCCTAGCCTTGGCGGCTGAAGCCTAGCAAGCCCGCGAAGGAAGCCCATGAAGACTCTTAACCTAATTTTTTGTCTATATATACCTCATGTACCATTCATTGTAAAAAAAGAGAACAACTTAGAGTGTTAGGCAGAAAAAGTAATAAAACAATCCTAGTTTGGGTGCCCTCAGGCGTAGTTTTATTCAAAAGACGAACTGGGTAACCAAATTCCGGTGTTGCTTGTTATATTGATCGTCGTTTATTCATTTTCCTTGTTAATCGATATTTGTTGGCCGTGAGTTATAAATCGGGCACAACACACCCTGGAACACCGTGCACTTATAGTGCATTTTAGAATCGTGCAACTTCTTATACTGAAAAGTGCAATTTATTTACACTGAATCGTGCAACTATTTTTTCATATTAATAATTGCACGATTTAGTGTAAATTAGTTACACTTTTCAGTATAACAAATCACACGATTCTAAAATACGCTATGAGAATACAAGATCTAGTCAACTTTGTGCCCAGATTTTGTAAAATTGTCTCACGTAAGTGCTGTTTTTTATAGAATTACTTGTCAGTAAAATTGAAATTACGGAATTTGAACTCTAGGTACGGACCGACATAAATATGTTTTATTATGAAGGATGGACCTTTGGATGATATTAAAATCATTTCTTAGATCTTAATTATGAAAGATGTCTCATATTTGTAATTCTATTAGCAATGATAATATAAGAAAGTTTTATTATTGGAGGCATATATATGTCATGATGTAAATGCATATTGTTTTTCGGGTTAAATTATTACGAAGGAAGGAATCCCAAGATGTGAGTTTAAAAAAAAAGTGATACGAGAAGCTGACGTAATAAATAAAGCTTTCATCACTATAAAAAAATAAAAAATTAATGAATCATGAATTTTTTCTACAAAAGAGCATTTAGTCCTTAAATAGTGAATATTGCCACGATTTCTCTATGAATTTTTAGAATTTTAGTAGACAAATAAATTACATACAAATAAATTGTGTATGTTTCACAATTTATGTAGGTAAACAAATTACCTACACAAATAATTATGTAGGCAATTTATATTTTACGTTATATTTATAATTTAGAAATGACCTACAAACAAATTTACTAATGAATTACATTTAGAAATACATTTATGTACGTAGGCAAACTGATTGTAGGTAATTTGAGGAATGAAAATGTCTATATGATTAGAAAATTTTGTAACCAAGTCGTAAGTAATATTAGAGATGTTGTTACTATGAAAACAGAATCGAAGAATGAGATATCAGATCCCGTAAATCCACGTCTATTGGAGTCAAGATCTTGAGAATATTCTTTCTTTTATTATACAAATATTCTGTCATTAATTGTAAGATTCATTACGATATTACTTCCTTGTATATACTGTGTAAATTAGGTATAGATTCACTAGAGATATGCCTCTGAATTGTATATATACTTGTACCATTGAATGAATAAAGTGTGCATTCAGAAATATCATCTTCTACATGGTATCATCCTAAAAGACCCTATTCACGTACCAAAGTAAAATAAAATATATATATATCGTCCACTTCTACTCAATGTTTTTTCATCCAAAGTTCCATATTCAAAGTCTCATCCACCAATCCTTAGTCATATAATTCACGTCCAATCCCCTATACTAAATTAACAAATTGTCTAATCCCCTTTGTCCTATACTTCACGTCCGAATATTAAAAGAAATTATCCAATCCCCAACATGTCCGACGAAAACTCCTCCGCCACCACCGAGGGCGGCGCTGCCGTCCTCCCACCCCTCGTCCAACTCAAAGCCCTCACCCAATTGCCTGTCCATCTCACCTCCACCAACTATGTCTCATGGAAACTTCAGTTTACGTCTTTGTTCTTCGGTCTGGATCTCATGGGTTATCTAGACGGTACGACAGTCCTGTTAGCGTTAGTGTCCTAGAGACAATCCTTTGTATGGACATAATACTAAGATAATATTCAGTGTTGGTTTAATATTATTGTTTATTTAATATTAAATGTATGACATTACACTTATTAGAATATTATGTTTGATTGTTTGCATTTATTCTTATCTGTGTTCCCTTGAATCACTGTTGTCATTGAGTACATGAGAACTCAGATGACTTAAGCGTGATTCTCAAACAGCCCCGATCAAGGATCATCGAGAATGGGATATCGATGACGCAATGGAGACTGGTGTGCGATCTGCATCATACTCTTAGAGAGTGTAGTAAGATCTCACTTACTACGAGATACTAGGTGTGGCACCCCAAAAACGGGCGTCACTTTACTTAGGGAAAATCATTTGAGGTTTAAATAATTTTTACTTAAAGCGATTAAAGCGGAAGACCACATTTATGAAAACACGAGTCTTTTTTTTTATTTATATATATACACATATATATTATTGTATTAAGTGTCTAACCTTGTTTGTGCCTAACTCGTGTCTTACCCACATTTCTAAGCCAAACACTTACTTAAATAAAACAAATCCAAAATTAGGTTAACATGAACATAAGTATGTTATAAATACCTTAATATAATAAGATTTCACTTAGGACAGACCCGTCATACGTGAAATTTTAATATTAAAAAGGTCGGCACATTATCTTAGCACTTTGAAAAAGTTTTGATTACTTGACCTACCAATGTTTGCAGAATTATGAAACCAAACATTTCAAACAACATTTTAACCTTTCAAAAGACGAACTAGTAGTTTACAAAAGATTCAACCACTTACCATAGAAAATCATACATAATTCAAAATCATAATTTAGGTCAAACTAATACTTAATCCACTTCTTACATATGTTATGAAAAACACTGGGTAAGTTTAACAGAAGTCTCCCAGTCAGTCACACGTCCGTCTCGTCGTCAACAGGACCTGAAAATATTAAAGTAGAATCATGAGACTTCCCCCGGAGAGGAAGCCCAGTGGGATAACATTTAATATACTAATGCATTAAAGAAAGTCATTTGATGCGAAGAAGTAAGTACATGCCAAGGCCCATCGACCTGGCTATTCCACACAGCGTAATTCTACACAGTATTTACATGCTAAGGCCAGTCGACCTGGCTATTCCACACAGCGTAATCCACACAGTATTTACATGCCAAGGCCCGTCGACCTGGCTATTCCACACAGCGTAATCCACACACCATAATCCACACAGAGCAAAATCGAAAGATCTGCTTATTTGCATCTAACACACAATTAAACTAACTAATACAAAAGTAATTAAGTGTTACCCACTTTCTCGACGTTGGATGTAGCAAGATAGCTTCCTCAGAGTCCAGTTATCTCGCACTGCACTCGACACATTTAGCTATCCTTCAGTCTTTTAAATCTTTAAAAGTTTTAAAGCACACATATTATTTGCACTATCTCATGTAATCTAATTAATACATATGCACCTTATTACCACGTGTTATTCATAAGAGTATAAATATTTCTACTAGTTAAATCATACTTCAAGGAAATCCTTGTTATGAAAGCTAGGCAAATTCGTAAGGAAAGACATGTTGAATCGTAACACTTAAGTAAGTATCCCACATCTCCAAAATGAATCATAATAGTATTTTAAAATGCTCATAACAAGTCCAATTTGTTCATTTTGGAGTTCTCATATTCTTAGTTAACTAGGTGATTAAATAAAATAATCTACCAACTCACTTCTATATGTTAAACTTCCATAAAAGATAGCTTGTAGTGGATAATTTATAGACAAATACAAACACATTTGAATATCATGAAATTTATACAGTGGGTTAATGACACATATATATTCATATCATAAAAATTTGAATTCAAAATAACCTGTAGATCTTTTATTGTGATTTTCACAAGTGGACTGAAAAGCAGGGTACGAATAGGACCTATATCAAGTCATTTTCTAAAATTTGGTAGAGATTGTGTATTTCTCATAAAAATGTAAGACAAAATCCTTTGTAACCATAAGAGTCAGTAGTAATACCAGTAAAATAATCACAATTTAAATCTTTGAATTTCCTATTTAATGGTATAATGTTCTAGAGCCTTAAAACTGCTCGTTTTCACTATGAAGGTACTGTTTGGTAGAAAATTCATTAAAAATATAATATAACTCAAAATTTACCCAAATAAAATACTTATGAAATCTAAGATGAAATAGAACATCATAGTTGAAAATCAATTTCAAATACGAAGTTATCTGTACCCAGTAAATTCTACAATCTTCCCCAAAAACAGAGCCATTTTTCTGTTGTACAGCAGTTCAATAGAAAATTCGTATAAAATTGAAAACAACTTCAAAAATTTTAAAATTTTTACCACATACCCTAAACTTCCATAAAATCAATGTGATAAAAGGGTTTTGTCAAATTCATTTAGGAAAGGTCAGAAAAGTTCTCGAAATCAACATGCAATTGCAAAATCAACATGCAACCCATTAATTAACACTAAATAGTCACATATTTGACAAATCCATAAGCTAAATCATAAAATCCATTCAAAAGTCTCAACCCTATGTCAAAAATAATGTTTCTAGGCTTAATCTCCAATTATTAAACACCATCCTACCAAAAATCATAGGAAATAAATTGGGGAAAAGCCAAAATACCTTGTTAGAAACATTGGACAGATTTCCTTTGAAACCTAGTTTGGAGAAAAGGGTTGAAAGGGAGTGTTTGTTCTTCTCTTTCCTTGAAAGTCTCTTGAATCATCACTGATTTCTTGAATATTTGCTCAGATTGTTGATTGTTTGAGGGGAAATTTTAGAGAGTCGAAAAGGAAAGAATGTTTTTTCATAATTAGGTGATCGAAAAAGAAAGAGGCCTTCAATGAAAAGGAAAGGCTCTTGGTATTAAAAAATAAAATAAATATACACTTTTGTTTTTTTTTTAAGCATCTTTTTTTTTTTTTTTTATCTTTTTGTGTATGAATTTTTTTTTATATAAATTATTATTATTTTAAAAAAAGAATTTTTTATTTAATTAATTAATATTTTATATAGAAGATACACATATATATGCATAAAGATATAATAATTATCAAGATATGGAAATAATCTAATTAAATTCCATAATTAAAAAAATTTATTTATATAACTAAATAATCGATTTAATTAAATTTTTTTATAGATATATATATATATGATCTTTTAATAATTAAATATTATAAATTTTATTATTACTAAATGTATTATCATTATTATTTAATTTTTTTTGATCACAATTAGTTCAAATAAAATAACTTTATCTCTTTTCATTAATTTTTTTCACAATTAGTTCAAATAAAATAACTTATCTCTTTTCATTAACAAGCTCGGTCTCCTCTCCTCCTCCGTCTTTTACCCCGCAAAAAACTCTTCAAAACTCCATTGAAAACATTAGCTTTTAAAATTTATAAATTTTAAGCTTGCACGAACTTGAAATAATTCACAACTTTGATATTTAAATAAATAATTAAATTACTTTTAAATATAAAATGAAAGTTTTTGAAAACGGGGTGTTACAGTTCCCCCCACCTTTTAAAAATTTCGTCCCCGAAATTGGACTGACTTTGCGAAAAGCTGAGAGTATTTGCTCGAAATATTTCTCTCGCGCTCCTATATTGCCTCTTTTCTCTATGTATATGTCATTGCACTAGAATTAAATGTATGTTTCTATTCCTCAAATTTTTAATTTTTTTTTTCTAGAATGCTTATGGTCGCTCGTCTTAAGTAAGGTCCTTGTTGACTTCTAAATTTTCGAGTTTGTTATGGTGACTGGGCTCTAGGACATCTCGTAGAAGCATTGATACATGGAAAACTTCATGTATTGCATACAACTTTGAGGTCAGGTCAAGTCGATATGTCACGTCTCCCATTACTCCAAGATTTTAAACCGTCACACGTATTTTGGTCTAAACTTCTTTTTTTTAATTCAAATCGGGCTATCCAATTAATAGGTGAAACCTTCAGAAATACTCATTCACCTTTCTCGAATTGAAGACCGTTCCTTCGTGAGCTTGCATACGACTTCTGTCGATCTTGGATAATCTTGATTATTTCCCCAACTTTATTTATTGTTTCCATATATTTCTCGACTAGCTCTAATCTCAATTTTTTCTCACTTCAATTTCCTCCCAACGGATTGATGTTCTACATCTTTGTCCGAAGAGTGCTTCATACAGTACACAGGTAATAAATAAGAGAATACTCAAGATCTGAGCCGTAGAATTTGTCAATTCTGATACAACATGGGAAGTTCTTTTATCCATACCGAATCCAAATTTGGATTCCTGACTCAATCGATCAATTTTAATGTCATAAAACAGATCCATTTTATTCTATTTCAAATTGACATTTTTCGTTGTGGTTTCATCCAAGAAGCATTTATATAAACCAATTACCCAAGCGCTTATCTCCAACTCATGAACTTAGCCAATACAAAGCTATATGATAGCACCCATTTTTTCCTATTCGGTCATCCTAATAGTAGACTGATAGTTGTTATTGTAAGCTAATTCTACAAATGACATGTAATCTTCCTAGCTTCCTCCAAAGTCCAGAATACTTGTACTTAATAGATCTTCTAGTATCCGATTTGTCCTCTCTAACTGTCCTTCCTTCTGTGGGTGGAAGGCGTACTGAAATTCATTTTAGTGCCCACGGTCATTTGTAAACTCTTCCAAAATTTTGAAGTAAATCATGTATCACATTCAGATACAATTGATACTGGCACTCCACTTAATCATACTACCTCACCTATGTACAATTTAGCCAATCAATCAATTAAATATTTTGTCTTGACTGATATGAACCAAGAAACTTTGGTAAGTCTATCGACCACAACCCATACAACTTCGTATTACTTCGAGCTTCTGAGCGGTGCCATCACAAAATTCATTGTCACATGTTCCCATTTCATTCCAAAATATCCATTAGTTCAACAATTTGGCTAGTCGTTGATGATCAAACTTGATCATTTGTTAAGTAAGACATATCTTTACAAACTGCGCAATCGACCTTTACATGCCCCTCCACCGGAAGCTACTCTTGAGATCTCGGTACATCTTTGTCTCACTGGGATGTGCAGTATATGGTGTGTTATGAGCTTCTTTCATTATATCATCCCTCAGCTCCGGCATCTTGGGCACACATATTCTTCTTTTAAACATCAATGCTCCATCTAAGGTTATGGAAAAATCTTTAGTTAATTTCTCTTTCACCTTGTTGCTCATTAATTTCAGGAACCGATCACCCTTTTGAGCTTCTATTATCCGTTCTCTCAGCGTTGGTTGGATTGTCATTGTAGCTAATATTGAGGTTGGCTCTCCTGGGTTGACGATAGTCAACTTCATCTTGTCAAATTCCTCAATCAAATGCTCTTGTTGAGTGGGCTGTACAGC
Source organism: Stenogyne calaminthoides (assembly GCA_037126765.1). NCBI lineage: Eukaryota > Viridiplantae > Streptophyta > Magnoliopsida > Lamiales > Lamiaceae > Stenogyne > Stenogyne calaminthoides. The sequence continues at coordinate 17,475,209 of JBBCBC010000024.1, read as the reverse complement.
CAATTGACCTTCTCCTTTCCTGCTGAGTGCATTTGCCACCACATTCGCCTTGCCTGGGTGGTAAAGGATAGTGCAATCATAATCCTTGACCAATTCCAGTCATCTCCTTTGACGCATGTTTAGTTCCTTCTGTGTGAAGAAATATTTCAGACTTTTATGGTCTGTGTAGATCTCACACTTCCCGCCGTACAGATAATGTCTCCAAATTTGCAGGGCATGTACGACGGTGGCAAACTCCAAATCGTGCGTGGAATAATTCTGCTTGTGCACCTTCAGTTGTCGTGATGCGTAAGCTACAACCTTCCCGTGTTGCATCAACACACAACCTAATCCTGACTTAGAGGCGTCCGTATAGATTACGAACCCTTCTGATCCTTCAGGCACTATTAGAACAGGTTCTGTTGTTAGCTTCTTCTTTAACTCTTGAAAACTGGCTTCACATTCAGACGTCCACTTGAACTTTTCATTCTTCTTTGTAAGATGTGTGAGTAGTTTTGCAATACGTGAAAAATTATGAATGAACCTGAGGTAGTACCCTGCCAAGCCAAGAAAACTGCGAACTTCATTCGCATTGGTTGGTATTTTTCAATTCAGAACCGCCTCAACTTCAGCGGGATCAACCTCTATTCCCTGCACTGTGATCACGTGCCCTAGAAAAGCCACTCTTTTGAGCCAAAATTTGCATTTACTGAACTTAGCATACAACTTTTCTCGACGCAATACCTCTAAAATGGTTCTGAGGTGTCCCTCATGCTGCTTTTTGTCCTTTGAATAGACTAAAATGTCATCAATAAACACGATGACAAATTTATCCAGGTATTCGTGAAACACACGGTTCATCAAATCCATGAATACTGCAGATGCATTTGTAACCCCAAATGGCATTACATTAAACTCATAATGACCATATCGGGTCCTAAATGCGGTCTTAGGTATATCACTTTCTTTGACCTTGAGTTGGTGATACCCAGACCTAAGGTCAATCTTAGAAAATACCCCAGCATTCTTCAACCGATCGAAAAGATCTTCAATCCTCGGTAACGGGTATTTATTTTTTATTTTTAACCGATTAAGTTCTCGGTAATCAATGCACATCCTCATCATCCCATCCTTCTTCTTCACGAACAAAACGGGTGCCCCTCATAGCGAAGCACTAGGTCGGATAAACTTCTTATCCAAAAGTTCCTCTAATTGTTTCTTCAATTCTTGAAACTCCTTTGGTGCCATTCGATATGGAGGTTTAGACACTGGTGCAGCCCCAGGGACCAGGTCTATAGTGAACTCTATGGATCGATCTGGTGGAATTCCAGTAAGATCTTTTGGGAAGACGTCAAGATAGTCTCTCACTACTGCCACATCTTTCGGTGTCAAATTCTTCCCTTCTACCTTGGCAATATTTACTAGGTACGCCTGACACCTTTCCTTTTTCAGCAGTTTAACTGTGTTTACTGCAGATATAACAGGCATTTACTCTCGTTTATTTGTCCCATAGAAGGTGAGACACTGACCGTCGAATGTTTCTAAGTCCACTTATCGTTCCATGCATCGGACCACATTGTGTTTGCTCAACCAGTCCATCCCCAAGATAACATCATAGCTCTTCATTCCGATCACGTGCAAATCGGTGGATAGGTCATTTCCATCAATTTTTAACCTAACATCCTTGGCTAAGTTTCTAATTCTAATATTTTCTCCTGAAGGCACACTAACCTCTAAGTTCACAATCGTAGAACAATTTAGCTTAAGTTTCTTCTTAAAGGTATCAAATATAAAGGAGTGTGACGCTTCGGTATCAAATAAGACATATGCAGGTACATTTGAGACAAGTATCGTACCTGTCACAGAGTCATTTGCCTCATGACCTTCTTCAAATTGTCCTTCCTCTGGGTACTCTTCTTCCTCAGTGTATTCAGCATTGGACATTGCATTCAACTTAGCCTTACCCTTTCGGTTCACTCTTTGAGGATTTACCACTCTTGACTGTCGCGGTTCAACATTCCCACTACTCATAGTTTGGTTTCCCATTGGATTTGGACATTCATTAGCCATGTGACCAGGTTTCCGATAGCGGAAACAGAAGCGTGTCCTTAGAAGGCACTCCCCTCGATGATTCTTGTGGCATTTTGGGCATGGTGGATTAATACTCGGAGGTGGGACCACAAAGGGTCGAACATTCCTAGTCATGGTATTTCCCCTTGATGTCGGATGTGGTACACCCTTCCCTTTGAACTGTTTTGAAATTTGTCGCTGTTCATTCTCCAGACCAAAACTCATCGACACTATTCTTGCCATTTCAAAAACGTCCCTGAAGTGTGGTAGCCTCAAACCGGACACTATCCCTCCCACTTCTAGACGTAGTCCTCTTTCAAACCTACGTGCTTTCCGATCATCAGTGTCCACCAGATGTGGGGCATAGCGGGAGAGCAAATTGAACTTACGTTCGTACTCGGTAACAATATTCGTCCCTTGTCGAAGGTTCATAAACTCTATTTCCTTCTGATCTCTCAGCGACTGCAGAAAGTAGCGATCAAAGATGGTCTCCTTGAAGTCTCTCCATACAAGGGCTCACCTTGCTTCCACTGTTAGGGTCCTCTCATGGGATAGCCACCACTGCCCTGCATCCTCAGACAACTGAAATCTTGCGCATGAAACTTTCTGCATCTCGGTTAACTTCATATGCTCAAAGATCCTTTCGAGCTCAGCAATCCATTCCTTGACCACGGTCGGTCCTCCTCTCCCATTGAATCTTGGTGGTTGGAACCTCCTGAACTGTTCCTCCACGGGTCTTGGATTCTGTTCTTGATTATTTTGAGCCGGTGCAGGTGGTTGTTGTTGCTGCATGAATTCCCTCATTTGAGCGAAAAAGTCCCTTGCTACATTAGCATCTGCATTTTGCTCATCGGGTTGCTCTCTAGTTCGTGGTCTACCGCTTCCTCGCGGTGGGGTGGCCATAGTTCTTGCTCTACAGGAGAAAAATAAAGTCTCTTATTCACTCTATTTTATTATAACTATGTGAAGATAAGTAAGTAGTTAAATAAGTTGTCTTTCAAAAAGAAACATCAATGAACACACGAGAATGTATACACTAAATTTCACCAAGATAACATCCATTTCATAAATAACATTCTCACACACCAACAAAGAGGAAATTTTTTATCATAGATAGATACAAAAGCATGTCAAGGTAGTGGTCAGTGCCATGGCCTACCGCTATATACAACAATAGGTAGTAGTACGCTCTAACCGGGAGGTCATCTATGCCTTTCAACCGGTACACAAAAGATACATCCACAAGTTAACAAAAGGATAAGCACATAGTCAATAAAGTCTAACCGGGAGGCCTACTATACCCTTCAACCGGTGCAAAAAGTACAATCAAAAGAAATCAACGACTCTACTAACAGTCTGGAGTCTCAAATCTCGCCATCACCCTCATCAAAATGCCCAAAACGTGGGCGCTTTGCTGCAGGCCCCAAGTCGCCGAGAGGCGGCTCACTCGGCCCTGCCTCATCAGCTCCTGTCCTGACTCCCGCCTGATCATCACCTGGATAAGGGGTCGGGGTGTACTCCGGTGACCCCACAATGAAAGAGTACTCACTACCCAACTCATAATCATCCTCGCTCTGGAGGGATGTGCGAATGGCATAAGCCCTCTGGAAAGACTCCTGAGCTCGAGTGGTGTACATCTCATGAGTGGTGTGCTCCTCTCCTAAGCGCATCTCCAACCTCCGGAGACGCATCTCTGACTCAGTCGCGCATAAAGTATAGCGCTCACCCTCGGCCTCCAACTCCATCGTCGTCCGTACTCTAACATCATAACTCTCCACCTCCTCCTTTAGCGCCAGTTCGTAACCCTGAAGATCCACCAATGGCCCCACTGAACAATCGTACATGGTACAACGTCGGAAGGTCTTACGAGCTACTCCAAGATAGTAGCTGTAAACTCTGTCACTCAAGTGCCTTGATGCCTCATAGTCGGTCTCAACCATGCCAAAAGCCAGTGCCTTCTCACGCGCCTCCCATATGCGGACCAAAAAGTCATCAATCTCCTCTCGGGCCTGCATGTAACAGTCTCGGTACTCCCTCTCGTAACGCTCCCTACGTGCCCCATCACGATCCATCCTAGGCAACCATATCTAGGTCAGGTTTGGTACCACAATCTCAGGGGTTATATGTAAAATAGTGCATGCATTTTCAAAGAAATAACATTCTTAGCCAAAAAATAAAATAAAACAAAATATTAAATTAAAAGAGAGTAATTTCAACTAAAAATTTACAATAACTCTTCTATTTTAATCATTCAACATAATCATAATTCATTTACTCATAGATAAAGTCTCAATAACATTTTTTTATAAAGCCCTTAGAAATAAATTTCAAGTTGTTACCTAGAGGCGATTTGGAAGTGTGCGGGCAACAGACTCCCCTCTTATTAACTTTCATTCTTAAAAATAAATTAACAAATTTTCATGTATACATAAAACATGCATGCTCGTTTAAACTTGAAAATATTTATCTTAGAGTCCGAGGAGGAAAAATTTAACCTCGGCTCTGATACCACGTTGTGGCACCCCAAAAACGGGCATCACTTTACTTAGGGAAAATAATTTGAGGTTTAAATAATTTTTACTTAAAGCGATTAAAGCGGAAGACCACATTTATGAAAACACGAGTCTTTTTTTTTATTTATATATATACACATATATATTGTTGTATTAAGTGTCTAAACTTGTTTGTGCCTAACTCGTGTCTTACCCACATTTCTAAGCCAAATACTTACTTAAATAAAAAAAATCCAAAATTAGGTTAACATGAACATAAGTATGTTATAAATACCTTAATATAATAAGATTTCACTTGGGACAGACCCGTCATACGTGAAATTTTAATAATAAAAAGGTCGGCATATTATCTTAGCACTTTGAAAAAGTTTTAATTACTTGACCTACCAATGTTTGCAGAATTATGAAACCAAACATTTCAAACAACATTTTAACCTTTCAAAAGACGAACTAAGATTCAACCACTTACCATAGAAAATCATACATAATTCAAAACCATAATTTAGGTCAAACTAATACTTAATCCACTTCTTACATATGTAATGAAAAACACTGAGTAGGTTTAACAGAAGTCTCCCAGTCAGTCACACGTCCGTCCCGTCGTCAACAGGACCTAAAAATATTAAAGTAGCATCACGAGTCTTCCCCCGAAGAGGAAGCCCAGTGGGATAACATTTAATATATTAATGCATTAAAGAAAGTCATTTGATGCGAAGAAGTAAGTACATGCCAAGGCCCGTCGACCTGGCTATTCCACACAGCGTAATTCTACACAGTATTTACATGCCAAGGCCAGTCGACCTGGCTATTCCACACAGCATAATCCACACAGTATTTACATGCCAAGGCCCGTCGACCTGGCTATTCCACACAGCGTAATCCACACACCATAATCCACACAGAGCAAAATAGAAAGATCTGCTTATTTGCATCTACACAGAATTAAACTAACTAATACAAAAGTAATTAAGTGTTACCCACTTTCTTGACGTTGGATGTAGCGAGATAGCTTCCTCAGAGTCCGGTTGTCTCGTACTGCACTCGACACATTTAGCTATCCTCCAGTCTTTTAAATCTTTAAAAGTTTTAAAGCACACATATTATTTGCACTATCTCATGTAATCTAATTAATACATATGTACCTTATTACCACGTGTTATTCATAAGGGTATAAATATTTCTCTTGTTAAATCATACTTCAAGGAAATCCTTGTTATGAAAGCTAGGCAAATTCGTAAGGAAAGACATGTTGAATCGTAACACTTAAGTAAGTATCTCACATCTCCAAAATGAATCATAATAGTATTTTAAAATGATCATAACAAGTTCAATTTGTTCATTTTGGAGTTCTCATATTCTTAGTTAACTAGGTGATTAAATAAAACAATCTACCAAGTCACTTCTATATGTTAAACTTCCTTAAAAGACAGCTTGTAGTGGATAATTTATAGACAAATACAAACACATTTGAATATCATGAAATTTATACAGTGGGTTAATGACACATATATCTTCATATCATAAAAATTTCAATTCAAAATAACCTGTAGATCTTTTATTGTGATTTTCACAAGTGGACTTAAAAGCAAGGTACGAATAGGACCTATATCAAGTCATTTTCTAAAATTTGGTAGAGATTGTGTATTTCTCATAAAAGTGTAAGACAAAATCCTTTGTAACCATAAGAGTCAGTAGTAATACCAGTAAAATAATCACAATTTAAATCTTTGAATTTCCTATTTAATGGTATAATGTTCTAGAGCCTTAAAACTGCTAGTTTTCACTATGAAGGTACTGTTTGGTAGAAAATTCATTAAAAATATAATATAACTCAAACTTTACCCAAATAAAATTCTTATGAAATCTAAGATGAAGTTATATGCACCCAGTAAATTCTACAATCTTCCCAAAAACAGAGTCATTTTTCTGTTGTACAGCAGTTCAATAGAAAATTCGTATAAAATTGAAAACAACTTCAAAAATTCTGAAAATTTTACCACATACCCTAAACTTCCAGAAAATCAATTTGTTAAAAGGGTTTTGTCAAATTCATTCAGGAAAGGTCAGAAAAGTTCTCGAAATCAACATGCAATTGCAAAATCAACATGCAACCCATTAATTAACACTAAATAGTCACATATTTGACAAATCCATAAGCTAAATCATAAAATCCATTCAAAAGTCTCAACCCTATATCAAAAATAATGTTTCTAGGCTTAATCTCAAATTATTAAACACCATCCTACCAAAAATCATAGGAAATAAATTGGGGAAAAGCCAAAATACCTTGTTAGAAAAATTGGGCAGATTTCCTTTGAAACCTAGTTTGGCGAAAAGGGTTGAAAGGGAGTGTTTGTTCTTCTCTTTCCTTGAAAGTCTCTTAAATCATCACTGATTTCTTGAATAGTTGCTCAGATTGTTGATTGTTTGAGGGGAAATTTTAGAGAGTGAGAGTGAGAACGGAGACGCCGAAAAAGAAAGAGGCCTAGAATGAAAAGGAAAGGCTCTTGGTATTCTGTGTGTTTTGTTTTTTTTAAGCGTCTTTTTTTTTCTTTTTTCTTTTTGCGTTGAGTTTTTTTTTATATAAGTATTATTATGCAGAATTTTTTATTTAATTAATTAATATTTTATATAGAAGATACACACATATATATGCATAAAGATATAATAATTATCAAGATATGAAAATAATCTAATTAAATTCCATAATTAAAAAAATTTCTGTAACTAAATAATCAGTGCAAATTTTTTTTGATATATGATCTTTTCTAATTAAATATTGTAAATTTTATTATTACTAAATGTATTATAATTATTATTTAATTTTGTCACAATTAGTTCAAATAAAATAACTTATCTCTTTTCATTAATTACTTGTGTCGAGTGAGTCGCGAACAAGCTCGGTCTCCTCCGTACGCTACCCTGCAAAAACTCTTCAAAACTCCATTGAAAACATTAGCTTTTAAAATTCATAAATTTTAAGCTTGCACGAACTTGAAATAATTCACAACTTTGATATTTAAATAAATAATTAAATTACTTTTAAATATAAAATGAAAGTTTTTGAAAATGGGGTGTTACACTAGGTATCTCATGATGGGTGCACTAATACCTTAGAGGGTATTAGTATACCCATCCGAGCAACCGTTTGATGTAGTTCCACTATATGTGTCTACGGGTGTCTCGGTTAGTGGGAGCGATGCGATACTCCTTTGACTTGAGGTTAATACGCCAACATGTTTGGAGTGATGAACTTTGACCATGACCGATGCTTGCACCTTTCCATGGGTAGATATGGCTTGGATTGGGTTCATCATGAAGTACATGTGTGTGGTAGTTGAGCCAAGATAAGGATTCACTTATCAAAGTGGATTGGATTTAGAGAGAATACTCATCTTCTCATCATTATTGGATCAAAGTCATTGGCCAATGCACGTCACCTTGGACTTTGTGACCAAAGGTGACACGAATGATCAATTAGTGATTCGAGATAAATCGATTAAGCTATTTGAATAGACACTACATCATGTTCAAGGCTAATCGAGTATTCGTAAATGAAAGGAGGAAATCGCAATAGCCCATGTTATAGTTACAGGTAGTTGCACGTTTCTCGCAACGTACCTCATATATTGAGATTGTCTGATTTATTGTCTAGGGTTCAATTAAGACCGTTAGTTTGACTAATCGCTCGATTTATGAGGGCCTATGGGTCACACAACAAGTAACTCCCGTGTACGGATTAGAGTTGGTTGATTAAGTATTAAATTAGATTTAATATTTAATTTATGGAGAATTAATAATATATTAATTTGGAATTAATTATTATTATTTAATTAAATTAGATTTAATTAAATAAGAATCCCAAAATAATATTATGAAATATTATTGTAGGAAAATATCTGTAGGGAAAAACGTATCTTTGAGATATGGTTTTCAAGATTAGGAATTATCTTCCTAATAGAGATTTGCTTAAGATATGAGCTAATCTCTCCCTATATATATGAGGTCCCGGGATTCATTATTTACTACAACAAGAAAACCTAGTTTCTCCATAAAATCTAGGATAGGAATTTTCCTAGCAAATTCCGTCTCAGATTCAACGCTGGCAAATTCTTGCAGATCTGTTCACGGGGTTTTCGTGGATACCATAGTTGAGAAATCTGCATTTGATCTGTTGTAAGATTTCTCTTTATGTTTATATGTACTCAATTATGAAATTGTATGTTCGTTGTTGGTGAACTATTTATTTCCGTTGCGCATGTATTACGTGTTTATGTGCCTCTATGTTCCAACAGTGGTATCAGAGCTTCAGGCTCTTATTTAAATTGCATAATTAAAAAGTTTTTCGATGAAATTTTTTTTAAGGGCACGACTGTTTTACTAACAGACCGCATCCCTCTATTGTGTTTGTTTGGGTTTTATGCGGTTTATTTGAATAAAACCCTATTGGGCTCCTTCCGTCTCCCTCACTTCGCTACTCCAACTCGATTAGGGTTTTCTATACAAACCCGTCGCTTCCACCCAACCCCGTCCTCCATTGTGTCTGCATCCAGAGCAAGGGCACCGCGACTTCACTCGAGCCTGTGGCGCAACGCCGCGGTTTGCGACGCTCGTGGGATGCCGCGATGGGCGGAACCCAGCGGGTTAGACCCGCGGCGGTGCGACCTGGTTCAGAGCGATTCACTTCGGAGTTAGTCGCGTTTCGTCGTCCTAATGGGCGGGGTCTTCATTTCAATGATTGATACATCAATTGCTCCCCCAGTTCGTGCGATTTGCGGCGGAACACCACCGTGTCGCCTCCACATCTTCGATTTATGACGATTCCCGGGGCTGCGTGCTATTTCGTTTGACAAAACTCGCGATGCGCCTCCGTACCGTTCTCGATCTAATTTTCGTCGTCTCTGTTTTGATAAATGGATGGCGTCGTGGGTTTCCTTTACACGCGCTATGAATCGGCTGCAGTATCGAGTCGCCCGCACGCGCCTAGTGGCGGCGGCGACTCAGATGCACGCGCCGAGTGCTGTTTGATCGCTGCATCTGTACAGTTTGATTTGGGATGATACACTTGAGATATTTGTTTTGGTTGGACTGATGTAAATAACTTGAATGATCTGTTGACTGTTTATGATTAAATTGGATTAAATCTGATAAACTATTGATGGATTGTTGGATTTAGTTGTCCCGATTGGAAGACGGTTTCCGGGCAGTGATGAGGGGGGGCTGTTTCGCAAATTGGATTTCAAACAGGCCCCTCCGTGCAATTTTAGAATTTGCACATGATCCCTCATAAAAAAAAAATCTATTAAAAATTTAATTGGATTAATTTTAAAGTAGTAATAAAAGTTGGACTTTTATTCAAAATTAATTAGATTAATTTTGTTTTAATAATTTTAAATAGAACTAAAATTGGTTTTTGAAATTTGTTTAAAAGGAATTGTTAAATTCTACTGTTTAACTGTTTATAATTTAATTCGCTAAATGCTTTTACAGTCCGCATTATAACTGTTTGGGTAGGCGGCGCCGAACAAATTGGCTGGGCCAAACTTTCTCGACTGGCATCGAAATGTTCGTTTGGTGCTCAGACAAGAGAATATTGAGTACGTGTTGAACACGTTAATCCCTGCTACCCCTGAGGCTGGTACTGAAGAAGCCGAGGCGTTTAACGTCGAAGCTCAGAAGAAGCATCAAGATGATGCTTCCCAGGCTCATTGTGTTATGCTCCTCGGGATGACTCCCGAGTTGCAAAGGCAACATGAGATGATGCTTCCCTTCGAGATGATCAAGCATCTGAAGGATCTCTTTGATTCTGAATCTCGTTCCGAGATTTATGAAGTGATGAGAGATCTGTTTAGATGCCGGATGTCTGAAGGAGGGAAGGTTTCTCCTCATGTATTGAAGATGATTGGGCTAATCGAGAAACTTGATTGTTTGGGCATTGAGCTTAAAACAAATTTTGTTGTTTATGCCATTCTTCAGTCGCTTCCCGATTCATATTCAAGTTTCGTGGTAAACTTTAATATGAATAAGACGGAATCGACTACTAAAGACTTTTGAATCTTCCACTGCTAAGGAAAAGCCCGTTCTCATGGTGAGTGCTCCTACTCTTCTGCTCCGAAAGGAAAGAAGAAGCGAAGGGGCAAGGAAAAGAAAGGCTCAGAGCCAAACTTCCTCAAGCCCAAAGGTGGAATTCAAAAGAAGGAGAGGGTGGACAAGGATGTATGCCTCCACTGTAAGCAGAAGACGAATTGGAAGAAGGACTGAAGGTTCTAGCAGCTGAAAAGAAGACACAGGGTGTCTCAGCCACTGGAACGGGTATGTTTGTTATTGAGATAAACATGTCCACAAATGATACTAACTGCTGGGTATTGGATACCGGTTGTGGCTCACACATTTGTACCAATGTGCAGGGTCTCAAGCATAGCAGGGCAGTTAGGCCGGGTGAAGTCGCCCTACACGTTGGGAATGGAGCAAGAGTTGCTGCTGAATGTGTTGGCGTTTATGTTTTAGATTTACCCTCTGGTTTTAGACTTGAACTGAATAATTGTTATTTTGTTCCCTCTATTACTCGCAACATTATTTCTATTCCTATATTAGACATTGAAGGGTTTTCCTTCCATTTTGCAAATAATAATTGTTATTTTTCGCTTAATGGTGATATGTATGGGAATGCTCCTTTATTGTTTGGTTTATACTTGTTGCATTGTGGACAAAATATTCTTAATATACAAAACAAACGACTCAAACTTAGTAATCAGGAAAACCCAACTTACTTGTGGCATTGTAGACTTGGTCATGCAAATGAGAATAAGATTGTAAGGTTAAGAAAGTTAGACTACTTAACCCCATTCGACTTTGAGTCTTATGGTAATTGCAAATCCTGTCTCAAGGGCAAGATGACCAATAAACCCTTTTTTGGGAAAGGAGTTCGTGCCAAAGAAGTTCTAGAGTTGATCCACAGTGATATCTGTGGACCATTGCCCACTCTAGCTAGGGGTCAGTTCGGATACTTCATCACTTTTACTGATGATTTTTCAAGGTACGGGTATGTGTATCTTATGAGACACAAATCTAAATCTTTTGAGAAATTCAAGGAGTTTAAGGCTGAAGTAGAGAAGCATCTTGGTAAGAGTATTAAGACTCTTCGATCAGATCGAGGAGGAGAATATCTTAGCCATGAATTCACTGATTACTTGAAGTTGCATGGAATCCAATCACAGTGGACTCCCCCCGGAACACCACAAATGAACGGTGTGTCCGAAAGGAGAAACCGAACCTTGTTAGACATGGTAAGGTCCATGATGAGTTTTTCCTCTCTTCCGACATTCTTATGGGGATACGCGCTTCAAACCTCAATCTACATTCTGAATATGACTCCATCCAAATCAGTTGAGCATACGCCATACGAGCTATGGCATGACAAGAAGCCAAACTTTAGTCACATGAAAACGTGGGGCTGCCCCGCGTTTGTGAAGAAGATGCTCACTGATAAGTTTGAATCAAAAGGTGAAAAGGGTTACTTTGTGGGATATCCTAAGGAAACTAGAGGATATTACTTCTATCTTCCTGAGAAACAAACAGTGATTGTTTCTAGACAAACCAAATTCCTTGAAGAAGACTATGTCTTCAAGGGACAAGGCCGTAAGATGATAGAACTTGAAGAAATTCAAGAACCACAAATTAACAAAGAGACTGGTATCTTGTCAAAGCAACTTGACCAAGAATCAATGGGAGCATTCAGTAGCTCACATGGTGGAATTTTATCACATAGTGATCCTCTTTCAGCCAGTGGGAGCGTAATTGGAGTTGCAATGCCTGAGCAACGAACTCCAAGTAGGCTGAATGAGAATAGCATTGTTCAAACTCCCGCTCAGGAGGCATTCAGAAGTGCTCAAGGAGCATCCGGAAGCATCAATCTTGAGGCCCCTCCGGTCAACAATGAAATCGCTGTACCACAAAATTTTCATGATCAAAATGTACTGCTTGAACAACCACAACCCCGTAAGTCTACTAGGGTTCGTAATTCGATCTCCGGATATTATGGTTTCCTCGTAGAGGAACATGATTACGTGGAGATCCCGGATAAAGACGAACCTAAAACTTATACTGAGGCAACATTAGATGTTGACTTAAAGAAGTGGCATGAAGCCATGAAATCTGAGATGGACTAGATGTACATCAATCAAGTTTGGGACTTGGTTGAATTTCCAAAAGGGGTCAAACCCATAGGTTGCAAGTGGTTCTACAAGCGTAAGACCGATGCAAATGGCAAGGTACAAACCTACAAGGCTAGGTTGGTGGCGAAAGGTTATAGTCAACGCGAATGCATTAACTATGATGAGACTTTCTCACCAGTTACTAAAATCAAGTCCATTCGAATTTTACTTGCGGTAGCAGCACACCTCGATTACGAGATTTGGCAGATGGATGTCAAAACAGCTTTCCTCAATGGAAACATTGATAAGTAAGTGTTCATGACTCAACCGGAAGGTTTTATCTCAAAGCCAAAATCTAATCTTGTGTGCAAGATCAAACGACCCATCTATGGGTTGAAGCAAGCTTCTAGGAGTTGGAATATCTGATTTGATGAGGCTGTCAAATCATTTGACTTCATCAGAAATTCGAAAGATCCGTGCGTATATCGAAAGTGCAATGGGAAGAATATTGTCTTCATAGTTGTGTATGTCGATGACATACTGATTATGGGAAATAGTATCCCTCTCATGCAGTCAGTGAAAGAATGGTTGTCAAAGACCTTCATGATGAAGGATCTTGGTGAGGTCTGCTACATCTTAGGGATCAAGATCCATAGGGATAGATCCAAGAGGATGTTGGGGCTATCACAGTCCACCTACGTAGATAAGGTGTTGAAGCGATTTGCGATGGAGAACTCTAAGAAAGGTTCTCTACCTGCATGTCATGGGATAAAACTGTCTAAGAAGGATTTTCCTTCCACAGACAATGATATTAAGCACATGAAGGACATACCATATTCATCAGCAATTGGGTCTATCATGTACGCCATGACTTGCACTAGGCCAGATGTGGCTTTCGCTGTCAGCATCACTGGTAGATACCAACAGAATCCGGGTGAATCTCACTGGATTGCTGTCAAGAATATTCTTAAGTACCTCAGACGTACTAAAGAATACTTCTTAGTCTACGGAGCACAGTCAGGGCTAGTTGCTACTAGTTATGCGGACGCAAGTTTTCAATCTGACTGTGATGATTACAAATCTCAGTCAGGCTATGTTTTTACTCTCAATGGTGGGGCGGTTAGTTGGAATAGTTCCAAGCAAGAGACTATCGCGGACTCAACAACTGAAGCTGAGTACATTGCTGCGGCTGAAGCTGCCAAAGAAACTGTCTGCATAAAACAGTTCTTAAATGAACTAGGGGTAGTTCCGAGTGCCAGCAGTCCAATAAAGTTATATTGTGACAACACTGGTGCGGTTGCGCAAGCTAAGGAACCGAGATCCAATAATAGAAACAAGCATGTGCCAAGGCGTTATCACTTGATAAGAGAGATAATCGCTAGAGGAGAGATAGAGTTAGAACGTGTTCCCACAGAAGATAATTTGGCTGATCCTTTCACCAAAGCTTTGAGCGTTCATGTACACACTAGACATTTCAATGGTCTAGGGGTTAGACATGTAGGTGATTGGCTCTAATTCAAGTGGGAGATTGTTAGTGTTAGTGTCCTAGAGACAATCCTTTGTATGGACATAATACTAAGATAATATTCAGTGTTGGTTTAATATTATTGTTTATTTAATATTAAATGTATGGCATTACACTTATTAGAATATTATGTTTGATTGTTTACATTTGTTCTTATCTGTGTTCCCTTGAATCACTGCTGTCATTGAGTACGTGAGAACTCATATGACTTAAGCGTGATTCTCAAACAGCCCCGATCAAGGATCATCGAGAATGGGATATCGATGACGCAATGGAGATTGGTGTGTGATTTGCATCATACTCTTAGAGAGTGTAGTAAGATCTCACTTACTGCGAGATACTAGGTATCTCATGATGGATGCACAAATACCTTAGAGGGTATTGGTATACCCATCCGAGCAACCGTTTGATGTAGTTCCACTATATGTGTCTACGGGTGTCTCGGTTAGTGGGAGCAATGCGATACTCCTTTGACTTGAGGTCAATACGCACGACATGTGTGGAGTGATGAACTTTGACCATGACCGATGCTTGCACCCTTCCATGGGTAGATATGGCGTGAATTGGGTTCATCATGAAATACATTTGCGTGGTAGTTGAGCCAAGATAAGGATTCATTCCTCAAAGTGGATTTAGAGAGAATACTCATCTTCTCGTCATAATTGGATCAAAGTCATTGGCCAATGCACGTCACCTTGGACTTTGTGTCCAAAGGTGACACGAATGATCAATTAGTGATTCGAGATAAATCGATTAAGCTATTTGAATAGACACTTCATTATGTTCAAAGCTAATCGAGTATTCGTGAATGAAATGAGATAGTTGCAAGTTTCTCGCAGCGTACCTCATATATTGAGATTGTCTGATTTATTGTCTAGAGTTCAAGTAAGACCGTTAGTTTGACTAATCGCTCGATATATGAGGGTCTATTGGTCACACAACAAGTAACTCCCGTGTACGGATTAGAGTTGGTTGATTAAGTATTAAATTAGATTTAATATTTAATTTATGGAGAATTATTAATATATTAATTTGTAATTAATTATTATTATTATTTAATTAAATTAGATTTAATTAAATAAGAATCCCAAAATAATATTATGGAATATTATTGTAGGAAAATATATGTAGGGAAAAACGTATCTTTCAGATATGGTTTTCAAGATTAGTAATTATCTTCCTAATAGAGATTTGTTTAAGATATGAGCTAATCTCTCCCTATATATATGAGGTCCCGGGATTCATTATGTACTACAACAAGAAAACCTAGTTTCTCCTAGTTTCTCCATAATTTTCCTAGCAAATTCCATCTCAGATTCAACACTGGAAAATTCTTGCAGATCTGTTCACGGGGATTACGTGGATACCATAGTTGAGAAATCTGCGTTTGATCTGTTGTAAGATTTCTCTTTATGTTTATATGTACTCAATTATGCAATTGTATGTTCGTTGTTGGTGAACTACTTATTTCCGATGCGCATGTATTACGTGTTTACGTGCCTCTATATTCCAACAAGTCCCTCCCCCTGAAACAGTTCTCACTGGAACCGTCTCCTCCACCAATCCAGCGTTTCGTCACTGGCGTCGTAAAGATCAACTAATTCTCCATGCAATCACCTCTTCTCTAACCGAGCCCATAATTTCACTAATTGGTTCTGTTTGTCTCTCGGCTCATGATGCATGGAGTCGTCTTGAAACGTGTTTTCTCTAAAAGCGTTCACAATCTCACATCATCCATCTCAAAGATAAGTTATCATCTCTCCGTGGCTCGTTGCTGTTTACGAATTTTTGTTGAAAGTTAAAACTATTGGTGATGAACATGCCACCCTTGGGGCCCTCCTCAGGCGAAGATGAAGATTGCTATTTCTTTGTGCCGGTGTCCTGGTCCCCTTTATAAGGGGAGGTTATTCACGCCCCGCATTTAGAGACACCCCCGTCCATTCAAGAACTTTTTCGATAAACCGACCATGAGACATACTTGGTCGATAATCGTATCCTCTGCCCGCCCACGCCATCATCTACCGATTCTCAACCGCTCCGCCAAGACCTGCGCCATCTCAACGCCGCCTCGCCGTCCTCAAATTTCGAGACTCGCCACTACCGTCTCCACTAACCATGCAAACCCCGAGCACCGGTCTTGGGGGCCTTCAAGGAGATCCCAGACAATTAAGCCCTCGTGAGTCCATTGAATGCCAGATACACTGCGCGGCCATGCCCCGATAAACGGGGGACCTATTTCCGGCCGACCGCCCATCAACATACGCCCACACGTCGCCACGGACGACGCTCAACCACCGCCGTCCCTTGCTCTTGATTCGGTGCCTCAAATCATGTTGCTTCGAGTCTCTCGGACCTGTTGTACCACCATCTCTACAATTGTCCCGATGATGTCGTCCTAGGTAATGACACTACTCTTAGTATTTATCTCATTGGCTCTACTACACTCTCTAATAAATTTTCTTTATCGAATGTTCTTCATGTTCCCTCCATGCACCGTAATATTATATTTGTCTCTCAATTTTGTCTTGAGAATTCTTCTTCCATTGAATTTTTTCCTTCTTAATTACTTTGTTGTTAAGGATCTCCATACCCAAGCCACCCTCCTTCGAGGCAACGCTAAGGGTAATCTTTACGAGTGGCGGCAAACCCCTATATGTCCCAAGTCTAGTTTTGTTTTTTCCCCCGTTACTAGAGTATCTCCGTTGCTGTGGCACAGTCGTCTTGGTCATCCGTCCCCTCAAACTACGAACCAGCTACTAGCAGATTGCCTCCCCTCCACGATGTCCTCTCTCCCGGCTTCGTTTCACTACATTTTGTGTCTTAATAATAAGAGTAAAAAACTCCCGTTTAATATTTCCAGTATTAAGAGTCGGGCTCCCTTGGAAGTTGTCTATTCCGATGTTTGGGGCCCTAGTCCTGTTGCTTCTTTTAATGGATTTCGCTACTATGTTATCTTTGTAGGTCCCGAACGGGTTTAGTGAGGGCAGAAGTCTAGAGGGAGGTGAATAGACTTAAAAACTTCTTGTCTTGGATCAGTGTGAGGCAGATTAATTTGATCGAGTCTGCGAGTGAATCGATTTGGGCTGATAATTAACTTACTAATCGCTGGCCGATTAGTTCGATAACTATCGGTTTAAGCGATGTGTGCGGAAGCTTAAGTTTTACCCGTGAAAAAACCAGTTTTTATAAATCAGATTCCAAAGTTAGTGTTTTAACCAGTTGACTGAAGTGTCAAGCTTGATCAGATCGAAGCTTGGTGCTAGGTGATCTCAACTTAGAATATGTATCGCTTTAAAGGTTGTGTGCAATTGTGTAGACAGTTAATCAAAGCGGTAAAGGCACACAAGATTTATAGTGGTTCGGACAAACCAAATCCTACGTCCCACTCTTCCCTATCACAAGGGGCACCAACTTAACCAACCGGAACTTAGTTTTATGTGTTAGTTCAACACAAAGACACCGACGATATTTAAGGAGTTCTCACTCAACCGATCCCGTAAATCGGAACTAGAAACCCTAGTGCGAAATCTTGCTAAACAACTTAACCTAACTTGGGTTTGGATAAGATTGTTTTGGTTCCAACTATGAAATCTTTTCTAGTGTTTAAGGTAGACTATCGGTAGATGAAAAGATTTCTATGCTAAGAACTTATGGGATGAACACTTAATAAAATAATCTTCTTGATCGTGTTCTTCGTGCGAAATCGATAATTGCTTGAGCTTCTTGATTGTTGATGTTTTCCGTGTTTCACTCAAGTGTGATCCCATATTTATAGACCTTGAAAATCAAAGAGCCGTTGGAGAGCAATTTGAATTTCGTGCTATATTAGGTGAGTTTGCGAGGATTGAGGTGGCGTGCTTGAGAAGCGGCATGGCGGCGTGAACTTGTATTTTATAGCCGTTAGAAGAGCGGCATCAAATCCATAATTGTCGGCTCCGATCATCGTGTCTTGTTCTTATTGGTTAGCGAAGTACTTTTTCGGTGTTTGTTCTTCCAACTAAGGTTGACATTCTTCTTGTTCGGATCATAGGCGTATGATTAGGTGAAACATCATTTTTCACGGTGGTGGTGACTTCGATCGGTCGGAATCGATCGATCTATATAGAGTCTTCTCGTGCGAGTTTGACTTAGCTTCAACTAGCGATTTCGGTGATGTAGGTCTTCAGTGCGATCTTCGGAAGTCATCGATCTTCAAGTATTCCGAGTTTGAGCTTTATGACTTGGTGAGATATCGACTAGATCGGATCGATCGATCTTTTGTTCTTCTCTAGCATTACGCCTGTCGGGATATCGGTTTGTTCTTTGGATTTTCGGATCGACTTATACATATTGAGGTTCCCCTCAATATGTGACCTATCTATTACATCGGTTTGTTCTATACGAAGAATTATCAACCGGTATTCTATAAATGGTAATATAAACATCGATCGGTATAACAGTCCGATTTGGTCCTATTACATGTGTTTAGAACTTTTATCAAAACTATAAATTTCCCAACAATTTCCCCCTTTTTGATAAAACCAAAACACCTGAGAAACCAAACACAGTTGATAAATATAGAACAGTAAAGAGCACATAATCAGAAGACAATGAGATTTTGTCTTAGGATCAGAAAATAAACTTTTCTCATTAGATATGTCGATTACATGTTACATCAGAAAAGTTTGAATTTAAAAAACAGCTGATCCTGAGAAGTCTTCTGATTCTTCACTCTTTAAGCTTGTATCCTTCTGGCATCTCTCTTTGATCTTGAGGTACGTTGAAGATCTGATATAGTTTCCATTTGACATCATTGGTCTGTTGAGGATCGATTATATGTGTTTTGCTTTCGGGATGTCAAAGTAGAATCTCCGAAATGCCGGTCATCAAATGAACCATCCGCCTTCTTCGAGTAATCCAATGATCATACTCTTGGCGAGATATTTTTACATTGATAAGTTTGGCCTCATTTTCCAGATACTTGAGAAAATCTGGATATTTATTTTCTAACCAGTTGAGGAATTCATCATCTGGAGATTCTTCTCGTGGAACAAGATTAAGGACAAAAGCATCCAGAAGCCATTCACTTCTGATCTTGTTCCATTCCTCAAACCTCTTAGCATGTGCAGCAGTTTTTGGAATGATCTCATCAACTCTTTAACGGGCGGTGAGGTTCCGATGCGATTTTCCGGCCTTTCCTTTCTTGGCTCTCGTCGAATTTTTTCTTGATTTTACGCCTCTGTCAATTTTTACGCCCTTCTTTCTTCTTCACTTTTTCGGACCTCTTGACCTTTGCTCTTTGGATGGGTTTCTCGGCCAGTTCCTTATCGGCTCAGATCTCATAAAGCTGTGCTTCTTGTGACTATTTTAGTCTGAGTGGCTGGTACAGGTTGTGTCTGAGTGGCTGGTACAGGTTGTGATTTCCCAGCACCCGCAACAACTACCTTTTGTGATGTCCCGGCAAGACTTCATGGCACAATACCTTTCTTGCCTTTGACTTTTCCATCTTTTTCGAGACTTAGTTAGCAAAGATCGGATAGTCTGATCTTTGTCCATGAGCTTCAAGCTATGCGAATTAGGTCTTACATTTGTTACGATCATGTCGATTGGTTTCTCACTCCGTCCTTCCCCCTTTTTGGTTTGATCAAAAAAAGGCGTGAGTGGGAAGTTAGGGATCAAAAGCCCGATATTGCCTGTTGAGATCTGTTACGGATAAACTGGATCTTGAGAAGTTAGATGTTCAACCTTGAGATCATTTCGGTCTTGGCCATTCCATGGCGATAGAAGTGTAAAAATCCAGGTTTGTCAAGTTTCTCTTACGTCAATTCGAGCTTTACATTGAGCATCGGAAAAAAACTTGTTGTTGATCCACAGAATCGACTTGTCATCAGCGGATTTTATAAGTTAAATGAACACGGTGGTCCGCGATTTGGGAGAACTGGTCTTTGATAGGCTGCTGTCGAGAAATAACCAATTCTCTTTGATCTGTTATTTCTTTGAGGCCAATCTGCCTCGATCGGCTATCACTCCTCAACTTCTTCTTTTCGGGGATCTTTGAGACAAGATCGATTTCTGAAATTGATCGGCATTATATGTGATGTTGGAATGTTTTGCGTCACTTGATCGATCTCGATTGTTTGTGCCTCCGATGGTTGGTCATGAACTGCGGCACAGTTCCACTTCATCGGCAGCTCTGTATCCTTCATTGTAGCATCTGCAGCAGGAGCTTCTTGAAGTAGTCTCCGGTTAGCCTTGTTCGATCCAACCTTAGCTTCATGGATCGAGCTTTGATAGATTCAGTAGTTATCGGCTCAATTGGTGATCTACTTTAGGAGATTTCCTCATGTCGAAATCAAAATCTGCAAACTCATCGGCCTCTACCATTTGCTCAATAATCATTATAAAATCGAGAAGCTTTTTAATCTGAGATCTCTCCAGTGAGGATCTCCATAACTTGTTCTCTAATAGCGGGGATGGGCGACGATTCTGGATACATCTCATCAATTTCTCGTTGATTTGCATTCACTATTTTCCCTGTGATGGTCTTTGATGATCTAGACTTCGAGAATTGTCATCCAGATTAGGTTGATGAGATGTGAAGGAGTTCGGTGGTGCTTGAGTAGGTGGAAGTTGTCCGATAGGCTCGACTGCGAGAGGTTCTCTGTGGAAGCGATTCTTTGGTTCCACAACAGTAAGGAGTTTACGGTTCCATGACCGGCGATTTGAGTTCGCGAACTGATGTAGTTCGAGTTCATGAATCATGTAGTTTTAGGAGTTATTTGGCGAATGGAAGAGTAGGAAGACATGCTTTCGAGCCATTAGTCTGCGAGTGGTGAATCACTCGAGGCTGGAGGAGAAGGAGATCGTTAAATCTCGTCTTCTTCCTCGAATGAATGGTAGCGAGCTCTCATCTTGAGAAGCTTTACTTTGTCGATTTTTCACGATTTTTTTGTGGTGCAACAGATTTGATCTGGCGCTCTTTCTTCATCGACTCATCTTCTAGCATCGGTCATGGAGGCTTGCTTCGCCTTCTTGACCTCTTTTCTGGACCTTCACGATTTTCTTTTTCTTCTTGAGGGGCTTACGGTGTAGACGAAGTTGCTTCCTTCTTTTTCCTTCTTAGTCTTTGGGGGAGTTGGCGCATATCATCGTCACAGTGGCCCAAATATGGCTAAAGTGGTGGAGAGGAATGCCTTGTAGGGCTTCATCCATTCTGTTCCCATCGGCATTTGGCATTTTTTGTCTTGTAGGATAAGCGCAACCTTGTTGAGATTCTTGATCCTCTTCTTCGAGATAGACTGCCTCCACTCATCAACTCCAAATTTATCATGTTCTTGGGTAGAATGGCCTTTAGGAACCCATGCCAATTGATGTTCTTAACTTCATCAATTATTGCGACCATCTTTGTCTGGTTTGGTGATGTAAGAGCATCGAAATGAATGAAATACCATAATTGTTTTGACAAAATATCAAACAACAATCGGTATTTCCTCTTGAGCATTAACTTTGACAAAGCACGGCGTATGTTGTTTGTCGACCTCTCGATGAGCTCGTTTACGATCGGCTCATCTTGATTCTCCTGTGGGCGGTGAGATTAGTCCTTTTGGTAAATTTGAGCAGAATGAGTTATATCCTCATTAAATTCCGATCTCTTCTCCATTATTTATTAAAGTAGTTCTTCTCTGGAGCATCTGTATCCACCTTTAAATTCCTTCTGAATTCGAGGGCTTCATACTACATCCTTTGGATTGCGGTGAAGCGGCACAATATTTCTCAAGTCCTTTCTTTCTTGAAATTTCCTCTACTTCCATTGATTAGGATCCTTTGTCACCCAAAAATTATGCGAACTTGTCCTCGAACAATCCTTAATGTCGATTCTTTGATAGTTGCACATTATTTTACCCATACCGTGAGTGATCATCTACGATAAGATAGATTCGGTTAAAATAGTGCATAAATACTAAGAATATCACATATGCGGAAACCAAGAAACAATAAAACATAATACAGGATATCAGCGATTGACAAAATCTTTAAGATCAATGGTTTTAAAAGAATGATTCATCAAATTATCAGAAATTACCAGATTCTGTTTTTCGGATTTGAGACTTAAGAAAAACACTTTGAATCGCAAAAAGTAATGTCTCGGAGAGTTTTTTAGAAAAATAAAACGCAAGTTTGTGATTTGGAAAACTACGGTAGGGTTTTGATGAACCTTATAAAGATGAGGAGGGAAAAAGACAAGATTTGGAAGATCAACCGTTTGAAAAGATTAGGCGATCCAGTTAAAAGCGGTTTTGATCGAATGGTTGGGAAAAGCACGTACGAAAACCTTTTGGATTTAAAAGCTCATTTTGTAGCAATTAATACATGTACCCCACGTCCGCATTAAATGATTTGCAGGGGATACGTCACCACGGTATGTCGTCTGATGAAATGCAAAATAAAAAGCAGGATAAAATCCGATGAATAAGCAAATAACAAAGGGAAAGAAAGGCGTGTCGATTGGTGATATAGTAATCGATCAATACCACTTGAAGTTGATTCCACTTGTTGATCTTAGTTTTCTACCTAAACCTTATAATTTCCCAAATCGTTCTTTTCAACCGATTTCATTTCATTTGTGTCGATTTCCTTTCGATCCTCCTCGATCGGTTGAAGTTCCCCCCTTCAACTGATATTTCTGTTTTCTCATAGGCTGATATATCTGGATTTGTTGAGGTTTCAAGTTCAACGGATCTTCCTTATCGATCAGTTTTGTATGTAATCGATTTTGGTTGACCCTAATCTGATTCTTCTCAGATCAAGCCAATTCTTGGGATAAGTGTTACTGTAAAACTTAGTCTAGAATAGTAGTCTCTATTCCCTAAGTTGGCCTTGATTTGACATCTTTAGTAATTATCGTGCGTATATCTTGATATGTCAATCCGCCGTAAATTTATCCAATTATCGATCGCGTGATTTCTACATTTGTCCTTGTGATCTGGAAATTTCTCTAAAAGGCTTTTTGAAATCAAATTTGCATTTGCACCCTTTGCTTGGCCTCTATAAATTGGACCAATATTTTACACAACATAACCCATTCACCATACTTATCTTTCTTTGTAAAACATGCATTACGGTGAACCCTTATTTCCGGTGAAACTTCCTAAGAAACACCTTTACCCTTTTTCAATGATTTCGACTTCTCAAATCAACCACATGTGTCCCTTATCCTTTGTTTTAAATGCGTCATCAAAGATTTCACATACAATTGTTGCCAAGCTCCTTTACCACCACGGCGGCGGATCTGCTATATCATGGCCCGAGAAGACACTTCTCCTAACCGTATGCACCTTGTGTGTCTATCGTTATGGCGTAACCAGCATCAACAGACTCGATCGATATAAAATATGAGTTTGATATCTGGTCTTGATCGGACAACGGTGATCTTCAGATATCAACTCAATTTTTTCATCACGACACATGTGCCCATAAGGTCTTTGAACCAATTTCTTGGCACATGTGCTCCATTTAACAATTTGGAGAGTCCATTGCCTTGGTCTAAGGGCTCTGGCTTAGAAATCCTATCAGCGCTTGCTCTCGCTCCTTTGGTTTTAGCCCAGCTTCTTGGCTTTAGGATTTCTTTAAAGCCTCTCACCCTTGTTAAGTGGGGAAAATGAGAGCATCGATTTAAAATCTCTATCTCCCCTGCTCTTCTTGGGTTAGGATGAGGGTTTAGGGTTATAGGTTTAGGGTTTTCGGTTATGACTTATGTACTGACCTCCGGGTCCTTTGTACTTCTAACTTGTAATGTAATCTGACCTTCGGGTCTTTATCAATGAAAAGTTATATTATTCCATTGTTGTGTAAATTCTCTGCTTTCTTATGCGATTGTAGGCTTTAATCTGTGAATCTTGCTTGTTGAATATCATTCAAATCGACTTACAAAGATGTAAAATAAACCAACCCATTTAATCGGATATTCCTTTTTAAATTATGCGTTTCCTTTAATCGATAAACCTTAAATCGATCGATTCCTTTAATCGATAACTTCGTAAAACGATCAATTTCTCACATCAGTTCCTTGACTGATCTTCTGATCAGTTGAGATACCAAACTCAACTGATTCCTTTCAGCCTGGTTAGTCTCTTAACCAGCTGGTTCTGGAGAACAATCCATCAATCATTTTAGGTGCTTTTTCTCCAAGATCCGAAGCCCTAGCTCATTACACAATTCTCTCAATCTAATCTCATTAGTGGCTTGGTTAGAATATCGACTTTACGTAAATCGATTGTGAATCTTTTCCATTACGATATTCTTCTTTTCAACATGATCTCTTATAAAATGGTGTCCCACATCCACATACTTGCATCTTGTATGTAGAAACGGATTACGAGTGATTGCAATAGCACTATTCTTTATCGCGAGAATATAGGTACATTCTTAGCTACGATGTTATAATCCCCGATGGCGACTAAGCGGGGCGGTTAGAACAACGACTTCCTGCGACCATATATTACGCTTGATGGTAGATGTCGCAACCGATGTCCCTTCTTTGAAAACCACGAGATCGGTTTACTTCCTAAAAGCGGCATGTTCACGAGGTTGACTTCTGTCAATCTTGCAACCTCCATAATCGAATCGGAATACCCACTAAGCTCTAGATTATCATCGATGGGTAAAAATAAACCAAGGTTTCTTGTCGCCTTCAGATACTTAAGAATCCAACTTAGCTGCTTCTAGGTGGCTTTGCATTGGATTTGCTGAAATCGCACATACACCCTCTCTTGCAAAGGTGATATCTGGTCTACTTGCGGTCAGTGCAGTGAGAGATCAATGAGAGCCCTATATTCTTTACGATTTGTTTTACGACCATCCTCATACGGATCCATCTTGAATCCGATCATCATAGGAATTTTGGCTTCCTTGCAATTTTGAACTCCAAACTTAGCCAATAAATTCCTAGTGTACTTCCGTTTGGCGGATGAATATTCATACGCACTTTGCTTCACACAGGAGACCAGTAATTCATCTGTCCCATCATGGACATCTCGAACTTCCCTTGCATCGGTTTGTTGAATCTTTTCACATAGACTCTTGTTAGGAGATCCAAGATGATGTCGTCCACGTGATCTGAACCATCGAATATCTTCTCCATCTTCTATTCTCAATAAGGTTACATCCCTTTTCCTTTAGTGAACCCACCGTCGATCAAGAACGAGAGAGTGTATCATACCAAACCACGAGGAGCTTGTTTCCGGCCATAAAGAGCTTTTAATGAAATTTACACTTGGTTGTTCTTTTCGAGCACGGAGGTTGTTCGACATAAACTTCCTCTGCTAGTACCCCGTTTAAAAAATGCACTCTTCGTCCATCTAATACCTGGTGAACCCTCTCGTGGGAGGCATATGCCGAAAACAATACGAATGGCTTCTAGGCGGCGGCGGTGCAAAGGTCTCATCATAATCAATTCGTTACGATTGTGAATACCCCTTAGCAACAAGTCTTGCCTTATTTACAGTGATGACATTTTTCTCATCTCTCTTGTTCTTGAAAACCCACCCGTGCCAATTACGTCTTGATGATTTGGTCCGTCTACAGTTCCCAAACTTGATTTAGGCCGAATGCTCGGCTCTTCTGCGCATGGCTAGAATCCAACTTTTGCGTCTTGTAGAGCTTCCTCTATTGTTGTTGGTTCCTTCATAGACAAATAACAGCAATACATGGCACTTTCACCAATCTGATGTCTAGTTTTAACTTTATCAGATGGGTCTCCGATGATCAGATCAGTTGGATGACTGGTTATCCAGGTCCTTCTGTTCTGATTTGCGTCGGTTTGGAGAACATCATCCATTTCTGATAAAGGTTCATTACTAGTGACTGGGAGTGGTGCAGAATTATGATCCACTTGATAAGAACATGTCTCAGCTGATGTTGGACTCATCATGTGCTGATGTCTGTTCGTGGGAACTTCAGGTGTTCCCCCTGAACCGGATGGTTCAGTTGATACTGTCTCAGCTGTATCAGCTTCTTCACCGACAGTTTTTCGTACCTTAGGATCTGAATGATCTGGTGAATCAGCTAGATCTGGAATGTATACTGTTACGGTTTCTGATTCTTTTTCCTTGATCATTAGCTGATCCATTTTCTGAGCATCAGGTACTTGTTGATCAGGTACATCTTGTTCTGAGGCAGATTTCTCTTGTTCAGAAGATGCTTCATCAAAGACTACATGGGGTGTTTCTTCCACAAGTAGGGTTCGTCTGTTGTAAACCCTGAAAGCCTTGCTAGATGAGGAATATCCTAAGAATATACCCTCATCGACTTGGCTTCAAAAGCCTTCAACCCGACTCTTCCCATTGTTGTGTATGAAACACTTACACCCAAAACATGGAAGTAAGAGACCACGAGGTTTTCTGTCCTTCCACGTTCATAGGGTGTTTTGTAGTGAGCCTTAGTCGAAGACATCTATTACGAGTATGGCATGCAAATGTTGATTATTTACGCCTTGAACGGCAGTATTGCATGTTCACTAACATCGTCGCGGCAACTTCTTTGAGGAGTTACTGTTCCTCCGCTCGCTACTCCATTTTGTTGTGGCGTCCTTGCGGTGATGTTTCATGTTGTATACCAAACTTAGAGCAAAAAATCGATAATAAAAGAGTTCGAAATTTTGCATGCCTTATCGATCGATTTTTACTACAATCGACACCCTTCTCATTTTGTAATCTTTTTAGCGGCTCGGGTATCTTCGTTTCGTCTCATTCTTCTTATGTAAGAATATAACCTGTAAACTTGGAATAGTCATTCTTCCCGATCGGTGTAATCGGTCCAAATATATCCATATGAAGCGGTTGTAGTATCTGCTTTGGATCTTGGGTCCCGAATTCCCTTGAATGAAGCTTTGACTGTTTTCCCTTCCGACATGCAAGACATGTCGATCCTTTGAAAATACTTCATTCGAAGTCCTTCCACTAGAGACATCCTTGCTATCTTATTAAGAGTTTTAAAGTTCGGATGGCTCATTCTTTTGTGCGAGCCAATCGCTACTTTTGGAACTCTTGACAATCGAGCATGCATTTCTTGGGCAAATGTTCCAATCACCGTGTGTAGATCGTCCCTTTCCTTGAACCATTAGCAAAATCTCATTGAGTGACTCGATTCTTGATAGTGCATTGGTCGGTCGAGAACTCAACACCTTGAATCCGTTGTCGCGAAATTGTGAAACCGATAATAGGTTGTGCTTGGACCTTCGACATCTGAGACTCCATTACTTGTACATCATTCTCTAAGGTTCCGAATCCTTTGGTATAACCAAAGTTATCATCACCAAGAGTACACGCTGGGGCTTTACGTTTCTATGTAAGAGCTGAGGAGATGTTTGCTTCGAAAATGTGCCTTGAGCATCCACTATCGATGTACCGGATAGTTGCTTGCACACCTCCTTTGTTGGCGGACCCACGCGATCCTGCGCAGCCAAATCGGGCTTTAGGTACCCCTTTTGGATTGGGTCCCGAGGGTTAGGATTAGTTTTGGGGATCCATACAAACAGAAAGCACTTCTATTGTGATCGGTTAGATCGAAGGCCTGATTTATCTCCCATACCTATCAACATAATCATACGTCTCTTTATATGCTTTCTCGATTAGTATGATTATTAGTGTGAACCTTGGGTGACTTAGAAGACTTGGGATTTATCTTTTTCGTTTGTCTTCTTTTCATCCATTAATGGTTACGTGCGGCGACCCTAGATTTTACGATTATAGGGGTAGGTACGACTGCTACCATCAAATGATTCATATCTTTTCGACATAGGTGGTTTTTGCAGTTTACCTGAAGCATGCTTATTAAGCGGTGACCTTGATTGGGTCTCGATTGGACTTCCCTTTTACGAGTTGTCTTTTACGATTCTCGATCTGTTGATCGAGTTGAGGTCTCTTCGGAAGAACCGGGTTCTTCGGTTGATTCTCGATCGATGCTTTACCGATTGAGTCCATTTGTTCCCCTACGGTTAGGCACATGCCTTACCTTCAACAACTGGGTCTTTTTCCTTATTAGATACATGTTTGGCTTTTTAGTGTATCTTTGTCGAAACTCGTCGATTACTCCTTTTTGAGATGAATCAGTCGGGGCTTTTGAGGATGTGGAAGGGTTTTCATACCCAAGTCCCTTCTTGTTAATCGTTGTTCGAAAATAGGTGTTCATGTCTTTAACGGTTTTAGATGATTTTGTAAAAACCTCTATTTTCTTCGCAGATTATCCTCGGATGATTTTAGACTTTCATGCTTTTCGGAACGACTCATCGAATTTTGCTTGCGAGATTTTGAAGTCATCGACTTTGTCATTTTGTTAATTGCCGGTGATCTTTGATCTGCTTGTCTGATCGAAAGCTTTAACTTTGAATTTTAAATTCCTCGGTTACCTTACGGCGGTTTCACCGATTTAAGTTCGAGAGGCTTTCTTTGAGATCATTCTCTTTAGCAAAGGTGATTATTTACGGTCCTCGGCTTATCATTTTAGAACTTCCACTATAGCATAAGTGTCTCTTGCATTGGAGAGATCCTCAAGCAATTGCTCGAGTAGAGCTGCGGTCAATCTCCCGGCCGGTGTGCTAATGATAGCGGTGTAAAGCGAACAAAGCGGTTTTGGAGGTTACCTCAGATTGGTCCTCCTTGGCCATCGAGCGAGATCTCATCATCATCCGAAGAGAATATCGGATCTTCATTTCCATAGAAGTCAACGACCTTTCTTGTCGGATAGAAATCTTCTCTGAGGTATCCGGAGTCCTCGGAGGCGGAATCACGAATCGTCAATTCTGACGTGTCGGCAACCATAACTTTTACGTCCTGTCTTAATTGCTCTCTTACGTTCCTCTTTTCTTCCCTTTCTCTTGGCGTCAGTGCAGGCGATCTGTCTTTGTAGTGACAACTTCTCCCAATTAAAACACGCTCCTTGATCCACGGAACCTTTTCTTCGGTGAATCACTCGTCTCCGTATGATCTATCATGTGATTTTCCTTTCCGATAGTAATCCGAGCTTCTTACATGCGATTGGTTATCTCTTCTCTCATCATTTAGATTATCTCTTTTCCTTTCATCTCTTGTGATCTCTCCGATCATCGGATCTGGTTCTTTTCACGGAGATCTTTGTTATGCGATCTCCTATCTCTTCCTCGGCTATGTTGATAATCTTTATAAAATCTTCGATACTTACCCGGTTGAGTATTTGATTTCTCTAGTTTCTGATAGCGGGCGTCTGTTTACTGACTTATGATGTTTCCAATGGGCTCATTGGTCTTCAATCTCTTCTTTGGTTGCCTTAAAAAGCAAGCTGATTTGGAAGTTGAGGCTTCGGTGGGCACCTCATCTTCATCTGCTTGTCCTCTCTCAATTAAATCGAACTTCGTGAGCTTTAAGGCTCAAGAACAAGCTACTTGGCTTCATTTTTGAAATGTCTTGGCAATCCTTGATTCTGTGACCTTCATGTCCCATTTCTTGGTGAGAGACCTTAAAATTTTGTAGTTGATATCTTTATCGGACATCTCTCTACCAAGTTCTCGAAGCTTGTTTATTGACATAGTAATCCTTCCATCGAGTTAGTTGATGGTTTAGTTGGGCAACATCTTCAATTTTTGAACTTTACCCGGTTTAACTGCGGCAGATATTTGTCTTTTATATGGTCATTTCCTCGATATTTGACGGAGTATCCCACATTGCTTTTCGATTTGAGATACTTAATCTTTTCCTTGGTGACCTTATCCATTGTTTTCATGATAATATGCCTTGCGATAGTATCTAGAGTATCTGATTTCCTTTCCTCTTGCATCCATCAAATTTGGGCTTTTTAAATACAAGACTTCCGGGGCAAAGTCTGGATCTCCTCCAACTACTTGGGGTTGTCGTAATATATGATGATGGGTCCTCTTTTCGATGACTTCCATCATTACGCCTTGTCGAACCTAGATGGTTGGACATATATATGGCCCAATCGCATACTCATCGATTGAGAACTTGGCAGATCATGATACATACCGAGGTGTTATCCATGTTGAGTGTTTTGGAAAATGAATGAGTTTTAAGAAGGTTTTTCAAGATCGATTCGATCGACCACAAAGATTCTTCCTCAAGAATCGATGATACACAAAGTCGATGGTCGATAGAACCAACCGCTCTGATACCACTTGTAGGTCCTTAACGGGTTTAGTGAGGGCGAAGTCTAGAGGAGGGGTGAATAGACTTGAAAACTTCTTGTCAGATCGGGTGTGAGGCGATTAGCTTTGATCAGTCTGCGAGTGAATCGGTTTGGGCGATAACCAACTTACTAATCGCTGGGCAGATTAGTTCGGTAACTATCGGTTTAAGCGATGTGTGCGGAAGCTTAAGTTTTACCCGTGAAAAAACCCGGTTTTTTATAAATCGATTCCAAAGTTAGTGTTTTAACCAGTTGATGAAGTGTCGAAGCTTGATCGGATCGAAGCTTGGTGCTAGGTGATCTCAACTTAGAATATGTATCTTTTAAAGGTTGTGTGCAATTGTGTAGACAGTTAATCAAAGCGGTAAAAGCACACAAGATTTATAGTGGTTCGGACAAACCGGTCCTACGTCCACTCTTCCCCTATCACAGGGGCACCAACAACCAACCGAACTTAGTTTTATGTGTTAGTTCAACACGAAGACAATCGACAGATATTTAAGGAGTTCTCACTCAACCGATCCCGAAATCGGAACTAGAAACCTAGTCTGCGAATCTTGCTAAACAACTTAACCTAACTTGGGTTTGGATAAGATTGTTTTGGTTCCAACTATGAAATCTTTTCTAGTGTTTAAGGTAGCTATCGGTAGATGAAAAAGATTTCTATGCTAAGAACTTATGGAATGAACACTTAATAAAATAATCTTCTTGATCGTGTTCTTAGATGCGGAAATCGATAATTGCTTGAGCTTCTTGATTGTTCGATGTTTTCCGTGTTTCACTTTCTGAAGTGTGATCCCATATTTATAGACCTTGAAATCAAAGAGCCGTTGGAAGCAATTTGAATTTCGGGCTATATTAAATAGGTTCTTGAGGATTGATGTGGCGTGCTTGAGAACGGCATGGCGAAAAGCTTGAACTTGTATTTTATAGCCGTTAGAAGCGACATCAAATCCCTTTAATTGTCGGCTCGATCATCATGTGTCTTGTTCTTATTGGTTAGCAAGTACTTTTCGGTGTTTGTTCTTCCAACTAAGGTTGACATTCTTCTTGTTCGGATCATAGGCGTATGATTAGGTGAAACATCATTTTTCACTGGTGGTGACACGATCGATCGAAACTAATCGGTCTACGATGGAGTCTTCGGTGCTTAGGTTGACTTAGCTTCAACTAGCGGATTTCGGTGATGTAGGTCTTACAGTGCGATCTTCCGAAGTCATCGATCTTCAAGTATTACGAGTTTGAGCTTTATGACTTGGTGAGATATCGACTAGATCGGATCGATCCGATCTTCCGCTTCTTCTCTAGCATTACGGCTCATTCGGATGATCACCGTTCTTTGGATTTTCAGATCGACTTATACATATTGAGGTTCCCCTCAATATGTGACCTATCTATTACATCGGTTGTTCTATACAAATAATTATCAATCGGTATTCTATAAACGGTAATATAAACATCGATCATTATGTGTCCGATCGTCCTATTACATGTGTTTCTGGAACTTTTATCAAAACTATAAATTTCCCAACAATCTTTATTGATCATTTTACGAAATATATATGGTTTTTTCCTTTACGTCTTAAATCGGATGTTGCTACCTTGTTTCCCTCTTTTGTACGTGGTATTGTAAAACAACTTAATTTCTCTTTCAAAACTCTTTACACTGACGGTGGTGGAGAATGTATTGCGCTTTCCCAAATCCTCGTCTCTCTTGGCATCACTCATCGACTGACCCCCCCTACACTCCAGAGCATAATAGCACTGCCGAACGTCGTCATCGCCACATTGTCGAAACTTCTCGTACTCTATTGCATCAAGCCTCTGTTCCTCACATTTTTTGGCCTTTTGCCTTTCATACAGCCGTCTATCTTATAAACTGCCTTCCTTCGTCACCCATTGGCCGTACCACCCCTTACTTCGCACTTTTTGGATAAACTCCATCCTACACTTCCTTACGCCAATTTGGTTGCCTTTGCTTTCCTTGGCTACGCCCCTACGCCTCCTCTAAACTTGAGCCTTGATCTATCCCGTGTGTTTTTCTCGGCTTTGACATTGCCCACCATGCCTACTCGTGTTTAGACCCTCTTACTAACAAAGTCTACACGTCTCGGCACGTCCGATTCATTGAAGATATCTTTCCCTTTGCCACACCATCCTTGCTTCTGCCAACGCCTCCTGCTTCTACACCTACTTCTGTCCGGTCCAGCCCCGTCCCATCCCGGGCTGTTGTGTCACCTGCCAGGCCCAATCCGCCCACTGCTATGTCGCCCATCGCTGTTTCCCCTCCTTCTGCATCAGGGCGAGTCCCATCACCCGCAACTACCGGACCCCGTGCACTACTGCCCCCATCTGCCGACACACGTGTCGATCCGTCCCCCCATCCCACGTCTCGGGCCAACGACGCCTCCTCGACGGACGTCGCCCACGTACATTCCCTCTTGCCCCCTTCCCCTGTTCCACCTCCATCCTCCTCGGCCGAACCCACTCCGGACATCCCTGTCTCCGGCCCTCGCCATCCCCACTTCTCTTGCACCCACTGTCAATCAGTACCCAATGACGACTCGGTCTAAAAAAAATATCCATCGTCCCAAACGTCTTAATACACTAACTACTCTTCATCCCACTCCCGATTCTATTGAGCCTGCATCTACCTCTCAAGCCTTAAAGGTTCCTCACTGGCGTCGTGCCATGGATGAGGAGCTCAATGCTCTCATTCACAACAACACTTGGTCCCTTGTCCCTCCCCCCGCCCTCGGCCAATATTATTGGTTTTAATAGGTGTTTCGCATCAAACGTAATCCTGATGGTTCTATCTCTCGATATAAGGCGCGCCTCGTTGCCAAGGGCTTTCACCAACGCCCTGGTATAGACTTTCATGAAACCTTCAGTCCCGTTGTCAAACCTGCCACCATCCGCATCTTCCTTACCCTTGCCCTCCATCATTCTTGGCCCATCCGTCAACTGGACGTCAACAACGCCTTCCTTCACGGCAATCTCCCCGACTCTGTTTATATGTCCCAACCTCCCGGTTTTCGCAACCCCCAGCATCCCGATTACGTGTGCTCGCTTAATAAGGCCATCTATGGCCTTCGACAGGCTCCTCGCGAATTGTACATGGCTCTGAAATCGTTTCTTCTTGAGTATGGTTTCGCCAACTCTCACTCGGATACCTCCCTCTTTCTTTTCTCCAAATCACATATCACCATCTATTTCCTTGTCTATGTTGATGATCTCCTCGTAACTGGCAATGACTCCAAAGCCATAAGTTCCTTTGTCAGTGCTATCTCATCTCGCTTCTATGTTAAAGATCTTAGTTCTCTAAACTATTTTCTAGGCGTAGAAGTCATTCTCACCCCCTTCCTCCATCTTTCTCAGTCAACATTAGTATATTCATGACCTACTTGCTCGAACCAATATGCTTGGTGCTAAGGAGGTCTCGACACCCCTATCCTCCTCCGTCTCCCTTCTTCTCAATGATGGTACTCCCAAAACCGATGAACGTGGATATCGTCAAATTGTAGGCGCTCTTCAGTATCTCTCTCTCACTCGTCCCGACATCTCTTTTGCTGTAGGAAAACTATCTCAGTTCATGCATTGTCCTACCGTCTCTCATCTTTCAGCCGTAAAACTTGTCCTTCGCTATCTAAAAGTCCACCATCTTTCATGGCCTTCTACTTCGTCGTGGTCCCTCCCTACCTCTTACCGCCTTTTCCGACTCCGACTGGGCTGGGAATCAGGATGATCGTACCTCGACTTCGGCTTACATCATCTATCTAGGTAGCTGCCCTATCTCTTGGTCCTCAAAAAAACAACGTCTGATGGCTCGCTTCGTCCTTTGAAATTTGAATACCGGTCACTTGCCTCCTGTTCAACTGAGATACTCTGGCTAACAAATCTTTTGTCTGAATTCTGTGTTAATCCTGTCTTTCATTCTCGTATAAAACATATAGCCATTGACTATCACTTTGTCCGTAATCATGTCTCCTCTGGTTCATTCCGTGTATCCTATATTTCCACTCATGATCAGCTTGCTGACATTCTCACTAAACCACTTTCCTCTCAAAAGTTCAATGTGTTACGTTCCAAGATTGGTGTCTCCAACGGATCCTCCATCTTGCGGGGGCCTATTAGAGATGTTGTTACTATGGAAACAGAATCGAAGAATGAGATATCAGATCCCGTAAATCCACGTCTATTGGAGTCAAGATCTTGAGAATATTCTTTCATTTATTATGCAAATATTTTGTCATTAATTGTAAGATTCATTACGATATTATTTCCTTGTATATACTGTGTAAATTAGGTATAGATTCACTAGAGATATGTCTCTGAGTTGTATATATACTTGTACCATTGAATGAATAAAGTGTGCATTCAGAAATATC
Source organism: Stenogyne calaminthoides (assembly GCA_037126765.1). Classification (NCBI taxonomy): domain Eukaryota; kingdom Viridiplantae; phylum Streptophyta; class Magnoliopsida; order Lamiales; family Lamiaceae; genus Stenogyne; species Stenogyne calaminthoides. The sequence goes on along the minus strand of JBBCBC010000024.1, from coordinate 17,440,429 downwards.
ATCTTCACAAGTAATCCTTACTATTTAAGGACGAAATTTTTTTCGTTGAAAATTTTATAGGCATGTTAAAAAATTTCATAGACAATTCTCTATTTTCTTGTAACTCTGCATTTTGTACTTTAATATTTTTTTATAAATCAAAGGAAAAAAATTGTGGTTTGCTCAATTTTTATTTTTGAAGTTAAATTCACGAGTGAGGTAAAGATACATCTACCCTCACGAGTAAGCATGAGCTTTATCCTGCTCTTGTCGCAAACCAATTTCTGATTAAGTGGAATCGGGCCATGATAAGATGTGATCGCTTATCTTTATGTATGTTGGATGTTGATTTTTGTTGTTTTCTTCAGAATTTACTACTCAGTTAATTTTTTTAATTTCACTCGATCGAGTAATTGTAATGTAAGAATTACAATGTGGATCTATCCTCTTGTCAACTTTATAGTACCTTAATAATGACAATTCTTCTGGGTACCAATAAAATTGGTTTAATTTAATTTTAGAAGTTTTTTTTTTTTTTTAATTTTAGTTTTCTTTTAACTTCAATTTCAGTCTTAAGTTTTTTTTTCTCTCTACCCGGACCCAAACCCGACTCGAGTGGTTAATGGTTCACTCGGCCCAAGTAATTCATGGTTCACCCCCCGAATGGTTCATATATGATTTAGGGTTTATTGTTTAGGGGTTAGGGTTTAGAGTGCATAGTTCATCCAAATTAAAATTGAATTCAATTGCACCAATTGCACCTTGTGCAATCGGTGTACAGGAGAGTAACTTCTTAATAATCAAAATACCATTATTATGAAAAAGTACCTTTGAAACTTATTAACGATGAAACCTTTCTTTTAATTGTATTTAGGGGTGGACGGTACGACATAACGAAAAAATTTTTGTCATACCGTTACTGTACAAAAAATTTTGATACCGAAAAATGTCTTACCGTTGCCGTATATCGAAAATTCGGTATACCAAAATTTCGGCATACCGAAATTTTCGGTATGTCAATATTACATACCGATACCGTACCAAAATTTCAGTATATACCTATATACCGAAATATTTTCGGTATACCAAAAATATTTCCGGTATACCGGTTTATTTTGTCGGTATACCGGAAATTTCTCGGTATTTCGGTATACCGAAATTTTCTATATTTTCATACCGTTATCGAAAATTTCGGTATGGTACCGTACTGGTATATTTTCTAAATTTTCATACCGGTATATTTCGGTATAGTGCCGCATCCGAAAAAATTTGAATATACAAAAATTTCGATAAAATCGATATTTTTTTAATTTATAAAATCAAATATCTTAGGTATTTTCAAAGATTTCCTCCACCCCTAATTGTATCCATATTTCACTTAGCAGTAATTATTTTTTTCTAAACAGTATGTTCACTATACATTATTAATTAATATTAGTTAACATTATCTCCTATTTAAGCTGTACAATATTAGTTATTTTCAGTGAATAGATCCCCTCTTTTCACTAAACAGTACTCTCTTCGTCCTAATTTTGATTGACCACTTTTCGTAAATAACTTATTTTGTTTGGTCATTTTCTAAAAAGGAAATAAATCAACTTTCAATATTATTTAATATTATTATTCTATGAAAACAACTATATAGTTTAGGGAAAATAAATAATATTGTTCAATGAAACATGAGATTTAGTTAATAAAAATATTAGTTTCACCATGAATAAATTTCACATAATAGTTACTCAATTATTATTATTATTATTATTATTATTATTATTATTATTATTATTATTATTTATGTACTATAGACATATTCCACATTTCAATAATAAAAGGGATAAAGGTCTAGAGGACAATCTACATGGAAAAAATGAAGTGATGTATAGTAAAAGAATGATTTGAGTAGCAAAAGAAGAAAAGTTGTCCTTTACAAGTATGAATGATTGGAAAATTTGGCCAATTCATAATAGATCCCCATATGAGGTGTTGGTTATACATTCCATATCGATTTCTCATCTCTCAAACTTTTGATACCATCCTTTGTACTAGCATTCATCATAGAGTCTTTTACTTTAGTAATGGAATTTAATTTAATATAATGATGAGCATACTTTAGTTGATTACAACCTTTTACTTGACAGCTGCGGTGATGCCGCCATAAATAGCAACCGGATGTCCTTTCTTGCATCTCCTTTGCATGTAATCATATTACTCTCTTTTATCATCTGATCAACTTCCTACCAATACTTACAAATTCATCCATTTTAAAAAAGAGCGGGTCTCATATGCATTAAAATGTACCGTGCACTTATAATACATTTTAAAATCATCCAACTTGTAATATTGAAAGATGCTACTTGTTTATACTGAATAATGCTATTATTTTTTCATATTAATAGTTACACGATTCAGTGTAAACAAGTTACATATATAATTCAAAAATGCATTATGAGTGTACAGTGCACCTGGATGTATACGAGACTTAACATTTCAAAAATTCATTACACTACCTTCCTCATCTATATATATATATTCCATTAAAATGGCCGAATTTGATAATACTGTAGAACTAATTAAACCGCACCGAAGAGAAAAGTTGAAAAACGAACAAATCTAAACTATGAGTTGCATCTTAACCTTTTCATATATTGAATAAATCTAAATTATGAATTGCATTTTTTTTTTTTTTTGAAACTTATTCATATATTGAACAACCGCGTCAAATTAGAAAATGTTTTATATATGCACAAGACAATGGTGGATTGAGAATATAAATTTTAAGGGGTTAGAGTGTAATAGAATATGTGTTTTAATTATAATTAATAGATATTAATACTTATATATAATTATACACGTACATATATAGCTGCCCCCTCCCCTATTCGTCAATGGTCACAAGGTGAATTTTGCAACTCTAAATTATTTTTTAAACATGCTACTTATTTTCATCGACACAAAGGTTGCTTATTTTTTTGCTTGATCTCATTAATATTGCACGTTTTAAAAATACAATTGAGTTGCATGGTGCACCTGGTACACATGAGATCAACTCATCGAAGAATAGGTCTCATGTGAACTCGAATTCACGTGAACTCTTTTTTTCGAGTATCACTCTTATGCATACTCACTAATTCACGAAAAGATCCAAGATTTCATCCCGAGGGGTGGGGTTATCATAATGTACGGAGGAAAAATTTTATAATCTAAACGGGACGAAATGACAAAATTTTACGAATTTAAAGTATAAGTATAAAAATATCTACAAATATAGTAAGAAATTTTTAAATTTCAAGGAGGACGACCGACCTCAACGATCCATCCTTGCTCACTATCACTGTATGTACAAACAAAGTACAGGTGTATACACAATAACGATAATATATATGTACAATAATACTACATCCGTCCCGAAAAAATGTGCACACCACCTTTATTATCGAGTTTTTGTGAGCGAGTTGTTTATTAGTATTTTAAATGATGAAGTGATTTTTAAATAGGGGTATTATAGATCTACCTCTCATTCATTGCATGCATCTTTAAAAATTATTTTATCATTTCAATTACTAATAAAAAACTCGCTCGCAAAAACACATGAAAATAGTAAACGTGCACGTTTCTTTGGAACGGATGGAGTAATATTTTATATGCACAATATAATACTTAAAAAGAAAAAGAGTTGGCGTGAATTCGACTTCAGAAATTTATTTGCCGAAATGATAGTACTAGTGATATATCAAATTATCAATGCGCAGAGTCTAAAGTCCAAAATTTGCAGCTCCACCCCCAACATTGTCATGTTACTGTGAATTGCAACAAACTAATTAAGTCAATATTTTGTTGCTTTAATCAGTTTTAATTAAGTTGGTTGAAATATCCGTTTCAGAAAAAGAGAGCGATGATCAGGGCCACGACACGCCCCGTGGCTTGTGGAATGCTCAAAACAATTAACCGTAATCGATCATACCAAAGTAATAACTAATTATAATAATAATCACCTAAAAGTTAAAAATCAATTGATTTAGGATTTCAAAATTTTCAACCCAAGGGCCCCACCTGCTGAAAGCAAGAGACCAAAAGGTTGAGGGTGAGATTCATGTGCATTTAGGTGCACAGTGCAAGCATAATGCATTTTAAAACTATGCAATTTGTTATATTAAAAACTATAATTTATTTATACTGAATCGTGCATCTATTTTTTCATATTAATAATTACACGGTTCAATGTAAATAAATTGCATCTTTAATATAATAAATTGTACGAATTTAAAATACACTATGAATGCACGGTGCACTAAGGTGCATAGAAAACTTAGTCAGAGGTTTATTGTTTACAGCACAAGTATCATGTTAGTTTATTGATGCTGGTGGGATAGGAGCTCAGTTTATATGGATACGTTTCACACAAACCTTAAGTTATGAATAATATTATCGACAAAAATTTCAGTGACATGGTCCAATAACAGACGATTTGTGAGATGAAATTAAATTAAATGTTGTTTATCCACTTGTATACCTAATAATTTTGTTTGAATTGTTATTTTTAACTAATTGATTAATTTTTTTAATTTGGTTAAATTTAAACGCTAAAAAAAAAATCTGGTTAAATTTAAAAGTGATACCGCTGGAAATACCTCATTTAAGTTTGGAAAGTTATCCTAAAACATCTCATCCATTAAATATTGGACAAACCCCTAAGTTTGGGAAATAAATTCTCTAAATGACCTTTGGTGATAGTGTTAGTGTTAGTGTTAGTGTTCTAGAGACAATTCTATTATGAGGACATAATATTAAAATAATATTTAGTTTTGGTTTTAACATTATTGTTTATTTAATATTAAATGTATGACATTACACTTGTTTGAATATTATGTTTGGTTGTTTGTTGTTGTGAGCACATCGCGCGTGGTGGGCCTAGGTCCAACTCTCATCGGCCGAATTTGGGCTGACAGCCAAGCAAGCCACCAGCGAAAACTAATAATAACAGGATGAGGGGGAAGCTTGGAAGAGGCGCGAGCTCATCGACCTCGCGACCACCCAAATTCGATGTATTAACTATGATAAGACGTGTGTCAGAGAGTTGGTGCAGACGATCATTCCTAAAGAGAGAATGAGTCAGAAGAAGATCCAGTAAAGGACGAAGTTAGGCGGCGTGACAGAGTACGGAAGAGGCTAACACCCTTAAAACTCAGAAATCATCTCGATTGAGATACAAATCAGAGCCGCGAGGTCCTTTCTGCCTCGAACGACCTCCCGCGACCTTCAGGGCAAATCATGTCAATCTTGTAGCATTTAATGTTCGACAGACCTATTTTCGGCGCTAGACATTTGTAAATAGGGAGAGTGAGCTCCACTCTCCAAAACTCTATAAATAGGGGTCATTTATGACCAAGGGAATGGGAGAAAGAAATACCTTACCAAACCTCTTGCAAAATGATTACTCAAACTATTATCTCCTCATGCAATCATAGCACATAAATGCAATCCGCTTTTCACATTTATTGTTTGTGTCACTAAGATCGTTAAACCACATCTTAAATCCTTAATCCATATATTTTAGTGCACAACAATTGGCGCTAGAAGGAGGTATTCCTTAAGAAATTTTAAGCTAAAAGTATTAATGTTTTCTCATTGGAGTATTCCTCACGAATCTTCGATCAAAAATCTTACCACATCTACGAAACCTTTCTCAAACTTTTGGAGATGTCTCAAGCGACCCTCATCTCAAAGAATATCGCCAAGTCCGGTCCACATCGATCCGGTGGGGCAGGGGGTCGAACTGCTAGTCAGCGCTACGCCGGAGGACCCGTGCCGGGTGTCCCTCAAAAGCTCGAGCACATCCAGACGCCGAGCAAAATCAACGAAGCCATGGCAATATTACGTCGAAAATAAGCCGAAATGGAGCGGTCACACGGCGACCTACGCCAAAGTCTAGACTAAAAAGCTCGAGTAAAAGGGAAAGGCCAAATGGAAGAAGGACCTCACCGAGAGAAAAGTCAAGAAGCTAACTCTCGCCAATCTCGGCGATCTGAAGAATATCGCAGAAATCATAATGGGGGCCCTAATCCAATCCATCGGCGCCTATTTTTGGGGAGTTTCAGTTGTGGCTAGAATCGAGGCCATAGAGCATACCATCATGAACGCGAACCAACCGGCCGGGGCTATTCCGAACCCGAAAAATCAGGAGCAGGGTCAGTAGCCCAGCGCGGGCCCCAGCAAAGAATTTCAGTGAAGTACTGACTCGACAAAAGTCCATCACCTCATAGACAATACGAAACACTATCCCCCCGAAGGTACCGCCGAACTCCATCACCTCACCAACAGGAAAAACACACCCCACCTCCCCCACAAATGGCTCTTGTCCTCCAGAATATCAAAGAACTCCAAGACCAGTTGGCGAACAAAGGGGGAGTGCCCCTCACCACCAAAATTCCATCTCACCACTCTCTCCCAATATCATGCTCGCCCCTGTGCAATTCAAGATTAACGCGAGCTCTGTCACACAGTACAATGGGGACTCCAATCCGATCAATCATGTAAGCAAATACACTTCTTATATGAATTTAATGGGAGCGACGGATGCCACGTAATGCCGACATTTTCCACTCACCCTGGGCGACCAGGCCTACCGTTGGTTCAACACACTACCCCCGACCTCCGTGGAATCTTTCCACCAGATGGCCCAACCGTTCCTCACACACTTCGCCTCACTGACCCCGCACAATGGAACTAAACAACGTTTGACGAACATCTACCAGCTCGATGACGAATCAGATCGGACTTATATCGATCTCATAGATAAACTTGTCATGGAAGGCGAACCGCTGGGAGATGAGGCCAAGGTTCTAGGAGTGGTTCACGACTTAAAAAGAGGAACCAAGCTCTGGAAGATGATGAACAAAGATTACCCATCGAGCTATGCTGATTTTCGATATAGGACGGAATTATGATCACCAATGCCGAATACTTGCGTCAAGATTGGGCGAACCACGGCCTAGCGAAGCAAAAATCGAAGCCAAAAAGCCAGACCTGGAATCCGAGAGGCCTTTCAGGAGACCCGGGCCATCTAATTATCGAGATCCGGGAACATTCAAGCCAATTGACAATGCTCTCGAAGTGAAACTCCTCGAGACACTCACCATGAACTTGACCCAAATCTTCCAGACAATCAAGGGTAGGCAACAACTCCCACCTGCCAGAGAACTGATGCAAGACACTTCCAAGCTTAACCCAAGAAAATTCTGCAACTATCACAACACAATCGGGCACACCACAGAACATTGCCGCGACCTGCAAAAAGAACTTTGGAAGTTGTTCGAGGAAGGAAAATTGGACGGATTCATCAAGCCAAGGCAGCAGCCAGATCAACCACATGCCCCCCCTCCCAAACCAGCTCGACCAAGGGAGGCGAGGTCTGCAAATTCAAGGTGGCACCGAGAACAGAGTAATCCACATGATCTGTCCATCGGAAGGCACCCTCGGCAGTTTTCTCCCGGCCGTATCTCTTTCCAACCGACGTCAGAAAGAAGAAATGCGTGCCCTTGATAACGCCGTGCTAAGCTGTCTCCCGATCAACACCATAGCCCCGAACTTGAAGCAACTTACTTTCACCAAAGAAGATAAGGACGGGTGGTCTATCCGAACTGGGACCCACTAGTAATATTAGCCAGAATTATGGGGGCTTTGGTCTATCCAACAACGGGGCTTTCTGCAACATCCTCTTCAAGAAGACACTGGACCTGCTCGGCGATTTCCAATCGTATGTTGAACCTTGCGAGGTCAGAATCCGAGGATTCGGGAGCCAACTTGTCGAAGCCTATAGAATGATTCGTCTATTAGTGGAAATCACCTCGACTCTGGATGCCGAGGGGAAGGCGATAAGGTAGCTCGACTTTGTGATCGTAGACATCCCTTCAAACTTCAACGCCTTCTTTGGTAGGCCTTTTGAGCACGGATTTGGGGCCGCAACCTCTTCCCACTTCTATTGTATTAAGTTTCCCGGATCTGACGGGAAGATCGGCACCGTTAATGGTAATCAGATTGCTGCAAGAAAAGGTTTAACTTACACTTGTGTCAGTTTAAATTTGCTTTTTATTTCGGCAAGAAATCCGAGGTAGAGCCAGGTTGTACGAACCGAGCTCCACCGCAAAAGAAAAAAGAAAATAACGAAATGGAAATAGATAATGAAATAGAAGAAAATGCAACACCAATGGAAATCGACATCGAAACCAAAGAGGCGACCTCGCAAGAATTACCAGATTTGGAATCCCGCCTCGGCTTCGAACCAATGGAAGTCGACACCAAACACCATGAACCCAACCTCGATCCCAGAATAGAGAGAGATGAACAGAGAGCAACCCCCATCGAAGAACTCGAGACCATCCTGGTCGACATCGATCGACCAGAATTAAGTGTAACTGTCGGAATGCAGATATCTGGCGAATTGCGAACTCAACTAATAGAGTTCCTCAAACAAAATCTAGATGTTTTCGCTGTTGGGGTTATACTGAAAAGTATGCTTTTACTTTGTATAACCACACTGAATTTCTGTCTTATTCTGCTCATCGGAGACGATGTAAAGATTTTGTCAGACATAAGGGCATGGCTGTCAAAACAGTTTGATCTGAAGGACTTAGGGGAAGCCGGTCACATCCTTGGGATCAAGATCACTCGAGATCGCAAGAAAAGGATGATAGGCTTATCGCAAGCCTCATACATAGATACTATCTTGAAGCAATTCAGCATGCAAGATTCCAAGAAAGGCTTCGTACCTTTCAGACATGGAATCCATCTATCCAAAGAAATGTGCCCTAAGACGCAAAGGGAGATAGATGACATGAAAGACATTCCTTATGCTTCGGCTGTTGGAAGCCTCATTTATGCTATGCTGTGCACGAGGTCAGATATCTGCTTTGCCGTTAGCATGGTAGCAAGATATCAGAGTAATCCAGGGAAAGAACATTGGACTGCAGTTAAAAACATTCCGAAGTATCTGAAAAGAACTCGCGATAGAATGTTGGTTTATCAGTCAGATAGTCTAATTCCCATCGGATACACGGACTCGAATTTCCAATCAGACTTAGATTCCAGAAAATCTACCTTGGGTAGTGTGTTTTGCATGGGGGGAGGAGCCATGACATGGAGAAGCGTTAAGCAGAAATGCATCACAGACTCTACCATGGAAGTCGAATACGTAGCTGCTTGCGAGGCAGCTAAGGAAGCGGTTTGGCTCAAAAACTTCCTAGTGGACTTGGATGTAGTTCCGAATTTGCCCAACACCATCACGGTCTACTGTGATAAAGTCGGAGCAGTTGCAAATTCAAGGGAACCGAGATCCCACAAGGCCAGTAAACACATTGAAAGAAAATACCATCTTATATTAGAAATCGTTAAGAGAGGAGATATAGAGGTGGCAAAAATCACTTCAGAAGATAACCTAGCAGATCCATTCACAAAGGGTCTGCCTCAGAATACATTCGAGAGACATGTGAAAGGAATGGGTGTCAAGACCGTTGTCAATCTGCTTTGAGTATAAGTGGAGATATTATTATGTTCGTGTAGGTGTAATGTAGATTCTACACGAGACATGTTGTAGTATACAAAAAAGCAGACTTTGAGTATAAGTGGAGATTGTTGGTGTTATACTGTAAAGTATGTTTTTTCTTTGTATAACCACACTGAATTTCTGTCTTATTTACTGAAATAAATTATTTATCACCGATGCTTTAAATATCATCGAATGTTACATATATTTACTGCATAACTGTTCATTAAATAGTACGTGTTACAGTGTAGTTAATTTAGTGATACCAGATCACAGAAGATTAAATTAACAGTCCCTTGTAACTAAAAGTACACATTCACGACCTAGATGGAAATGAACAAACCACCGTGAAAGGTTGAAGTGTAAGGCTCAGATTGGCTTGTCTTGACCAAGAGATTGCACTAGTGCATCATGATGCATTGAACAGGACCTACGGGAGGATAAATTCTTCAGCACTGAATATAGAAGAATCAGACCTCAGTGGTTCATTATTTCTTAATCTCCGTCCCTTAAATAGGATTGTGTGCAATCAATAGCCATTGTTTTGACTTATGATGGGAAGAGGATCATTGAGATTCAATACCTTGTATCTTGGGCAATGATATTGGTTACACGATGATTGCTAAGATTTAATACAGTGAAACGTGTGCAAGTACGTCTTATTTGATTTGTCCCCTTGGGAGCCTCATAAGTTTTATCATACCAAATCTTGCAAGTGGAATTAATTTCCGGTATGAATAATAATGTTGAGCCGTTCCTTAACCAAGGAAAAATATGTTAATTAATATGAAGTTATTTCAGTGGCCTAAAATAATTAATGGACTGGATAATCTTAAACACGGGAAATAATAACCGGGAGCCATATTAACAGTAATATGGGTTAAGATGGATAGTGCAATATTAATTATGTAGTGGGATTAATTAATATTTATGGGCTTGAATAATATTGTGGCTCAATATTGAAAATTCAAAGTCCATTGGAAGGTCCAATCTTAATTCTACTAGAGGCCCCTCAAGTAGCCCAAACATAAAGTCCAATAACTGAAAAAGGTGTTTAAAAAAAAAATTATTGTTGGCTAATTTTTCTATTTTTTCGAAAATAATAAATAAAAGAGGGAGAAAGATTTTCTTTGAATTTTGTTATGGAATGAAGATAAGTATTCCTGGAATATAAGATTATCTCATTAAATTCTAGAAATCTCCCACCTGGTTATTTATTAAGAGATTTTCGAAAATCGCATAACATAAGGAGGAGAAGATTTTGTTGGGAAATATTTTGGGAAATAGAATATATTGGATATATTCAAGATTGTTTCTTGGAGGCGGAGATGAAGAATTAAAGGACGGATCCGAAACCGGGCGCAGGCGGCGTACGGGCGTGGGGTGAGGCTGGCTGGCCGAGCACACGCGGGATCAGACCGACGCGCACGGGCGCCTATCAACACGACCTGGGGAGTGCGAGGAGTGCACTCTGACCCGCGAGCTGGTCGATGACGTGGCTTGACCTGGCAATTTTTTCGAGACGGTCGAGTGGGATCTTCTCGGACGAACGATGAAGGCAATAAGGACAATTTCTCAAGATCAAGACATGACAAAATTAACCGTGACAATTGGATATATGTGCCCAATATGTTTAATTTTTGTTTTGATGTTTGCTTTAATTTTTCGTGCGTATGTGTTTTGAATATGCGATGCATGAGAAATTATTTTGGAAAAATCTCACTTTCGAAAATTACTAAGTATGTTTTAAATAATTAATTAATAATTTTATTTCGGATAATAAAATTGAATTAATTTTGACCTCCATGATTTATTTATTTGTGAATTCTTTTGGAGAAATTCCCCCCACGGGACGGCCAAAAGATAGTTTTCACATGAATAAATTCCAAACGGATGATTGTGGATTATTATTAGTGGCGACGATGACCCTCCCCACGAGGCTCGTTCAAAGAGAAATAATAATTCTGTATTTAATCATGGTTATTACTTAGGTATAAAATTGATATACTTATCCCACCTGTCCAAAGAGCCTTCCGTTACACCCATGTACAAGTCCTTGTTGATCTGGTATGAATATTTGAACATGATCGAGGTTGAGAGTATTTACAAGCATATGGTCACTTATTTGTGTGATTGATTGTTTGAGTGTCCCTACTTATTGCGAAAACACTTGTGAGGGAGTGAAACACACCGTCGAGAGCACATCCATGTTTGATCGGGTGAGTTATGTTGATTGTCCATGAGTAGGAGAAAAGAGATGAGTTTGTGTTTGGTTGACCGATCATTGAAAGTTGAAAGCAATTACATGCATGATTTGGTATCTTGATTTGTTCTGACAATTTCACTCTACTTATAATTTCATTTCTTGGGGACAAGCAACGTTGTAAGTTTGGGGGAGTTGATTAGAGGTGAAATTGAGTGAATTACGAGCGAGTTTTAGCCATGTCTCGAGTGCTTTTAGTGTTATTATTGCGTTGATTGGGCATAATTTGTATAAAGTCACTAATTTTCTTATTTGGTGTGCATGACAGGAAAGAGGGCTAAAAATGGAGCTTGTGAAACTTTGCGGTGCACGAATCGGACTCTCGGTTGAAAAGATATGAAGGAAATACTGAAAAGTATTAGTTGAAATGAAGAGTGGTGCTAGTTGAGGGGTGTCGAGTGACTGGCACTCGACCAATGCAGCTCAAGCGCGCGGACATCCAGCGATCAAGGAGCGCTCGACCAAATGTGGTCTAGCAAAACCGCTCGACCAATGTTAGTGGTCGAGCGAAACCCATCCAGCGATCAACAAGTGCTCCACCATGAGTCGTGGTCGAGCGCCCTGGGAAGAAACATTTTTTTTACTTAGCACATAAAAATGAGGAGAAGATTCTGAGAAATGGGAGACCATTTTTTTGACGAAAACAAGAGAAAAAGTAGAGAAAATTAGATAGAAAATGGGGAGAGAACACTCTAAGGATTTGAGAAGAGACAAGAGGAATTCCACCACGAGAAACACGATCCGGATATCCAATTGTTGGTTTATAATACTGTTTTTCCTGAATTTAACTTCTAGAAATTCTAGGGTTTTGATGATTCTTTCATTCAAGATTAGATTCGCTATTTGAATTCAATTGATCGATTATTTGTTGATTTGCTTTACACACTATTGCATAATGATTCCTATTGATGATTTGATTGTTTGTGATTTGATTATCAAGATGGTAGGCTAAAACCCTTGATTCCTTTGGATAGGATGATCGCGTAGAAATAGTGAATTGGTTAGGCGATTAGGATAATTCGAGGTGTAAATTGGATAATCTACTTAATTTGCTAATATGAATAAGCAATCCAATAAAAACCATTAAGCTGAGTACGAAAGTTGTTAGAGAGAGGACGACCAAATCACTCTTTTCCAACGAATAGGCTTGAGAAGACAGTTTGTGATGGGGCGGTTCATTTAGGGAGGACGACCGAATCACCCAACTTGAATTAGGGCTATAGTAATTAAGCACAACTTAAATAATTTAGTTATTTGGTCAGTGAGGGAAAGAAGGTATTAGTTGGGTAATCGGGGATAAAACCTGAGCTTTTTTGTATCTTAATTTGTGCGGGATTAGGGAAGTAGCTTGCCTAGTTTTAAGTACCCTTAGGATTACTGTCTTTTACACCACGATAGTCCTAGTTGTCAAACCAATTCCGATAGTATATGTAGGGATTCCTATCCAAAGCAACACTCCCCAATATTTGCACTTCATCTGAAGTTAGTTTTTAATAATTCGTTATCTGCTTGTCTTCGTTGATTCAAAAGCATTAGAATGGAAATCTCAAATCACATTCATATTAGTTATGAAGCATACATTTCCAGGGATTTACACGCATACAAAACTTCTTTCTGGTTCGATACTACTTGGTCCAAATACTTACCCTTGCTATAGTGATCCCATACTCTTGTGGGGTAACTGCTAGTCAAGAACTTAGCATTTTACGAACAAGTCATGTGTATAAAAATCGTGTTTGGAACTGCATTGGTATTCTTAGTAATATACGTAGACGATATTCTGCTCATCGGAGAAGATGTAAAGATTTTGTTAGACGTAAGGGCATGGCTGTCAAAACAGTTTGATATGAAAGACTTAGGGGAAGCAGGTCACATCCTTGGGATCAAGATCACTCGAGATCGCAAGAAAAGAATGATAGTCTTATCGCAAGCCACATACATAGATACTATCTTGAAGCAATTCTGCATGCAAGATTCCAAGAAAGGCTTCGTACCTTTCAGACATGGAATCCATATATCCAAAGAAATGTGCCCTAAGACGCAAAGGGAGATAGATGACATGAAAGACATTCCTTATGCTTCGGCTGTTGGAAGCCTCATGTATGATATCTTGTGCACGAGGCCAGATATTTGTTTTGCCGTTAGCATGGTAGCAAGATATCAGAGTAATCCAGGGAAAGAACATTGGACTGCAGTTAAAAACATTCTGAAGTATCTGAAAAGAACTCGCGATAAAATGTTGGTTTATCGATCGAACGATCTAATTCCCCATCCGGATACGGACTTGGATTTCCAATCAAACTTAGATTCCAGAAAATCTACCTCGGATAGTGTGTTTTGCATGGGGGGAGGAACCATGACATGGAGAAGCGTTAAGCAGAAATGCATCGCAGACTCTACCATGGAAGCCGAATATGTAGCTGCTGGAAAATGAAGGAAGCGGTTTGGCTCAAAAACTTCCTAGTGGACTTGGACGTAGTTCCGAATTTTCCCAGCACCATCACGGTCTACTGTGATAATGTCGGAACAGTTGCAAATTCAAGGGAACCGAGAGCCCACAAGCCAGTAAACACATTGAAAGGAAATACCATCTTATACGAAAAATCGTTAAGAGAGGAGATATAGAGGTGGCAAAAATCGCGCCAGAAGACAACCTAGCAGATCCATTCATAAAGGGTCTGCCTCAGAATACATTCGAGAGACATGTGGAAGGAATGGGTGTCAAGATCGTTGCCAATCTGCTTTGAGTATATAAGTGGAGATATTATTAGGTTCGTGTAGGTGTAATGTAGATTCTACACGAGACATGCTGTAGTATACTTAAAAGCAGACTTTGAGTATAAGTGGGAGATTGTTGGGGTTATACTGGAAAGTATGTTTTTACTTTGTATAACCACACTGAATTTATGTCTTATTTACTGAAATAAATTATTTATCACTGATGCTTTAAATATCATCGAATGTTACATATATTTACTGCATAACTGTTCAATAAATTGTACGTGTTACATTGTAGTTAATTTAGTGATACCAGATCACAGAAGATTAAATTAATAGTCCCTTGTAACTAAAAGTACACATTCACGACCTAGATGGAAATGAACAAACCATCGCGAAAGGTTGAAGTGTAAGGCTCAGATTGACTTGTCTTGACCAAGAGATTGCACTAGTGCATCATGATGGACTGAACAGGACCTACGGGAGGATAAATTCTTCAGCACTTAATATAGAAGAATTAGACCTCTGTGGTTCATTATTTCTTAATCTCCGTCCCTGAAATAGGATCGTGTGCAATCAATAGTCATTGCTTTGACTTATGATGGAAAGAGGATCATTGAGATTCAATACCTTGTATCTTGGACAATGATATTGGTTACACGACGATTGCTGAGATTTAATACGGTTAAACGTGTGCAAGTACGTCTTGTTTGATTTGTCCCCTTGGGAGGCTCTTAAGTTTTATCATACCAAATCCTGCAAGTAGAATTAATTTCCGGTATGAATAATAATGTTGAGTCGTTCCTTAACCAAGGAAAAAGATGTTAATTAATATGAAGCTATTTCAGTGGTCTAAATTAATTAATGGACTGGATAATCTTAAACACGGGAAATAATAATCGGGAGCCATATTAACAGTAATATGGGTTAAGATGAATAGTGCAATATTAATTATGTAGTGGGATTAATTAATATTTATGGGCTTGAATAATATTGTGGCTCAATATTGAAAATTCAAAGTCCATTGGAAGGTCTAATCTTAATTCTCCTAAAGGCCCCTCAATTAGACCAAACATAAAGTCCAATAACCAAAAAAAGTGTTTAAAATAAAATAAATTATTGTTGCCTAATTTTTCTATTTTTTCGAAAATAATAAATAAAAGACGGAGAAAGATTTTCTTTGAATTTTGTTATGGAATGAAGATAAGTATTCTTGGAATACAAGATTATCTCATTAAATTCAAGAAATCTCCCACTTGGTTATTTATTAAGAGATTTTCGAAAATCCCATAACATAAGGAGGAGAAGATTTTGTTGGGAAATATTTTGGGAAATAGAATATATTGAATATATTCAAGATTGTTTTTTTGAGAAGAAGCAATAAAATTTCCTAATAGCCCAAAATACCAAAATTTTCGTCCCCCTCCTTATTATAAATAGGGAATGATTATTTCATCTTAAGGTAACACAGAAATTGATTTTTTCGGAAAAATATCAGCGTCGAAAAAATATCAATGATTTTTGAAACGTCGACAGATTGTGTATTTTCGAGAAACTTCAATTGTGAGTGTGCAAAAAATTAGAAATCCACAAAGGTAGTGCAACATAATTTTTATATTTCCCTTTTGTTAATTGTTCGCGAGTGTCCTACCACCGGATTGACGAGCAAGGACTAGGGAATACTAGGGAAGGTTTTTTTGGTGTGTTCGTGCTAACGGGATCCACCTTCTAGACGGTTGCCACTTCAAGAGGTTAGGTCACGTAAACTCCTAGCTTTTCCTCATGCGTAGGATTTATGTGACTAAGTTGTATGCATGATTTGTTGTTGAGTTATTATTTGAATTTATATAGGATTAATTCATGCTAGTAATAATTGTCAGAATTAAATTTGTATTTAATATTCACCCCGAATAGATCCGGGCACACTATTCCCCAACATTCGCATGGTCACACGAGGACATGGTTGGCATCGAACCCCAGTAAAGGACGAAGTTAGGCGGCGTGACAGAGTACGGAAGAGGCTAACACCCTTAAAACTCGGAAATCATCTCGATCGAGATACAAATCAGAGCCGCGAGGTCCTTTCTACCTCGAATGACCTCCCGCGACCTTCAGGGCAAATCATGTCAATCTTGTTGCATTTAATGTTCGACATACCTATTTTCGGCGCTAGACATTTGTAAATCGGGAGAGTGAGCTGTTGGAAAATTAGAGTGCCCGGATCTATTCAAGATGAATTTAAATACATATTTAAATTAAACAATTAATTACTAACATGAATTAATCCTAGATCAATTCAACATAATAATTAAACAAGCAATAAGCATCATGCGTACACGCAATCCACGTAAATCCTAAGCATGCGGAATCTAGGAGTTACGAGATTACATACCTCTTGTAGAAACAACCTTTGAGGCGATGGATCAACCCAAAGAGCCTTCCCAAATATGTCTCAAGTCCACGAACGTAATCCAGTGGGAGGATTCACACGAACGATTTTAATAAAGAAGAAAAATAAAACATTTTTCCACCACCTTTGTGGATTTCTAATATTTCCAACACATGGAATTACACTTGAGAATGAAAAATTCATCCCCTATTAATAGGGACAGGGGTGGCCGATTTTTTTGTGTAAAAAATAAGGAAGAAATTTTTTTTCTTGGTCTCCAAGAAATCTTGAATATATCTCCTATATTTTTTTCTCCTTAATTAAATTTTCCATAAAAATCTCTTCCCCTTCTTATCCCATAAATTTCAAAATTTACAAGGAAAAAGAGTCAAGACTTGATTTCTTGAATTTATGGGATAATTATGTATTCCAAGAATACTTATCTCTTTCCATAAAATATCTTCAAGAAAATCAAGAAAATCTTTTTTTCCTTTTCCTACAAAATTTTTGAAAATTATAAGAAATATTAGGCAATAATATTTTCTTCTCCTTTTCATTAATTGGACTTTAATTGGGCTATTTGAGGGGCCTTTTGGAGAATTAAAATTAAACCTTTAATGGACTATGAAGCTATAATATGTTGGGAAAATTCATTTGCCAGTATCTATCGGGATGATCTTGTAAACACAAATTTAAATTAACAATTATTACTAGCATGAATTTACCTAAGTGAATTCAAATAATAATTACGCCAACAACGACATGCAAATAAAATCACGTAAAAGGTCCTAGCATGCGGAATTTCTAGGAGTTTACGTAAACGTACCCGTTGGAGTGAAGGTCTGAGACAGGCAGGATTAGGTAACAACTACCAACCAAAAGTCCTTCTCAAGTATTCCCACAGTCCTCGCTCAATAACCCGGTGGGAGGTTCTCCAATGAACGATTTATAAAACAGAGGAAAAAATAAAATTGTTGCACCACCTTTGTGGATTTCTAATATTTCCAACACATGGAATTGCTGCACGCAATTGAAATTTTTCGAAAAAACACAAATTATCGATGTTTCAAAATATTTGATATTTTATCGACGCTGATATTTTTCCGAAAAAAATATCAATTCCTGTGTCTTGGGGATGAAACATTCATCCCCTATTTATAATAGAGAGGGGGGACGAAAATTAGGCTCAAAATAGGGTTAGGAAAGATCTTTTCTTGATCTCCAAGAAATCTTGAATATATCCCATATATTCTTCTTTTCATTTGTATTTTTCCACAAAAATCTCACACCCTTATTTAGCCTAATATTTAGAAAATAATAGGGGATCTTTCAAGATTGGATCTTTCTTGAATTTATGAGATATTCTTGTATTCCTAGAATACATATCTTTTTCCATAAAATCTTTTCAAGATAATCCTTCTTCCTATTATATCTCTATAATTTTCAAAAATCCCCATTAAAGAAACCAAGTGGGAGTTTCTTGAATTTATGGGATAATCTTGTATTCCAAGAATACTTATCTCCTTTCCATAAAATCCTTTCAAAAAAATTCTTCTCCCACTTTTTCTTTAATTATTTTGAAAAATTAAGGAAGAAATATGCAACAAAAATTTATTTTATTTTAAGCACATTTTATTTATTGGACTTTAATTTGGGCTACTTGAGGGTCCTTTAGGAGAATTAAGATGGATCTTCCAATGGGCTTCTGAATTCCAATATTGAGCCACAATATAATTCAGCCCATTAATATTAATTAATACCACTATATAATTAATATTGCACTATCCAACCTTAACCCATATTACGGTAATATGGCTCCCGGTTATTATTTCCCGTGTTTAAGATTATTTAGTCCACTAGTTAATTAAGCCACTGAAAAGCTTTATATTAATTAATATACTTATCCTTTGAGTAAAGACAACTCAGCTTTATTATCCATACCGGAAAATTAATTCCACTTGCAAGATTTGGTATGATAAAGGTTCCGAGCCCACCAAGGGGACCAATCACGCAAGACTTTGCAAGCACACGATTCTCTATATTAATTTAGCAACTGTCGTACAATTAATATTATTGCCCAAGATATAGGGTATTGAAGTCGCAATGAATCTCTTCCCATTTATAAGTCAAAGCAATAACTACTAATCGCACACGGTCCTTATTAAGTGACAGAGATTAAGAAATCAACAACCACTGAGGTCTAACTCTTCATCCCTTAAGTCAGTGCGAATGAGTTTATCCTCTCTGCAGGTCCGCTTCAGACCATCGAATGCACTAGTGTAATCTCTTGGTCAAGACAAGTCAATCTGAGCCTTACACATCAACTTCTACCAATAGACTGTTCGGGTCTATCTAAGTTGTGAAACACGCACTAGTTTACAAGGGACTGTTAACGTGATCTTATGTGATCTGGTATCACCACGTTAACTACAATGTAACATGTGCTATTATATGAACGGTTTGCAATAAATATATATAACATTCAATCATATTTAAAGCAACAGTGATAAATAATTTATTTCAGTAAATAAGTGTTTAATACATAGGTTATACAAAGTAAAAGCATACTTTCACGTATAACCCCAACATAATATTAAGCCAAATATTATTCAAGTCCATTAATATTAATTTACTCCACTATAAAATTAATATTGAACTATCCATCTTAACCCATATTACGACTTTACTATAATATGGCTCCCGGTCATTATTTCCCGTGTTTAAGATTATCTTAGTCCATTAATTAATTAAGCTACTGAACAAGCTTTATATTAATTAATATCTTTGTCCTTGGAGTAAAGACAGCTCAACATTATTATCCATACCGAAATAAATTTCCACTTGCAAGATTTGGTATGATAAAGATTCTGAGCCCACCAAGGGGACAAATCAAACAAGACATACTTGCACACGATTCTCCGTATTAAATATCCGCAATCGTCATGTTAATAATAATATTGCCCAAGATATAATGTATCGAATCACATTGACTCTCTTCCTATCATAAGTCAAAGCAATAGTTATTAATTCCACACGATCCTATTTAAGGGACGGAGATTAAGAAATAACACACCACTGAGGTCTAATTCTTGTATATTCAGTACCGAAGAATTTATCCTCCTGTAGGTCCTTATTCAGTGCATCTTAATGCACTAGTATAATCTCTTGGTCAAGACAAGCCAATCTGAGCCTTATACATCAACCTTTCATGATAGTTTGTTCATTTCCATCTGGGTTGTGAATTTGTGCTTAATTACGAGGAGCTGTTAATTTGATCTTCTGTGATCTGGTATCACCAAATTAATTACAACGTAATAGGACTTAACTTATTGAACGGGTTTGCAATAAAAATATTTAACATTCATTCATATTTAATGCAACAGTGATTAATATATTATTTCAGTACATAAATAAGAAAATCCAGTTTGGTTATACAAAGTAAAAGCATACTTTTCAGTATAACCCCAACAATCTCCCACTTATACTCAAAGTCTGCTTTTAAGTATACTACAGCATGTCTCGTGTTCTATGTGACATCTAATGTCACCTACACGAACCTAACAATATTTCTACCACTTGTACTCAAAGCAGATTGGCAACATTCTTGACACTCATTCCTTCCACATGTTTCTCGAATGTACTCTGAGGCCGACCCTTTGTGAATGGATCTGCTAGGTTGTCTTCCGATGCAATCTTTGTCACCTCAATGTCTCCTCTCTTAATGATTTCTCGTATAAGATGATATTTTCTTTCAATGTGTTTGCTGGCCTTGTGTGCTCTTGGTTCCCTCGAATTTGCAACTGCTCCGGCATTATCACAATAAACCGTGATCGTGCTGGGCAAATCCGGGACAACGTCAAAGTCCACTAGGAAGTTCTTGAGCCAAACCACTTCCTTCGTTGCTTCACAAGCAGCTACGTATTCGACTTCCATGGTAGAATCGGCAATGCATTTCTGCTTTACGCTTCTCCATGTCATGGCTCCTCCCCCCATGCAAAACACACTACCCGAGGTAAACTTTCTGGACTCCACGTCTGATTGGAAATCCAAGTCCATGTAACCGATGGGGATTAGACTGTCTGACGTCCCGTGTCCTCTTCAGATACTTCAGAATGTTCTTTACTACAGTCCAATGCTCTTTCCCAAGGTTGCTTTGATATCTTGCTACCATGCCTACGGCAAAGCAGATATCCGGTCTCGTGCACAGCATTGCATACATGAGGCTTCCCATAGCCGAAGCATAAGGGATTGCCCTTCATGTCATCTATCTCCCTCTGTGTTTTGGGACACATCTCTTTGGATAGATGGATTCCGTGTCTGTAGGGCACAAAGCCTTTCTTGGAATCTTGCATGCTGAAGCGCTTCAAAACAATGTCTATGTATGAGGCCTGCGAAAGCCCAATCATTCTTTTCCTGCGATCTCGAGTGATCTTGATCCCTAGGATGTGATCGGCTTCCCCTAAATCCTTCATATCAAACTATTTTGACAGCCATGCCCTTACGTCCGATAACACCTTTACATCGTTTCCGATGAGCAGTATGTCATCTACGTATAGTACCAAAAATACCAAAGCAGTTTCGTCATGCTTTTTGTAAACACAACTTTCAAAGATGTTTTGATCAAAATCCGTAGGATTTTATAACTTGATCAAAACACTGATTTCAAGCACGGGATGCTTGCTTTAGCCCATAAATGGACTTCTTAAGCTTGCAAACCAGATGCTCTTGGCCTTTTTCAATGAAGCCTTCGGGTTGTTGCATATAGATTTCTTCGTCAAGACTTCCGTTGAGGAAAGCGGTCTTGACATCCATTTTCCAGATCTCAAAGTCTAAATGAGAAGCAATCGGCAATAGAATGCGGATGGACTTGAGCATGGCTACGGGCGAAAATATTTCCTCATAATCGATCCCTTCTTTCTGAGTGTACCCTTTCGCCACTAGTCTTGCTTTAAAGGTTTTAACCTTTCCGTCCGGTCCCCTCTTTCTCTTGTATACCCACTTCCATCCAATGGGCTTTACCCCATTGAGTAGTTCGACTAACTCCCACACTTTATTGTGATCCATTGAACCCATTTCGACTTCCATTGTTGTTTGCCAAGATGTTGCATCCTTATCTTGGATCGCCTCGTTGTAGGACCATGGATCTGATTCTTCACCTGAGATCAAGTCCGAAGACTCTTCAATCCCTAAGAATCGCTCGGGTTGTCTGACAATCCTCCCACTACGATAAGGTACCGATTGTGTAGGTGTGACGATTGGTATATCATTTTGTACAGTTGGCAATGGAGTTGGCCCCTTAAGTTCTTCTAAGGTAATCTCACTTCTAGGCTTTTTGTCGTTCATATAGTCTTCTTCCAAAAATCTAAAGTGTGTACTGATTACCACCTTTTGATCTTCGAGACCATAGAACATGCATCCTTTCGTTCCTTCGGGATACCCAATGAACCACCTTAATTCTGAACATGCATCCAACTTACCAGCTTCCTTGTCCAACACATATGTCGGACACCCCCAGATCCTGATGTGTCCTAAACTGGGCTTGCGCCCTGTCCACAATTCTCTCGTGGTTTTAGGAACTGATTTGGATGGCACTAAGTTTAGAATATAAGTCGTTGTTTCCAAAGCTTAACCCCATAACGATTTTGGTAAATCTGCATAACTCATCATTGATCTTACCATTTCTAAAAGCGTTCTATTTCTTCGTTCCGCAAACCCGTTTTGTTGAGGGGTACCGGGTGTAGTCAACTGGGATTCAATCCCCTCTTCCGACAGATAGTTCAAAAATTCATCGTTGAGGTATTCGCCTCCACGATCAGATCGTAGAAACTTGATAGTCTTTTCCTTATGATTCTCTACTTGAGCCTTAAATTCTTTGAATTTATCAAATGTCTCAGATTTATGCTTCATTAGGAAAATGTATCCGTAGCGTGAGTAATCATCGATAAATGTAATAAAATACTCGTAGCCACCTCTAGCTTTGATTTGCATTTGACCACACACGTCGGTGTGAACAATCTCTAACACTTCCTGAGCTCTAAGCCCCTTGGCTCCAAATGCCCTCTTGGTCATTTTACACTCTAAGCACGATTCGCAAGTTGGAAATGGTTCAATCTGGAGAGGCCCCAATGAACCATCTTGAACCAACCTTTGAATCCTTTTTGGGTTAATGTGACCTAATCTTAGGTGCCAAAGAAGTCTTTTGTTCACGTCAGCCGAAAACTTTCTTTTACATGGAATAGTAGATGTGTTATACGATGCATTATGTGAGTGATGTGCACATTAATAATATAGAGATTGTTCCGTAAAGTTCCACGACAGATAATCACATTGTTATGCAAAACAGTAACATGCTTATTAAAACGAACAGAATATCCATCGACAAATAGTTTAGAAACATAAATAAGGTTTTTCCGAAAAACAGGAACATAAAGAACATCTCTTAAAATTAAAATCTTGTCTTCAAAAGACAGGTGCACTTCTCCCACTGCTTCAGCTGCCACTCTCGTAGCATCGCCTAGCGTGATGAGGATCTCACTTCCACTAAGTTGTCGGGTCCGCTTGAACCCCTGTAACGTGAAACAAACATGATCTATGGATCCTGTATCCACTACCCACGAATGGGTAGCATACTCCGCCAAACAAGTTTCAACAACTAGTGAGTGAGAATTACCTTTCATTTCATTCCTTTTGGGTTTGGAACATGTCGACCTCCAATGTCCTTTTTCACCGCAGTTGAAGCACTTCCCCTTAGCCGGATCTATTCGAGATAAATTAAAATACATATTTAAATTAAACAATTAATTACTAACATGAATTAATCCTAAATCAATGCAACATAATAATTAAACAAGCAAAAAACATCATGCGTACATGCAATCCACGTAAATCTTAAGCATGCGGAATCTAGGAGTTACGAGATTACATACCTCTTGTAGAGACAACCGTTGAGATGATGGATCAACCCAAAGAGCCTTCCCAAATATATTCCAAGTCCACGAACGTAATCCGGTGGGAGGATTCACACGAACAATTTTAATAAAGGAGAAAAATAAAATATTTTGCCACCACCTTTGTGGATTTCTAATATTTCCAACACATGGAATTACACTTGGGAATGAAAAATTCATCCCCTATTTATAGGGACAGGGGTGGCCGATTTTTTGGTGTAAAATATAAGGAAGAAAATCTTTTTCCTGGTCTCCAAGAAATCTTGAATATATCTCCTATATTCTTTTCTCCTTAATTAAATTTTTGTTGGGAGATGAATTTAATAAAGAAGTTTTGATTAAATCCCAAAAACCCTGAGTATGATATGTTCAGGATAATCTTGATAGACTGAGTCAGGATTCAATATAGATTATTCAGAAAGTTATCTGCACCATGTATAGTCAGCAGATATAGATCAGGTTAGACACCTTTCAAGACTCGATGAAGTCATGAAGACTCATCAAGACATCAAGACTCGATGAAGTCATCAAGACATCAAGACTCGATAAGTAACTAAAGACATCAAGACTCGGTATGTCATCAAGACTCAAGACTCGATGAAAGTTATCAAGACACTGAAAACTCAATATATCATCAAGACACCAAGACTCGAAGAAGTTCTTCAAGACATCAAGACTCGGAAGATACTAAAGACCCGAAGAGTTCTTGAAGACTCAAGAAACTTCAAGATAACCTGAATGTTTAGAGGCACCGAATATATCTATCTGAAGACTACAAAACTGAGAAAAAATGCAAACATTCAGAAAAGTAGATATTGCCCAAAACATTCATATGCAGACAAAAGGAACTAAGTCTAAGTGTTGTTTAAGGTTATCTCATTCAGAGAGATTGACCAAAAAGAGCCGTTATGTTTGTCTACATTTATTTGAAGACAAAAACCAATCGAGAGGAAGACAACATCAGCTTTTTACCGACATGAAAGCGACAGACACCTGAATCATGTCAGTAGTACTATGTTCCAGACTGCAAGAATTGGTGATTGGCTACATGACTGCATATTTCCTAAAACATGCAAGGGAGTATTCAAACCCTAAATATAGTCGTTCATCAAACATCATAAGAGGAAACTCATGAAGTTATCTCCTCCAACGGATAGTTTTTCAAGAGTGACATTGGTGAAGTTGCCTATAAATACTAGTGACCCTTTACATTGAGAGGTTACGGGAAATTTCAAAGCAACTCAAGAGCTCATTCGTATTATTGCAAATTGAAGCACTCGGAAACCTTAGAATTTCCCAAGTGTTTCACATTGGAGAGAGCTCACTATTCTAAGCCTAGAGTGATAGATATATCCAAAGCTTAGAAGAGATATCCTAACATTTGCATTCGTTCTTATTGTAAAGCATATCTCACCCTAGTTGGAAACCAACCCAAAACTCAAACCCTTTGTTAAGGTAGTTTGTGTGTGTTTTGTTGGTGAGTTGGAGTTGCAAGAGTTAGTAAGCTACGATGAGTTATCCGTAAAACTCTAGAGAAGAAGTTAGTAAGCTACTTGTGGTAGTCCGAACACTTGTGTGTGTTTGAGTTAGTAAGTCTGCGGTGAGTCGGCCCGAAAACTCAAGGTAGAAAAGTGAGTAATGTCTGATGAGTTAGCCGAAAGCTTTAGGAAGTGGTTAAGGAATTTCTCTCAAGATCGAGAGAGTGGGCGTAGGAGCTTGAGTCTCTGAACCACTATAATTGTTGTGTTGTTTTGCTTTTTGTACTGCATTATTATCAGTTGCATGTTTTCACTGAAAGCATAATTCACTGATATTCAGTTGGAACCAATCCACTGAACTTGCATCAAATTGATCACAAACCTTAATCAACTTGTTTTTATTGATGGGAAGATTTTTAAAAAAGCTAAAACGAGTATAAACATAGGGCCAACCATTCCACACTTGAGTAGCTAGAAACGGATAAGTTACCAAAAACCCCGCAACTCTCTTGAGGGTTCAAGAAGATAATTATCTAATCCAAGCACCTCGGGATCTCTGATAAACTTCGGACTTCGGTTGGGCTAATCAAAAGCTTAAAAAGCGGCTCGGGATCATTGTCTCGATGAGACTTTGACTCGAGGGCAATCTGTGCTTCTCAGGGCAAAATCATCAGGATAACCTAGCCATCTGACCTCGGTGAAAGAAAAGTTTTAAAAATCACTGAACACGTGTATTACCCCCCCATACTCGTGTGAGACTCGTTAGCACCGGGACCAACAATTTTCCATAAAAATCTCTTCCCCTTCTTATCCCATAAATTTCAAAATTTACAAGGAAAAAGAGTCAAGATTTGATTTCTTGAATTTATGGGATAATTATGTATTACAAGAACACTTATCTCTTTCCATAAAATATCTACAAGAAAATCAAGAAAATCTTTTCTTCCTTTTCCTACAAAATTTTTGAAAATTATAAGAAATATTAGGCAATAATATTTTCTTCTCCTTTTCATTAATTGAACTTTAATTGGGCTATTTGAGAGGAGAATTAAGATTGGATCTTCAATGGACTATGAAGCTATAATATTGGGCCAAATATTATTCAAGTCCATTAATATTAATTTACTCCACTATAAAATTAATATTGAACTATCCATCTTAACCCATATTACGACTTTACTATAATATGGCTCCCGATCATTATTTCCCATGTTTAAGATTATCTTAGTCCATTGATTAATTAAGCCACTGAACAAGCTTTATATTAATTAATATATTTGTCCTTGGAGTAAAGACCGCTCAACATTATTATCCATACCTGAAATAAATTTTCACTTGCAAGATTTGGTATGATAAAGATTCTGAGTCCACCAAGGGGACAAATCAAGCAAGACGTACTTGCACACGATTCTCCATATTAAATGTCAGCAATCGTCATGTAATTAATAATATTGCCCAAGATATAAGGTATCGAATCACATTAACTCTCTTCCTATCATAAGTCAAAGCAATAGTTATTAATTCCACACGATCCTATTTCAGGGACGGAGATTAAGAAATAACACACCACTGAGGTCTAATTCTTGTATATTCAGTACCGAAGAATTTATCCTCCTGTAGGTCCTTATTCAGTGCATCTTAATGCACTAGTATAATCTCTTGGTCAAGACAAGCCAATCTGAGTCTTATACATCAACCTTTCATGATGTTTTGTTCATTTTCATCTGGGTTGTGAATTTGTTCTTAATTACAAGGAGCTGTTAATTTGATCTTCTGTGATCTGGTATCACTAAATTAACTACAAAGTAATACGTACTTAACTTATTGAACGGGTTTGCAATAAATATATTTAACATTCATTCATATTTAATGCAACAATGATTAATATATTATTTCAGTAAATAAATAAGAAAATCCAGTTTGGTTATACAAAGTAAAAACATACTTTTCAGTATAACCCCAACATGAGCTCCACTCTCTCAAACTCTATAAATAGGGGTCATTTATGACCAAGGGAAGGGGAGAAAGAAATACCTTACCAAACCTCTTGTAAAACGGATATCTCAAACTATTATCTCCTCAAGCAATCATAGCACATAAATTCAATCCACTTTTCACATTTATTGTTTGTGTAATCAAGATCGTTAAGCCACATCTTAACCCTTAATCGATATATTTTAGTGCACAACATTTGCATTTATTCTTATTTATGATCCCATGAATCATTGATGTCACTGAGAATGTGAGAAATCAGATGACTTAAGCATGATTCTCAAATAGCCCTGATCAAGGCTCATCAAGAATGGGATATTGATGATGCAATTGAGATTGATGTGCGATCTGCATCATACTCTTAGAGAGTGCAGTAAGATCTCACTTACTACGAGATACTGGGTATCTCATGATTGATGCACAGATACCTTAGAGGGTATTGGTATACCCATCCGAGAAACCGTTTGATGTAATTCCACAATATGTGTCTACGGGTGTCTCGGTTGGTGGGAGCGATGTGATATTCCTTTGACTTGAGGTCAATACGCACGGCATGTGTGGAGTGATGACCTTTGACCATCACCGACGCTTGCACCCTTCCATGGGTAGATATGGCTTGGATTGAGTTCATCACGAAATGCATGTGCGTGGTAGTTGAGCCAATAATAGGATTCATTCCTCAATGTGATTTAGAGATAATACTCATCTTCTCATCATAATTGGATCTAAGTCATCGGCCAATGCAGATCAGCTTGGACTTTGTGGCCAAGTGTGACATACGTTATCAATTAGTGATTAGAGATAATATGATTAAGTTATTTGAATAGACACTTCATCATGTTCAAGACTTAATCGAGTATTCACGAATTAAGGGAAGATATCACAATAGCCTACATGTTACAGGTAGTTGCAGAATTCCTCGCAACTTACCTTGTATATTGAGAACGTCTGATTTATTGTCTAGGGTTCAATTAAGACCGTTACTTTGAGTAATCGCTCTATATACGAGGGCCTATGAGTTACACAACAAGTAAAAGTTGTTTACCGATTATAGTTGATTGATTAAATATTATATTAGATAATAATATTTAATTTATGGAGATTATAATAATAATAATAATAATATTTAAAATTAATTATTATTATTATTATTTAATTAAATAGGATTCCCAAAAATAATATATGGAATATTATTGTAGGATTTGATATATATGGAAATCAAATCTGTAGGATTTGATTTATATGGAAATCAAATCTATGGGATTTGATTTGCAAGATTAGGGATTTTATTTCCTAATAAAGATAACTTAAGATTTAAGTTGGGCTTCCTCTATATATATGAGTTCTTGGGAATTCATTATTAACACAATAAATTTATTTCTCCATAAAATCTCTAGTTAGAATTTTCCTTGCAAATTCATCTTGGGATTCAACACTGGGAAATCGGTGCGAATTGGTGAGCGGCTGTTACGTGGATACCAAAATAGAGGAATTCGTGTACGAAGCACTGCAAGGATTCTGTTTATGTTAATCCGTATTTCAATTATGCAATTATACGTTCGTTGTTGGTGAATTATTTAATTCCGTTGTGCATGTTTTACGTGTTTACGTACCTTTAAATTCCAACAGATAAACCTATTTTCCAACTCAGTTAAATAAAGTAAAATAAAATTATAATTTTAGAGTTTGATCTAAAACTTCTCAAAATTTGCACATTGATCTCAAATTCTAAACAACCTTTGAGGTTACAACAATCTGAAAACAAAAACCAATATTTCAGAACGCATTATTTGAACTAAAAAAAAAATAAAATTTATTCATGTTTAATTTCTCTTCTTTGTGAGTGTCTCAAAATCTTAAAATCATAAATTGATTTTGCTTTTCCCATCTTCAATCTCATTTTTCCACATTGAAATTGATGTGGGGTGAAATAAATCCTATGTCAAACAAAGATAAAAGAGAAGGACGAGACAGAAATGCAAATTCTTTGGATTGTGAAATCAGAGGAGAATGTAACAGCGGAGCAATAAATAAGCTCTCGAAACTGCTACCCAAAGATCCCCATTAGAGTTGCCGAAGACCTGCGCAAAATCGGGCCGGAGGAAGATTCGGCGTTGATCCTTCGACGCTCAAATCAGCCCAAATTCAATAAGCAAAAACATACTATCAAAAAAACATAAAACACCTTTTAGTGTGTGTAAAATGGTTAACTTACCTTGCAAAACAAATGAATGTTCTTTTATACCTTGCGTCTTTGGAGGGCAAGAATGAGATATCTGTTGGAATATAGAGGCACGTAAACACGTAATACATGCTCAGCGGAATTAAATAGTTCACCAACAACGAACAGTTAATTGCATAAACAAGTGCGATTAATCATAACGAGAAATCTTATAGTAATTCGATAGCAGATTTCTCAACTACGGTATCCACGTAATCCCCGTGGACAGACTTGCACAGATTTGCCAGCGATGAATCTGAGACGGAATTTGCTAGGAAAATTTCTATTCTAGATTTTACGGAAAAACTAGGTTTTCTTGTTGTAGTAAATAATGTTTCTCGAGATGTCATATATATAGGGAGAGACTAGCTTAAATCTTAAGCAATCTTTGTTAGGAAGATAATTCCTAATCTTGCAAAGCAAATTTCAAAGATATGTTTTTTCCTATGGATATTTTCCTACAATAATGTTCCATAATATTATTTGGGATTCCTATTTAATTAAATCTAATTTAAATAGTAATAATAATTAATTCTAAATTAATATATTAAAAATTCTCCATAAATTAAATATTAAATATTAATCAACCAACTATAATCCGTACACGGGAGTTACTTGTTGTATGACCCATAGGCCCTCATATATCGAGCGATTAGTCAAACTAACGGTCCTAATTGAACCCTAGACAATAAATCAGACATTCTCAATATATGAGGTACGTTGCGAGAAACGTGCAACTACCTGTAACTGAAAAATTGTCTATTACGATTTCCTCCTATTATTCACGAATACTCGATTAGTTTTGAACATGATGAAGTGTCTATTCAAATAACTTAATCATATCATCTCCAATCACTAATTGATCACTTGTGTCACACTTGGCCACAAAGTCCAAGTTGACGTGCATTGACCAATGACTTTGATCCAATTATGATGAGAAGATGAGTATTCTCTCTAAATCCACTTTGAGGAATGAATCATTTTCTTGGCTCAACTACCACGCACAAGCACTTCGTGATGAACTCAATCCAAGCAATATCTACCCATGGAAGGGTGCAAGCGTCGGTGATGGTCAAAGTTCATCACTCCACACATGTCGTGCGTATTGACCTCAAGTCAAAGGAGTATCGCATCGCTCCCACTAACCGAGACACCCGTAGACACATATAGTGGAACTACATCAAAAAATTTCTCGGATGGGTATACAAATACCCTCTAAGGTATTTGTGCATCCATCATGAGATACCTAGTATCTCGTAGTAAGAAGTGAGATCTTACTACACTCTCTAAGAGTATGATGCAGATGGCACACCAATCTCCATTGCATCATCAATATCCCATTCTTGATGATCCATGATCGGGGCTATTTGAGAATCATGCTTAAGTCGTCTGAGTTCTCACACACTCAATGACAGCAGTGATTCAAGGGAACACAGATAAGAACAAATGCAAACAATTAGACATAATATTCTAATAAGTGTAATGCCATACATTTAATATTAAATAAAGAATAATATTAACACTGAATATTATCTTAGTATTATGTCCATACAAGGGATTGTCTCTAAGACACTAACATTAACAATCTCCCACTTGAACTAGAGTCAATCACCTACATGTCTAACCCCTAAACCATTGAAATGTCCAGTGTGTACATGAATACTCAAAACTTTGATGAAGGGATCAGCCAAATTATCTTCCATGGGAACACGTTCTAACTCTATCTCTCCTCTAGCGATAACACCTTGGTACATGCTTGTTTTGTTATTGGATCTCGGTTCCTTAGCTTTCGCAACCACACCAGTATTGTTATAATACAACTTTATTGGACTGTTGGCACTCGGAACTACACCTAGTTCATTTAAGAATTGTTTTATCCAGACAACCTCTTCGGCAGCTTCCGCCGCAGCAATGTACTCAGCTTCGGTTGCTGAGTCTGCGGTAGTCTCTTGTTTGGAACTATTCCAACTAACCGCCCCACCATTGAGAGTGAACAATTAGCCTGACTGAGATTTGTAATCATCACAGTTAGATTGGAAACTTGCGTCCGCATAACCAATAGCAACTAGTTCTTACTCACCTCCATAGACCAAGAAACAATCTTTAGTACGTCTGAGGTACTTGAGAATGTTCTTGACAACAATCCAGTGAGGTTCACCCGGATTTTGTTGGTATTTACCAGTGGTGCTGACAGCGAAGGCCACATCTGGCCTAGTGCAAGTCATGGCGTACATGATGGACCCAATTGCGGATGCATATGGTATGTTCTTCATGTGCCGGATATCAGCATCTGTGGAAGGACAATCCTTCTTAGACAGCTTTATCCCATGACATGCCGGTAGAGAACCTCTCTTAGAGTTCTCCATCGCGAATCGCTTCAACACCTTATCTACGTAGGTGGACTGTGACAACCCAAATATCTTCTTGGATCTATCCTTATAGATCTTGATCCCTAAGATATAATAGGCTTCACCAAGATCCTTCATCATGAAGGTCTTTGACAACCATTCTTTCACGGACTGCATGAGTGGGATATTGTTTCCCATAATCAGTATGTCATCGACATACATAACAATTAAAACAATATTCTTCCCAATGCATTTTCGATAGACGCATGGATCTTCCGAATTTCTGATGAAGTCTAATGATTTAACAGCCTCATCAAATCGAACATTCCAACTCCTAGAAGCTTGCTTCAATCCATAAATGGATCGTTTAAGCTTGCACACAAGATTGAATTTGCCTTTGATATGAAACCTTCCGCTTGAGTCATAAACACTTCCTTATCAATGTTCCCATTGAGGAAAACTGTTTTGACATCCATCTGCCAAATCTCGTAATCGAGGTGTGCTGCTACCTCAAGTAAAATTCAAATTGACTTGATTTTAGCAACGGGTGAGAAAGTCTCGTCATAGTCAATGCCTTCGCGTTAGCAATAACCTTTCACCACCAACCTAGCCTTGTAGGTTTGTACCTTGTCATTTGCATCGGTCTTACGCTTGTAGACCTATTTGCAACATATGGGTTTGACCCCTTTTGGCAACTCAACCAAGTCCCAGACTTGATTGGTGTACATCGAGTCCATCTCGGATTTCATGGCTTCATGCCACTTCTTTGAGTCAATATCTAATGTTGCCTCAGTGTAAGTTCTAGGTTCGTCTTTATTTGGGATCTCCACGTCATCATGTTCCTCCACAAGAAAACCATAATATCTGGTGATTGGATTACGAACTTTAGTGGACTTATGGGGTTGTGGTTGTTCAGGCTGCACATTCTGATCGTGAAAAATTTTGTGGTACAGCGATTTCATCGTTGACCGGGGAGGCCTCAAGAGCGACACTTCCGGATGCTCCTTGAGTACTTCTGGATGCCTCTTGAGCAGGAGTTTGAACTATGTTGTTCTCATTCAGCCTACTTGGAGTTCGTTGTTCGGGCAGTGCAACTCCAATTACGCTCCCACTGGCTGAAAGAGGATTACTTAGTGATAAACTTCCACCATGTGAGCTGCTAAATGCTCCCATTGATTCTTTGTCATGTTGCTTTGACAAGACATCAGTCTCCTTGTTAGTTTGTGGTTCTTGAATTTCTTCAAGTTCTATCGTCTTATGGCCTTGTTCCTTAAAGACGTAGTCTTCCTCGAGGAATCTGGTCTGTCTAGAAACATTCACCGACTATTTCTCCGGTAGATAGAAGTAATATCCTTTAGATTCCTTAGGATATCCCACAAAATAACCCTTTTCACCTTTGGATTCCAACTTTTCGGTGAACATCTTTTTCACAACCACGGGGCAACCCCATGTCTTGATATGTGAGAAAGTTGGCTTCTTGCCATACCATAATTTGTATGGTGTATGCTCAACTGATTTGGATGGAATCCTAATCAGAATGTAGATTGAGGTTTGTAGCGCGAATCCCCATAAGAATGTCGGAAGAGAGGAAAAACTCATCATGGACCTCACCATGTCTAATAGGGTTCGGTTTCTCCTTTCGGACACACCGTTCATCTGAGGTGTTCCGGGAGGAGTCCATTGCGA
This sequence comes from Stenogyne calaminthoides, assembly GCA_037126765.1. Taxonomy (NCBI): domain Eukaryota; kingdom Viridiplantae; phylum Streptophyta; class Magnoliopsida; order Lamiales; family Lamiaceae; genus Stenogyne; species Stenogyne calaminthoides. The sequence goes on along the minus strand of JBBCBC010000024.1, from coordinate 17,406,870 downwards.
CCGAATTCCATGTAACTTCAAGTAATCAGTGAATTCATAGCTAAGGTATTCACCTCCTCGATCTGATTGAAGAATCGTGATACTCTTACCAAGTTAATTTTTTACTTCAACTTTAAACTCCTTGAATTTCTCAAACGATTTGGATTTGTGTCTCATAAGATACACATTTCCGTACCTTGAGAAATCATCAGTAAAAGTGATGAAGTATCTGAATTAACCCCTAGCTACAGTGGGCAATGGTCCACAGATATCAGCGTGGATCAACTCTAGAACTTCTTTGGCACGAACTCCTTTCCCAGAAAAGGGTTTATTGGTCATTTTGCCCTTAAGACAAGATTCGCAACTTCCATAAGACTCAAAGTCGAATGGGGTTAAGTAGTCTAACTTTATTAACCTTGCAATTCTTTTCTCGTTTGCATGACCAAGTCTACAATGCCACAAGTAAGTCGGGTTTTTATGATTACTGAGTTTGACTCTTTTATTTTGTATATTAAGAATGTTATATCCACAATGCAACAAATATAAACCATTAGATAGAGGAGCATTTCCATACACACGACCATTAAGCAAAAAATAACAATTATTGTTTGCAAAATGGAAGGAAAAACCTTCAATATCCAACAATGGAATAGAAATAATGTTGCGGGTAATAGAAGGGACAAAATAACAATTATTCAGTTCAAGTCTAAAACCAGAGGGTAAATCTAAAACATAAGTGCCAACACGTTCAGCAGCAACTCTTGCTACATTCCCAACGTGTAGCGAGACTTCACCCGGCCTAACTGTCCTGCTATCCTTAAGACCCTACACATTTGTACAAATGTGTGAGCCATAACCGGTATCTAATACCTAGCAGTTAGTATCATTTGTGGACATGTTTATCTCAATAACAAACATACATGTTCCAGAGACTGAGACACCTTGTGTCTTCTTTTCAGCTGCTAGAACCTTACAGTCCTTCTCCCAATGCCCCTTCTGCTTGCAGTGGAGGCATACATCCTTGTCCATCCTCTCCTTCTTTTGAATTCCACCTTTGGGCTTAAGGAAGCTTGGCTTGGAGCCTTTTTGTCTTGCCCCTTCGCTTCTTCTTTCATTTCGGACCAGAAGAAGTAGAGACACTCACCATGAGAACGGGCTTTTCCTTAGTAGTGGAAGACTCAAAAGTCTTTAGCATGTTATGCAGCTCGGGCATAGTCGATTCTATCTTATTCATATTAAAGTTTACTATGAAACTCGAATATGAATCGGGAAGTAACTGAAGAATGGCATAAATAACAACATTGGTGTTGAGCTCAATGCCCAAACAATCAAGTTTCTCGATCAGCCCAATCATCTTCAATACATGAGGAGAAACCTTCCCTCCCTCAGACATTCGGCATCTGAACAAGTCTGTCATCACTTCATAAATCTCAGAACGAGACTCAGAATCAAAGAGATCTTTTAGATGCTTGATCATCTCGAAGGGAAGCATCCTCTCATGCTGCCTTTGCAACTCGGGAGTCATCCCGAGTAGCATAACACACTGAGCCTAGGAAGCATCCTCTTGATGCTTCTTCTAAGTCTCGGCGTCAAACGCCTCGGCTTCTTCAATACCAGCCTTTGGGGTATCAAGGATTGGCGTGTCCAACAAGTACTTAATCTTTTCTTGCCTGAGCATCAAACGAACGTTTCGGTGCCAGTCGAGAAAGTTTGGCCCAGCCAATTTGTTCGTTTCCAAAACGCTTCTCAATGACAAGTTATTTATTTCAACAATCCTAGAGAAATAAAATAAAATGGGAATTAAACATGTAATTCCTATGATCAATATTCAGCAATCAAAATAGATGTGGCCTTTTAAGTTTATCTTGTTTCCATTATTTTCACATATTCAACGACCTCATCGGAAGAATACGAATTTATATCCAATATAAATTATAATGGGCTAGGATCCACATTCGTACTATCATAATATTTTTTTGGTGATTACTATAATAGCAGAACTGGTAGGTCTTCAAACTAATTGCAACATTGCAACTCCTAGTTGATTGAACCCAGTTCAATCGGATGTCCCTTAACTTTAGTTTCCTTGCTTTGGCTGGTGAAACAAAGTTAAGTTGGTTTACAACCATCAAGCGGCGATACTATGTGTCCCTATAAAAGTTCCATTAGATGTAGATCCGAGCAAAAAACTTTGGTCTTAAATGCCCATTGGAACGAAATCTCCAATTTACTTTTAATTTTGATGGAAGACATCTTATCAAATTAATGACAAAACCATATTTTAGTAAGGAATGTTTTAAAGGCGGGGTATTAATTGCTTAATCGAGATCCAACATGTTAATCTACATCACGTTTGAGCAATTATTGAGCGTCTCCTACCCAAATATGATTTTATACAGACTAACACTTACATGGGCGTCGTCTACCCAAATCAATTAATACGGTCCGACAATTATTGGGTGCCGCCTACCCAAACAATTAAAATGCGGACGTAAATTGCGCTAACGAATTTAAATAAATAAACAAGTCAACGAGTGGGATTTTAATAAAAAAATTCAAAGCAAATTTCAAAATCCAATTTTCAATCTTAGATTATTAAAACGATAATTAATCCAATTAGTTATTATGGTCCAACCATAATCCAATTTTAAATTAATACTTTATTAATTCTTAAAATCAGATTTTAATGTTTATTTTATTCGTCAAGGGCTCATGTGCAATTTCAAAATTGCACGGAATGGCTTGTCCTAAATCCAATTTTCGGCACAGTCCTTCCCCTCATCATCGCCCAATTTCCAAAACCTATTCCGATCGGGACATCCAGACCAAGACGTCTAATAATTCATCACAGTTTATCAGAATTACTCCAAAAATTCCCAAAACTGTTCCAATTATTAGAGTTTATTCAGATTTCAATTTCATCAATTCCAAACCCAAAAATCAATCGAGCAATTCCCAGAATAGCATAATCAATTGAAACAACCCCAAACAGAAAAACCAACAAGCATCGAAACAAACGAGCAAAGTTAGTCGACGAACAGGCGCGAGTCACCGCCGTCGCTCATCAAGCGCAGGCGACTCGTCATCGTGAGCAATACAACAGGGTGGGTCACGCGCAGGGCCGCGGCCGCCTTTTCTTACATGAACTGGTTCGAAACCAGAATAGGGAGGTGGTCAAATCGGCGGCACGCAGCCACTAATTCGTCTCGATTTCGGTGGTGCGCCGCCAAGACTACGAATCGGGACGGACACAAAAGGTCAAGTCTTGAAGGGACTCAAGCAATGGTGACTCAAAACGAAGCGAATCGGTGGCGCACCGCCGCGATTTGAGACAATTTTATGGATGCGCCGCCGTGAAAAGAGACGAAACCAGAGGAATCGCTCTCAAATCGCGGCGAAGAGATGATGGGGTGTGATGGGAGATATGGGCTCGCGCGACCGATGCGAGTTGCAGCGTGAGGCCGCCGACTCGAGCATCGTCGCCGTGCCTCATAAGACCAGAAGACGTAACGGCGGCGGCGAAGGGGTTTTCCCAGAAAACCCTAATTCATGAGGTTTTGCGAAGAAGAAGATGAGCAACACAAATAAACAAACATAAGGGGTGCGGTTCTTTTGTCCAACAAAAGCCGTGCCAACGGTTTTATAAAAAAAAATTATTTTAAAACCAACTTTAATTCATGCAATTAAAACAAAGAGCCTGAAGCTCATGATACCACTGTTGGAATATAGTGGCACGTAAACACGTAATACATTCGCAACAAAATTAAATAGTTCACCAACAACGAACAATTAATTGCATAAACAAGTGAGATTAATCATAACGAGAAATCTTACAGTAATTTGATAGCAGATTTCTCAACTACGGTATCCACGTAATCCATGTGGACAGACTTGCACAGATTTGCCAGCGTTGAATCTGAGACGGAATTTGCTAGGAAAATTCTTATTCTAGATTTTATGGAGAAACTAGGTTTTCTTGTTGTAGTAAATAATGAATCCCGGGATGTCATATATATAGGGAGAGACTGGCTTAATCTTAAGCAATCTTTATTAGGAAGATAATTCCTAATCTTGCAAAACAAATCTCAAAGATATGTTTTTCTCTACTGATATTTTCCTACAATAATGTTCCATAATATTATTTGGGATTCCTATTTAATTAAATCTAATTTAATAAATAGTAATAATAATTAATTCTAAATTAATATAATTCTCTATAAATTAAATATTAAATCTAATTTAATACTTAATCAACCAACTATAATTCCTACACGGAAGTTACTTGTTGTGTGACCCATAGGCCCTCATATATGGAGCGATTAGTCAAACTAACGGTCTTAATTGAACCCTAGAAATAATTCAAATATTCTCAATATATGAGGTACGTTGCGAGAAACTTGCAACTACCTGTAACTGAAACATGGGCTATTACGATTTCCTCCTATCATTCACGAATACTCGATTAGTCTTGAACATGATGAAGTGTCTATTCAAATAACTTAATCATATATCTCCAATCACTAATTGATCATTTGTGTCACACTTGGCCACAAAGTCCAAGTTGACGTGCATTGGGCAATGACTTTGATCCAATTATGATGAGAAGATGAGTATTCTCTCTAAATCTACTTTGAGGAATGAATCTTTTTCTTGGCTCAACTACCACGCACATGCACTTCGTTATGAACCCAATCCAAGCCATATCTACCCATGGAAGGTTGCAAACGTTGGTCATGATCAAAGTTCATCACTCCACACATGTCGTGGGTATTGACCTTTAAGTCAAAGGAGTATCGCATAGCTCCCCTAACCGAGACACCCGTAGACACATATAGTGGAACTACATCAAAAGGTTGCTCGGGTGGGTATACCAATACCCTCTAAGGTATTTGTGCATCCATCATGAGATACCTAGTATCTCGTAGTAAGTGAGATCTTACTACACTCTCTAAGAGTATGACGCAGATCGCACACCAATCTCCATTGCATCATCAGTATCCCATTCTTGATGATCCATGATCGGGGCTATTTGAGAATCATGCTTAAGTCATCTGAGTTCTCACACACTCAATGACAACAGCCATTCAAGGGAACACAGATAAGAACAAATGCAAACAATCATACATAATATTCTAATAAGTGTAACGCCATACATTAATATTAAATAAACAATAATATTAAACAAACATTGAATATTATCTTAGTATTATGTCCATAGAAAGGATTGTCTCTAGGACACTAACACTAACAACATCAACTCCTCCAAAGAGTAATTTTGTCCTTTAGGTTGTGTAGCCCTAATGACCAAGTGGGGACCATCGTGGTAGTGGACTATCGCACACTCTTATTTAGCCCATATCAACTACTCCCACCTATTCTAAGTATCATAACTTTTCAGTTATGACATAGAGTAAAATACGCCTTCAATCTCTGCACCATGTCCAGGTACACAATAATTAAGGTGGATTCCCTCTTTGATTTGAATTGGGAACTGCTTTGCATCTAGACCGTCCGACTTTATTAACCTTTCCACTGCTTCTAACCGGCTCGTCCATGTGTCCCTGCTGACGTGAGAGACTGTAGGCTTTCCCGACTTTCATAGCCTGGAAAACAGTAAGAAAACCTCGCTTGAGGTTATCTCTTCATTACTCTCCTTCAAACAAATTTCCTCCTCCCTCTAGTGTCTTCCGAGAATTCCGACGACTTGATTTCCACCGCTTCTCCTTGGTCTTTTCTACTTTTATTCTTTCTCTCTTTAAGGTACTAATCATTGCCATTTTCTCTCCCCACTCAGTTCAGTAGTGAGTCTATTTCTTGTTTTTTAATTATCAATGGCGTCACCTTCTTCTGAGTCCTCCGTCGAAAGAAAACAAAAAAGCAATCTCAGTTTTTAACACCTCTTCTAAATATCCCTCCAAGATTATAGGTTAGCCTAACCCTAACCTCTCTTCTTCCTAAAAAATTCAAACTTGAAATTCCCCTACGGCTGAGGATTCCGATTCCCCCAAAAAATTGGCAAAATTATTTTGCAAGGCTAAATGGACCGCAAATCTGAACTCACCCGACCTTACAAACATTAGAAGTCTTCTCTACTCCTGTCCCAACTATGATATTATCCTTCCGTCTACGGAAGATAGGCTGAATCATTTGACCTACCCATCTTTGGCTTTTTCGGCCTCTCAATTGAGTGCGGGTTTAAGGTTTCCTATACACCCTTATCTCTATGGTATTTGTAACCAGTACAAGATACCCTTGAATTAGCTTAACCCTTCCGCCATTAGGCTCATGCTTGCTTTTTTTATGGTTTTGAAAACAAATGGTGGGAAACCCACCCTTGAATTATTTCAAACTTACCACGACTTGAAAAGGAGAGTCAAGTTCTACTATTTTAGCTCTCGTCGTTCTGGTTCGACTAGTTTCATAGGAAAACCTCCTAGTCCAGATAAATATTGGAGAAATAGTTATTTTGTTGTGACTCCTTGCTCTGGTCAATGGCCATTTCCTGGCCCTCTTTGGCATAATAAGACCCCCAACTTTACCTGAATCGATGAGGATACCATTTCATTTTCTGATAAAGATGTCATGAACAATTTGAACAGAATTGTTCGTCGAACTGGTTATTTAAGAATGTTTCATCTCCTAAGAGATTCTCATGTTCTTTCCCATTTTGGATTTTTAGGCTCGGCAGCTCCCCTTCTCTCGGAGCTGGTACCTCTTTTGCCTTTTCGCCTTTTATTTTTCTGCTATGTACTTCAATAACTTGAATGTCTTGAATGATTTTATATCCTTAATCAATTCAATTTCAGGTATGGGATGGGAAAGTGCCTTACTTCTATCTAATGAGGACGGGCCTAAGATTTCAATTGGTTCCCCGAAGGCAAAAAGTTCCAAGGAAGATGTTGATTATGATCATGTTGCTATTGAGATGTTTGGACGTGTGGTTAAGGAGGAGATGATATCGGAGATAACCCCTTCTTCCCGCTCTAAAGGTAAGAAAAGAGTTACTCCTCTTACCAAGAGAACCAGGTCTTCACTTCGTGAATCCTCTGAACTAGACAAATACCACTACAGATCAAGGGAGTTCCAGATGCTATTCCCAGAAAGACACATCCTTTCAGGATCTAACAACTTTTCTAGTTGACCCTACTCCATCAGGCAGCCTGGCCTTTATCCAATCTTTAAAACCCCTTCATGTTAATCCTTACGAGCATAAGTCTACTGCTGATGACAGGAAACTTTCCATGTCACAAAAACAGATCCTGGTAAAAATTACATTTTCTTTCATTATTGAAATCATATATAACTGTTTGATTATCATTACGTCTTTAATATTTTATTTTGGCTATTTGTTTTTCAATTTTTAACTGAGCTGTCCCAGTTCCTGGACATGGATGCATTTGATGCTATGAGCACTCTCCAAGCAAAACCGGCAGACAAGGATCAACATTGAAGGACGCTCCGAGAGAGGACACCAATGCTACGATTCACAATGTTGAGCAGACTTCTTTGATCATGTCCTTCAAAGAGCAGATGTCAGATGCCCATGGATTGATCGCCAGCCTGCAAAGCCGAGATATTTGCCTAAAGGAAAGAGTCGTGCCTCGGGCTTCCTCCAAAGAATCGAGCTCTGCTGTAGAAAGATCCTATTCACTTCCCTGGCTAGGATTTTCTAAAAACTTGGTGGAAAGTATTGTAGAGGCGTATATGATAAGCTCCCAGTGCCTGAAGGATATGGCCCCACACATGGGTCCTTTTATAAAACATGGTTTCCAGTCTGCCGTTTCCCAAGCTAAGGAAAAATGATTTTCTGAAAAGTTGAGTCTGGGCAAAGTAAGGTGGGTATAACCCATTCTCCCCATTTCAAAGGAGATCAAAATGCTCCCTGGATGAGGCATGGTGGATGCCCGTGATTAAGAAAGCTTCCCACCATCTCACCCGAGAGGATTACCTAGCTCCTGAACTCCCTCTAGCAGAGCCAATGATCTACTATTTCCTTGCTCCAATCCCTCAATCAGCGGTATCTATTCAGGAATCATCTTTTATTCTTGTTGTGTAATTCATCTAACTTGTCTTTATCTCTTTTTTCAGTAAAAGTTGTCAGCCCCTGTCGAGGAAGCATTGTTAGTGTTAGTATCCTAGAGGCAGTCTTTTGTAAGGACATAATACTCGATAGTGTTCAGTTTGATTTAATATTATTATTCATTTAATATTAATGTATGGCAATACACTTGTTCGAATATTATGTTTGATTGTTTGCATTTATTCTTATATGTGTACCCATGAACCATTGAGGATGTGAGACCTCAGATGACTTAAGCATGGTTCTCAAATAGTCTCGATCAATGATCATCAAGAACGGGATATTGATGATGCATTTGAGATTGGTGTATGATTTGCATCATACTCTTAGAGAGTGTAGTAGTTATCACTTACTACGAGATACTAGGTTTCTTATGATGGATGCACAAATACCTAGAGGGTATTGGTATACCCATCAGAGAAACAATTTGATGTTACTTCACTTAAGTGTCTACGGGTCTCGGTTAGTGGGAGCGATGTGATATTCCTCTAACTTGAGGTCAATAAACACGACATGTATGAAGTGGTGAATTTTGACCATGACCGACGTTTGCACCCTTAATGGGTAGATATGGCATGGATTGGGTTCATCACGAAATGCATGTGCGTGGTAGTTGAGCCAAGAAAAAGATTCATTCCTCAATGTGGATTTAGAGAGAGTGGTCGTCTTATCATACTAATTGGATCATTAGTCATTGGCTAATGCACGTCACGTTTGGACTTTTTGTCCAAATGTGATAAACGTGATCAATTAGCGTAATGAGAAAATATGATTATATTATTTGAATAGACACTTCATATTGTTCAAGATTTAATCGGCATTCGCGAATGAAAGAATATTATCACAATAGCCCACATAATGTTACATGTTGTTGCAAATACCTCGCAACGTACCTTATATATTGAAAATATCTGATTTTCTGTCTAGGGCTCAATTAAGACCATTAGTTTGACTAATCACTCGATATATAAGGGTCTATGGGTCACACAACAAGTAATTCTCTTTTACAGATTATAGTTGGTTGATTAAATATTTAATTGAATTTAATATTTAATTTGTGGAGAATTATTAATAATTATATTTGGAATTAATTATTATTACTATTTAATTAAATTGGATTTAATTAAATAGGAATCTCAAAATAATATGGAATATTATTTTAGGAATATATATATATATGGAAATCAAATCTACGGGATTTGAGTTGATGGATTATGATTTTATTTCCTAACAGAGGTGACTTAAGATTTAAGTTGAGTTTCTCCTATATATATGAGTCCTTGGGAATTCATTAAACATGAGAATTAAATTTCTCCATAAAATCTCTAATGTAGAATTTTCCTAGCAAATTCATACGGGGATTCAACGCTAGCAAATATGTGCGGATCTATGAACTGGGATTACGTAGATACAGTAGTTGAGGAGATTGCTTACGAAGCACTGTAAGAATTACATTAACTTATTCCGTAATTTCATTATGCAATCTAAAATTCATTGTTGGTGAATTGTTTACTCCGCTGCACACGTTTTATTTGTATTACGTGCTTGTAAATTCTAACAGTCGTCTATCCTTGCTCAAGAATCATAAATTTCTATTCAAGAAATTCATGTTCATGTCCAAGATCCATCAACTCTTGTTCCAGAACCGATAATCTTTGCCGACCCAGTTCCAACTGAGCCTCTACCTACTTCAAGCGAGGTATCCAATCAAGAAAAGGACAGGACCTGAAAGGTCATCTCCTTTGATCTCTAATGCACACATTCTTAAAAAAATTAGCGATTATCTTTATATCTTATCTGTAGAGAGTCTTGGTCTTGAGGCGGGGATTAAGCCTCGATTCTCACCCGATACGCCACATAGAGTATCCCATTTTTTTTTTTTTTTTTATTTGGATACGCATATCCCCCTTCGAAGGATACACGTATCGGATACGTATTGAAGTATTATTGTAAAATTTATTAAATTTTAGGTGTTTATTTTGTAATATTTAAAAAAATTCTAATAATTTATTAAATTAAATAACAAACCTCAAAGGCCCAAACTTACGTCAATTCGGGAACAATACTACGTACTACTCATTAACAAGAAAATATTATAATTTATAAATAATTTTTAATAAATTAAATATTAAATAAGTAAATAACTAATAAATTAACAATTAGAAATCAATTAAATGAACTAATCAAACAACTACTCTTGATATATACATGCGTTTTAACTACTCTTGTTATTATTACAGGTATTATATATAATTAATCGTTGCAAATTTTTTGATATTATTACAGGTGTTATATATAATTAAATAAAAATAAATTGACGTATCCTCACCGTATTGTATCCTAAAATTTTGAAAATCTCCGAATCCCCGTACCCGTGCAACACAACCTTTGATTATTATCAAGTATTCAGAGCATGTGTGCTCTTATTTCGGAGGGAATATGTGTGAAAACTATAAAACTTTTTCAGTCTAGTTTTCCAAGTGAACAGTGAGCTAGACTACTGAGGCAAAAGCACTGATTAACAAATACTATGAGAACAAGTCTACTAAGACAAGATCCCTGAGCAGTGAATCAGTACTTCAAATATACTCAACTGTTTTAGTGTGCAAGTTACTTAAAAAGATTTGCACAGATTATTATTTTACTAAATGCTTTTACAAGTTGTTCAGTTTGGTAGTTATATACACTAACTTTAAAGGGTGTGGAAGATGTAGGCCGTTCTTGTTTATACTTGATTTAGCTTGCTGAAAACCCTTTGTCTTTTAGTTCATAAACTTGTGATTAAGGTAATGACCAGTTAATGCTGATTTCAATGGACTTGAACTCTCTAAAATTCTTTTAAAACCTTGTATACTTTTTCTGAAAACAATGCAAATGATAGAAGTTATAAATGCAACATAGAAAGGAATAACAACACACCAATTATAGTGGTTAGAAACTCAATATCCTACATCCACTTTCCTTGACTTCTACGGGGGAATTTGAATCCTTTGTTTAGAGTACAAAGGTGTACTGAACAATCAACCTATCTCTTAGATTATCTCCCTAGGAACTCAGAAACTTGAGTCCTAGTACTCAGAACAAACTCACATAGCTTTTAGACTGAACAACTCTCAGCTTACTTGTCTTTCAACTCTCAAGCTCAACCTCTAGCTACTTCTTTCAAGTATGGGTTCTGGTTTGGGTTTATTTTACAACTACAGTTGAGATGTCATTCACAGTATAATTAGTAAAGTGGCTAGGATATCTCTTCCTAAGCTTATGATGTATATGAATAATTTAGCTTAGAGTAATATACATATGAGCTCTCTTCAATGAAGAAACACTTGGTAAATCTTGTGGGTTTGAGTCTTTTAGAAGGTAACTTGAATAAGCTTGGGCTCTAGATTGCTTGATTTTCCGTAACCTTGTTTGGGTCCAAGGTCTTCTCTATTTATAGGACTTTCGGATAACTATCCGTTGGAGAGATAGCTTCTTCAAAATTCCTTTTATGTATGGTGTAAACTGCTATGTATGATGCTTCTTCAAGCTCTTGTATGCTTTAGGAAATATGCATTTAATTATGTCTTACACCAAATCTGCAGACTGTTCATAATGTAGGTTTTGACTTTCTTAGTGCCTTGTCACTTTCAGCGTCAAAGTCCGTACAATGCTGTCAGCACTTGATTGGCTCTCAACTTCAGTGTGTAGAGCCAAACAAAATGTCTCTTTAAGACATCATCACTGATGAAAAGACAACCTTAACTTGAAAAATTAGTAGACTTTAAGTCTAACATTCTCTTTGCCTGCATAATACCCAATGAACATTTATTGACCTTATAAATATTTCAGGACTTCTGTCTTCAGTCATAATGTCTTTAGGACTTATGTCTTCAGGTCTTTTGTCCTTGTAAGCTTAGATCTTCAGATAACTTTGACTGATATACTATTCAACACTGGTGATCTTTTCACAAGGTTGTTGATAGCTATTAAGACTGATATTCAGGTCCTCTGTCTTCAGGGTTCCGGTTATTCAGTATTTCAGGTTCTTGGCCTTTTATGATCTTTAGATTGATTGACCAAGTGTTAATACAACGATAAATTCCCCCTCAACTTGTGCTTTCTTCAGGAGACTTGTCAATGCCTTAGTCTATAAAAATATAATCAGGAAAACTAATCTGATCTAAGTCTGCTGACTATACACTTTACAGACTATCATCCTGAACACCTAACCTGACAGATTATCCTGAATAATTCTATCAAGATGTTCTGATCTACATCTTGTCGTGTTTTACAAAACGCGACCTTACCCCAAATAATAAAATAAGAGTACTAGGTCATATTTGTTAAATGTTGGACTCATTAGTGGGATGACCCACTATTATTGGGCTTTTATATGTAACGGCCCAACAACGAATAAATGCACGCATCTGATCCTTCACTCGCTCATGCACGTCGATGGTGGAGATTCAATCGTACCCTGATGCATAACGGTCTCGCGGAGGGGTGCAGTATATCAGGAGGAATTTTCCATGGCAGAAGGCATCCAGTAGTGAGGTAATTCTCTCAATTTTCATTCATTCCGTACTGATACGAAATCAGCCTTTAAACCTTGATTCTTATCAATTGCAGAAATGGAAAATCGTCCCCTGTTTTCTGCTTAACCTTCGTGAGAGAATCCTGAAACCAAAAAGCCATTGTGAGTGAATTAATCCATATATATACAAAATGAATGAATACGCGAATGGGTTCTAATCCTTACGACTCGTCCATCTTACAGGTATCAACAATGGCGACCATTGCGATTTATCTTGATCGGAGTAATGTGTTGAGTTAGTAAGCTGATTATGTTGATTATAGATCCTATCGATATCCGTATTCATCTATTACTTATTGTTTCTAGAAAGGAATGATGGAAAACTTGGTTTATTAATGGAAGTTGTTTGCTGCATTTTGTGATATTAGCGATTCATTGTTTCATTAGATTTATAGTTTTATTGGGATATTACAAGTGGTATCTAGAGCCAAACCGCTGCCCGCTCACTATGGCAGAAGCGGTACAGGGTGCGCAAACCCGATTGAAAGATCTCTATGAGGCAATCAAGAAACATGATGATGTTTTCTTGGAAAGTGAGGAGCGCATGAAGACCGTAGAGCAGAAAATAGTAAAACTGGAGGACTTAATAATTGAGGTGGAGAGCATACTGAAGTTACAGAGGAAGAAGGAGTGGAAGAAGAGATTCAAGATGGCATTTATGTCCATGCTTTGATAGGAAACAAATCAAAGACCACACTGAAGGTCATTGGTCAAGTGGGAAAGAAACAACTCAATATACTCATTGACAGTGGGAGTACAAGTAGTTTCATAGATGTCAATACAGCCAATGAGCTGAATTGTGTGATGGAAGAAGCTAACCCATGGATAATAACAGTAGCAGATGGAGGAAAAACCACCAGCAGATTCAAATGTTCACAATTCAAGTGGCAGATACAAGGTGAACCTTTCTCAGCTGATCTCAGAGTACTACAACTTGGGGGATGTGATGTTATATTGGGAGCAGATTGGATGTGGGAGCACAGTCCAATCACAATTTATCTTAAGAAGAACAAAATCACCATTTGGAAGGAGGATAAAGAAGTGACACTAGATGGTGATAAGAGTGGTCAAGAAGTAAGGGTCATCTCTGCAAAGAATATTGACAAATTTTTGCACAAGACTAATCATGGGGTTTTGGTACAGCTATTCAATACCAATGTGGAAACTCAACTTGAAGCAGTTATTGATCCACTCATATCCCAAGTACTGACAAAATTTGAAGAGATATTTGCTGAACCAGAAGGGTTACCTCCTAAGAGAGAAATTGAACATGAAATCAAGCTCAAACCCAACACTCAACCCATATTTCAGAGGGCTTACAGATACTCCCATGCCCTCAAGAATGAAATAGAGAAAATGGTTAGAGAGATGCTTCAACAGAATCTCATTCAAGTAAGTTCTAGTCTCTTTGCTAGTCCTACCATACTTGTGAAGAAAAAGGATCAAACATGGAGATTCTGTGTAGACTATAGGAAGCTTAATGAGCAAACTATTAAGAATAAATACCCTATGCCTGTTATTGAAGATTTGTTGTCAGAGTTACATGGTGCTAAAATCTTCTCAAAAATTGATCTCAGACAAGGTTATTTTCAAATTTTACTCAAGGAGAGTGATAGGCATAAATCAGCTTTTATCACACATTGTGGTTTGTATGAATTTAAGGTCATTCCATTTGGCCTTACTAATGCACCAGCCACATTTCAGAACATGATGAATGTGGTGTTCTCGGAGTTGATAAGAAAGTGTGTGCTAGTGTTCTTTGATGACATTTTAGTCTATAGTCCTACTATAGATGCTCATGTGGGACATTTGATGAAAGTAATGACTCTACTGAAGTCTCATCAATTGTATGCAAAGAAAAGCAAATGTGCTTTTGGAGTTAATCAGGTAGAGTATTTGGGTCACATTATATCTGGAGAAGGAGTGAAGACTGATCCTGACAAAATCAAGAATATGATAGAGTGGCCTATACCCAAGAACATTAAAGCTTTGAGGGGATTTCTTGGTCTCACTGGCTACTACAGAAGGTTCATCAAGGGATACGGGGTGATTGCCAGGCCACTTACTCAACTTTTGAAGAAGGACAGTTTTAAATGGGGTATAGAAGCAGAGAGAGCTTTTAATCAGCTGAAACAATTGATGACAGAAGCTCCTGTACTAGCTATGCCAGATTTCACTCAACCTTTCATTTTAGAAACAGATGCATGTGGGAGTGGAATTGGGGTTTGTTTCATACAAAAAAGAACAAATTTATAGTTTTTTTTTTTCATCGAGACTATGTCCCAGGAATTAGGCATTTCTACATATGAGAAAGAGTTGCTAGCTATTATGACTTCAGTTTCTAAATGGAGTCACTACCTGAATGGGAGTCAGTTTGTGATAAGGACTGATCATGCAAGCCTTAAGCATCTTAAAGAGCAAAGGTTGAGTAACATATTGCAACAAAAGTGGTTAATCAAACTCATGGGTCATAACTACACTATTGAGTACAAGAAGGGGTGGAAAACAAAGCTGCAGATGCATTATCTAGGCAATGTGAGCAAGAAGAGAATACACTATTGGTGGTACAGAAAGGCAAGGTGAGGATTGAATCTCAATGGGTAGAGGAAATCAAATCAAGCTATGAGGGAGATGGTAAAGTACAACAAATAATAGCACAAACTCTGCTTACTCCAGCAATAGATCCCAACTACACTATTGTGGATGGAATTCTAAGATACAAGAATAGGATTTGGGTGGGAAGTATGAATGGAATTAAGGAAAGGATCATGGAGGCAATACACACTACAACAATAGGTGGCCACTCAGGAATGCAAGCTAGTTATCAAAGGGGTAAGAGCATTTTCTACTGGCCAGGGATGAAGAAAAACTTTGAAGAGTTCATCAGTGCTTGTGATGTGTGTAAGCAGTGTAAAACTGAAAGCACACCTTATCCAAGACTTCTACAACCATTAGAAGTCCCTGAGAAGCCATGGAGTCAAATCACTATGGACTTCAATGAAGCACTACCTAATGCTGAGGGAAAAAGTGTAATTTGGGTAATAGTGGATAGAATGACAAAATTTTGCCATTTTATTGCACTGAAACACCCATATACAGCTGAGAGTTTAGCTGAGGTCTTTTTGAATCAAGTCTACAAATTACATGGATTCCCTGAAGTGATAGTCAGTGACAGAGATGTGGTTTTTCAAAGTAATTTCTGGAAGTCACTTTTCAAATTGGCTGGTGTGCAGTTAAACATGAGCACAGCACACCATCCTCAATCTGATGGCCAAAGTGAAATGGTTAATAGGTGCTTAGAGACATATCTGAGATGTATGACCTATCTGAGACCCAACAAGTGGGTCAAATGGTTACCTTTGGCTGAATAGTGGTACAACACTAATTACCACCAATCCATCCAAATGATCCCTTTTGAAGCTTTGTATGGCTACAAACCAACACAACTCGGGTTGGGTCCCTATCTAGGGGGCAATTCTGGAGAGGCCAGAGATTTGCTTATGGAAAGACAGAGGATGATTCATATACTCAAGGAGAACCTACATTCTGCAATGAATAGGATGAAGTTTTATGCAGACAAGCATAGGGTGGAAAGAAAGTTCGAGATTGGAGATTCAGTTTTCATCAGAATGCAGCCATTCAGGAATGCTCCTGAACAATTGCGGAAGTAAACTAAGTTGTCCGTAAAGTACTTCGGTCCCTTTCCTATTCTAGAGAAGATCGGAGAAGTAGCTTATAAACTTAAGTTACCTACGGGCTGTCGGCTACACCCGATGTTCCAAGTCTCACAGTTAAAACAACAGATAAAAAATAAGTACACACCACAGATCCAGCTACCAGAAGTAAATGAGGAGGGTATAGCCATCGTCGTACATGTAAACATCTTCAGCCGCCGCCAAGTTAAGAAGAGAAACAGGACGATGCAACATGTATTGATTCACTGGAGTAACGGTTCGCCGGGAACGGCTACTTGGGAAGATGCCGAAGTGATACGAGTCCATTTTTAGGACTTCGTGACTTGAGGACAAGTCAAAAGCTGGAGAGGGCATTGTCGTGTTTTACAAAACGCGACCTTACCCCAAATAATAAAATAAGAGTATTGGGTCATATTTATTAAATGTTGAACTCATTAGTGGGACGACCCACTAGTATTGGGTTTTTATATGTAACCGCCCAACAACGAATAAATGCACGCATCTGATCCTTCACTCGCTCATGCACGTCGACGGTGGAGATTGAATCGTACCCTGACGCATAACGGTCTCGCAGAGGGGTGCAGTATATCAGGAGGAATTTTTCATGGCAGAAGGCGTCGAGTAGTGAAGTAATCCTCTCAATTTTCATTCATTCCGTACTGATACGAAATCAGCCTTTAAACCTTGATTCTTATCAATTGCAGAAATGGAAAATCGTCCCCTGTTTTCTGCTTAACCTTCGTGAGAGAATCCTGAAACCAAAAAGCCATTGTGAGTGAATTAATCCATATATATACAAAATGAATGAATACAAGAATGAGTTCTAATCCTTACGACTCGTCCATCTTACAGGTATCAACAATGGCGACCATTGCGATTTATCTTGATCGGAGTAATGTGTTGAGTTAGTAAGCTGATTATGTTGATTATAGATCCTATCGATATCCGTATTCATCTATTACTTGTTGTTTCTAGTAAGGAATGATGGAAAACTTGGTTTATTAATGGAAGTTGTTTGCTGCATTTTGTGATATTAGCGATTCATTGCTTCATTAGATTTATAGTTTTGTTGGGAAATTACACATCTACTCGGGGGTTTTGAGATCTAATTAAAAAACTTAAATTCAACTTCCAATAAGTAAAATTTCAGAGTTATTAATTAAGGGTATAAAAAAGTTAATAATTTTTTTAATATGTATACATTATTTTAAAGTGACATATTTTGAATAGGAGCAGACTTAGTTGAGTATAACATATCAAAACTAAGTTTCTTACAAAAGCGAGAGAAATATCAAATCGATTTTTGAACCGATGTCATATAATGTTTTCTTGAACTTTGCTCCCTTTATTTACATGGAAGTGTAAATTTTTATGGATCATTCATCTTCTCGCATAGTGTCTTTTGAATTATAGCGCTACACTCAACGAAATCTTTTTTCATTTTACAAAGATAGACTGCTTTTTTTATTTTCATTTGTCTCACAAAATTAAGTTTGTTATTATTCTAAAATATAACTAAATGTTCATTTTCATCTTTTGTTCCTATTTTATGTATCTTGTTACTAGTATTTGTCTTGAAAAAAGTAAAATTTTAAAGCTCTCATATGTGAGAAAAGACTTATAAAACTATCTTTGTAAAACGAATAGAGTATTTGACAGCAAAAAAAGATTTATTGTTAATCAATTACTCCCTCCGCCTCAAAGTTGATTGAACATTTATTGTGCACACGAGTTTTAAGAAAAGAGTTGGTTATTATTATTAAAAGGGATAAAGTTATTTTTTTATTGGGACTAAATGATAAAAGTAGTGGCATTTGTGTAATTAAATGAGACAAAATTGATTTTAGTGTTAAAAAAATAATAATATTCAGTCTAATATTAAAGTTTTTGAAGGATGTAGATAAAAGAAAAAAAAAACTTTATTACTATTTATAAAAATATTCAATTGAATTTGAAAAGATACCTTTTCAATCGAGTTAAAGATTGGAGATATACATGTCTTACAAACAAAATGAAATTATTATTCTTTCTAACTTTGTTACCACGTATTAAGAATGATTAATTAAAAAAAAAAAAGTGGTAATCATGTACGCACAAGCGGGCAATGAATTCAACTAGTTGCAACAAAAGGGTTCTCTCATCCCGACAGCTGAAAAAAGGTCTGTGATGGACTTCCACTATCCATGGTGGGGTATAACACCTTCTTCTTCACCTACCTGATTATATATTCACAATGTTGGACCAACCAACTCTCAACAATAATAAATAATATTAACATATGACTATCAGAAAAACATGCTTTTGTTATATAATATACAATTCATACCTTTTAAATTATTGCACTTCTTCTTCACTAACCAACTTCTTAATTAACACTCGAATTTTCAATTAGTCATCTGCAGTAAAAGTAACACTCATGTAAATCAGGTTCATACATAAATTCTATCACTGTTATGTATAAAAATTATCACTGTTTATATTTTTAAACAGTGAAAGTTTTTGTGTATAACAGTGATAATTTTTATACATAACAGTGAGCATTTTTGTATGTAATTATAATACTTAAATAACCGAATTCATAGCATGAACCAGGTCTATACAAGTTTTTGTCCTGCAATAAACTATGCAACTGTTATGGGTGGTGAGACTGCATACTATGTCTCAAGAACTCAGAAAATTCATGAAAATATATTATATTATATTCAATAATCAAAAAGTGTTTTTACAAAGAGTTACAGAGCACCTATTTATGCTAGAAATTCGAGCAACATAAAAAGAAAATTCTAATTTTGGTGGCCAAGTAATTCTCAGTGGTATTTTAAGGAAATAACTTGGTGATATTTTAGGTAAAAGAGATAATAACATGCTTTCACAACAGCAGTCTAATTTGAGTGTGTATCATGTGTATCATGTTCAATCCATAATATATTTTTTAAACATACAATTTGTTGAATTAAAACATACAACTTGCTTAGGTTGAAACGTGCAACTTGTATAATAAACAAATTACATGCTTCAGTGTAAATAATTTGTATATTTCAGTGCAACAAGTTATATGTTTCAAACATTCATTATGAAGTGCAATATATCTAGTGCGAGGAAGATCTAGCTATCTAATTTATCTTTATCTATATTCACCAATAACACCCTTTTTTTTTAACGAAATAGTGCAATGTTAAATCGATGAGTTGTGAGAAGAATTCAATTAATTAAACTATCTAGTTCATTACCCACAAATTTAATTTGAATTTCGCTTTCTAACTGATTAATTAATTTGAATTTTGGTCCTCTCAATCTTAAAAGAGACCTTGCAAAGCAACTTCAAACAAATAATATAGGAATACAGTTTAGATCCCAGTTTTCATAATGAAGCAGAAATCAAATTCAAATTCTAAAGAAGATATAATTCAGTAGCATGCTTCTAATAAGCTCTAATTGCTTGTTGTATTTCTTAATCAACATATTTCTAACTACAAACAATACAATAATGCATTTCCTATCCTATGTACACAACAACAATAAGGGATTCCCTATCCTTTACTATGGACTCAATTAACACCAAATTCTTGTGCTCAAACAACTGAAAACAAACCAACATAAAGCAAATCTACACAATAAATATTAATCCTAGTTAACAAACAAAGACACTAGACAGATGCTGTATCAAGGAGAATCTCATTAAGCACATCATCCTCACCGTCCTTGTCTTCCGAATACTCCCGTCTCATGAGCTTCGCATGCGCACCAACAAAAACGAGCTTCTGATCAATCTCCATCCCCGATCTCGACTGCCCTTGTCCACAAAACCATCTACAATCGAACTTGACACCACAGGACGACGTCGCATGAAGGAAAAGAAGCCTCACAGCAACTTCACTCAACGCCTTAAAATCTTTCAAACAGGTTTCCCAAACAAGCCTACTGCTCTGAGGATTCGCAATCCTCATCTTTCCCGTCACCGGGTCCCGCTGCTTCACCTGAACCGCCTGCGCGTATAGTGGGTCCAACCCTTCCGTTCTCCACTTCATCAGCTCCATTAAAGCAATGTGCGCTTCCTCCCTCGACACCAAACGCATCACGAGCTCATCGACGTCCTTCTCCTGCTCGTGCGTAAGGCACTTAAACGGAGGAAGGTACTTCCCGTTAATTTCGTCTTTGATCAAATACAACGGATCAAGAATGTAGGCGGCCGACCACGCCGGATGATAGCTCTTCTTAAAACGACGTTCGACAATCTTCTCAACGGGTCCCTCCGAAATGTTGTACTTAGAGCACCAGTTCTTCACTTTAGCCCTAAGTTCCTCCCAAAGAGGAAGGCACTGCCCTACTAACGGCCGCTCAACCTCAATTTCTTCCCCCATTCCCATGATCATCTTCACCAGCGAATGAACAGCCTCCACGTCGTTCCAAAACCGAACATCCTGAATGACATCAGCGACTTCCCTTGCAGTAACATCGTCCTTATACGAATCATCCAACACAATTATATGCAGAATCCTAGAGCAGCTTAACAAATCATCCAACATAGCTAAAAAAGGGCCCAAACTCTTCGAAATGCTACTTTTACGAGGCGGAACCCTAATAAACCCCGCAAGATCAAGCCCTCCAACCTAAACTTATGCAAACTGTTCCTAATCCGCGGCATGGAATTGATCAAATTCGCGATTTTCATACAGTTATCACTCACATTCTTGAATAGCGGGAAATGTACACACAAGTCCTTTATCAAACTAAAGAATGCATGAATCTGGCAAGATAAATTCACCATCCATTGATTCCTAACCTCTAAATTTCTCAATGCTTTAGCTTTATACTTATCTGAAACGATCCCCACGCATCTCCGCGCAGTGCTGCCGCATATCCCTCGCGCCGTTTCCCACAACACCTCCTCTGCATACTCCGGCGGCACTGAGGCGCAATCACAATATACGGCCCGTTGGAAAACCGTCGTCCCGTTGGGTAAATTCACCGTGAACTTAACCAACCGCTGATTTTCAGAAGCTCGATCGGCCTTCTTCCATCCATCAGAAGCCACCTGGAAGAATGCCGCATCTGCAATCCTAGTCTCTACGTTGGTCCTTGCTTCCTCGAATTTAGAGTCGAGCTTCGCGGTCAGGAGCTCCCTTCTCGAAACGGGAGGCAGCCCGACCTGGTTAAGAAACGCTCTGAATTTCGGGTGCTCCAGGCTCGAAAACGACACCGTATTACACGATTCGTAAAACCAATCGGCTAAATTCTCAAAGGCTTTATTGACCTGGGGTTTGGTCAGCGACGGAGAAGGAGCGGATTTGGGGCTTTTGAGCTTTTTTACACTGTTTTCCAAAAGCGCTAACGGCCCTAAATCGTCTTGCCCGCCTGATAAAACCAGTGGCTTCATGCTAATTGGGTACACATCCAGAGAATTCTGCTGCGATTGAGATTGCGAAATTCGCTTTCGGTGATTTTTGTGGGAAGAAGGGGAAGCAAGAGGGGGCAAATCGGAAACGGGCTTCAACATTAAGGTGAAATTAGGGCATGCGCCGCGCTTCAAATGCTCAGAAGCTGTTCTCGAAGGATTTGAAGCCGAAAACGCCACGTCACAGAGTGTGCATTTCAGTTTCACAGCATTCGGGGCGTTGGTTTCCGGATTCCTCACTAAAATAGGCTCCAAATGAGCCCAATACCACGCGCCTTTCCCTTTCACCGCCTTCATTCTCACCGATACCAACCCTTCGTACCGCTTATTCACCGCCGTAACCGCGACGTCGTCGCGCGGCGGCTCAATTGGGGCCGAATCGGAATTCGACATTCAAAATAGGGCTTTCAAGATACTGATTCTGGGTCTCCAAATTCGGGCGATTTCGAAGTTAAATAATTAGTTATTCGGTGGGTCGGCGGCGGCGGGCGGCATTTCCCCGGAGAAGCGGTTCAGCGGCGGCGCTAAGCATGGCGGCCAGGTGTTCGACGAAATGTCTGAATGAGGACAAAAGAGTGGCTGAGAGAAAAGTGTACGGCGGGGTGTAGAGAGAGAAAGTGAGGTAAGTGGTGATGGAAGGGTGAAAATGGTGGAGTGAGTGACGGGTGACTTTCTATGAATTTAATTTTGGTTTTTATAACATTTTAACCTCTGCAATTGCTGCTGACGTATTATAAATAGTATTTTATTCTTGACACCCACGTGCTGATATTGGCGCGTGTGGAATACCCACGAATGAGTGCTTTTGGGATTCGTCAACAGAGGGGCCAACATGAAAAAAAGGCATATGAGATTGACTCTTTGGTCAACGCCAGAGTTGGTCAGTGAGGTGCTGTAATCTATTCAATTCTCTGGGAGTACAATTTTTTTTTTTTTTTTTGAGAGTTCAAACAGGAGGATTAAATCGTAAGTCGTTTTTGGTCGAGGAATATCATCGCCCACCCAAGCTTGAGGGAGGGGAGATTTGGTTGTCAGTTTTGCCAGATTGTGAGTTTCCACATTATTTGATCGTGAACAATATCGAATTCCTTTCATTGAGGGATTCGTAATTAATTCTCGGGCCTTAGTGACCAAGTTTTCTTCGTAGCCTTTGTACAGTATGTCCGATGTGGTTGCTTTAATAGCCTCTTTAGAATCTGACTGGATTATCACTGTAACGTGGGGTATTCCCTTCCAAAATTTCAACTCATCTATAATAGCCACTATTTCTGCCGCCATTACCGAGCCGGGAGGGTTAATCTGATGGAAGCCTGCTGCCAGAGGTTTGCCTTCTTTATCGCGGATCATGAAGCCAACTGCATAGGCCATAGAGGCCTCATTGTAGGTTGCTGCGTCGACGTTCAAAGTGGCGGAATCACGGCAATCTTCGCTAACTGTGCTATGGCTAGACATGGTGCGGGGTTTAACCCCCGAGATGAGTTTCTCTTGTTCGAGATGGAATTGTGCAAGGTAGTTCTCGGTCCAATTGGCTTGGATGTTCTTTGTAGGGTGTGCTCCCCTAGTAGAATGTGTTAAGTTGCATCTCTCCTTCCAGATGCCCTACATCTTGAAGGCCACTTGTTCGATCTCGTACTTCTTTAAGATTTTGATAAGGTGGATGGTAAGGCTTTCGTCCGAGCATCTTCTCGCTTGTTTCAGCAAGGGCCACCATCGAGTGAACTTCTGTGCCTCCTTAACCACCTGGCAAAAAGAAGATGACATGATTAGTATCTGCATAAGGATGACCACATAAGACACGCCTGGTTTGGCAAGGGACACGATGGAGGGCTAGGTTTGCCTCAGATGCGTTCGCATCGTTTGCCGCTTTCCAAAGAAAGATCTTTGCTTTTGGGGGGAGGTTGAGTTTCCATATCTTAGACCAGTACATAGGGGTCTGACTAGCGGAGCTGCTGTCTGTCATCGTTGTGGAGGTTAGCCGAGCCCTCCAGTAAGCCGACTTCACCGTATAAAGTCCTTTTTTGGAGTGACGCCAGAAGCGTGAATCGGACTTTCCTTGTCGGTCGATTGTGGTTCTCCGAATAGCCTCGGCCTCGTAGTTAAGAAACATACTGTTGAGTTTTGCTAGATCCCACGTATGAGAGTCTGTGATAAGATCACCTACTTTGATGTTATTATCATTCATTGTGTGAGAGGTGACCTTCCCAGATTGAAGATTCGGGATCCATCTATCCTTCCTCACGTATATATCCTTGCCGTTAGAAATCCTCCAGATAAGGTCGTCCGTTAATATGGGTTTGCTTCATATCAACGACCTCTAGATATACGAAGGGTTCGACCCAAGAGCAGCTTCCATGATATCTGTATGTTTGAAGTATCTGGCTTTTAAGAATTTGGCGACCAAAGAGTCCGGATAAAGAATGATTCTCCAGATTTGTTTTGCAAGCAGCGCTTTATTGAAGCTCACCAAGAAACATGCGCACATAGATTCTATCTCCCCACAGAGAGATGTTCCTGAAGCATGACATGGCATACGTGGGAATAGCTTGTGTTGGGAGATGAATTTAATAAAGATATATGATTTTGATTAAGATCCCAAAACCCCTAAAAGTATGACATGTTCAGAATAATCTTGATAGTTGAGTCAGGATTAGGTTTTAGAGTATTCGGGGATGTTATCTCGCAAAATGTATAGTCGGCAGGATAGGTTACAAGACTCGAAGAACTCAAGATGTTTACAAGTATCCAATGTTTCAGGATGAAACTGAGATATCAAGACTCAAGATAATCTTGAAAGAATCAAGACTTCAAAGACGAAGACTTCGATTACATCGGTCCAAGATAAACTACAAAGATTGAAGACCACAAGACTCGAAGACTCAAGACACTGAAGATCAAGAATCAAGATCAAAAGTCTTGAAGGCACAATAATTCTTCAAGACACAAGAATATCTTGAATGCTCAGTTTAAACTGAGTGTTCCGAGGCACTAATAATATCTATCTGAAGGATGCAATACTGAGAAGATCGCGATTCCTTAAGAAGTTAGATATTGCCAAGACATTCAAATGCAGACAAAAGGAACTAAGTCAGAAGTGTTGTTAAGGTTATATCAAACTCAGAGTTTGTAACCAAAAAAGCCGAAAAAGTGTACCTTTAACCGGAGACAAAAGTCAAAAAGAGGAAGACAACATCGTACCATCTTGACCTTTGACAAAGGATGACGGTCATTTGAAAAGATGTCAGATGTACAAAAGTTCCAGACTGCAAAAAGTGAAGACCGGCTACATGAAAGGCTATTGCCTAAAACGTGTTAGGGAGTTTCAAAACCTAAATATAGTCGTTCCTCACACACCATAAGAGGAAACTCACAAAGTTGTCTCTCCAACGGATAGTTTTCAAGAGTGACCTTGGTGTATGCCTATAAATACTGGTGACCCTCTACATTGTAAGGTTCACGGAAATTTATCACGCAACTCAAGAGCTCAAACTTATTCTTGTAAAAGTGAAAAGCACTTTCGAAAAACATAGAATTTCCCAAGTGCTTGTATATTGAAGAGAGCTCACTAAACTAAGCCTAGCTTGATAGTCATATCAAAGCTTAGTGAGATATCCTAACCCTTTGCATTGTGCTTCATTGTAAAGGATATCTCATCCTAGTTGGAAACCAACCGAGAAACCCCCAAAACCCTTGAGAAAGGTAGTTGAGTGTGTTTGTTGGTGAGAAAGAGTTGTAAAGAGTTAGTAAACTCGCGAGTAGTCGTAAAACTCTAGAGGAGAAGTTAGTAAGCTACGGGGTCCGTCAAGCTTGTGTGTGATTGAGTAAGTAAACTACTGAGGTAGTCGTCGAGCTCAAGGTCGGGTTGAGTAAGTAAACTCGTGGAGTAGTCGAGAAAACTCGGGGCGAGTTGAGTAAATAAACTACGAGGTAGTCACAAAAGCTCGAAGTTGATAGTGAATTTCTCTGAAGAGTCGGGAGAGTGGACGTAGGAGCTTGAGTCTCCTGAACCACTATAATTGTTGTGTTCTTTATTGCTTTCCTTATCCGTACTTAACTGTTGCATTGACTTGTTTTGAAAGCATACTTTTCATCGATATTGATTGGAATCAATCCACCGAAGTTGCATAAGTCAATCACACCTAAATCACTATTTCATAAAGGGAAGGCTTTCAGCAAAGCTTAAAACGAGTATAATCTAAAAGGGCCAACCATTCCGCACGACTGAGTAGCTAGAACAGATAGTTATCAAACTGAACTCTCTTCTGAGGATTCAGTAAGTTAGTTATCTGATCCAAGCAACTCAGGATCTCTGACACTCAGGACTCAGTTGGGATTATCTGAGGTATCTGAAAGCAACTTCGGGATCACCATCTCGATGAGACTTTGACTCGAGAGCGATCTGTCTTCTCGAGAACCTAATCTTGAGGATTATCGACCCAAGTGACCTCGAAGAAAAAGTTTTAAAAACACGAACACGTGTATTCCCCCATACACGTGTAAGACTTCGTTTACACCGGACCAACAAGTGGTATCGGGCGGTGGTTCAACTTGACCACTGGCTTTGTTGACCAAAGTTTTATTTTCAAAAATACTTGTGGTCTATCTGAACTGATCTTATTTCTTGGAAATTTTTTTTTTTTTTCAAAAATCAGGAAAAATGTCTTCTAAAAACTTCCCATATTCTCAGTGGAGAACTATGATCTATGGAGACTGAGAATGCAGGCTCATCTGTATTCCAAACATGAGCGTATGTGGAGAGTGGTCTCTCAAGGACCATTCCAGTTTACTGTGGTAAATCCCAGAGGAACAGAAGATGAGAGAATTGATCCTAGAGCAGAATTTCCTAAGTCGATGACCAACCCGACTCTGAGGAGAGAAAGTTAGTCAATCTAGACTACATTGCAAAAAGACACACTATACAAAGACAATTGATGATGGTGTGATGGGAATGATCTCTCACCTTTGTATCTTGCTAAAGAGATTTGGGATACACTAGCTGTTATGTGCCAAGGCACAGATCACATAAAAGAAAACAAACTTTCAGTGGCAATTGAAAAGTTTGATAGTTTTGAAATGGATGATGGTGAATCAATAGACAAATTGGAAGTTAGATTCACTAGCATCATGAATGATCTAAATGCACTTGGAAAGAAATATCCACAGAGAGAAGTTGCATTGAAAATTCTTAGAGGTCTATCTAAGAAATGGGATATTCATGCAGTGGTGATTGAAAACACCAAGAACATTAGTTCAATGCCTTACCAACAAGTCTTCTCTGAGCTAAAAGCCTATGAATTTTGTAATTGATAAGAAATCCAAAAAGGCTGACAGCAAAGATGATTCTTCATCGAGTAAGAATGTGGCTTTAAAAAGCCAAAGATAAAACACAAAAACTAGAGAGTTCGAGAACCCCATGCCAAAAATCGGGATGAGCTTGAGGAAAAGCTAGCAAGATGATGGCAAGGAGGTTTTAACAGACTTAATAATAGATTTGGAAAATACAAAAACTATTACAGGAACCACAGGTACCATAAGAAACCTGAGGACAGATCAACTGAGAAGAAGGACCTGAAAACTGAAGGATCTACATCCAAGAGAAAGGACTCCAAGTCCAAAGAAGAAAATGATCGGGATGATGATGCCAACAGATGCTATAATTGCGGAAGAAAGGTCACTTCCAAAGATGATTGTCGTGTTTGAGTGCTAAGGAGAGAAGAGAAAGGCAAGCTAAAAGAGATCAGAAGTTCTCTAGCAAAAAGGCCATGGTTGCAGAAGAAGAACACTCTGAGGAGGGATCTAGCTCTTCAGATGAGATATTCTCACACAAAGGAAAGTGATGACATCCGTCGATGGCCATTGAGGAGGTAAGCTCTTCTTTCTCTGTTGTTGCTCTACACTAGCACAAGAGTTTTCAAGTTCCACCGAAAAGCTATCATTTTGACTTTGATGGATTCTTTTGAGAATCGATGAAGGACTATCTTTGTTTTGCAAGGATCGCTAAATATAACTCAAGAGCGAATAAGGAACCGAAAGTTTGAAAATCTAAAATGGAAAGACTCTAAAGCAATATTGAAATCACTTCTCAATTAATGGGAGCTCTTGATGAATCGGATGTTAAAAAGTACAACTCTCGAGAAGAAAGAGAAGATGATAATGTCCCTAACCGAAAAAGCTAGAAAATCCACTAAAGAGATTCAATTAATCGGAATCGAAGTTCAATGACCTCTCGAGAAGCATAAAACTCTGTGAATTGTGAGGATAGTGCACGAGAAGAAGTTAACTCTATTGAATAAAGCATCTAATGTAATAGATGAAATTCCTGAGTTATCGAGATCTGCCACTATAAAATGCTGGATTAGGATACATTCGGGGGAACCTCACAAGGTCATCTCAATCTTTTTGATCTAGTAGCAAGAAGACTATCTTTGTAACACCAATGGCACCTACACTTCAAGCCGGAGTAATGCCCAAGGTTGTAGACAAGGAAAAGGACCTATGGTCTCGAAGAAAGCGAATGATCGGGTTAGAAAGCCCAAACCTCGGGTGAAGGCTAGAAAACTTCGATCGATTAAAAACAAAGAAAGAACTTGAAAGCCTCGACTGAATGCAAACTGAAAGGCTCCTGAAACCATTAGAGAATCCTCGAGATGAGAAACACTTTCGGTTGAGAATGTCTCTGGTTCAGTCAGTTTCTCAGCTGAAGGCTTTTCGATTGAGAAAAGTCAAACTTTCCAACCGATCGCTTCGTGTTTTCTAGCCAATCTATGATAAGGGTTTCAATGTTGAGTTCTCCAAGAACTTATGTTTTGTGAAAGATGATACATCACGAGAAAGTATTCTTGATTGGTACAAGAAAAGGGAATGTGTATCTTCTTGATTGGAGTTCAACTCCTAAAGATACATGTTTAGTTGCTAAAAGTTCCACAGATACCCAGTTGGTTATGGCATAAAAGAATGAATCACCTAAACTTCAAAACCCCGAACAAGCTTGCAAGATTAGCTCTTGTGAGAGGGTTGCCTAATGAAGTGTTGATGAAGGAACACATTTGTGATCGTGCGCGAAAGGAAAACAAGTTAAAGCATCATTTAAAACCAAAGTTGAAGTTTCTCTTTGAAAGAATACTTGATTATTGCACATGGATCTCTTTGGTCCTATAACACCGTGAGAGCAATAATGGCGAAATACACATTAGTAGTAGTTGATGACTACTCAAGATATACTTAGGTCATATTCTTACTCGATGAAAGATACTCGAATAAAAATTTGCGAGAATTCTTGAAAAGGCTCGATAATGAGAAAAATTTGAGTGTGGTCAAAATCGGATCGACAAAGGAACGAGTTTATAAATCATATCATATCGATTATTGTGCGAGAGAATGGAATTTTACATGAAACATCACCGCAAAGGACCCTCAACAAAATGGTGTTCTTTGAAAGAAGGAAAATGTAACTACGAAAAGAAGTTGCAAGGACAATGATAGGTGGGTGATATTCCTAAAAGATTTTGAAATTTGAAGCAACACCGCATGCTACTCTCGAGAATAGATCCATCTTGACCAAGAGTCAAGGCAAAACACCCTATGAGCTTTGGAATGAAAGGAAGCCTCTTGTTTCTTTCTTTTTCGTGTGTTTGGTTGCAAGTGTTTCATACACAATAATGGTAAAGATCGGTTGAAAACATTTGATAGTAAAGGCGATGAAGGAATATTCTTAGGATATTACGAAGTCATAAAAGCTTTCGAGTTTACAACCCAGTAGGACTCTTATTGTGGAGAAACACCTCATGTTGTTTTTTGATGAATCTACTTGTGTTCGGAAGAAACAGAACATGATGCAAATGAACCCACCAAGAGGAACACCAGATTAAGCCCTGAAAAGAGAGAGATAAATCATCCATCTGAACACGAAAGAAGAAGTCGGTCACTATCTATGATTGGGTGACTCGGACTTCGAATAAAAAAGTTCGGGATGGAACTCGAGGATGGTGAGACTCGGAAAACCAACACTCCAAAGGTGACCAATCGAGCAGACACGATTTAGGACTCGGTATGTAATGCCAATGAAGATGTGGTCACAAATGAGGCAAATTCTGAATCTATCAACCAAAGGGGAACAAATGTCTCGACAATGTTACGAATAAATTTCCCACGAGGAAGATGATTCCCTTTCTCCTGTTCTGTTGTTCCCTGAAGTTTCTTGATTTAACTGAACCTAACATTTCAAATGTTGAGGATACTATTGAAACAGGAACATCAAGAAGGAAATGGTTAGATAGTCATCCTACAAGTCAAATTGTGGGTGATTTAACTGAAGGTGTTAAAACAAGAAGGTTCCATGGTGAGAGTGCACTATTCTCGCTACTTCCTATCGGATAAAGAACCTCTTGAGATTGGTGAAGCTCTACAAGATTCTCATTGGATTCTTCTTTGCAAGATGAAAAATTGAATCAATTCTCAAGAAATGAAGTATGGGAGCCGGTAGATAGACCCGAAAAAGCACAATGTCATTGGAACCAAGTGGGTTTTCAAGAATAAAAGAGATGAAAACAACAACATTGTAAGAAACAAGGCAAGGCTAGTTGCACAAGGTTATTCCCAAGAAGAAGGCTTGGATTATGATGAAACCTTTGCACCTGTTGCAAGACTAGAAGCCATCATTGTTTCTTGCATATCTTTGCCCACATGAAGTTCACATCTATCAAATGGATGTGAAAAGTGCATTTCTGAGCGGTGTGCTTAAAGAAGAGGTTTATGTGGAACAACCTCCCGGTTTCAAAACAGAATGACCAAGTTTACGAGCTCGAAAAAAGCTTTGTATGGTCTTAAGCAAGCACCCGGCATGGTATGATACTCTTTCTCGGTTTCTTCTTGACCATGGTTTTGTCAAAGGGATTTGATAGAACTCGTTCGGGATAGAGGATGGGGAGATATCTTACTAGTTCAGATATATGTTGATGACATCATTTTTGGATCTCCAAACCATCACCGTGTGTGAAAAGTTTTCAACACACGATGAAAGGCAAATTTGAGATGTCAATGATGGGAGAGATGAATTTCTTTCTAGGTCTTCAAGTGAAACAATCAAAGGAAGGAATATTCATCAACCGGACAAAATACACCGAGAGATCGATTGCTAAATATGGTGTCTGATTTGCAAATACGATTAGGATTCCCATGAATACTAACTACAAGATGGATCCCGATTACGAAGGCAAATCGGTGAGTCATCATTTGATTATAGAGGAATCATTGGATCATTGCTCTATCTCACGACAAGTAGGCGGACATAACATTTCTTTGTTGGGATATGTGCAAGATACCAAATCTGAAAGGCTTAGTCACATGGAAGTTTGCCAAAAAGATCTTTGAAGTATCTTAAAGGCACGATGAATAGAGGATTGTGGTATCGGTGATGATAACCTTGAGTTAAGTGGTTACTTTCGAATCTCGATTATGGAGGTTCTTGAATTGTGAAGTCCACCTCGGGAACTTGTCAATTTCTAGGAAGTAAGCGATATCTTGGTTTTTTTAAAGCAGGACCTCGATAGCAACAAAGTACTCTTGAAAATTTGAATATATGGTGCGGGAAGTCTGCTGCGTGCTTTCGAGATTCTTTGGCTCAGACAACAATTAAGGGATTATAAAGTTGTAGCCAATGAAGTACCAATATTTTGTGACAATAATAGTGCCATTGCTATTTCACAAAATCCGGTATTGCACACCAGATGCAAGCATGTGGATATCAGACATCACTTCATCAGAGATCATGTCGAGAAGAAGGACATAAGGATGGAGAAAATTCATACTGATAAGCAGAGAGCTGATATCTTGACTAAACCTTTGGCTGAATCAAGATTTCAGGAACTTTCAGTTGAATTAGGGATGTTAGAACCAGGTGTATAGAGTAAAATCTGAAAAATTGAAGGTTTTCAGAAGCATGAAGTTTTCTCAGACTCTACTGAGAAGCTTAGGATAAAATGGAAATACTTAATCGAGTCTCGAAACTCAGTTCTTCAAGGTCAGTACTCAGAGCAAACAGAACCATTTCAGTACTCAGTATTATACTGACATTTTATCAAGGTCAGTACTCAGTAAGACTGATAGAGGAAAATTAGTCTGAAGAAGTAATGACTCATGCAACTCATTTATTGCTTAAGTGAAGCTCAGAAATCATTCGCAATAAATACAAAACACCTGAGGAATGTTTTTGGGCGGGATCGTTTCAAATTCCGAAGAAGGTCAACAGTCATTTAATGCTCTGCTACATTAATGACCAATGAGGATGTTTTGGCGGCTTACTTTTCGGAGATCGTCGGTTCATATACCCGATTAATCGGAGATTAATCTCAACCGTTGTTTTTCACCTAACCAACACGATTCCCCACGATCTCAAAGCTATATATACCCTAAGAAGCCTTTCAAGCCAAAATTTTATTAAACCCTTCGTTCCAAATCCTCTGCATATAAATCCCCTTGCCCAGAAATTCCTAGACCCTAAAGCTTCATTTCTCAAATCATCTCTAAAATGGCTCCAACCTTGTTCGACAGATTAGCCAAAACCAACAAACCATGGTACGAGTTCGTTATTTCACTCGAAAGCACAACCAACTCAAAGCCAGAAGAGGAGGCTCTGCATATGATTCGACTGGCTAAACTCACCCAACTAATCGCAAACCGACCAGACCAGGAGTTTGCGAAAGAGGTAATCGAATTCATCTATAACTTGAAGGTAGATGAAGAGGACTGTATGCATTCTTCGATTCTTTGATCACACTTAGAGCATTCGTCCAAATACGTTGATTTTGAAAGGGATTTGTACATAACCCCGAAAAATCTGAATGATGTTTTTGAGCTCTGTGATAGAGGAGAGGATCCTACGATGTATATGTCGGGTAGAGAGCAGGAATACTTAGATAGGATTGCTGAGAATCCTGTTAAGTTTGAGGCGACATTGCATAAGAGGCACCTAAAGCCACAATATCGTGTATTGATGGATATTGTGAGTAAAAGCATCATGAGTCTTGCGGGGAGTTTCGAAGCGGTCGAGACCGGCTCGGTCGATGGATGGCGATAGAGGCCTCACCCACCACCGACTTCAATTGGGTTTGAAATTTCGATTCGGACAGTGTGAGTGAAAGCGGACCAAAGTTTTGAAGAAGGTTGACGGGCGATCTCAATAAAAGGCAAGATCCACCATGCCACCAAAATTGCTTACATTTTGGAGATGTGCGAGAGGAGGAGGATATCTTCGCCAATTCGACCCCATTCCCTAAGTCCAAAATTCTCTTTAAACCCATTCTTTGCAAAAAGCGGGTCATCGAGGGAAGAGAGAAAAGAAGGTCGAATCACCATTTCTTGGGTGAAAAAGAGACTCAACAAACCAGGGGAAGGTTTTGTTGGAGGCAAAGATGGAGCGGGGAGCAAAGATGTTGAAATCGAAGGATCTTGCTCCAAAACGCAGAAGATTGGTGGTTCTCACCGATGAAGATGAAAGTGATTCCGACGAGATTCAACCGGGCGCCAAACCACTTTCGAGTTCACCATTACAAGTGTTGGCTCGGGTTATCTCGAGGACACATGATCGATCGAGGAGCGGTCTTCTCCGAGGTGCTCGAGACATCCTTTCGGTTCGAGATAAAATTTCTCAAGAAATTTTTAAAAGAGAGGTCGAGACCTCGAGGTACCTACCTCCTCGATGTGCGTGCTCGAGACAGAAGAGCCACCGAGTCAATCTGAAGATGTTCAGCTCGACAAAGACAAGTCGACTCAGATTCAAAGGCGAGGATATGCCAACTCGGGCCTCGGAACCCTCTCGGATGTGGCCGAGGACCACCGACCTCACAAACTTGAGATCTTTCTTAAGGCTCGGGGCGAGAATATTCTTGATGAGCTCTGAGTGATCTACTTCTTGATCCCTTTAGCGAGATGTTTCAACCGAACGGAGCCCAAGATGGAAGAAGGGAGAAGTCAAGAAGGCGAGTGGAGGAAGCGAGGGAATGGTTCATTCTTGACCAAAACCTGAGCTCGGCTCATACCGATCTGCAAGATGTTTTCTTGATTAAGGACAACTGTATTCATCCTCAATCGACTCTTCCCGAGATGCTTGATATTGCGCATTAGGAGGGGGAAGATGGAATGAGAGGAGATGATCTTCCGACCGACTTCTCGGGGTTCGTGAAGACAAAGCTCGGGATGAAAAACTCGATTTTGATGAGCCGGGTTCACAAGAAGTTGGCCGAAAAGGAGAGCAATCTGAAGTTGGTGCCCGGCGGAGACAAATCTAAAGATGGAGATGGGGACCAACAGGGAGATGTTGAGAAGCAGTCTCAGATGGAAAAGGAGACTTCTGTTGCTGATCAACCTGAAATTGGTCAACCTCAGATCGGTTAGAACTCTTTCACCTTTTTGCACTATTAACAATTATGCCAAAAGTTCTTTGAAAGTCCTATCTTTAACTCTAAATTGTCGATAAATGATCGAGGCTTAGTTGGAGACCGGAGCTCGGGACGGAAGCCGAGGCACAGATGATCGGACAAAGACACATGAGTGTCGAGGAGATTCTGAGATTGATCTCACTCCTTGATGGAGACACTTGAGAAGGTTGAGCCAATGATGATCAAAATTGCTCAGATGGAAGAGACGTTGGCCAATCAAGCTCAAAAGATGGAAAGTCTTAGTCACTCTTCAGAGCTGGTGCAAATTAAAAACACTCTGACCACCCAGATGACCTCCATGGAAGAAAAATTTGAATGAGAAGTTTGGAGGGAGTCAAGGCTGAGTTAAGTGATGAACTGAAGCAGAAACACCAGGAGAGTTCTGATTTCCTAGAGGTGAAACTGGCAGAAAAGAATGAGGTGCTAATCAAGTCTGCTGTTGAGGAAATGAACTCAATACTCATGACCAAGATGACAGAGATGTTCAAGGAAGCACTCTCGCGGCGGTTTTGCCCACTTATCTCAAGAATTCTCTCGTGTCCAAGAACCATCTAAGGAGGCCGAAGACGAACAAGATCGATAGCGAGAGAGATTCATTGTGTGAGCAAAGAGCAATATCACATGGACACAAAGACTCTCGGACTTCTTCCAAATTACGGTGCCAAGAAGGGGAAAAGGAAGGTGAAGACCTCGAAAAGTTCATGGCACGTACTTTGGAGAAGAAGGCTCAAAAAGATTCTGAAATGTATAATTTAGCCAAAGCCTTAAAAGAAGTCGAAGCTTTTGAGAAGTTAAAGTTTGCTCGGTGGAGAAGTCATCTACACTCGAGTTTCTAAGCAAACCATGCATGATGTGTCAAAAAAAAAAAAAAGTGCTAGAGCAAAGGTTGGAACAAGCCCATTTTTCTTTGAAATGCCTATGAAGAGGAAAGCCTCGGGTGTTGTTCAACCCGAAAAGCAAGCGTCAAAAGGCTTCTAAGCCAATCCAGAGAAAGCTGATTCTGGATGATGAAGAGAAAGAAGAATCTGAGTCTCAACCTCAGATGAAAGTCTTCAATACTAGAAATGCTCTGAAGACACTCCAAATGGAACAAGCTAAGAAAGTTCTTTCCCGTCTCGGGAGCATCTCAGAATCGAAAAAAGGTAGACGAAGAGCGAAGCGAAGGAGTGAATTCAGGAAGTTTGCGAGCAAGAGGAAAGGAACATCAAAAGCGCTAAAGTGGCCCCACGTTGATAAATGGATGCCCATTAAACTCAACGATATGTGGGAAGAAGTCAAGAGAACCTTCTGGTTCAATTATGATGTTCTCAGGGAATGGAGAGGGGGAAGGCTCGGTCGAAATGAAGCATTCATTGAGTATCTCCTTACCTTCTATCCAAAGTATCTACAGAGTGGATTAACCTTGCGGATGAAGGAGAAATACGATAGTAGCCCCTCGTCCATATTCCTATTCTCCTCCAAGACTTGATAATGGCTTAGTGAATGAGAAGGTCATTACTCAAGAGATTGCTCAAGATATCTTTGGTCGATTAGGTCTAACAGAAATAGTCCGGACATCATCAAGGAAAGAAATGAGCGAAGAAGAGATTTTTTCTAATGTTCGATCTGGAGGTGCCCAACGATGAAGTTGAGAATGAAACAAACCGAAAAGAGCGTAAGACCGAAGAAGCCAAATCGGAAGATCAAGATCAAGACTCGTAAGATTACGTAATCTTTAAATTTTTTACTTTTTGATTTTGTTGATAAACTCATTGTAATCAGAATGGGATACCAATTATCAATGAAGATTTATCATTATGCTCAAAAGATAATATCTCATTATCTTATTTACAGTCTTTTATTTTGATATGCCCGAATGTATGATGATATGGGGAAATTGTCCGAATTTGAAAAATTGTTTAAGTATTTGGTAATGAACTATTTAAAGAGATTCATTCTTGAAGAAATTGTTTAATGATTAAACCTATTTGAAAAACTCAAATTGTTGGGAGATTCTCGATTTAAGAAAATGTTGGGAGACAACCAATCTTGTAATAGGATAAAAACAAACACCCGAGTATAGGTTATATGTTTGTAACAAGATAGGTTTTGGCATCATCAAAAAGGGGAAATTGTTGGGAGATGAATTTAATAAAGATATATGATTTTGATTAAGATCCCAAAACCCCTAAAAAGTATGACATGTTCGAATAATCTTGATAGTTGAGTCGATTCGGTTTTAGAGTATTCGAATGTTATCTCAAAAATGTATAGTCAGATATAGTTTAGGATAGGTTATGAAGACTCTGAAGAACTCAGTATGTTTCTGAAGTATCCAATGTTTCAGGATGAAACTGAGATACTGAAGACTTAGTATGATACTGAGTAACTGAAGACTCAAGGATGAAGACTCAGTACATCAGTCAGTATAAACTACAAAGATTCAGAAGACCACGAAGACTCGAAGACTCAAGACACGTAAACCGCACGTAAGACAAGATCAAGAATCAAGATCAAGAGTATCAAGGCGCATGTGAATTATCAAGACTCGGTAATATACCGAATGCTTTCGATTTAAACTTGAGTGTTCCGAGGCACTAATAATATCTATCTGAAGGATGCAATACTGAGAAGATCGCGATTCCTTAAGAAGTTAGATATTGCCAAGACATTCAAATGCAGACAAAAGGAACTAAGTCAGAAGTGTTGTTAAGGTTATATCAAAATCGAGTTTGTAACCAAAAAGAGCCGTTGAAAGTGTCTACCTTTAATCGGAGACAAAAAGTCAAAAAGAGGAAGACAACATCGTACCATCTCGACAATCGACAAAAGATGATGGTCATTTGAAAAAAGATGTCGGATGTACAAAAGTTCCGGGCGCAAAAAGTGAAGACCGGCTACATGAAAGGCTATTGCCTAAAACGTGTTAGGGAGTTTCAAAACCTAAATATAGTCGTTCCTCACACACCATAAGAGGAAACACACAAAGTTGTCTCTCCAACGGATAGTTTTCAAGAGTGACCTTGGTGTATGCCTATAAATACTGGTGACCCTCTACATTGTAAGGTTACGGGAAATTTATACGCAACTCAAGAGCTCAAACTTATTCTTGTAAAAGTGAAAGCACTCGAAAAACTTAGAATTTCCCAAGTGCTTGTATATTGAAGAGAGCTCACTAAACTAAGCCTAGCTTGATAGTCATATCCAAAGCTTAGTCGAGATATCCTAACCCTTTGCATTGTGCTTCATTGTAAAGGATATCTCATCCTAGTTGGAAACCAACCGAGAAACCCCCAAAACCCTTGAGAAGGTAGTTGGAGTGTGTTTGTTGGTGAGAAAGAGTTGTAAAGAGTTAGTAAACTACGCGAGTAGTCGAAAAACTCTAGAGGTGAAGTTAGTAAGCTCTGAGGGGGTAGTCCGAAAGCTTGTGTGTGATTGAGTAAGTAAACTACGGAGGTAGTCGAAAAGCTCAAGGTCGGGTTGAGTAAGTAAACTACGTGGAGTAGTCGAAAAAAACTCAAGGCCGAAGTTGAGTAAGTAAACCACGAGGTAGTCGAAAGCTCGAAGTTGATAGTGAATTTCTCTCAAGAGTCGGGGAGAGTGGACGTAGGAGCTTGAGTCTCTAACCACTATAATTCTTTGTGTTCTTTATTGCTTTCCTTATCTCATGTATTTAATCGTTGCATTGACTTGTTTTGAAAGCATACTTTTCAATCGATATTCGGTTGGAATCAATCCACCGAAATTGCATAAGTGAATCACGGCCTAAATCACTATTTCATAAAGGGAAGGCTTTTCGTAGAAAGCTTAAAAGCGAGTATAATCTAAAGGGCCAACCATTCCGCATACGGTGAGTAGCTAGAAATGAGATAGTTATCAAACTGAACTCTCTTACGAGGATTTAGTAAGTTAGTTATCTCGATCCAAGCAACTCGGGATCTCTCACACTCGGGACTCGGTTGGGATTATCTCGAGGTATCTGGCGGCTTCCAGATCACTTTGTCTCGATAGACTTTGACTCGGAGCGATCTGTAGCTTCTCGAACCTAATCTTCAAGGTTAATCGACCCAAGTGGCCCCCAGTAAGAAATTTTTTTAAAAACACTGAACACGTGTATTCCCCCCCCATACACGTGTAAGACTCGTTTACACCGGGACCAACAGCTTGTATAACCGATTTGATAAGGATCTCCCTGCCTCCATCAGAAAAAAATTTGTTCTTCCAGTTGCTTAATCTTTTAGAGACCCTATCCCGAAGGTAACCGAATTGCATTATTTTGTTGTGGGTCGAAAAGGTAGGAAGACCCAAATACAGTTCATGTCCTTGGCAGATATGGATTTGAAGACAGGTTTTGACCATCTCTATGTTGGAGGCAGCAGTGTGTTTGCTAAAGGTGATGGCTGATTTATCAAAGTTAACCAATTGACCCGAAGCTTTCTCGTACTTCTGGAGATAGTGTTTCACCGTCTGTACGTCCTGGTTGCTAGCTTTAAAGAAGATTAGACTATCATCGGCGAAGTGTTGGGAAAATTCGGGGTGCCCGGATCTATTCGAGGTGATTATTTAAATACATATTTAAATTAAACAGTTAATTACTAACATGAATTAATCCTAAATCAATTCAACATAATAATAAACAACATGCGTACACATAATTCACGTAAATCCTAAACATGCGGAACTAGGAGTTACGGAATTACTAACCTCTTGAAGAATCAAACGGATGAATCAACCCAAGAGTCTTCCCAAATATATCCCCAAAGTCCACGAACGCTATCCGGAGGGAAGATTTCAACGAACGATTTTAATGGGAGAGAAATTAAATATTTTGCTACCACCTTTGTGGATTTATAATATTTCCAACACATGCAATTGCACTTGGGAATGAAGAGCTCATCCCCTATAAATAGGGAGGAGGGGTTCGAAATTTTAGTTCAAAAAAATAAGGAAGAAAATCTTTTCTTGATCTCCAAGAAATCTTGAATATATCTCATATATTCTTTTCTTCTTAATTAAAATTTCCATAAAAATCTCTTTCCCCTCTTCTACCCATTATTTTCGAAAAATACACTATAGGAGGAGTCAAGATTTGACTTCTTGAATTTATGGGATAATTATGTATTCCCACAATAATTATCTCTTTCCATAAAATATCTACAAGAAAATCAAGACAATCTTTTCTTCCTTTAATAGACAATTATTTCGAAAATTACTAAGTGGAAATATAGCAAGAATATTTTCTTCTCTCTCTCATTAATTGGACTTTATTTTGGGCTATTTGGGGGGCCTTTAGGAGAATTACGATTGGACCTCCAATGGACTATGAAGCTATAATATTTTGGGCCAAATATTATTCAAGTCCATTAATATTAATTTACTCCACTATAAAATTAATATTGAACTATCCATCTTAACCCATATTACGATTTCACATATAACATGGCTCCCGGTCATTATTTCCCGCGTTTAAGATTATCTTAGTCCATTAATTAATTAAGCCACTGAACAAGCTTTATATTAATTAATATCTTTTTTCTTGGAGTAAAGACAAACTCAACATTATTATCCATGCCTAAATAAATTTCCACTTGCAAGATTTGGCATGATAAAGGATATGAGCCCACCAAGGGGACAAAGCAAGCAAGACGCATTTTGACGCGATTCTCTCAGATAAATGTCGACAATCGTCATGTAATTAATAATATTGCCCAAGATATAAGGTATCGAATCGCATTGACTCTCTTCCCATCATAAGTCAAAGCAATAGTTATTAATTTCACACGATCCTATTTAAGGACGGAGATTAAGAAACAACGCACCACCGAGGTCTAATTCTTGTATATTCATCATCAAGAATTTGTCCTCCTATGGGTCCTCATTCAACAAGACACCTAAATGCGCTAGTGTGATCCCTTGGTCAAGACAGGCCAATCTGGGTCTCACACTTCAACCGTTCATGATGGTTCGTTCATTTCCATCTGGGTTGTGAATTTGTACTTAATTACGAGGGCTGTTAATTTGATCTTCAGTGATCGGGTATCACCAAATTAACTACAACGTAATCGTCTTTATCTTATTGAACAGGTTTTGCAATAAACATATATAACATTTACTCATATTTAATGCAACAATGATTAAATAATTTATTTCAGTAAATAAATAAGAAACTTCAATTTGGTTATACAAAGTAAAAGCATATTTTTCAGTATAACCCCAACACGAAGAACAGATGAGTAATCATAGGACTACTTCTAGCCACTCGTATACCCTAGATTTTTCCTTCTGCTGCATGAGCGTTGATGACTGCCGACAGGCCTTGAGCCACTAGTACGAAGAGAAAGGGGGATAGCGGGTCGCCTTGCCTGAGACCTTTAGTGAGGGAGACTTTCCCCGAAATGTTGTTGTTGATTTTGAAATAGTAGGTTGGGGAAGTAACGCAGTTCATGATTAATCTTATCCATCTATCATTGAAGCCCATCTTCTCCATAACTTTTTCGAGGTAGACCCATTCTACTCGGTCGTACGCCTTACTCATGTCCAATTTAAGGGATGCGTAGCCTTGTTTGCTTTTATTATTTCTAAGCTAATGCATGCACTCGTACCCAAGAATAATGTTGTCTGTAATGAGTCGGCCTGGGATAAATGCGCTCTGGTTTGGATCAATAAGAGAAGCCAAGATGATTCGGAACCTGTTTATGATAACTCTGGCTATGATTTTGTAGGTAACATTACACAGACTAATCGGCCGATAGTCTTTCGTGGACTTGGGAACCTTCACCTTCGGGATGAGAGTAATTATTGTCGGGTTTTGGTCCTTCAAATCTTGTTCTTCGTTGAGAATTCTGAGAATGTCATCCGTGACGTCCCCCCCGATTTCTTCCCAGGCTTTTTGGAAAAAGAGAGCAGTGAATCCATCTGGGCCTGGTGCTTTGGAGGGATTGAGATCATAGAGAGCTTTTCGGACCTCATCACGAGAGAAAGGTGTCGAGAGGTATCTGTTCATTTCATCTGAAATAGAAGGTTGAATAAAGTTAGTAATATCACAGATATCCTCCCGGGAAGGGAGATGGGATTTAAATAACTTATCATAGAAATCAATAATAGCTTTTTTGATATCCTTTTGATTGGTTAAGAAAACTCCCTCCTCATTGGTGATAGACGATATTTGGTTCTTCCATTTCCTCTTGGAGGCCGTCTTGTGAAAAAAGGCAGTATTTCTATCCCCCGAGTTAAGCCAGTTAACTCTAGAGCGTTGTTTCCAGTGGGTTTCTTCTTGATTGAGAAGTTTTTCTAATCGACTCTCGAGAGATTGGATGCGTTTCGCATCGAATTTGTGATCTTCTGCATTTAACTGATCGTTTATAGCCTTGCACGTATTTTTTATGAGCATCCCAGTGTTGCCCACCGTATTCTTTGACCACATCGTTAAGGACTCGGCCACTTTCTGAAGACGTCCGTTTAGCCTAGTCCCTTGTACCGATTTCTTCCAAGCTTTGCCCAGTATATCCTCATAATCTTCTTCAATCAGCCACTTGTGCTCAAATTTGAAGACACGAGGGTTTCCGGTAAGGTTGGGGCTATGGGATTCTCTTAGCTTAAGCAAAATCAGTCGATGGTTTGACCCGTAGAAGTCGAGGTTTGAACAGACAGCATTCGGGAAACTGGAACGCCACGGGTTGTTTGCAACAAAACGATCTAAACGGACCAACACATTCTGATCTCTCGTACACATATTATTCCACGTAAAGGAGGGTTCTGATGTTTTAAGCTCATGTAGGTCGACTTTCTGTAAACCCATTTGAAAGGCGTTCATATTTTTGAAGTTACGGACAGTGCCGCCTTGTTTTTCTTTTTCATAGAGAATTTCATTGAAATCTCCACCTACAACCCAATTATCATGGGAATCAGTATGAGTATTACTAATTTTATACAAGAGGTCCCAAGAAAGGTGTCTAAGATAGGTGTTAGGGTTACCGTAGAAGCCGGTAAAATACCATCTAATGTTGTCGTAATTTATGAGATAATCAATATGGCCATTTGAGAACGATAAAATCGAAACATCAAAAACTTCATTCCAAAATAAGATGAGACCACCGCTCTTGCCAATCGGCTCGACACAAAAACTACCATGAAAATTAATACAAGAACGCAATCTAAGCACATAGGAGTTCGACACTTTAGCTTCTGAAATGAAAACAAGGTCGGGGGATTGATCAGCTAGGAGCCTTTGCAGATTCTTGAATGCTCGTTGTCCCCCGAGGCCACGGGCATTCCAGCATATACAACTCATGGCTGGCGGCGGGGTTGACCCTTGTCAACCTCCGCCGATGTTTCCGTCTTGGTCTGGATTGGGAAGGTGGGGTGTTCTGCTTCTCGTTTCTGCTTCTTCGGAGGGGAAAGGAAGAAGTCTTGCTTGATAGTTCTCTTCATGCCCGCCTTTGAGTACTGCTCTGGAACGGCCATCCCCTCCTTTGCCCTTGTGGACTTCGCCTTGCCTTTTGCTTTTTGTGTTACCTTTGGTGGGGTCTCGTTCTTGGGAGGGAGTGTTCCAAAGGTGAATGGTTCTTCGTTGTACCTTGCAAATAACGAGAGAAGCTCATTGGTGGGGATTAGTTCAGCCGGCAATAGAGAGGGGGAAGGAGTGGTTTGGATTATCCGGGCGGTTCAGGGAAGGGTTAGGGGACGAAAGGAAGAGAGGTGGGGTTGTGGTTATTGTGGCATTGGGGTCCCTAGTGTCCGAGGGAGTGGCCAAGTCCTTGGTTCCATGGGTAACTGCACTGCGTTGTTTATGTTCCAGCTCGGTTTTCTCTTTGTTAGGTTCCGTTTTGGGAGTGGCAATGTCCAGAGAACTGGCTTTCGGTATCAGGGTGTCCCAATCGGGTTTGCAATAGATTTGGGTGTGGCCTAGTGGCTTCTTGGACGAAGAACCTTCTCCCAAAAGGACGTGAGACGCTAGAGGGGAGAGGGCCCGGGATTTAGCCTTAATGGCAGTCCATTCCAACAGTTGCGGGTGGGGAGTTGGAGAGGGTGGTATTCGGGGTTCTCGGGAAGTTGCTGACACGGGTGTTAGGTATCTTGGCGTTCAACTTCTCAAGTTCATCTATGATGGTTTCAAGGGAGACCGAACTTTGTCCATTTGCCCTGAGCCATGGGCCGAAGTATTTCCTACCGTCCGGTTTTATGTACTCGCAATCCTTTTCTTGATGGTTGAGTCGGCCACAATAGTAGCAAAAATCCGCCAACTTCTCGTACCGGAAGATGACTCTGCAAGTGGAGTCCTCGATGTTGATCGTTGCCCATCGGTGGAGAGGTTTCCGAACATCAACTAGGGTGCGTATGCGGACGCATTCTCCCAGAGCGACCCCGTCATAATCGCTTTTGACATCTAGGATCTCACCAAGGAGGCTGGTCAGATCTTCCGCTGCTCCTCTCGTCATGGCTTTGATTTGGAGACCATGCACCTGGATCCAAAATGGCATCTCTGTTAGTACAATGTCGGAGGGCCTCTCGTCTCCTCTCATCATGGCAAGGAGCAGAACCGCTCCCCTAAAGTTCCATGGTTGGCGATTGAAGACCTTCTCGCTTTCACTCCGGTCGGCGAACTCAAAGATATAGAGTCCAGCACCAAGTGGCTTGATGATCAGAGGAGTTTGAGGTCCCAGATATTTGGGAGGCCAGATTGAAGATCATGGATCCCCACAAATTTTCTCATGGCTAGCTTACCAACCAGAGCATTGATCGGAGTGGCGAGATTTTCTGGGCGGATGGTGATCTGAATTTTTCCTTCATCGAAGATAGCAAGTTTGTCCCACATTGCGATGATATCTTTGTCCATGGTAGGGGAACCGACGAAGATGAAGAAAGAGCAGCGGACAATAAAGATTTGGGGAGGAGGAAGCCTTGGCAACAAAAAGAATAAGTAGTAATGGCTTGAACAAGGAATGTTCTTGGTGTAGGATGGATTTGGTTCAGTGGGTGTTATATGAGTTAAATAGCCATCAATGTTCCACCTGGGAACTCGGAACGATGCACGAAGAGCGGCTCAATATCTCGAAAAGGAAAAGAAATCGCACGTTGGGCGGCGCAGGGCATCTCAAACGTCTCAAAACTAGATTTCGAATCCGGCATTGAAGGCGTTGAGCGGGAATGGGGGCCGGAGCCAAATGAGTAGTGAGAGAAAGATATCAGTTACTC
The DNA here is from genome assembly GCA_037126765.1 of Stenogyne calaminthoides. Lineage (NCBI taxonomy): Eukaryota > Viridiplantae > Streptophyta > Magnoliopsida > Lamiales > Lamiaceae > Stenogyne > Stenogyne calaminthoides. The sequence goes on along the minus strand of JBBCBC010000024.1, from coordinate 17,362,541 downwards.
CATTCTCATGGATATTATTTTCTATAAATGAATAGTAAAACATGAACCTTAATTTGACAAGATGATGGAGGGGTCCTTCAATCTTTTGTAGTGTGCAAGAATGATGTTTGGTGGGCCCATTCTTGAAAAGTTTATATGGGGAGTACAATTTATTAACTTTACAAACATTTATATACTGATATTACATTATTCAATATTTTTTATATATAAAAATAGTGAATTTTGCATTATAAAATGGAAAAAAAAGGTATATACTCATATTTATTAATAAATAAAGCTTTCTACCCATTTCTTGTAAAAAAAAGATATCTACCCATTTTACAATAAAATTACATATATAACCTTATTAGAAAAAAAAATAGGGTTAATTCTAAATAAATACACGACATTTATACTAAATATCAATTTAATACGATCTTTAAAATTATTGTATAAAAGTCTAACCTTTGATGTTGTTGCAAATTAATACACGTTTTTTTTTCACCGGCCGTGAAGAAATATGTGGCTCGCCGAAATTATTATTTTTATTATGTCAGACTACACGTAGGATGAAATGTCTAAATCATAAATATAAAAAATATTAAAAAGGTAAATTAAAAATAAAATAAAAATAAAATAAATTATTTAAATCTAAATTACAAACCTTAAAAATTAATTCTCGCCATCAATGTTTCAAAGTTAAATATGTTCCCATGTTTCAAAATTAAATGTAATCCCCAAATTTCTCTTTCCCCCTTCAGTCCACCCATTGTCTATTGTCACTCCCTCAAACCCCTTAAACTAAATTTATGAATTGTTTATTGAGATTTCATCAATTTTATGAAATGGATAGAAATTTTATTTACACTTTGAGATTGATTTTATTTTAATTGTTGTTTACTTGATGTGTAGTTCTGCAAATTTGAGGTAGATATTCTTTTTTCCTGCAAACGTGAACCAAATCACGTATGCAATGGCGGATCCAGAATCAAAATGCGATGGGTTGAAAGCTTAAAAAATATAGTATAAAACACAATAATAAAACATTCAAGTAGTTTAGTGGTGAAGGGTGGGCTACTGTGTGCCAAAGGTCCCTGGTTCGATTCCTATTGGACTGATTTTTTTTTTAAATAGTAATTTTCTTTCCCTAAAAAATAAGTATGGTCAGAGTCTCGCCCAAATTTTCATAGGGTCTGCGCCTTGCAAGTATGCGATTTTGGGGATAGAGATTTGCTTTGGGGATTATGTGATTTTGGTGCAAAATCCAATTTTGCGGATCCACAGAACTCAAATTTGGGGTGGAGTCTGTAGTTTTGCGATTATGAGGTTTTGGATTTTGAAGAACCAATCGATTTTTTGGTGAAGATGTGGCGATGCAAGGGCGAAGATGAAGAGATCATGAAGATAGATTGTTTGGTTTTAATTGTTTTTTTTAGATTTTATCTTCTTTTAATTATTATTTTTTGTTTTAATTTATTTTAAAAGTGTTAATGATAGAGGATGTGTAATATGATGTGGAATAATTAAAAAAATATTATTTAATATGTATTATCATAACTGGCAAGTATACACATGCTCCGGTGAGCTACGTCACCTCTTCACGGCTGGAGGAAAATAACGTGTATAAATTTGCAACAATATCAAATATTGGACTTTAATACAATAATCTTAAAGGTCATGATTAAATTGATATTTAGCCAAAAGTTCGTATATTTATTTAAAATTAACCCAAAAAAATATCTACCCTTATAACCCACATTCTCACCCACCTTTCATGCTTCTATACACACCTCCATCCATGCCACTTTAATTATCTTTATTAACTAATTTATTATTTTATTATAAATTATGACATATTTAGTTATAATTTATTAATAATTACTAATAATTAGAATATTTATTATTTTTAATTGATACTAATGCAAAAATTATTTTTATGATAGACAATCTTTTCTATCAAATAAACGAAATATCTAAATCAATTATAGATATACACATATCAATTAAATTGTCAATATTCCGTACACAAAAACTTGTATGCAATATTGCATAGTATGATTTATGTGCAATTAGCCCAAATAGGAAATATATTTATTTTTCGCGGGTCAGGCCCAAGGGCATTTCTGATCCTGCGCGCTGCCCGTTTTTTTCATCCTCGTGATTTTAGGGTTTTTTTTCGCGTTCTTCTTCCTCGCGATTTTCAGATTTTACAGTGGCGCAGTTTTAGGTTTTCTCTTCTCTTCTTTTGTTCTTCATTTTCTGTTCTTTCTCTTCCTTATTCAAATTCTTCCATATTATTCTCCCTATTTTCAGTTTTCTCATCCTGACAAAGTTACAGGTCCTTCCGTTCGTTTTCCTCTTGATTTTCTGGGCGCAATTTTTCAGATGCTTGTCCACTCTTTTCACGTTGTTCTGTAAATCTATAATTTTGGACTGAGGATTTTTTTCGCGTTTGTACTGATTTTTGTTCATGTAGTAACACTCATTTACTCATATGGTAATAATTTTTTTGTTCATATAGTAACACATCAAGTTGTCCTTTAAATCTGTAATTTTGGACTGAGGATTTCTTTTCGTGCTTGTACTGGTTTTGTTCATGTGTAACACATTTTTCTTCATAGGGGTAACACTTTTTGTTCATGTAATAATACATATTTTTTTAGTAATATGTACGTTTGTTCACACATCGTCGTAATACTATGTGAACACCCATGTGTTACCACATGAACAATACTGTGTTACCTCATGACTCATGTTACCTTATGAATATTTGTGTGTTATGATATGTTTTAATATGTGTTACATAAGATATGAAGTTTTTTCAATATAACAATAGAGTAACACTTATACATAGATGTAGTAACACACAAAAACTAGAAATTTTAAAAAAAAATATTACGTGCTTAATAAGGATCAAACCTCCAACCAAACACATTAACAACAGACTTAAACCACTGGGCTACAACACATATTCATAAATATATCCTTTTATAAATACATATGTGTCGTCCAACAACCCACAACTCATGCTCCCCCTGCCTGACCCGCCCGCGCCTGACCTGCGAATTTTAAGTTAATTTGCCTTAATTGTGATGTATTGCACATAACATTAGTGTGCAATATTTCACACAAGATCTTCTCTATTCCGTAATGCTCATTCATTAGGAAAAAAATGAAATAAAATTGACAAAAACTCATATGAGACGGTCTCATGCATGAGACGGGTACAATCTAACACTAATCACACCCACCCTCCCAAAGTATTAAAGTGTCAATGCCCAACTTATGAGTCATCTCAACGTGAAACGGTCTCATGCCTCAATAAAATTATATACAACTCAGTTTTATTTAAGGAACACATTTTTTTTTTAAATATCTATATCTAGTTTTACAATTCTTGTTCACTTGAACGACTCCAACATCATGGACGGAACCGTTATAATTTTTTTAATAAAATATTTTTTTTTATAAAGATCTCCAATAATTTTTATTTTTTTTTATTCTGCAAAAAAAAAAAAAGTTCAGTTCGGTCACCACCAAGTAAAAGAAAAAAAGTGAAAAAAAGAAGAAGCTTTTAAGTGTAGTAGAAAAAGAGATGAAGATAAGAGAGTATGAGTAAAATTTAAATATTGATGAATGAAAAGAATTTAATTTTAAGCAGTGGAGAAAAATAAATTTTAAAAAGTGGGGGAGTGGAATTTGCGTGGGGTAGTAGGTTAAGTTAGTAGTGATTTTGAGGGCATTTTTGAATTAAAAGTGTGAGATGGATATATTTCTTGTTTGCTTTTTAGAATGGGTATATATATTTTTTTTGATATAAATATGGGTATATTTGCCCGTCTTTACTTATAAAATTTAAATCATTACTTACAAATTAATATTAAAATATTAAATATTATTGAATTAATTTATAAGAATAGCGATATAAATTTATAAGTGTAATAACATCTGTTTCATAATATGAACAAGTTCACACGAGAGTTTGTGATAAAAATTTAATCGACTAAATTTGTGTTGTATCATATCACCATTATAGTAATACTAATTTTGTATTACTAGTTTACCATAATAGTTGTTGATAGCAATTTTATCGGATTGGATAAACTGATTGTATTGTGGCTATAATATAAACTCGATTAACAATTATCAAACATAAAAAATAAATAAACAAGAATAATGGGGGAAGAACTCTTGAGTTGGTTTTTTGTATATATGGTCAATGAAAGCAAAATGAGAGAGTTATAATGAAGGGTGTGTTCCTCTATTTATAGAGGACCACCCTTAAAAATAAAAATATTAATAACTCATCTCAACCCTTTATTTCAGGGTTTTATTATAATCGTAGATTTAATAATTAAAATTATATCTATTTCACAGTATATCTCGTAAAGTTGATGATACTTTGATGTCGACTCTTGATCTTATCGGATCTACGTATCTTCGGGACGTGATCTCCTTTCGGGTGGGGTTTTGGGGCTTAGGTGGACCCTACTAACGTGTCGGAATTACGAGTACATATTTAGGATAATTTGTACTATAATAATAATATTACTTATTTGAACATATAGTATTGTGTTAAGTAATACTCCCTTCGCCATCTTCTTGTTTGAATATTTACTGCTTGCACGAGTTTTGATATAGGAATTGTTTAATAGTATTAAAAGGAATAAAAATAATTTTTGATGAGGGTTGAATGATTAAATAATGGCATGTGATGTAAATTAAATGAGATAAATGTGATTTTAGTGTGGGGAAAGTAATGACATATGATGTATCATAGAGATAATTGAATGAATTCTATAAAAAAAAAAAGTGGGTCTCATGTGCACCTCGTGCACCGTGCACTCGGGTATAGCAGTGACCCATTAAGAAAATGAGACTTGTCATTAGTGAAAAGTAGGATCCACAATAAAAAAATGGGCAGGGTCAAAGTGAGTGCACGGATCTAGAGTCTGTGCACCAAGTGCATATGAGACCTTGCCAAAAAAAATATAGTTATTTTATTACTCCTTCCGTCCACTAAATCTATTCTCTCTTTTCTTATTTGTTTGTCCACCAAATTTATTTTCATACATTTTATGTAATATATACACTTTAATTTTATTCTCTAACCATTACTTAATTATTTCAATTGTCATTGTACTTTACTCATAAACAATCACTTTATTTATAAGTGGACCCCATAATATCCTATAATATCCTTATTTTTTCTATTTTATCTACAATTTTTTTAAATGTTGTGCCCAAAAAGGTGGGAATAGGTTTGTGGGTAAATATTTAATAAATAAAAGAATTATTTTGGGTAAATGTTTAAAATGACAAAACACTCAAAATTTACACCCTCACAATTTCATAATAATTAATTTAAATAATATCAATAAAACAAGTTTTTTTAGTTTATGTGCTCGAATAAGGGTGCATTTTATCTCGGGACGGAGGGAGTAATACAATACTCCCTCTGTCCCAAACTCGATTGGGTAATCACTATTTGACTCGTGTTTTAGTGAGCGAGTTATTTATTAATAATTGAAATGATAAAAAAAAATTTAAGGTGGGGTATGATAGTGCTACTCTTCATCTATTCTATCATGCTTTAAAAGTAACTTTATCATTTCATATACTATAAACAACTTGTTCAATAAAACACGAGCCGAAAAGTACAATGTCCAATCGAGTTTGGGACAGAGGGAGTATTAGATATGCAATATTAACGTTCAACAAAATACTTATTTGAACAAACAAGTCATGTTCTCTCCATGCTTCCATTTTGACCAACTAATTGTTTTAAGTGTACCTATTCTTTTAAACCCGTAGAATTTTTATTTTCTATTTTTAAAGTTATTTCATTGTGTAAATTAATTGCATAGGAGGGTGACTCATATAATATTTATTCACACTTGATATGATTCACATCAGTGTTTTAGTAACTGTACGGGACGGACTTTTCTACCGGTTGAACAATAACCCGATCCCGAACCGTCCGAAACCCCTCTAATAACCGTTTTATCGGTCCTAACCGTCAAGAGACGCTCCGCTCAAAACCGGTAGAAATAATGAAAAACCGGTTCGAACCGTTCTTTTTAAAAAATAATAATAATTAGGAATTGGATTTTAGGGCATCTTCATCCCCGCATCTCGGTGAACCGCCACACGTGGATCCCGGGCGAAATTTGCGTCGATTCTTGAAACGCCAAGATCTTGTCGTTGCCTTTGAAGAGGTGGTGACCGACTATCGGCTCGTGGAGAGGGTTGGCCTTTGTTTACGGCGTGACACGGGTGACGTATAAAAAATATTGCCGGTGACATGAAGGTTGTTAATTTTGCTCGAATTGGTATATTTTTAAATAACCGGCGATTAGCAAAACGTAAAGAGGGTCATTTTCTTTTTTCTATGTGTAGAGGATCTTACATTTTTTATTTTGGTAGATAGAAGTCTTGAATAATAGAGACAAAATTGTGAGATTTTTTTGGGGAAAGAGAGTAAAAAGGGTTTTCCTTTTGACTTGAGTGAAAATGGGGTTTAGTAGGAAAATGAAAATGATTGTAAATTTACAATTTGAATTTGGTGGACCACATAACTAGATTTGGGGATATGCACTTTGGTAACTAGCAAATTAATTAAATAAAAGATATTGAGCGAAATTAAATAAAAAATTAAAATAATATACATATATATTATATTTTGGATGACATGTGTGATATTACGATGCATTTTGTATCGGTTGATTATTGAGTATTAGTTTAAATTTTAAGTTTTTATAGGTGCATATTTATTTTATTTTTTAATTAAACATAAAAATATATCGTTTGAACCGTCGGTTGAACCATTCGACCAATTTGAACCGTGACCCGGTATATATTCTATTCAATCATCGGTTCGATTATGAAAACACCGATTGTCCTCTGTATTTTTTGGACTTGTATACTCACATGTGTAATAACATTGACCAATGAAAGGAATTTGAGACTGAAGACTATTAATTTTAATTAATAGCGACGAAATGGTAAAATACCTGGACGCTCTATGTAGTCCAATTATTAAATAATGACAAAAAATTATGTGAACCCGAGTTCACCATAAACTCAATTTTTTTAGTATTACTATTATGTATAGTGATTGTTTCGTATACACTTGGTGCACAAACTCTAGATCCATGCACTCACTTTGATCTTGCCCTTTTTATTGTGGATCATTTTTTTCACTAATGACAAGGTCTCATTTTTTTAATGGGTCACTTCTATACCCGAGTACACGGTGCGCACTTGGTGCATAGGAGACCCACTCTTATGTATAAAAATTATTATTGTTCTGCACAAAAATAATCACTTAATTTTTAAAAAATATTTTATATTTTTAAATAGTGAAATTTTTTGTGCATAAACTTAATTCACAGACGTGTGACTCTCAATTAATTCCAAATTTTGACGTCATACATATACTTGTGTTTTATTAAACGCAAGGTTCCAAAATAATAATATACAGGATATTGTTAATAACTTCTTAATACTAAATAAACAAAAACAGACTTACTTGACTTTGGACTCTAACATGAACTCCCATATGTACCAACTTTAGAATGAGTTTAAGTGGGGAGCAAATTAAAAGACTTAACTTTTAAGTTAAGACAAAAACTCATATGAGACGGTCTCATACATCAGACAGGTTACAACTTAAGACAAATCATATTCACTCATTCCAAAGTGTTAAAGCATTCATGTCCAATTTATGCCCCGTCTTACCGTGAGACGTCTCATGCAAGTGTGTCTCTTTAAGTTAGGAGATATACTCCCTCCGTTTCATAAGTACTCCACTTTTTTGGCTTATTTTTTATTTAAAAATATTTATCGTTTTACTATTTTTTTTTTCATATTTCTCTCTATTTCGTTCATATATATTCTATTAATATCTTCTTAATTTAACTTGCGCTCCCTAAAATTTCTATTTAATTTTGCACTCATTTATCGTCCATAGAATTAATTAAGAAATTTAAATATAAAAATATTTATTAGTATTGTAAAAATATTATGTTCCTTAATTTTATATGCAATATTAAAACGACAAACTTTTCGAAACTAAAATGAATATTAATTAATGAAGTGGATCTCATATACACACATGTGCACTGTGCACTAAAGTGTATTTTAAAATCATGCAACTTGTTACATTAAAAAATGTAACTTATTTATACTGAATCGTGCAACTTATTATACTGAAAAATGCACCTTATCTATACATAGCCATGCAACTATTTATCCATATCAATAGTTGCACGATTCAGTGTAAATAAGTTATATTTTTTAGTATAATAAATTACACGATTCTATAATGCATTATAAGTGCACGGTGCATCTGGATGCATACACGACTTAGCCTAATTAATGTCTTTGAAATATAGTTAAAATATGTATACTATTAATTATGAATTTTGAATGGTATGAATCGTATGATCTAAATGAGATTGACATTAGTTTTTAAAAAAAAAAAAAAAGATGATATATATTAAAACTAGCATAAGGGTTGCTCAAAATTCATAATGTACAAATCCAAACATACCACAAAGCAGACAACTCATAATTTAGACGGAATACACTCTAATGATTGATTTTCCAAAATATAAAAAGAGACCATAAAAAATAACGGATAATTAGCACGAATCCACTTACACGAGCAATATTTTATCCCATCAATAAGATGTAAAACTGCAATGCACGGTGACATAACTTCGGGTTGGTTATGTATAGGAGTATTTAATAAATATGGTAACATATTTTTGAAATAATTATCGTACAAATATAAATGGAGTTTTATCAATTCAGGACCTGAAAGATAGTAAAACTATTAATTTAAGGCTTGAAATTTTTTTCCTATCGATTCAAGGCCTAAAAGATAGAAAACTATCAATCCAGGGTCTGAAAGATAGAAACTATCAATTCGAGGCTTATAAATTTTAAGGCCATGTTTGGCACTAAAACCCTAAACCCTAAACACGCACACTTCATCACATTCTCCAACAAACGAGATTAATAGCACTTTAAATAGCAATTGAGATAAAAAATCACATATTATCTACGAACTTTAGACAATAAAGTACACAATTTCAATGCAATTATGATCCTAATCATTTTTCATGGGAGTTCTTCCTTAAGAATGACGTTCGATTCGAGATTAATGCGCAAAGACCCTTTTATCGATGTTCTTCTCTAAAGTCCCCTAAAATTCAATCAAGAACGGTGTTCGATGCGAGATTAATGCGTGATAAATGTTTCTCTCGAAAGTCCCTCGGAAGTCCTTCGAAAATCATAAGGCGTTCAATCCGAGATTAAGGTTCTAAGACCCTTTGATTGACGTTTTTCTTGAAAGTCCCTTTGATCGACATTTTTGTATGCTTAAGAAATCTTTGTATGGTTTAAAGCAATCCCCAAGACAATCCCCTAGGTGAAAAGTATGATACATTACTAACCCGTGGGAATCCTTTTGAGTATACAAATAATAGCTTCTGGTTGTGTGATTCTGCGATTTAATCAAAATATTAATTGTTAGTAATGGTTCACCATTAAAAACAAGTATGCATAGTAAACTTCTTTCAACTCTAAAATTTTACCTCTATCTGCTTATATTGTTTTCTGTCACATAAATAATTAAGATAAAATTTTCTTGCATGGGAAAGATACTAACATTATTTCCTTGTTAAAAAAATATCGTGTCTAGGACAAATTACACCCTAAAATTAAAAAAGAAGAACAAAAGCCTCCTAGAATCCCTATTCTCTAATATTCTTGTTCAAAGTAGGCAGCAGCATGCTTTGGTAGCAAACTCTCACTCTATTCTTAATGTTAATCACATCGAAACAATAAGAGCAAGAACTCTTTAAATAAGACAAAAGGACAATAATTTCCGACCATGAGACATAAATTCCAGTGAGAGCTAATAATTAATTACTAAAGAAAAAATAAAAATTTAAAGCCATAAAACCAAATGTTGGTTCAGAGACTGGGTCCCACTAAAAACCTGTTAGGGTAAAACCCTCCTTTGGGCAAAACCCCAGCCAAGGGAAAAAGGAAAACTCCTCTAAAAAGCATTATCCCATTTGTTGGGAAATTTATAGTTTTGATGAAAGTTCCAAAAACACATGTAATAGGACCCGGTCGGACACATTGGTAAGTTTACATTATCGCTATAGGAGACCCGGTTGATAATGATTGTATAGAAAAACCGATGTAATAGATAGGTCACATATTGAGGGGAAACTCAATATGTAAAGGTCGATCCAAGAATCGGAAGAAAGTCGATATCCGGACAGAGCGTAATCGCTAAACCGAATCGGAAGATCGATCGAATCGATCTAGTCGGATAACTTCAATGCGGAAGTCATGAAGCTCAAACCTCTATACTAGAAGATCGGATGACTTTGAAGATAAGACCGGAAGACCTACATCAGTAGTGAGTCACCCGATTGAAGCTAAGTCAACCAGCCAAAAACTTCATCGGTGGATCGATCGGTTCAGATGATCGGATCGACTCATAAGATGAAAAGCGATGTTTCATCTTATCATACGTCTGCGATCCGAACAAGATGAATACCAACCTTAGTTGGAGGAACAACATCGCAAAAAAGCAAGGCTTTCATCCATAAGGAAGAAACACGTATGAACAGAGCCGATACTCATGGGTTTCGATGTTGCTCTCTCAAACGGCTATAAACTTTCAAACCATGCCGCTTCTGGCACGTCACATCAAGCCTGCAACTCTACCTAAAATAGCACGAGATTCAAATTGCTCTCCAACGGCTCTTTGATCTCAAGGTCTATAAATATGGGATCACACTTCGGTGATACACGGAAATGCTTGGACAAACAACATAATCAAGAAGCTCAAACTATAGTCGATTTCATACGAAGAACACAACAACAAGCTTATTTTATATTGTGTTCATCCCATAAGTTCTTAGCAAGAAATCTTTTCATCTAGCTTTCAGTCGCTTATATCTAAAGAAAAAATTTCATAGTTGGAACCTCAACAATCTTACCCAAACCCCCAAGTTAGGATAAGTTGTTTAGCAAGATTCGATCTAGGGTTTCTAATCTTGATTTACGGGATCGGTTGAGTGAGAACTCTTAAAACATCTGTTGGTGTCTTGTGTTGGACTAACACACTAATCTAAGTCCAATCGGTTAAGTCGGTTAAGTTGGTGCCCCTTGTGAAAGGGAAGAGTGGGCGTAGGACCGGTTTTGTCGAACCACTATAAATCTTGTGTGCCTTTATTGCTTTGATTAACGCTCTCTACATCGCACAATCTTAAAGCGCATACATATTCTAAGTTAAGATCGATTGCACCAAGCATCGATCCGTCGGACCAAATTTACGTCATCGATTAAAAAGATAAAACTTGGAATCGATTTATACAAACCGGTTTTTCACGGGTAAAACTTAAGCTTCAAGACACATCGGGTTAATCGATAGTTCTTAAATCATCTGCCGTTGTTCAAGAAGTTGGTTATCGACCGAGAATCGATTCACTTCGCACTCTGATCGGGCTATCTGCTCTCACACGATCCAAGACGAAAAAGTTTTTCAGAAGTCTATTCACCCCTCCCCTCTAGACTTCTGCCCTCACTTAACCCGTTCGGGACCTACACCATTGCACCAAAATAATCCTCCATAAAAGAATCAAGCACAACTCTAAAATAACTCATATTCATATCGCTATATAAAACATCATGTAAAGCAATCAAAGAACCCCCAATCCAAGTGTGAGTAGTAATTGAGATTAAAGTTTATCCATTTTCTACACACTTCATCACATTCTCCAACAAACGAGATTAATAGCACTTTAAATACCAATTGAGATCAAAATCACATTATATCTACGAACTTTAGACAAATGCGAGTTCTTCCTAAGAATGACGTTCGATCGGAGATTAATGTGCAAAGGCCCTTTTATCGACGTTCTTTTCTAAAGTCCCCCAATTAATCAAGAACGGTGTTCGATGCGAGATTAAGGTGCTAAGCCATTTTGATAAATGTTTCTCTCGAACTCAAACATCGTTAAATCCGAGATTAAGGTGCTAAGACCCTTTGATTGACGTTTTTCATTAAAGTCCCTTAAAAGCCCCTTTGATATACATTTTTGTTTGCTTTAGAAATCATTGAATGGTTTAAAGCAATCCCCTAGGCAATCCCTTAGACGAAAAGTATGATACATTACTTACCCGTGAGAATCTTGTTGAGTATACAAATAATAGCTTTTGGTTGTGTGATTCTGCTATTTTATCAAAACATAAAATGTTTAATAATGGTTCACAGTTAAAAATAAGTTTGCATAGTAAACTTTTTCAACTATAAAATTCCACCTCTATCTGCTTCTATTGTTTGCCATGAAGATGATTAAAGAAAACATATGACGTTTTTTCAGAGTTGAAATAAAACAAGAAAGAAATTTTGAGAAAGGACATATGATCTTGCCACATAAATAATTAAGATCAATTTTTCTTGCATGGAAAAGATACTGACATTATTTCCTTTTTAAAAAAATAATGTGACTAGGTCAAATTACACCCTAAATTTAAAAACAGAAGAATAAAAGCCTCCGAGAATCCCTATTCTCTCAGATTCTTGTTCAAAGTAATGCCACCAATATACTTTGGTGGCAAACTCTCACTCTATTCTCAATGTAAATCATATCGAAACAATAAGAGCAACAACTCTTTAAATAGGACCCAAGGACCATGATTATGGCTAAGAGGCATAAATTCCGATTAGGGCTAATAACTAATTTATTAAGGAAAAAATAAAAATCTAAAGCCATAAAACCACATGTCGGTTCAGAGGCCGGAGCCCCACTAAAAACCTTGCTAGGGTAAAACCCTCCTTAGGGCTCACTACAAAAATGGCACGTTTTAACGACGGAAATTAGCGACGGTTAATCAGGCCATCGGTAATAGCGACGGTTTTGCCGATGGTTTTAGTCAAACCGTCAAAATCACAACATTTAGCGACGGATTATAAAACCGTCGGCGTCAGCGATGGATTATAAAAACGTCGGCGTCAGCGACGGTTTACCGACGGTTCATCGACGGAGAGTCCGAATCGACATTATTAGCGATGGACTTAGCGACGGTTTTCAAAAAACCATCACTATGCTTTGCAGAAAACGAAGAGATACGCCCGTTGGGAGGAGATCCGCCCGTTGGGAGGCGGTGTCATTAATTTTGATAGACTTTAGCGATGGTTTTTTGAAAACCGTCGCTAAATCCAAATCTATAAATACACGCCCAGCCTGCCCATTTGTTTCATCAACCAAATCAAAAAGCAATACAAACAAGCCTCGTTCATCTGTATTCTTCGATATTCACGGTACTACTTTAATTATTTTTTCGTATTTTTATTTTTATTTTATTTTATTTTATATAAGTTAATTAATATATAAATTTCATATTTTATTTAGATGGCTGCTGAAAGTAGTGACGTTCCTGCTTCATCCAGAAGACCTACTACTGGATTGTTAATTAATATTGTTAATGGAGCGTAAGTGTTGTTGTTTTATACGATAATAATTATATAATTAATTAATTTAATACAATAATTATTAATTATGTATTTATTTTTTAATGTGTTATAGTATTGTACCTGGTCACGAGGCTTCCTATATAGCCAACGACGTCATTATGCGGGTGAGAATTGCTATCAACGCTAATCGTTGGAAAAATGTGTCAACTGATCAGCGTCAATTGTATTTTGAGGAGTTTAAGGTATAAAATGTACTTAAAATATTTTATTTTAATATATATTGTTAAAATTAATTTAATTAATTATTGTATTATTTTTTAAATATAGAAACAAACTACGTGGAGTCCCGAGCTCGAGACCAATGTAGTTTATAAGGCATTTTGTAAAGTTGCTCAACCGCGTTACCAAGACATGATGTACAGGTGGCGTACACAGTGAGGGAAGACAGAGTGGATTTATCAGAAGAAATTGGGCACGAAGTTTGGGAGTCGCTTGTAGCTGTTTGGTGGGCAATTCCCTTCTAGGATGTTATTTTAATTATGTTATGAACAATTTTTAATTTTATGTTTTAGTTTTTAATTTTTAATTAGCATTGAACAATTTTAATTTATGTTTTTTTTTTAAATCGTGTATTTAGCGACGGACTTAGCGACGATTATTTAAAATTCCATCGCTAAACTGTCGCTATTAAAGACAGAAATATCCGTCGCTGGACCGTCGCCACTAGCGACGGTTTCTAGTGACCGTCGTTGAATCCGTCGCTAAAATTTAAGAAAAATTAGGCAACTCAGTCTGCAGAAAAGTCGAAAACAAACAAAAACTTTTGAAAACCAACACCAAATTTTGTGTAGATAGAGGCGAAAATCATTTTTTGAAGTGCATATTGTGTAAAGGAAAGATATCTACTCCTCGAGGACGATTTTACGGTACGTTTTTACATTTCTACCGTTAAAAATATATATAGTGTAATGTAAATATATAATTGATAAGTTTGGTATTGACATATATTTTATTGATAGTTTATGTTAAATGAATGTTGTGATCATAGCTAGATGAATATTGGGTAGATAGTTTATGTTAAATGAATGTATTTGATGTTATTTGATAGAAGAATATATTTGGATATTTACATATACAGACAAAACTCTATCAAATTTTTTGTATGTTATTTGAGAGAAGAATATATTTGGATATTTACATATACAGACGAAACTCTGTCAATTTTTTTGTAGAATTAACATATTGATAATGATTTGAAATAGATGGAATATTTGAATCGTCAGTGGATGTATTCGACTCCTTGACTTATCAACGGAAGTATAAATATGGAGTTCTTGAATGAAGTTAATAACTTCATTCAGTTTGCAATTAATCATGGTGCAACAAATTCAGAAAGTCGTATAAGATGTCCGTGTAGTGCAAAAAAATGTCAAAACAAGTCATACAGAGATACTGTGGATGTTCAGACACATATCATCATGAATGGTTTTGTTTCATATTACTACAATTGGACACGTCATGGTGAAGAGCGGTGGAATGTTGATTTCAATGACCTTGAAGTGTATTATAATACTCTCGAATACAATGAGACACACGATGATCATGGATTCGATGATCCTGGAGTACAGTTCGAGCCACCTGCAGTGGATACACCGGATATGTATCATACGATGATCAGGGAAGCTGGTGGGATTCAAGATGAGGCTATGGAGGAGGAACCAAATGAGGAAGCAGCTAATTTTTATAGAATACTCAAAGTAGCTGACGAAGATCTGTATGATGGATGTCAAACTCACTCTCTGTTGTCATTCAATGCTCGACTCATGGCTATCAAGGCTGAGAACAAACTTTCTCAACGAGCCTATAACCAGATTAGTAAGTTGATCAATGAAGTATGTCCTCCCGGTAATAAGGTGCCTATTACAGAATATCAAGCCAAAAATCTGTTGAAGAGTATGGGTCTACCAGTAGAGAGTATTGATTGTTGTATCAATAACTGCATGTTATTCTGGGGTAACGAAGAAGATGTGAATCTAGATAAGTGCAGATTTTGTGGGCACTCTCGGTACAAAGTACCACGACGGAACTGGACTGACGGTTGAGGGAAGCAGAAAACGAAGAAGAAAGTGGTAAATAAAATAATGTATTACCTCCGATCATTCCTCGTCTTCAGAGACTGTATCAAGATGGTGGGGAAGAGGAGAATGAAGATGATGATGAGGAAGTGGAGGACGAGGAGGAGGATGAGGAGGAGGAGGAGGAGGAGGATGAGGAGGATGAGGAGGAGGATAATACAGATGGGGGCAACGATGAGGATGACGAATAATAATTATATTGTATTTCATTTGTAATATTTCATGTTGACGACACTCTATTATAATATTACTAGTTATTTAATTTTGTTCTAAACATAATTTATTTTTTGGTAATTATCCAATATAAACACAATTTTAAATTTAAAAATCTATAATCATTTTAAATATAAAAGTAACTAAATTATTATATTAAAATGTAATTGAATCATTAACTAATTAGGATAATTGAAAAAAAATTAATTTTAAATTAATATAGAATTAATTTTATTAAAAATAAGTTAAAAAAATATGATTTTAATTTAATTAATTTAATTATAAACTATAAATTAAAAATATAAATTATTATATTAAAATGTAATTTAATTATTAAATAAGATAATTGAAATAAAAAAAATTTAAAAATTAATTGTAAATTATTTTAGAATTAATTTTATTAAAAATAAGTTTAAAAAATACGATTATAATTTAATTAATTTAATTATAAGTTATAAATAAAAAATATAAATTGTTATATTAAAATTTAATTGAATTATTAAATAAGATAATTGAAATAAAAAATTTAAAAAAAAAAATAATTGTAAATTAATATAGAATTAATTTTATTAAAAATAAGTTAAAAAATACAATTTTAATTTAATTATAAGTTATAAATAAAAAATATAAATTATTATATTAAAATGTAATTGAATTATTAAATAAGATAATTTAAATAAAGAATTTTAAAAAAAATTGAAAAAAAATGAATTTTAGGACATATACAATTAAATTCATTAAGTAAACACAAAGAAGCAAGTGTCCGAGCGGAATTGATCCCCGCTCAGGTGCCCAAGGTCCCGTGTTCGATTCCCCACGGGAGCGAATAAATGCCTCATTTAATTGGGAGACTTGGTGGCTTATATATGAAATGCTGGGTGGTTAGGTTTGAGATGGTCCGTGGCTCGGGTGGTTCGGTGCCCACCCGGTCCCCCCTTAGGGCCCGGTTTGAACCACTGAAGTCGAAGTCGTAAACATCGTTGTATGTTCTGTGACACACTAGTACTTCTCCCCCCATTTTTGGCACACTAGTACTTCTCCCCCCATTTTTGGCTCATATACTACTCCTATGTCTATGTCGATTTTTGCTACTACTACTGTTCATCCCATGTAGGTTTCGGGTTCGATTAGGTACCCTTCCTCCCACGCCGAGAAATACATTAAGAGCCATGCTATTGTGCAGACACCTCCAATTCGAAAGGGTGATTATTTGTCCGTCAACATAGACGATCAAGTTCATCAAATGGGTGTCCGTGAGCACACTAATTCTCTCATTGCCAGAGTTCTTCTGAAGGCTAAAGTTGAACCTATGACTTCAGCAGAGCTTCGTTCCGCCATAAATGAAGTTTGGGATATACCGGGTTGTTGGCAATTCTTGCCCATGGGAAGAGGTTTCTATAATATTCATATGGCCAATTATCTTGAAAAAGAACGTATCCTCCCACGTCGTATTTGGCCATTTAAGTATGGCATGGACAAGTTGCAACGCTGGACTCTGGAGTTTAATCCGTACAAGTTTAATTCCCCCATTGTCAATGTTTGGGTGCGTATATATAAGTTGCCTCCAGAATACTTTTATGAACCTATTATCCGAACCCTTGCTTCGGCTATCGGACCGGTGGTTGCTATTGATGAACGAACCCGATGATGGAAAATGCTACACTATGTGAGAGTACTTATGGAACTTGATTTGAGTAAGGATAAGGAAAGCTTCCTCATGTATGAACGTTCGGGGCATTATGTTATTGTTTCTTTGGGATATCAGAATCATTCGAGCTACTGCACCTCTTGTGAGCCCGTTGGCCATTTAACATCGGACTGCAAAAGAATTCTTGAGCCGAGGCATAAGCCTCCACCTCAACCGAAGCCTTGGCCGTCCAAAACAAAGTAGACGTCGAAAGAATGGGTACAAAAGGCTTTTCCCCAAAGATCCTCTTGCTCCGATTCACCCCATACCGAGGACCCAAATGCAAAGAACCTACACTCTTATTATTGCTTTGCCAGGCGGCCCGGCATCACATCGCTCCTTTTCAGTTCCCATCATTGTCTCCCTATGTCACGACGCGTACTCCTTCTTTTCAGGCTGCTACTTCGTTGCATGGAACTCCTTCCAAGGCTGGTACATCTGTTAGAGATGGCCAGGTTACCCCCAATGTTGATTCGGATGGTTTCGAACGGGTTTCCCACAGAAAGTCTACCTCTCCAACGACGTCCCCTGGTTCTCCTCCCACGATCTCCAATGTTTTTACTGCTCTGTCGCCTTCTGCTCACCCCAGGGAGGGTGATCTCGCTTCGGATTCGGACACTGATGTCGTGGATTTCCCTAACGACCCCCTTTCACCTGAGGGGGTTTCTTATATCACCAAGAGAAAAGGGGGACGGACCAACCGTGGTGCTAAAATGTCTCACGCCAAGCCTCCGTATAACACACGTAGTCGGGTTTCCGTCTCCATTGCCTCTTCTATTGCTGCTGCGTCGTCCAACACTCCTTTTCAGATTGATGATTCTTGTATTGGGTCAATAGGTATGTCTCATTATAGCTCTTGGGCCGATTAATGTGAGCAAGAAAACACCCCGCCGATGCACGGGTCTTATCTTGGTGATTAATGATTTGTCTTACTTGGAATGCATGTGGATTGGATAATGAGCAGACTGGTCATGTGCTTGACCATCTTTGCGTTACTCACCATCCCGACTGGGTTGTTATCTTCGAGCCCAAGATACTTGTTAATAAGCTGCCTCGTCGCTTCTTTACGAACCTTCGCCTCTCTTTCTTTGCTGAGAACCACCGTGAGGCTATGAAGCCTAATATATGGTCCTTTGTCGCCCTACCCTTGCTGCTACTGCTACTATTGTCGCCATAACTGATCAATTTATTGCTATTCGTGTGTCTGGCTCCGTGCTCGTCTTTGTCCACGCCAAAAACTCTGCCATTCTTCGTCGTGCACTTTGGCTTGATCTTCTGAATATTTTGGATGCTGCGATTTGCATTATGGGGGATTTTAATGTTGTCCTTGGTGCCCATGAACGCTCTTCTGGTGTGCTCTCGGCCACTTCCCCTACTGAGGAGTTTCGCGAGTTTATTTCTGCTGGTGATTATTTTGACATCAAGTCCATCGGCCCTCGTTTTACTTGGTCTACCCGTCGTAACTCTGGTCTCGTCGCTGCTCGCCTTGACCGTGCCGTCGCCACTCATGCCTTCCTCAACCTATGGGAGGACGTCGAGCTGTTGGTACTCCCTCTTCTTGGTTCGGACCATCGTCCCATCCGTCTTCGAACTACCATGGGTACTCCTCCTGTCCCGCGCCCTTTTCAATTCCAAGACATGTGGACACTTCATGCCTCTATTGCCTCCTTCATCCGTCAGAGTTGACTGCTTCCGACTCCTGGTGATCCCATTCTTTCTTTTCTTGTCAAGCTCAGGCATCTTAAGGGTCGTCTTATCGTGTGGAATCGGTAGGTTTTTCGCAATGTCATTGCTACCAGACTTGGAGGGTCCATCGGGACTATTATCAGTGGCTCTCAGTTCGGGTTTATTTCGGGTTGCCGGATTCACACTTGCATTGCTTTTGCTTCTGAGACGATCAATAATCTCAACATGGGCAGGTACGGTATTATGGCGCTGAAGATTGACATTGCCAAGGCCTTTGACACCATATCTTGGGGTTTTCTTCTTCATGTGCTTCGTTGCATGGGCTTCTCTTCCAGATTCATTGGCATGGTCTATGGTATTCTTCATTCGGCACCCCTTTCCATCTTGGTTAATGGTACCTTGCATGGTTATTTCTCCTGCTCTCGGGGGGTTCTTCAGGGGGATCCGCTATCTCCCCTTCTTTTTTGCCTTGCTAAAGAAGCTCTAATTCGTTGGTTTGACCACAGTGTTGCTACCTCTCGTCTTAAAGTCCACTACACTCTCCCTCAGCATCTGCTTTATGCTGATGATATAATGTTTTTTCTCGAGGCCACTCGGGCCAATGGCCGTCATATTCGGCAGCTTCTTGATGATTACGGTCGGATTTCGGATCAAGTTTTTAGTCCTTCGAAATCCCAAATTTTCTATGGTGCTAAAGTGACTGATTGCATGAAGAGTTACATTAGTCGTTGCACTTCTATCTCCACTGGTTCCCTTCCCTTCACCTATCTTGGTGTTCCCATCTTTGAGGGCTCTACCAACGGTAGTCACCTTATGGTCGTGGGTGACTCGGTTATTCAGAAGTTTTCCAGGTGGACGGGCAATTCCTTATCTCTTGCTGGTAGACGTTGTCTCATCAATAGTGTCATCACGAGCTCTCTGGTTCACACTATGATGGTCTACAAATGGCCTAAGCAGTTGTTGCATAAAATTAAGACGGCTATTCGCAACTTCCTTTGGACTGGCGATATTTCAAAGAAGGGCTTCTATAATGTGGATTGGGCTCGCTGCTGCGCTCCTACTGCCGAGGGTGGCCTTGGCATCCGTTCGATCAGACTTGCGAATGCTTCCTTCATTTGTAAGCTGACTTGGGACACCATTACCTCCACCGATGACACCTCGCGTCTGCTTCGAGAACGTTACTTCACGAAGGATGGCACACCTCAGAATTTCCAGCGCCGGTCTTCTATCCGGATGACTCTTCATGCTCATGCTAGGAGGATTGATGAGGGTTCTTACTGGCTGATTGGGAGACACTCGAAGGTCAAGTTCTGGATGGACAATTGGTTGGGCTTCCGTTTGGCTGACTGCATTAATTTGCCTCTGGACTTCTTACAACACTTTGATTGCACTGTTGGGGACTATCTCATTAAGGGGTTTTGTACTTTCCTATCTATTTCATTACGGCCCACCTGGACTTGGTTATGGATATCTTGCAGACTCCGATACACGAGCCCAAGTATGGGCTGGGATAAGAAATTAGAGGCCCAAAATGAGCTGGGCCTATTTGGCCTGGCCCATTTGGCCCACGCGCCTAATGGGCTTGGGCGATTTGGCGACTATTTTTAATTTTTTTTATTTTTTATATTTTTTACTACAATATTAATTATTTAATTAATATAATTATTTAATATTGACAATAAATATTAATGATAATGAGTCATTATATGTAAAATAAACACACTCAAGCTCAACCTAATTTTTGTAAAATAAACACCAAGAAGTTTACAGAAATAACAATAAAGTAAATGAAGTAATTAAAAAAATAAAAATTCATGGGCCGGGCTGGCCCATGGGCCCGTGAGCCCATACTTGGGTTGGGCACCATTTATGTAGGCCCGATTTAAATATGGGGCGGCCCGACCAAACCCATGAACATGACTTGGCCCGATGGGCTGGGCCGGTTCGGGCTGGGCGACCCAATTTGCCACCTAATTGGTGTTGTTTTTGCTCGTGCCAGGGGGTGGACTAACATTTGGGTTGAGACTTATTGTGAGCTTGCTGTCAAAGTTCTTACTTGCAGCGGGCGGGATATCCCATGGAGGCTCAAAGCCAGCTGGCCGAAGTATTCCGAGGCCAGGTCCAATGTTACCCTCACGGTTTCCCACATTCATAGGGAGGGGAATTCCATTGCTGATTTCCTTGCCAAATTACACTATGATAATGCTTGGATCGGGGGTTGTCTCATTTTCTTTGTGATAAGCTTTATTCTGATATGAATAAGGACTACTTTTGTATCTCGAAGTAGTCCCTATTTAGAGAAGTTTCATTTTTTCACTTCGACCAGGGGTTTTGCCCCAAGGGGGCTTTTACCCGCAAAGTTTTTAGTGGGGCTCCAGCCTAGGTTTTTTCTTTTTTCTTTTAGGTATCGTTTACCCTTTGATCGACATTTTACTTAAGACATTTGACCACAAGCTAGAAAGAGAAACATATAAATAACAGAGGGGTTAAGCAAATGAAATAGAGGGAGATTAATTTTAATCATTCAATAACACATTTTTCTCTTCACAATAACACATTTGTATGTATATAGTATTACAATTTGCAATACCTTATATGTGCTATAATAAAGACAATTATATGTACTAAAATAACAAGTATGTGTTACTTGACCTTACAGTAACAATTACTTGTAATAACAATAACATATGTTTGCCCTTATAAGTAACATAAACTTGGGAATGAGTTTTCCTATTTTACCTTATCTTGGTTTTTTTTTTTTTGGAAAAACTTGTTTGACCCGATTCCACCCACAAAGAATTCAAAAAAATTCAGCCTAATGGCATACTACAGATTCGTTCCAAAATGTGGAGGCCCTTGTCTTGTGTCAATCAATTTCATGATTGCTAATTTGATACAAAGAAGATTTGTTGCATCTAAACATGTCATATGATTGAATGAACATCATATTGCCAACCATTTGAAACAACTCTTGTTTCTTCTAAAAAAATTTGAAACCAACACATACGGACATTAAATCATTTTGCTAAATATGCCCACAACCAAATCAAGAACAATCGTTGAAATTGAAACAAAAAACATGTTTGATCATTTGTTGTTGGGTGAACGAATCCTTCTTAACTAAGATAAAAAGTTTTGTAATTGTAACAGTTGAGACAATTGTAAATTACTAGAATTAGTTCTTGCCAAAATCCATATGATATTCGTCGTATCTGGAATCCAAAACCTCCAAACCTGAAGTTGATGCTTCTTCAATGAACGAAGAACCACTTGCCCTGTTTTCTGGGGGAAAAAACTTCTTTAAATTTTAGAAATTCCACCTAGATATGATGAAGGTATTACATATGAGAAATGTTTTATGCGACTTAAAATTAGATCAAGAATGAAGAAAATATTATAGATGGGGTTCTAAATTTGATATACCTCTTGAAATATACCTAAATGGAGTAGTAGGCAAATTTCGCATTTTCGATAATCAACTAAAGTGACTAAGCAAAAATAAATAAAAAATCATGAAACATGTGAGAAGACGGTTGAAAGAAATCAAATTCAAGATATTGATAGACCCCATTGTTAGGAATATACAGATACACAATATCAATTCCTTTGAAGAAAACAAATAAGAAATAAAGAAGAAATACAACAAAACCAAATATATAAGATGAGGCAAGAAACACAGGGTTCAGGGCTGCCTTTCGATTCCAGGTGGTATAACATGATGCAATGGGAATGAGCACAAAGCCAACTTCACACAAACCCTTCTTCAGTAGCAAACGCTCACTCTATTCTCAATATAAATCATATCAAAACAATAAGAGCAAAAATTCTTTAAATAGGACGAAAGAACCATGATTTCCAGCCATGAGGCGATAAATTTTGGTGAGGGAATAAGGTAAGCAAATCAATTGTCCAGAAAATAGAGAGGAGGAGAAGTTGTGCATTATACGGTTTGTGGAAGAAGCATGCTCTGATAGTAGTTAGTATGGACAAGATCAAGTGGGCCAAAAATGTCCAGGGGCTTTAGTTATATGAAGCCAACCACTATAATGGGCCTACAATAAAAACTTGCCCTACAATTTGTTGCAAAATACTGAAATCTAGATTATAATGAGATCTTTGCCCCTGTTGTTAAGTTCACTACTGTGTAAATTATGCATGCTTTAGTTGCTCACTTTGATTTGGAATTGAAGGAAATGGACGTGAAAACTGCTTTTTTACATGGTGAATTAGACAAACATATTTATATGAAGCAGCAGGAAAGGCTTTGTTGATGCTAGATATTCCAATCATGTTTGTTTGCTTAAGAAATCTTTGTATGGTTTAAAGCAATCCCCTAGACAATCCCATAGACGAAAAATATGATACATGACTTACCCGTGGGGATCATGTTGAGTATACAAATAATACCTTCTGGTTGTGTGATTCTACGATTTTATCAAAATATAGAATTGTTAGTAATGGTGGACTTTAAAAAAACGAGTATGCATACTAAACTTCTTTCAACTCTAAAATTCTACCTCTATTTGCTTCTATTATTTGTCATGACGACGATGAAAGAAAAACATATGACGTCTTTTTAGAGTTGAAATAAAACAAGAAAAAAAATTTGAGAAAGGAAATATGATCTTGCCACATAAATAATTAAGATCATTTTTTCTTGCATGGAAAAGATACTGACATTATTTTCTTGTTAAATGGGACAAAAGGACCATGATTTTTGGCCATGAGGCATAAATTCCGGTGAGGGCTAATAACTAATTTATTAAAGAAAGAAAATAAAAATCTAAAAAAGAAAAAACCACATTGTGGGTTTTGGAACCCTAGGAATTCACTAAAAACCTTGGTAAACCCCTCGGTCATTATTTTGCAGCACGAAAATAATCCTCCATAAAAGAAACAATGGACAACTCTAGAATAATTCATATTCATATCGCTATATAAAACATCAAGTAAAACATCCACAGAACCCCCAATCCAAGTGTGAGTAGTATGTAATCTGGTAATTTTGTCT
The DNA here is from genome assembly GCA_037126765.1 of Stenogyne calaminthoides. Classification (NCBI taxonomy): domain Eukaryota; kingdom Viridiplantae; phylum Streptophyta; class Magnoliopsida; order Lamiales; family Lamiaceae; genus Stenogyne; species Stenogyne calaminthoides. The sequence goes on along the minus strand of JBBCBC010000024.1, from coordinate 17,338,323 downwards.
GCTGCCTGATTGCCTTCCTCCTTAATTCAATTCCTCCTTCCTCCTTAATTCCACAGTCATCTTCATTGATTTTGGAAGCCTAGTTCAATTCAATTCTACATCGACCAGGAATCGTGCTAAGGATGTTGATTTGTTCGCCTCGTCAGACAAATACATGACATTCTTCCCTAACGGTCCAGTGCATCGGCCAGACGCTAAACCACAGTATCAACAAACTCGACGGGGAACCTACAAATTCAATTCCACATCCATCTTCATCCTAGTTCAATTCTACATTCACCTTCATCGATCGTTGAATCCTAGTTCAATTCCACATTCACCAACTTCAACATCATGGAAACCCTAGTTTCATCAAGCAACAACTTCGTCTTAAAATTATTTGATATTAGGTTCCTATCATATCAATTTATTTTTACTAATCAATTGGTTATTCTTCTCGTTTTTTTTACATATTTATCCATCTTATTTTCTAATCTCATGCATGGAGATTATAAACTTTTGGGTATTACAACTGCTTTAGCCGTTCCAGTTTTTTATTTAGGATTGTTGTATCGATTATTCTACAATTCGTGTTAGCACAATATATGATTAGTTTATGTTGTTATTTCCTAATTCTTTGTTCTGAGTTCATGAGTATGTTGAGGTGGACTAAAGCTTAATAGAGTTTTCATTTCTCTGTTCTGGTGTTAAAGATGATTTTAAATGTAGGAGTATAAAGGTCTGGTTCATAACTCTTGAGCTATTTTGGCTAATAACTCTTAAGTTGTTATAATAGTAATTTGCAACACAGTTAACAAGGCAGGAAGTTAAGAGATTGTCTCAAATACGACACATATTAAAAATCGTCTAAAATCAAGGCCTTATATATTATATATCTTCTCAAACCTAGATTTACTTAAAATTTCGGAGTTTCAATTCAACAACACTTCACAATAAAGTTTACTCCATCCAATATTTTCAAGAATTTCATTACACGATTCTTGCAATTGATGGTCGTCGGCAGGAATTGAATCGAATTTAACTTTTGAGTCGGGCTCAAAATTGCTATTATAATACCTCCTTGGAAGAGGAACAACGGTTCAAATTGAACTCATGCACACCACGCGATTATGTAAGTGGTCCTGGGTCTAAATTTCTATGCTTAGGGAGCCATTGCGCCTATTTTGTTGTTTTCGATTTTTATTATTCACTAAGGAACTTAATTTGGTTATATACGTATTTTAATACAATATGAATCATTCATACTTTCATCAACAATATACTAAATCAAGATTATTATGATTTAGTATCTTGTTGCTCTTTTTTAAAGTTGTAACAATGCTAAGGATTAGATTGGAGTCTGTAAGGGTAGTTCAATCCTTTTTTACGTGGTTCACTTTGATGCATCTTCTTTATTCAATGGTTGGTTGTTTTCCCCATCTATTTATCTAACATATTTTCCATATAAATCATTAGCAAATTGGAATGACCGACTCAATATTAGAATGAGAAACAGAGAGATGAAGAATTATCTATTCATTTGTTCTCATTTTAGACTACGGTTCTGGCATATGATATGAATTCTAATAAAGATGCCAATGTCATATATTTTTGCCAAAAAAAGCAAGAGCACGCTCTTTTATTTTCACCACGCTTGCCTAATTTTACCATGGTCAACCAGAATATTTACATCATTGTGCTTTTGTCATGTGCTTAATATGGGCCTGTGGTTATATGTATTATATAATTATGAGCCATATGATATGATGATTGATACGAGGTGTATGCTTGGAGAATGTCCACGAATGGTGTCTATATTAATTTTAAAGAAAATATAATTCTTTGTTGGGAGATGAATTTAATAAAGATTTTGATTAAATCCCAAAACCCCTGAGTATGACATGTATCAGAACATTTTGATAGATCAAGATTAGGTTTTCTATAAGTGATAGAATTTGGATTATCTGCACCATGTATAGTCAGTAGATATAGATCAGGATAGATAGGGATACTTGAAGACCACAAAAATCGAGAAGACCCTTAAGTCAAGACCACAAGTCGAAGAACTCAAGTCAGATCACAAGACGCCATATCCTGAAGACTGAAGATCCTGAAGACTATTTTGTACTGACTCATAAGCTATTTCTGAGTAAATAGTGCTTTGTTCACTCTTAGTACAAACAAAAAGAATGTTACACATTCGTGGACATTAAGGAACATATTAGTTCAGTGTGGTTGACTTAAAAAGAGTTGTTTTGTTTGTCTCTGTTCAAAGGAAGACTTCAACCAATGAGAAGGCAACAACAGCGTACCTTACTGACACTGAAAGCGACATATCTCTGAGGAAATGTCAGGACTGATATCTTCCGGTTCACAGAAAGTGGTGATTGGCTGCATTGGTTACTTGTTACCCAAACCATGCAAAGGCGTGTTCAAACCCTAATATAGTTGTTCATTACTAACCAAATAAGGAAACCCTTGATGCTATCTCTTCCAACGGATAGTTTTTTAAGAGTGACCTTGGTGAGTTGTCTATAAATACCAGTGACCTTCACCATTGCAAGGTTATGGGAAGTTTAGCAACTCAAGAGCTCATTCGTATTCAAGTTTATATTGTGAAGCACTCGAAACCCTAAGAATTTCCCAAGTGTTTCATCTTTAAAGAGAGCTTATTCACTAAGCCTAAATTCAAGCATATTCAAAGCTTAGTTAGAGATATCCTAGCATTTTACCTTGTGTTTTATTGTAAAAGGATATCTCACCATAGTTGGAAACCAACCAAGCCCAAACCATTTTTAGGTAGTTTGAGTGAGAAGTTGTTGGAAGTGAGAATTGTAAAGAGTTAGTAAGCTGCAGTTGAGTTCAGCCTGAAAGAGAAGTTAGTAAGCTACTTGAGTTCAGTCTGAAAACTTGTATGTGTTGAGTTAGTAAACTGTAGTATAGTTCAGTCTGAAAGCTTGAGGCAGTAGGAGTAGTGTGTTAAGGAATTTTTCTGAGGATCAGAGAGAGTGGACGTAGGAGCTTGAGTCTCTGAACCACTATAACTTGCTGTGTTGTTTGCTTTCTGCTTTGCATATTATCTGTTGCATATTTTTCACTGAGAGCATACTAAGTTTTCTGATATCCGGTTGGAATCAATCCACTGAGATTGCATTAAATTGATCACAACCTTAACCACTATTTTACTGAGCAAACAAAGATTTTCAGCAAAGTAAAACGAGTATAAACTTAGGGCCTACACATTCCGCACTCTAAATAAGCTAGTATAGATAGTTATCAAACTGATTAACTCATCTGAGTAGTTAGTAAGATTGTTATCTACTTCAAGCCTATTTGGACTCTATTTTTAAAACTCAGATCAGTTGGGCTAATCTGAAGTTTCTGAAAGCCGCTCAGTGTTATTGTCTCAGTAGACTTTAACTCAAAGCATCTTGTGCTTCTCAGGACTAATTCTCAGGACACCCTGACTCACTGATCACAATTTGATGAAAAGTTTTAAAATATCACTATAAACGTGTATTCCGGCCCAACTTATTTTACAATAATTATATAAGTTCTATCATATTTCAACCCATCCCGGCCCAAACCCTGTCTGAATTCAATCTAACCCGCCCCCTTTTTTTCACAAAAAAAAAAAATCGAAAAATTTTTTTTGAAAAAAAAAATTATTTTTAGAAAAAAATTTATTTTCTGGAAAAATATATTTTAGAAAAAAAAAGTTATTTTCTGGAAAAAAAATTATTTTCTGAAAAAATATATTTTAAAAAAAAATATATTTTCTAGAAAAAAATTCCGAAAAAAAATTAGTTAAAAAAATAAAAAAATTATATTAATTTTAATTTAAAAATTATTAAAAAACTTATAAGTTTTATTAGCCAAACACTTTAACAACTTATAAGCTCTCAAAACAACTTATAAGATGTTTAAAATAAGTTTAGCCAAACGGGCCCTTAAATAGGCTTTTTGGTATACAGATTGGTTTTTTTTTCTCACTAAAATTGCTATTATTCTATGCATACACCATCTATTGTTTTCATATAATGGTCAGAATTCTTATATACTCTAAATCGGATCTTTTATTAAAAATCAAAAAAACAATTTCCCCTTTCAATGTTTTTTTAATGTAGCTTAGTTTTTCCTTCAATTTCAAAGTCTTCTGCTCTTAGTACAATTGATGTGAATTTCAAAAGAAGAGCTACTTATTAGACGGTTATCGTTTCTTTGTCAATTCCTTTAAATCTTGTTCTGTATTGTTTAATGTAGGTATCAAGGGTGAAGTCAAGTGAGGGTAATTAACATAGCTAATGGAAAAAATTAGCCTGAAGCCCCATACATGTATCTTCTGATAACTACCTATACAGGTATCTTTCTAATTTAAACTCATCAACTTATCAAAATATATCTATAATCTTCAAATAGAAGGTGATGGAATAAAATAGTTATTGTTATGCTACTAAGCTAATTTTTTGAATTAACTCTTGATTAGATAACAACGGAGGCACTTTTGGGCTTGCTTTTCCATGAAATCAAATTTCGAAGCAATTTGTGTTACACATTTTATATGAGACATGAATTTTATTTTCTGAATGTATCTATTTGTGCTATGTATAATGACAAGCCACCCTACATTAGAGATAGTTGAATTTGAAGGAAAAGTTGACATGTCAATTGTTTTTTTAATATTGTATTTTGTGTTATTAAAATTGTTTCTTCTGTGTAATGTTGTTAATTATGGTTTTGGACATTGTTTCAGGCATCTTTGAAGATGGAGAAGAGGAAAGACATTGTTTCACGTCTCTTATAAATGTGTAATGTAGGATTTATAGATGTATAGTGCAATGAATTTGAATTTGAATGTATCAAAAATTACTTGATGATTGATTGGCATTATATAAATTTTGCTTGTTTTTTTAAATTCAATTTGCAAATTACTACTATAGGTAGAGAGAAAGAGAGAGCTCACAAGATAATCATTTAGTCACAGGCGTCACTACATGGGGTAGTTAATTATGTTAATTATATATACTCTTAAGTAAGCTACACGATAAAGCGTCACAATAAGTTTCAATCGTGACACACATAAGTGTCACTAAAACGAGGTGGTTATGTCAGTTATAAAATTTTACATGACACAATAAAGTGTCACTAAAACATATGATTAGTGTGAAAGTTGTTCGAAATTCTTGTAAGTAAACTAATATAATAGGATTTCATGCATTTTTATACTAAAATTGACTAATTTTGCGTAATTGTCGAGAAAGGTAGTGTTTTGTTATTTTGTAGGAAATGAAGAAAATTTGGAACAAGACACGTGCCTAATTAATTGAAGTCAATCGAAGAAGCAGAATCGAGAAAATGAGATCAAAGAAAAAAATAGATTTTGACCGAAGATAAAAAAAGAAAAGGAAAATGAAGACCCAAATTGATCAAGCTTATTTGGTGGGCCTCTATTTCAGGCCATGTTGACGTTAAAATGGAGAATTGCATGTCAGTATCCCTTTGCCAGAGGCAATAAGATGCTAAAAGTGATATTCATTAATTGGCGATTTTTATGAAGCTAAAACCGAGAGCAACTTTAAGAAAAACAATTGGGCCAATTTTATTTTATTCTCCAATCAGATGGCTTATCTTCAACCCAATTCAGCGATTTCAGTGTTAAAAAGGAGAACAAATAGAAACGGGGTTAGCGGCCATAATATTATAAATTCAACAAATCGACATTTGTTAAATTTTGGAGAGAAATTAGCTAGGGTTTTGAGAGTCTTCTACACACACTTCCACCCACTACCCACTAGGCGGGGTGTTTACTGGAGGAGTTTGGGGTGCAAGGATAGAGAAAGATCCTTCCACAAGATGTCTTCTAGCGTTCACTATTTTCTTTATTTCTTGTATTTTACATTAGTTTAGTTTTGTGGTATTTGCATTCTAATCTCTATCATTTAATTTTGGATTGTAAAATTATGAACTAAACTTTTAGTTCTCTTAGGTGATGTGATAGTTGTGAATTTTGAGCTTATGTTTTGATTTAATTGTCTTGGTTCAATTTATTAATTGTTTAATTAGGTTGGTGGGTTTTCAATGTTTAATTGCTTGATTTCTTCTATTAGTTCATATATTGAGGTTTGATTGTTGCAACGAGAGTTGGATAGTTGTGTTAATATGTATGGGTGTGAGTTGATGTCACATCCCGATTTTCGTAGGCCAAAATGCATAAATTTTATAAGACTTTGCAGCGTAAGTAAATGTTAAAACATAGAAACATTATTGAATCTTATACTGAATCACTAAAAATTTAGTTGTCTCAAACCAAGATTTAATATAATAACAGGGATGCGGATCTTATTTAAATAAAAACTTTAAATCTTAAAAGCTTTTGAATGTCAAATAACATGAATCAATTTTCTTAAATGAAATCAATTGCTAAAGTAGAATTTAATTAACCACTTGAGGCAATCCACCGTCCCTCCACCGCACTCCTTCTTAATCTAAAAAATGTTAATGAGATTGGGATGAACAAAACCACTAGCTCAGTGAGATTCCCTTTGTCACAGTTAAACATAACATATAAATAAAATCATCAGCTTACATAACATGCATACCATATACTTGTTCCATGGCTATACCATGGATGTGCTGGCTATACCACCGATGCACTGGACTATACTAGAGATGCACTGGCTAAACCAGAGATGTGTGGTTTCCCACGAATAAACATGCGTCAACGGGTAATTTGAAAAGTCACAACATGCGTTAACGAAAATCATATTGTACAATGCAGCAAGTAACAATTAAATCCACATGAACATTTAAAAGTGACAAATCATACCAATCAATTATGAGAAGAGAAACCCCACCTCAAGTCTTGATTAACCTCACAAATACGCAGAGCTGTTTATATATAGCTTAAATTCCTCGTGACCTATAAATAATTAAATATCATGTTTCAGTTTTATTATTTTAATTAAATATCATGCTGGTCAATGATATCTAATGAATAGGTTAATAAACCTAAAGCAATATTTCTAACCAATTACCTGGGAAGATGAATTAACAAGCAAATTAAGATTTATGCAACTTGTACACTAAGATTTATGCAGTAGATGGTCTCGGCTAGAGAATTAAATAAAAATTATAAGCTATGCAACCATATATATTTTGGTTTAAAAAATGATAATTATTCTGACGAAAGTAAACCAAAATTTTGATATAAAGGTCATGGCAAAGTTTGGATTCACGAATTAAATTTGAGTAAATAAAGTTGATGCCTTATTGTTTTAAATCAATATTAGAATACAACCGTTTTCGGGCCTTTAAAAAAAATCGAAAGGTTTTGCCACAAAATTTATTTAGAAATTAAAGGCCTTGGGCACAAATAAACCCACCAAGAAATTTCATGAAAACTTTTTAAATATAAGAAGCAATGGCATAGAAGTGTTACCAGAAGACTGATTTTACGAAGCTATGTTGGAAGACGTTCTACGTTGGCGAGAATAGAATAAACGCGGCATTGATAGAGAGAACTAAATTTTACGGTGTAAATATTTCTGTGGTTTCTTTATTAAAAAGGACCGAATTTATAAGTTGAGGGAATAGATTTTTGGTTGAGAAAATATTGGGTGCAGATTTTAAAATATGACCATGATCCTTATCTTTGAATTTTAAAAACAATAGACTTGAGATTCTTGAGGGCAAAAATTTATGTGAAGATATTTATATTTATCTATACTTATATATTTTAAAATAAATATCTACAAAATTTTGAGAGATATGAAAAATCTATAATTTTTTTAAAATAAACACTAAATATATCACTTATTAAAATTAAATAAAATTACTAGTTTGAAATTTTTGGGGTGTTACAGTTGAGGTTGTGTAATTTGAGTGGATATTGGTTTCACGGGAGTTGGGTAAATTTAATTAGAACCCCATCAATTTACATTAGTTATTTGAATGAGAATTTGGGTAATTCGTGAAGGTACCATAGGAGCTTGGGTTCTATTATACGGGTAGAAAAACATGGCTAGAGGTTAGAATAAATAGATAGCTAGATAGATAGAATATATAGGTAGAAACCCCCTAGTTGTGTGATTACCCAAGTGAGAACGGGTCAATTCATCATCTTCAATCCTAGGTGCTTAATTTAATACATTGATGTAATTTTAAGTGACTTTCCTTATCTCTCGATTAAGAAATGAACTAGGATAGTTTTATTAATTTGTTTGTTTAACTTTTGTAAGTTTGCGATTCTCTCCCCTTGACTCCACCTAGTTGGTTCTTCTTTTATTGTGTTCATGCTTTTCTTTACTTGCATTTCTTTTGTTTCTCGTATTTATCGCTCCACAACTACTATAACATGGCGACACATAGCTCTAGGGCCACACTGTACTCACTATTTTCTGTGGTTCGATAATTTAACTGGGCACTTACTTTCTACTACGAGGATCCTCTTACACTTGAGAGGTGAATATTTGAAATCATGATGTTTTGATAGTTAGATATCTTGTGTTTGGATCATGATGTTTGAGGCTTAAATGTTGGTGATTGCTGGTTTTTGATATTTGGTTGAGCTTGATGGTATTTGATTGATTGTGTGCTCTAATTCATGATTAGACAAGTCTGTGAGTTTTAGAGCCTTTAGACTTTCATATGTTTTCGTCTAATTTCCTTCTTGTGAGTATCATTCATACTTGTAGTGCAATAAAACTTGTCAATTGTCTTGTTTGAGGTTACTTTTAGTGTGACATTTTTGAAAGTGATATAAGGTCATCTTTGTTTTGATAGTCACTTGGCCAAATTTTTCATACCAAATGATTTTTTTCCTTGGTTAGCCACTTTGAGCCTATTGACTTATATTTTTTTGGCAACCTATAAATTTAGTCTAATTACCCTTTTTGTTGAGTCTATTGTGTCCCTATGAATTAGTGGAGCTCCAATATTGATAAATATTGGTTGAATTGAGCTTAATTGCAAATTTGGGAGATTGGTTGTGCCTATGTGGAGTGAAGAAAAGAAAAAAGAGGGAAAGAAAGAAAAAAAATTGAAAAAGAGAAACAAGAGTGAAAAAAAAATGAATTGTGAGTTGTGCATAAAAAGATTGAGTTGAAAAGAAAATCAACGAAAGATGACAAATTGAAACTCTCTTGTGCACAAGTATTTGGTAAAGCTTCAAGATTAAAAGAGCTTCATACTTTTTTTAAAGAAAATAAATAAATTGTTGGAGTTGGTTTTTGAGTGTGATCGGCCAATTGCAACTTTCTCTTGAGAAGTTTAAAGACGTCCTTACCTCTCGCTCCACTAGTTTGTGAGTCACTTATCCAAATCTTTCCACCTTAACCAAAGATTCTACACTACAACCAAATATAAAGTCCTTATTGACTCATTGATTGAACACTTAACTTGTGGTGGAGAACGTAGACTTTTGGCAAGCTTATGGTTGTGCATTTGTGTGAATTGATTTTGAGAGCATACACATCCATTATAAACTTTGAGTGAAGAGTGATACATTTACAAATGAGGAATTGTGAATTGAGCACTTGAACTAGCATTTATTTGAGCATAACTTGTGAATTTGCTTTTTGAGATTTCTACCTAATAGCTTAGCTAGTTGGAAGAAACTTGACAATCACTTTTTCTTCCTTGAGTGAATTTCTTCACAATCTTCCCACTTGTTCTATTTTTCTTTCGCTGCTCAGGGACGAGCAACACTTTAAGTTTGGGGGGGGTTGATTAGTGTGAAAACTATTCGAAATTCTTGTATTTAAGTTAACTGATTTAATAGGATTTCATGCATTTTTTATACTAATTGACAAATTGTGTTTAATTATCGAAAAAGGTAGTGTTTCATTGTTTTATAGGAAATTGAGAAAACTTTGAAAAAAACACGTGCCTAATTAATTGAAGTCAATCGAAGAAGCAGAATCGAGAAAATAAAATCAAAGAAAAAAATAAATTTTGACCAAAGATAAAAAAAGAAAAGGAAAATGAAGGCCCAAATTCAAGCTTATTTGGTGGCCTCTATTTCAGGCCACGTCGATGTTAAAATGAAGAATTTCAAGTCAGTATCCATTTGCCCGAGGAAATAAGATGCTAAAAGTGATATTCATCACTGACAATTTTTTTCTGCACTATTATTGATACAATATTCTCTCACACATGTTTTTCTTCTTTCCATAAATTTAAGTTTTCAAGTGCATATTCCATCTAAAGGTACATAACCTTGCCTTCCCTGGTCCTTTAAAATATATATATATATATATATATATATATATATATATATATATATATATATATATATATTTTATGATATAATTGCATCAAGTACAAGTTACAATGAATTTTGCATATATTAGCTATATACCACCCTACATTAGAGATAGTTGAATTTTAAGAAAAAGTTTGACATGTCAATTGGTTTTTTTATATTGTATTTTGTGTTATTAAAATTGTTTCTTCTTTGTAATGTTGTTAATTTTGGTTTTGGACATTGTTTCAGACATCTTTGAAGATGGAGAAGAGGAAAGACATTGTTTCACGTCTCTTATAAACATGTAATGTTGTAAAATATCTTTATTTAGTTTGATTTATAGATGTGTAGTGCAATGAATTTGAATTTTAAAGGTACCAAAAATTACTTGATGATTGATTGGCATTATATAAATTTTGCTTGTTTTTTTAAATTCAATTTGCAAATCACTACTATAGGTAGAGAGAAAAAGAGAGATCACAAGATAATCATTTAGTCACAGGCGTCACTACATGGGGTAGTTATGTTAGTTATATATACTCTTATGCTACACGATAAAGCGTCACGATAAGTTTCAATCGTGACACATGTAAGTGTCACTAAAACGAGATGGTTATGTCAGATATAAAATTTTATATGACGCAATAAAGTGTCACTAAAACATATGATTAGTGTGAAAATTGTTCGAAATTCTTGTGTTTAAGTTAACTAATTTAATAGGATTGCATGCATTTTTTATACTAAAATTGACTAATTGTGTGTAATTGTCGAGAAAGGTAGTTTTTTTGTTATTTTGTAGGAAATGGAGAAAAATTGGAACAAAACACGTGCCTAATTAATTGAAGTCAATCGAAGAAGCAAAATCAAGAAAATGAGATCAAAGAAAAAAAAATAGATTTTGACCGAAGATAAAAAAAGAAAAGGAAAATGAAGGCCCAAACTCAAGCTTATTTGGTGGGCCTCTATTTCAGGCCATGTTTATGTTAAAATGAAGAATTGCAAGTCAGTATCCATTTGCACGAGGCAATAAGATGCTAAAAGTGATATTCATCAATTCACGATTTTTATGAAGCTGAAACCGAGAGCAACTTTAAGAAAAACAATTGGGGCAACTTTATTTTATTCTCCAATCAGAAGGCTTATCTTCAACCTAATTCAGCGATTTCAATATTGAAACATGATCTGATCTCCTGAAGTTGATCAACGGTGATGTGAGTTGTAGAAATGTTTTGTGTCACCTGATCTCTTTCAGTTGTTTGCGCCTCCAGTGGTTGGTCATGAACTGCAGCACCAGTTCCACTATCATCGGCATCTCCCACATCCTTCATAGGAACATCAGCTTCAGGAGCTTCTTCAGCAGGCTCCGGTTCACCTTGTTCACCAACCCCAAATTTCACCGGATCGAGCTTTGATTGATTCAGCAGTTATCAGCTCAGCTGGTGATCCTACTTGAGCAGATTTCTTCATATCGAAATCAAAATCTGCGAATTCATCAGCACCTCCCATCTGTTCTATAATCATCATAAAATCTGAGAAGCTCTTTAATCGGAGATCTTTCCAGGTGAGGATCTCCATAACTTCCTCTCTAATAACAGGATGGGCTACCAGCTCTGGATACATCGCATCAATATCTCGTTCAATTTGCATTCTGACCATTTTCCCGGTGATGGTCTTGGATGATCTGGACTCAGGAATTATCTGTTCGGATCGACCCGGATTCAGTTGATGAGGCGTGTTCTCGTTACGGTGGTGCTTGAGTAGGCGGAAGTTGGCTGATTGGCTGAACCTGCAGAGGTTCTGTTGTCGAAGCAATTACGTCCGGCTCTGCAGCAGGTGATCTATCTGGTTCGCGAACTGATGAACTGTCAGGTTCGCGGGCAGGTGGAATAGAAGGAGAAATATGCTCAGCAGCCATAATTCGGAGTGGCGAATCAGCTCGAGATTGAGGAGAAGGAGATCGTTCGTCTCTGGCTCTTCCCTCAGAATGTTCTGGTGAACTCTCAACTTGAGAAGCCTGCCTGTCTGATTTTTTGGCTGATTTCTGTGGCTCATCAGGTTGCTCTGGCACTCCTTCTTCGTCTGACTCGTCTTCCAAAAATAGAGTCATGGAGGCCTGTTTTGCCTTCTTCGGCCTCTTGTCCTGAGTCTTCACCAGTTTTCTCTTTTTCTTCTGGGGAGCATCTGGTGTAGACGTGGTTGCCTCCTTGGTTTTTCCTTTCTTCACCTTTGGAGGGGTGGGCAGCATATCATCATCAGGTGGCCCATATATGGCTGAAGTGGTTGTGAGGAAGGCCTTGTAGGACTTCAGTCCATTCTGATCCCATTCGGCATTTGGCAGTTTGTCTTTCAGAATAACTGCAACCTTGTTGAGATTGTTGATCCTCTTCTTCAGATAGACCTGCCTCCGTTCATTAACTCCAAATTTTTCATGTTCTTGGAGCAGAATGGCCTTCAGGAAGCCATGCCAATTGATATTCTTGGCTTCATCGATTATCGCAGCCATGCTGTACATTTTTTCGGATGTTAGAGCATCTGGGCTGAACGAAATACCCATGACCGTTTTTTACAGAGTGTTAAACAACAGTCGGTATTTCCTTTTTAACATAGGTCTGACAAATCCTGCGGTCTGATGTTTGTCAGCCTCTCTGAAGAGTTCGTTTCTGATCAGCTCATCTTCATTCTCCCTGTAGTGAGCAGGCGAGATTCTTCCTTTTGGCAAGCTGAACAGACGAGATATGTCAGCATTCGACAGTCTGATCTCCTCTCCGTTAACTGAAGAAATCAGTTCTTCTCCAGAATTGTCCGTATCCATCTTCAAATTCCTTAAGAATTCGAGTGCTTCATATTGCATCACTAGATTACAGTGAGCAGCACAGAATTTTTCAAGACCTCCTTTCTTCAGAATTTGTTCAACTTCCATGGATTCTGGATCCCGCGTAACACCAAATTATACAAATTTGTCATCGACAATTTTTGTTGCTAGATCCGCATAGTTTCACATAATCCTTCCCATTCCGTGAGTGGCCATCTACAACAAGATAGACTCGATTAAAATTGTGCATAATCATAAAGATATCATGTATTGATTATCAGACCTATTCTCAGGCCTAGTAATCGATAAACACAAACGGATATCAAGAAACGATAAGGCATATCACAGGATAACATATATAGACATAATATATATGATCAATGGATTTTTGAAAAGAAGATCATCAAATAACCAGAAATTACCAGATTCTGTTTTTCGGAAAGATAAGTTTGAATCGCAAGAAAAACACTTGAATCGCAGAAAAGTAATTTTGAGTTTTCAGAGAATAAATCGCAAGAATTTTGAGAATAAGAAAACTCTGGTAGGGTTTTGATGAAACTTATAAGGAAGATGAGGGAAAAACGAGATTGGAAGATCAAACGTTTGAAAGGTTAAACGATTCAGATTGAGCAGGTTTGATCGTGTGGTCAGGAAATACACGCACGATTGCCTTTTGGATTTAAAAGCACATATAGTGGCATTTAATACATGTACTTACCACGTCCGCATTAAATATTTTTACGGGATATCGTCACAAAAGTAGTGTGTCTACAAGAAGACAAATATTATCGAGATAATATCGGATAAGTAAGCAATAAACAAGGAAACAATCAATCGTGTCTGGTTGGTGATATTATGTCGGTCGATAGATGTTGACTCCACTTGTTGATCTTAGTTTTACACTAATCCTTATAATTTCCCAACTGTCCTGTTCAACTGATCCTCTTTACTTTAAATCGATTTTCCTTTTACGATCCTCGCCGGTCGGTTGAAGTTCCCCCTTCAACTGTTATTTCTGATTTCTTCTTAACTGATATGTCCGATTTGTTGAGGTATCATACTCAACCGATCTTCCTCATCGATCGATCTCTTATCTAATCGATTTCATTGACCTAATCGATTCTACTCGAGACCAAGCCAATTCTTGGGATAAGTGTTCTGCGTCAAAACTTAGTTCTTGAAGAATTGAATAGTAGTCTCGATTCCCTAAGTCGGCACGATTTGAAATTTGTAATGATAGTTTGTATACTTCGGAATGTCAAATCGCCGTTAATTTATCCAATTATCAGTCGCGTGTTTCCATACATTTGTCCTTTGATGCAAATTTCTCTAACAGGCTTTGAGAAATCAAATTTGCATTTGCACCCTTGCTTGGCCTCTATAAATTGGACCAATGATTTACACAACATAACCCATTCACCATACTTATCTTCTTTGTAAAATCATGCATTCTGGTGAACCCTTATTTCCGGTGAAACTTCCGGCAAAAACCTTTACCCCTTTTTCAATGATTTCAGCTTCTCAAATCAACCCTGTGTGTCCCTTATTACTGCTTTCGTCGTCATCAAAGATTACACATACAATTGTTGCCAAGCTTCTCTACCACCGAGGCGGCGGATCTGCTGTCGCAACTGAGAAAACACTTCTCCTAACCGTATGCACCTTGTGTGTCTATCGAGATGACAGAATTAACATCAACAGACTCAGTCTGATATAAAACATGAGTTTGGTACACGGTCTAGATCAGACAATAGCTGATCTTCATATATCAAACTCAATTTTTGCATGTGACACATGTGCCCATATGATCTTCGTATCACTTTCTTGGCACTTGTGTCCCATTTAACAGCTGGAGAGTCCATTGATTTCAGGTCTAAGGGCTGCTGGCTTAGAAATCCTTTCAACGCCGCTCTCGCTCCTAACTCCGAAGCTCTGAGGGTGGCCTTAGGATTATTTCAAAGCCTTGTTAAGTGGGGGAAAATGGGAGCATCAGAGTATCAGATCTTAAAATCTCTCTCTCTCCCCCCCTTTCTAGGGTTAGGTTTAGGGTTTATGTACTGACCTCCAGGTCCTTTTGTACTTGTAACTTGTAATGTAAATCTGACATTCGTGTCTTTATCAATGAAAATTTCTATTATTTCATTGTTGTGTAAATTTCCTGTTTTCTTATGCGATGTAAGCTTTAATCTTGTGAATCTTGCTTGTTGAATATCAGCTTAGTCGACTTACAAAGTGTGAAATAACGAAACTGATTTAATCAGATAATCCTTTAATCTGATCAGTTCCTTTAATCTGATCAGTTTCTTTAATCTGATAATCCGTAAATCTGATCGCCTTCTTATATTAGTTCCTTGACTGATCTTCTGATCAGTTGAGATACCAAACTCAACTGATTCCTCTTAACCTGGTTAGTCTCTTAACCAGCTGGTTCTGGAGATCAATCCATCAAACATTTTAGGTGCTTTTTCTCCAAGATCCAGAAGCCCTAGCTCATTGCATAATTCTCTGAATCTGATCTCAGCTAGTGGCTTGGTTAGAATATCAGCTTTCTGTATATCAGTATGAATCTTTTCCATTCTGATATTCTTCTTTTCAACATGATCTCTTATAAAATGGTGTCTGACATCCACATGCTTGCATCTTGTATGTAGAAAAGAGATTTTGAGTGATTGCAATAAAGACTATTATCGCCACGAATATAGGTACATTCTTAGCTACAATGTTATAATCCCTCAGTTGCTGACTAAGCCAGAGCAGTTGGGAGCAACAGCTTCCTGCAGCCATATATTCTGCTTCAGTGGTAGATGTCGAATCGATGTCCTTTCTTTTGAAAACCACGAGATCGGTTTACTTCCTAAAAACCCGACATGTTCTGAGGTTGACTTTACGTCAATCTTGCAACCTCCATAATCGAATCGAATACCCACTAAGCTCTAGATTATCATCGATGGGTAAAATAAACCAAGGTTTCTTGTTCCTTCAGATACTTAAGAATCCGCTTAGCTGCTTCTAGGTGGCTTTGCATTGGATTTGCCTGAAATCTGGCACATACACCTACTGCAAAAGTGATATCTGGTCTGCTGGCAGTCAGGTGTAGTAGAGATCCAATGAGAGCCCTATATTCTTTCTGATTTGTTTTCTGACCATCCTCATCTGGATCCATCTTGAATCCAGTCATCATATGAATTTTGGCTTCCTTACAGTTTTGAACTACAAACTTAGCCAATAAACTCCTAGTGTACTTTGCTTGGCAGATGAATATTCCTTTTGTATTTTGCTTAACTTGTAGACCCAGAAAGTAACTCATCTGACCCATCATGGACATCTCGAACTTCCCTTGCACCAGCCTGCTGAATCTTTCACATAGACTCTTGTTGGGAGATCCGAAGATGATGTCGTCCACGTAAATCTGAACCATCAGAATATCTTCTCCATCTTCTATTCTGAATAAGGTTCTATCCACTGTTCCTTTAGTGAACCCACTGTCTATTAAGAACTGAGAGAGTGTATCCTACCAAGCTCGAGGAGCTTGTTTCAGGCCATAAAGAGCTTTTCTTAAACGGTACACTTGGTTGCCCTTTTCAAAGCCTGGAGGTTGTTCGACATAAACTTCCTCTGCTAGTACCCCATTTAAGAATGCACTCTTTACGTCCATCTGATACACAGTGAACCCTCTGTGGGAAGCATATGCCAGAAACAGCCGAATGGCTTCTAGGCGAGCGACTGGTGCAAAGGTCTCATCATAATCAATTCCTTCTGATTGTGAATACCCCTTAGCAACAAGTCTTGCCTTATTCCTGGTTATGACATTTTTCTCATCTCTCTTGTTCTTGAAAACCCACTTTGTGCCAATTACGTCTTGATGAGTTGGTCTGTCCACCAGTTCCCAAACTTGATTTCTCTCGAACTGTTCCAGCTCCTCCTGCATTGCTAGAATCCAGCTTGCGTCTTGTAGAGCTTCCTCTACTATTGTTGGTTTCTTCATAGACAGATAACAGCAATACATGGCACTTTCACCAATCTGATATCTAGTTTTAACTCTATCAGATGGGTCTCCGATGATCAAATCAGTTGGATGACTGGTTATCCAGGTCCTTCTGTTCTGATTTGAGTCGGTTTGGAGAACATCATCCATTTATGATAATAGTTCATTACTAGCGATTGGGAGTGGTGCAGATTTATGATCCACTTGATAACTGTTCGTGGGAACTTCAGGTGTTCCCCCTGAACCGGATGGTTCAGTTGATACTGTCTCAGTTGTACCAGTTTCTTCATCGACAGTTTTTCGTACCTTAGGATCTGATTGACCTGGTGAATCAGCTAGATCTGGAATGTATACTGTTACGAGTTCTGATCCTTTTTCCTTGATCGTTAGCTGGTCCATTTTCTGAGCATCAGGTACTGGTTGATCAGGTACTTCTAGTTCTGAGGCAGATTTCTCTTGATCAGAAGATGCTTCATCAAAGACTACATGGGATGTTTCTTCCACAACTAGGGTTCGCCTGTTGTAAACCCTGAAAGCCTTGCTAGATGAGGAATATCCTAAGAATATACCCTCATCTGACTTGGCCTCAAAAGTCTTCAACTGACTCTTCCCATTGTTGTGTATGAAACACTTACACCCAAAAACATGGAAGTAAGAAACACGAGGTTTTATGCCCTTCCACAGTTCATAGGGTGTTTTGTAGTGAGCTTTAGTCAGAAGACATCTGTTCTGAGTATGGCATGCACTATTGATAGCTTCTGCCCAGAAACGGCTTGGTATTGCATGTTCAGCTAACATCGTGCGAGCAGCTTCTTTGAGTGTTCTGTTTCTCCATTCTGCTACTCCATTCTGTTGTGGCGTTCTTGCAGCTGATGTCTCATGTTGTATACCAAACTTAGAGCAAAAATCAGTAATAAAAGAGTTCAGAAATTCTGTACCTTTATCTGATCTGATTTTTACTACACTGACACCCTTCTCATTTTGTAATCTTTTGAGCAGCTCGGGTATCTTCGTTGTCGTCTCATTCTTCTTATGTAAGAATATAACCCAGGTAAACTTGGAATAGTCATCCACGATTACCAGAGTATACTTGCGTCCGCTGAGACTGACTGGTGTAACTGGTCCAAATAGATCCATATGAAGCAGCTGCAATACTCTGCTGGATGCCTGTCTAGGGATTCCCTTGAATGAAGCTTTGACCTGTTTTCCCTTCTGACATGCGACACATGTCTGATCCTTAGAAAATACTTCATTCGGAAGTCCTTCCACTAAAGACATCCTTGCTATCTTATTAAGAGTTTTAAAGTTCAGATGACTCATTCTTTTGTGCCATAGCCAACTGCTACTTTTGGAACTCTTAACAATCAGGCATGCATTTCTTGGGCAACTGTTCCAATCTGTTGTGTAGATCGTCCCTTTCCTTGAACCAGTTAGCAAAATCTGTTGAGTGGCTCGATTTTTGATAGTGCATTGATCAGTCGAGAACTCAACACTGAATCCGTTGTCGCAGAATTGTGAAACCGATAATAGGTTATGCTTTAGACCTGTTACATACGAGACTCCAGTGACATGTACATCATCATTCTCTAAGGTTCTGAATCCTTTGGTAAAACCAAAGTTATCATCACCGAAGAGTACACGCGGGCCTTTTTGTTCTATGTAAGAGCTGAGGAGGTGTTTGCTCCCAGTCATGTGCCTTGAGCATCCACTATCGATGTACCAGATAGTTGCTTGTACACCTCCTTTGTTGGCCAGACCCATGCGAACCTGCAATCAAATCAGGCTTTAGGTACCCCTTTTGGATTGGGTCCTGAGGGGTTAGGATTGATTTTGGGGATCCATACAAACAGGGCACTTCTATTGAGATCAGTTAGATCAGAAGGTCTGATTTGTCTCCCATACCTATCAACATAATCATACGTCTCTTTATATGCTTTCTGATTAGTATGATTATTAGTGTGAACCTTGGGTGACTTTGAAGACTTGGGATTTATCTTTTCTGTTTGTCTTCTTTCCATCCAGTGTGGCTCAGGTGCAGCAGCCCTAGGTTTCTGATTATAGGGGTAGGTACGACTGCTACCATCAAAAGATTCATATCTTTTTGGCATAGGTGGTTTTTGCAGTTTACCTATAGCTTGCTTATTCGGCAGCTGACCTTGATTGGGTCTCAGATTAGACTTCCCTTTTACAGGTTGTCTTTTCTGATACCTAATCTGTTGATCAGGTTGAGGTCTCTTCAGAAGAACTGGGTTCTTATGTTGATTCCTCGGCTGATGCTTTGCCAGTTGGGGTCCATTTATGTTCCCTTTCTGATTAGGCACCTGCCTTACCTGCTCAACAGGTCTTTTTCCCTTATTAGATACAAGTTTGGCTTTTAGTGTATCTTTGTCAGAAACTCGTTTGATTACAGCTTTTTGAAGTGAATCAAACGGGGTCTTTGAGGATGTAGAAGGGTTCTCATACCGAAGTCCCTTCTTGTTAGTCGTTGTTCGAAAATAGGCGTTCATATCTTGAACAGTTTTAGATGACTTTGTGAAAACCTCTATTTTCTTGCGCAAACTATCCTCAGAAGATTTTAGACTCTCATGTAGTCGGAATAGCTCATCAAATTTAGCTTGAAGGATTTTGAAGTCATCAGCTTGCTGTTTGTTGATTGCTAGCTGATCTTTGATCTGCTTCTCCTGATCAGAAGATTTAACTTTCAGAATGTTAAGTTCCTCAGTTACCTTCTGAGCAGTTTCTGCAGATTTCAGTTCAGTAGCTTTACTGAGATCGTTCTCTTTAACAAGCTGATTATTTCTGATCCTTAGCTTGTCATTCTCAGCTTCCACTATAGCATAAGTGTCTACTGCATTGGAGAGATCATCAAGCAATTGCTCAGAGTAGAGCTGCAGGTCAATCTCTCCAGCAGGTGTGCTAATAATAGCAGGTGTGAAAGCAGACAAAGCAGAAGGTTTGGAGGTTACCTCAGATTGGTCCTCCTTGGCCATCAGGCAGATCTCATCGTCATCTGAAGAGAATATAAGATCTTCATTCTCATAGAAGTCAACAGAACTGCTTATCAGACAGAAATCTTCTACAGATGAGTACCCCGAATCCTCAAAGGGCAGATAGGAATCATCAATTCCAGATGTGTCAGCGACCATGGCTTTTCTGTCCCTATAACGTTGCTCTCTTCTGTTCCGCTTTTCTTCCCTTTCTTTTGGCGTCAGGTCAGGGCAATCTGCGCTGTAGTGACCTGGTTTCTCACAGTTGAAACACGCTCCACGATCCACGAAATCTTTTCTTCCAGGTGAGTCACTTCGTCTGTAGGATCTATCAGGTGACTTCCCTTTCTGATAGTAATCTGAACTCCTTCTGTCAGATCTGTTATCTCTTCTCTCATCAGTCAGATTATCTCTTTTCTTTTCTTCTCTGTGATCTCTTCGGTCATCAGATCTGGTTCTTTCTGGAGATCTGTTAACTGATCTCCTATCTCTTCCTCGGCTATGTTGATAATCTTTATAGAATCTTCGATACTTACCAAGTTGAATATTTGATTTTTCAAGTTTCCTGGTAAGCAGAGCGATCTGTTCTGCCTGACTTATTATGTTTCCAACAGGTTCAGTGGCCTTCGATCTGCTGCTGGTTGCTTTAAATGCAACTGATTTAGACGTTGAGGCTTCAGCAGGCGTCTCGTCTTCATCTGCTTGTCCTCTTTCGATTAAGTCAAACTCGTGAGCTTTAAGGCTAAGGAACAAGCTACTCGGCTTCATCTTTGAAATGTCTTGGCAATCCTTGATTACCGTGACTGTCATGTCCCATTTTTTGGTGAGAGATCTTAAGATCTTGTAGTTGACATCTTTGTCTGACATCTCTCTACCAAGTTCTCGTAGCTTATTTACTGACATAGTAATCCTTCCATCGAGCTCGTTGATAGTCTCGTTGGGTAGCATCTTCAGTTTTTCAAACTTCACCAGTTCGGCTTGTAGTCGGCTGTCTTTGATCTGATCATTTCCTTCGCATATCTCAGCTAGAGTATCCCACATTGCTTTCGCAGTTTTGAGATATTTTATCTTCTCCTTGGTGACTTTATCCATCGTCTTCATGATTATATGCCTGGCGATTGTATCTAGAGTATACAGCTTTCTTTCCTCTGCATCCATCAAGGCTGGGCTTTTTCGCACAAGACTTCCCGTGGCAAAGTCTGGATCTCCTCCAACTGTAGGGTTGTCGTGATATATGATGATGGGTCCTCTTTCAATGACTTCCATCATTCTGCCGCTTATCGAACCTAGATGGTTGCACATATAAATGGCCCAATCTGCATACTCATCAATTGAGAACTTCGGCAGATCATGATACATACCAGAGGTATTATCCATGCTGAGTGATTTTGGAAAAACGAATGAGTTTTAAAAATGGTTTTTCAAGATCTGTTCAAATGACCACAAAGATTCTTCCTCAAGAATCGATGATGCTCAAAGCCAGTGGTCTGTAGAACCACTGCTCCGATACCACTTGTAGGTCCCGAACGAGTTTTGTGAGGGCAGAAGTCTAGAGGGGAGGGGTGAATAGACTTCTGAAAACTTTTTGTGCAGATCAGGTGTGATGGCAGTTAGCCTGATCAGAGTGCAAGTGAATCAGTTTGGACTGATATCTAACTTACTAATCGCCTGAAGGTAGATCAGTTCGGTATCTATCAGTTTAACTGATTGTGTGGAAGCTAAGTTTTACCCGTGTGAAAAACCAGTTTTAATAAATCAGATTCCAAAGTCAGTCTTTCAACCAGTTGACTAAAGCGTCAAACTTGATCAGATCAGAAGCTTGGTGCTAGCTGATCTTAACTTAGAATATGTATGCAGCTTTAATTAGGTTGTGTGCGATTGTGTAAAACAGTTAATTAAAGCAGGTAAGTGCACATAAGATTTATAGTGGTTCGGACAAACCAGTCCTACGTCCACTCTTCCCTATCACAAGGGGCACCAACTAAACCAACTGGACTTAGATTTTTGTGTTAGTCCAACACAGTACACCAACAGATATTTAAAGAGTTCTCACTCAACCGATCCCAGAAATCAGAACTAGAAACCCTAGTCTGAAATCTTGCTAAACAACTTAACCTAACTTTGGGTTTGGGTAAGATTGTTTTGGTTCCAACTTTGAAATCTTTTCTAGTTTTTAAGTAGCCTATCAGCTAGATGAAAAGATTTCCGTGCTAAGAACTTATGGGTTGAACACTTAGAAAATAATCTTCAAGTTCGTGTTCTTCGTGCGGAAATCTGATTATAGCTTGAGCTTCTTGATAGTTTCCGTGTCTTCACTCTGAAGTGTAATCCCATATATATAGACCTCAAAATCAAAGACCCGTTGGAGAGCAATTTGAATTTCAGGCTATATTTGGTAGACTTGGAGGATTGATGTGACGTGCTTCAGGAACGGCACGGCCGAAAGCGTGAATAGTGTCTTTTATAGCTGTTAGAGAGAGCAGCACCAAATCCCGTAATTGCCGGCTCCGATCATACGTGTCTTGTTCTTATTGGTTTAATAGAAGCACTTTTCAGTGTTGTTCTACCAACTAAGGTTGACATTCTTCTTGTTCAGATCATCGTCGTATGATTTGGTGAAACATCAGTTTTCACCTGGTGAGCTGACCTGATCAGTCACAACTGATCAGTCTACCTGATGGAGTCTTCTGGTGCCAGTTGTCTTAGCTTCAACTAGCAGACTCGGCTGATGTAGGTCTTCTGGTCTGATCTTCTGGAAGTCATCTGATCTTCAAGTCTTCTGAGTTTGAACTTCATGACTTCAGCTGAGATATCTGACTTGATCAGATCGATCTGATCTTCTGTCCTTCTCTTGCCTTCTGGCCTGCCGGATATCAGCTGTTCTTTAGATCTTCAGATCTGACCTATACATATTGAGGTTCCCCCTCAATATGTGACCTATCTTCTACATCAGTTGTTCTATACAATAATTATCAACTGGTATTCTATAAACGGTAATAAAAACATCAGTCAGCTAACAGGTCTGACTGGTCCTATTACATGTGTTTTAGAACTTTCATCAAAACTCTAAATTTCCCAACACTATTGAAATGCCAAATTTGGTGATGCTTATCCAAGCGTCACTATAGCAGAAAAAGGTCACTAAAAGTAGTCTTTCGTGACATTTTTGCGCTTCACTAAAGCCAATTTTTCTAGTAGTGATTCTAGGGTTTGTGGATGAACCATGCTATGATACTACTAAGTATAGGCCAAAGATCAAGTGGATCAAAAAATGTCCATGGGCTTTAGTTATATAAAGTCAACCACTTAAATGGGGCTACAATAAAATCTTGCCTAATATCCATCTTGAAAAGCTTCATCATATATAAAGAATTCATTCTTAAATTCAAAAGATTTAATCATTGAGAAAGTAGTACAATTCATATCATTATATGGAAATATTATAGAGAGATGTTGTATTTTTATTTTTATTTTGTCTTTCTTAGGAGGGTATTTAGTCTGTATGGATCTTATGTTACGCTATTCATTCTTAAATTCAAAAGAATTAATCATTGAGAAAGTAGTACAGTTCATATCATTATATGGAAATATTATAGAGAGATGTATTTTTTTTTTTTTTTTTGTCTTTCTTAGGAGGGTATTTAGTCTATATGGATCATATGTTACGTTGTGATATAACATGTCTTGTCACATTAGTTAGATTTATTGAAAGTGTGTGCATGTTTTAAACGTAAAATGTTCTTATGAATATGTAGTTATCCCAACACTACAAATATTATAAGCCATATTTTTTGTATAATTTTCTGGAGATAGTAAAGTAAATTGAATATAAAGAATGATAATAAGAAATCGAGAGGGAGAAATATAGTTTCAGAGAGAGAGAGAGAGCTGAGGAAGAAGATGACAATAATTTTCTGCTTATTTTTATATTTTCATTCACGGGGTATATAAACCCTTACATAATAAACATTGGGCTTAGAAGTCACAAATAGAGCCCAAAACTAAATAAAAGCCCACAGTAAAAATAATCTAAATGGGCTAGCCTTGTAATGAAAATAACAGTTAAAACTAGCCAAACTCTATAAACGGCCCCACTCATGTTCATGACAATACTCCCCCGTTTTTTTGATCCTTGTCCCCAAGGATCTAAGTCGAGAATTCTTCCACTACGTAGTTTGTCATAACATATAGTTTCAAAGCCTCCATTTTTGAGAAAAAATTCTGCAATCATGATTGTCCAAGAAACAGTGTCATCTTCATTAAGTCTTCTAAAGAAGTTCAAGGCACGGAAGCAAGCTCCATCGTATAGTGCTTCTGAACCAGACTTCTCCCCTGTTCCTTGTAATTCCATATGATCTTCTGGCAAATTGGTGTAAAATGCAATAGTAAGGTCAATCTTATTGCACCTTCCTAATGTTAACCTATGAGAAGAAGCCTCCATTATCAATGCCCATGTACCAGTATGCAATATCTTTGCCATCATTTTCTGAATCAAAACTACGTATGGTTTTGTATTCATTGATTTCAGCTTGTTATCCCCATGAACATAATATGCTGCACCACTCAACATACTCTTTCTCAACTCCAACTTGCTTAATGCCTCAAGTGGACAATGATTTATCCAGTCTACCAGTGTCTTGTAAATAGACTCATAATTATAAGAACCAGGAACATCGACAAGTCTTACTGACGGAGTAAGAAGACTTCCACCACAACTCGACAAGATGAACCTGATGATCTCGTTGTAGATTTATGGGTCATATTTCAGGGCATGACTGATCAAGATCCTGCAGATCTCCATTACATTATCCTCAAAAACCATACACATCACAAATCCCAATGCCTCAAGTTTTACATCAATATCACCCAAGGTCTTAACTACCAACTTCTTGTTCTTCAAAACAACCCACATACACTTTTGTGCAACAATGACAAATGCTTGCAACCCAAGATACTTAAGATTAATATCATCATCTAACATAACCTCCCTTAGCTTTCCACCTATAAGCTTCAATATTGGATCGTACTCATTAAAATTAGTTACTATTGTGTTCACCCACTTGAATGCTAATGATTTAGCTCCTCTATGAGAAAATGGTATTTCAGACTTGAAGAGCCTAGCACAAGTTCTACTAACCCAGTCCACCACATGCTTGTTGATTTTCCTTTGTTAACAAATCCAGTAATTACAAGATTTCCAACACAACATCAAATTTGGGTTGTTTGAGACCTTCTTCTTGGTGTGTATCTAAATCCACCATCTAATTTCTTGTAGCTAACAATGTACTTTATAACTTCATCAACATTTATTTTATCCAAGTGACATAGTAAAGCAAGAGATCACATTGCAATATAAGAAAACTTTGTATCTATTTCACCCAAACCTTTAATTGATACTCTAATGCATGGATTCTTAAAAAATTAACAGTATGCAATATCGGATACACCAGGGGTGCAGATGAGATTCTCCTGATTCGTACCCAATACGCTACGTGGCGTATTTTTTTATTTATTTTGGATACGCACATTCCCCTCCGAGCATACGCGTATCGCATACGTATTGGGGTATTATTGTAAAATTTATTAATTTTTGGGGTTTTTTTTGTAATATTTTAAAATTTACTAATAATTTAATAAATTAAATAACAAACCCCAAAGGACCAAACTTACACCAATTGGAAACAGTACTATGTACTACTCATTAACAAGAAAATATTATGATTTATAAATAATTCTTAATAAATTAAATATTAAATAAGTAAATAAATAATAAATTAACAATCAGAAATTAATTAAATGAACTAATCAAACAACTACTCTTGATATTATATGTACATGTGTTTTAACTACTCTCGTTATTATTACAGGTGTTATATATAATTGTTGCAATTTTTTTATATTATTACAATTGTGATATATAATTGAATAAAAATAAATTAACGTATCCTCGTTGTATCATATCCTAAAATTTTGAAAATCTCTGAATCTCCGCTCCCGAATCGTATCGCATTTCCACCCCTCACCCTTACCCGTGCCACACAGATTAATACCAACTACTCTGAAATACTCATCAGCAAGAAATTCATAAGAAAGAAGCAATTCTCTTACCTCAAGTGTAGTCAATTCCAGCAATTCGTCAACGTTTCGGGACATGGGCAAAACATTTTTTCTCGCTTTCTTTTTCGAAAATCCAACCAACTGTGGCATAATTATAGGAGAAAAAATATCAGCGAAATTGAAAATCTCATACTAAACCTGGGCTATTTTCTTCACAATCGAACCCATACTCTTGTTCGCGATATCTAATGATTCCACACAACCTTTCACAATATCATCGGTGTAGTTGAAATCACAGGACAAAATCGACCCAATTTTCACCCCAATTGAATGTAATGGGCTTACCTTTTTTTTATCGGACAAAGTTAGTTGTTAGTAGTTAGTACACCAAGCACCAAAATACTCCACGAAATTGTCAATCCACCTTATAACTCCCATAACTCAAATGAGGAGCTCAGTGGCCAGGTGGGCTAAGCCACCTGGTTTGTAATCAGCTTACCTTGAATAACATTCAGGGTTGTGTCAATTTCCTCCAGGACTGTGTCAAATTTCATAGGGGTGTGAGCAATAGCATCCTCCAAATCACTTGAATCATTACAGCTTGATCGATCGATTTTCAAATCCATATTTGAACTATATACTCCCATATCACTTTTAGACTTAGTAAAAGGTTCCCCCAAGAGAGTGTTCTTCTCTAGTTCTTAATCCCCTTTTCCTTTTATTTAACAACTGTAATTGAATGATATCAAGAATTTTAGGAACATGCTCAATCTTACCCATAAATCCAGACATACGCTCTTGCGTACGAGTACTCAACCCAGTAATCTTCCGTTGTAATTTGATTTCACTAGCTTCTCTATTTTTTGATAGAGTGTAGAATAATTGCTCTAATATTTTCTGGTCATCTTCAAGCTCTGTTAAACAAATTTCTTTAGGATCGACGACTTTGATACAAATTGTAGTGATCCCATCACTACAAACATTATAAGTTATATTTTTTGTATAATTTTCTGGAGATAGTAAATGAAATTGGATATAAAGAATGAGAGTGAGAAATCGAGAGGGAGAAAGATAGTTTCAAATAGAAAGAAGAAGGGGGTCAATGCTTTAAGGTACATTCTCACAACCCATAACACTAATAGATACAAAAACTTTTATAGGTACAAGAAAAATGACCAAAAAGTCTATACTACCCTTCAACCCTCATTTTTTTCCCATTTTTGGGACCACCACCTGCCTGCTACCTTTCTCCCCTTTTTTGCGCCCCTCCCCCACCATTCCCCATTTCCAACCCAATTTAAAAATTGTGGGCCCCTCCCCCACCCCCACCATTCCCTACGCCACCATTCACCATTTCCAATTAAAAAATTGTGGCCCCACACCCTTTCTTGTTGGTCCAAATTAAATGTTGCAGGTTTTTAAAGCAGATGTCGAATTAATTCCTCATTTTAAATTAAATATTGCAGGTTTCATACTAGCAACGCAGATTTCGAAATAGCATTTTTCCCCCATTTTGAATTAATTTTCCATTTTAAATTAAATTTTGGAATGCATTTAATTTTTCAAAATTGTATTTTGGATTTTGGAGTGTATTTTTATTAAAATTGTATCTTGAATCAGGCCTAAAAGTGCATATTAATTAATTTTCAGAAGTGCGTATTAATTAATTTTGTACCGATTTTCAGAAATGCATTTTTTTTTTCAAATTGTATTTTAAGGCAGGCCTAAAAGTGCATATTAATTAATTTTCAGAAGTGCATATTAATATATTAATTAATTTTTGTATCGGTTTTTAAATGCAAAATTTTTTTTCAAATGATATATTTGAGTCAAAAAAGTGCATAAATTAATTATTGTATCGGTTTTCGTGCATATTTTTAAATTTTCAAAAAAAGTGCATATTAATTAATTTTCAAAAAGTGCATATTAATTAATTTTTGTACCGATTTTCAGAAGTGAATTTTTTTTCAAATTGTATCTTGAGTCAAGCCCAAAAGTGCATATTAATTAATTTTCAGAAGTGCATATTAATTAATTTTTGTACCGATTTTCAAAAGTGCATTTTTTTTCAAATTGTATCTAGAGTCAAACCTAAAAGTGCATATTAATTAATTTTCAGAAATGCTTATTAATTAATTTTTGTACCAATTTTCAAAAGTGCATTTTCAGAAGTGCATTTTTTTATTTTCTTTAAAAATTGCATTTTTGGCCGAATTATTTTCATATTTGTACTCTAGCCCAAAAATGCACTTTGGGCCAATTTTCTAAAACTACATATTAATTAATTTTCAAAAATGCAAATTAATTCATTTTTGTACTGATTTTCAAAAGTGCATTTTCAGAAGTGCATTTTTTTATTTTCTTTAAAAATTGCAATTTGGGCCAAATTATTTTCATATTTGTACTCTAGCCCAAAAATACACTTTGGGCCAATTTTCTAAAAGTGCATATTAATTAATTTTCAGAAATGCATATTAATTAATTTTTGTACCGGTTTTCAAAAGTGCATTTTCAAAAGTGCATTTTTTTATTTTTTTTAAAAATTGTATTTTGGGCCGAATTTTATTTTCATATTTGTACTCTAGCCCAAAAATGAACCTTGGGCCAATTTTCTAAAACTGGACTTTGGGCCAGTTTAAATTCTTTCTTGAAGTCCTGTTTATCTTTTAACAGAAATTTAAAAAAAAAAAAATACAAAATTACAAAAACATTACGCAAAATTAAAATAAAATTACAAATTACATAAAATAAGGACAGTCTTCTTCTTCATCATTTCAGAAATTTACACAAAATCTGCAAAAATAATAGCAGAAATTAGCACCAGGTTTACAGAAAATTTTCCATTGAATTGTCCAGATTTACAAAAATTATAGAAATTATAATCACAAATTAACAATAATCAAACACTGTTGAACAAATAATTAACATACTCAACACAGTATTAATCACATATAATTTATCTACAAAAATGCATCAATTTAGTCTAATACAGCTTGCAGAAATTTACTGGTGTTGCAAAAATTGTCAAATCCCTCAATCCAGTCAAAAACAGCTTGCAGAATTCCACCACAATCATTAAACAAAATCGGAACTTAGCCATTAGATCCTCACATTCACAACAAATACCAACAAATGACAAATATGCTTCAAATGGACATAAAATCCCAGATTAATACAGCAAATGCTCCAAGGCTGTCAAACCATACCGTTTCCATACATTTTACTCAGTGTATTTGGAGATAAGTTCATTATATTATAAAAGTAAAAAAAAAATTACCTAATATAAACCGATATGCTTCCCAATATACGCCGCCGTCGCCCCCAATCTCCAGATCCACCAGACGCAAACTCCACAAAATCCGTCGTCCCCAACCTCCACCGTCGCCCCCAAATCCGGCCACAAGCCCTAATTTTTTGGGCTTTGTGGTTTTCGTCTTTGTCAAATTAGAAGATGATACCACCGCACACCACCGCTTGGTGATGGTGGTGGATAGGCAGCGCGGCCGTCGTATATTGGGCGGTTTCGTGTGGTATAGTTACCTATACCATTACCTCTACATCGAGATTTCAGTATCCTCGAATAGCGCTAGTTACACCCACGAAATTGCTTAGTTCATCTTTTTTTTTTATTGCTTAGTTCAC
This sequence comes from Stenogyne calaminthoides, assembly GCA_037126765.1. NCBI lineage: Eukaryota > Viridiplantae > Streptophyta > Magnoliopsida > Lamiales > Lamiaceae > Stenogyne > Stenogyne calaminthoides. The sequence goes on along the minus strand of JBBCBC010000024.1, from coordinate 17,308,618 downwards.
TCACTTTGTTTTTAATAATTTTTTTAATGAAAAATATTAATATACTATTTTTATAATTAAAAAATAAATATAAATTTACTAAATACACTTTCTCGAATTTACATTCACATCAAAATTTGATGCTCTTCATTTCTTTTTTTCTACAACAGAAAAAAAAAATATAAACATTAAAATTCTTTGAAAATTGAAGACGAGGAATATTCGTAAATTAAATCAAAACACAAAAACTAATTACTTTGAAAAAAAATTTATACACATGAATATAATCGAATTACAAAAATTGATTACTTTGAATTAAAATTCATAAACAATGCTCCTCTGTGTTCGTTCTTTTTTAATGGGATTTACAACAATAGTAATCTAAAATAAATTCAATGTGATCTCTTGTTTTGATAACACCTATAATAGTTATGTGGACTATGGTGCCATTCTTAAATTCAATAGGCTCAAACTCATTCTTAAACTTTTACTTTTTAAATATAAAAACAGTATATTAATATTTTTTATTAAAAAAATTGTTAAAAACAAAGTGGGTGAACTAAACAATTTCGTGGGTGTAAGTAGCCGCGCCGCCCATCCTCAAATTGTTTAACATTTATTTGTACACGACGATTTCACTTAAATATTCTTCAAACCATAACGTATTGAGTTGGTTTCGAGTACACCAAACGAGCCATAAAATACAAGCACTCACATATGTATTTAATATTTGGAAAAATATCAATTTAGGACTGAAAGATGACAAAACTATCGATTTAAGGCCTTAAAATTTTTTTTTTCTATCGATTCAAGGTTGGAAGATAGAAAACTATTGATCCTGGATCTCAATTACTACTTACACTCTGATTGGGGGTTCTTTTATTGTTTTACACGATGTTTTATATAGCGATATGAATATAAATTATTTTAGAGTTGTGCATTGATTCTTTTATGGATGATTATTTTCGTGCTACGGAATAATGCCTTTTAGAGGAGTTTTCCTTTTTCCCTTGGCTAGGTGTTTTGCCCTAGGAGGGTTTTACACTAACAAGGTTTTCAGTGGGGCTCCGACCTCTGTCCTCTGAAAGAACATGTGGTTTTATAGCTTTAGATTTTTAATTTTTGTCTAATAAATTAGTTATTAGCCCTTACCGGAATTTAGGCCTGATGGCCGGAAATCATGGTCCTTTTGTCCTATTTAAAGAGTTGTTGCTCTTATTGTTTCGATATGATTTACATTGAGAATAGAGTGAGAGTTTGCTACCAAAGCATGTTGTTGACACTAAATTGAACAAGAATCTGAGAGAATAAGGATTCTCGAAGGCTTTTATTCTTCTGTTTTTAAATTTAGGGTGTAATTTGTCCTAGTCATAATATTTTTTCAACAAGGAAATAATGTCAGTTTCTTTTTCATGCAAGAAAAATTGATCTTAATTATTTATGTGGCAAGATCATATTTCCTTTCTCAAAATTTCTTTCTTTTTTTATTTTTACTCTAAAAAGACGTCACATGTTTTTCTTTCATCGTCGTCACGGTAAACAATAAAAGCAAATAGACGTAGAATTTTAGAATTGAAAGAAGTTTACTATGCATACTTATTTTTAACTGTGCACCATTACTAACAATTCTATGTTTTGATAAAATCGCAGAATCACACAACCAGAAGGTATTAATTGTATACTCAACAGGATTCCCACGGGTAAGTCATGTATCATAATTTTCGTCTAAGGGATTGTCAAGGGGATTGCTTTAAACCATACAAAAATTTCTTAAGCGAACAAAAATGTCGATCAAAGGGACTTTCAAGAAAAACGTCAATTAATGTGTCTTAACACGTTAATCTCGGATTGAACGCCGTTATAAACTGATGAGGGTGAAAACGTAAGACCATTATGGATCGTAAGTAACGTTCAATGGATCTATCGAATTTGAATTTCACCCGAAATACCCATTTCGAATCCACAACATTCTCATTAGGAGGGCGTGGGACAAGCTCCCAAGTGTCATTAGCATGTAAAACATCCATCTCTTCATGCATTGCAGGGAGCCAATGGGGAACTTATATCACCGACTTGAACCCCTTAGGCTCTTGAGAAACAGACTAAAAAGACAAAAATGCAGTAGTGGCAATATAAAAAATATACTTCGATTTTACTACACCAGACTTTCCCCTAATTTGCATGGGGTGATTATTGAGTAGAAAAAGGATGAGGTGCAGCCGATAGGAGATCGAGCGGTTTGACATGCGTGTTTCCATCCTGGGGTGGATCGTCATCCATGGGAGGAGGGTGGCCATGCATTGCTTCCAAAGTAGCCTCAGGGAGTTGACAAAGAGTACACGAACTTGGCTTATGCGAAGATTGGACATCTGAAGCAAGGTTTCTAGGCTTAGAAACTATATCTGAATTTGGCCCTGCACTAGATTGAGAGGAATTATTTCCCAGTACCTAAAAATCATTAAAAATGGAGATATCCAATTCCAAATTAAAATTTCAACAGTATTATCAGAAAAAGAAAAAAGTGACGCATCAAATTGAGCATGACGAGTAACATAAGTGCGGAAAGCGACAGGATCGTAACACTGAAAACCATTATGAACACTAATATAATCGAGAAAGATGCAAGGTTAACTACGAGGAGACAATTTATACGGTGAATAATCCCGAAGATAAGGGAAAACACGACAACCAAACACCTTAAAATTCCCATAATTAGGCACATAATTAAATAATTCTTTGAATGGTGACTTGTTATCTTGCATAGGAGATGGCAAGCGATTTAGGATATAAACAGTTGTTTAGAAAGCGTCTAACCAATATGGAACATGAGCATTAGCATGAAATAGCGAAAGGAGACACGTTTCAGTTACATGTCTGTGTTTACGTTCAGAATGTCCGTTTTGTTGGGGTGTGTAGGGACATGAAAAACGATGCAAAACACCACGAGAGGTAAAAAATCATGTACACAATTATTAGTATATTCCGTGTCACCATCACTTTGAAAAAAAATTATGTTCTTATCGAATTGGTTGCAAACGAGTGTCGTAAAACATTGAAGCACATCAAAAAACTCGGATTTAGCACGCATAGAAGAAGGTCCCTATAAATCATAGTGAACCAAATCCAAAACACAAACAAACTGGAGGTTTAGGTAAAATAGGCGTAACAGCTAAATGACTCAACCTACTTAATAACAAAATAATGGAAATAAGAGCATGTCGAGTGCCAATATATATATTGTTGGTATCTCTTTTGTCACGAGAGTATGAATCAAGAACAAACGATTACAAAACAAAACATCAAAAGGCAGAGCAGTCATTAGTTTGCTAAGGGAAAATAGGTTTTAGTAACATGAGGAACAATCAAAACATGTAATAAAGACAATTTATTAATGACAAAACGATAACCCAAATGAGAAATATTGAGATGATCACTGTTACCAACAATGACGGTACCATTACTAGTGTAGGGTTCAAAGGCATCCAAATTAGAAGTAGAGGAGGTCATGTGAGTAGAGGCGTCAGTGTTCACGTGCCAGTCGGATTAATTGAACATTGAGTCTCAAAGGCTTGAGCAATGTGAGCAGCTTGTGAAACAGAATCACGAGAATATCGATCAGGGCAATGATTGGCGTAATGGGAACCTCGACATATTTGACACCGAGGAACACATGAGAGAATGAACCAGAACCAGAACCAGGACCAGGATTATTGGAATATCCAGCAAATCCTTCGTAATTACCGCCACCATGCAAACATATGTGAATGCCCGGAGACCCCGTTTGGAACCTTCATCTCTTGTCAACATCAGAGACAACCTGACAATTGTAGCAAGCAATGGCACAAACATTTAAATTGAGTTTTATCACAATCAACCTAGTCATGTCGTTTTACAATACAACTAAATAATTTAATTTAAAATTATTCAACTAATAATTTAAGTCTAATGTCAATAATATATGAAACTAAGTTGTGGTAATTGGACTAATCATGATCCCTTATCATGTAAAATGATCATACAAATAAGTATATAAATTATAAATTTGCATATATAATAATACTCCATCTGCCTTTTTTTTAGATTGCTCAAAATTAAAAAATGACTGTTTTTTTAATTTACCCAAAATATCAATAAAGTAACTTTAGAGTTTCAAACTATCTCTCTACAAAAATCACAAATTACATCTCATATCACTAATAATTATAAATAAAAGAGAAACTTTTATATGAAATATTTCATGGATCTAGAATCCGTGAAATATGATCCGCGGGTCAAAATTAACATAGAGAAAAAAAAATCTTGAATCATGTGCGGGTCAAACCGGGTCAAACAGATATTTCCTAAAAATCTGTGTAGAGGCATAACGTAAAACTCGCTCCGAGATCTGTGTTGCTATAAGGACAAACATATATTACTGTGAGTACATGCATGGTGTTACTGTAAGGAAGGATCCTTGAAACATAATTCGTGGATCACAAGTAGAAGCGTATGAATACAGAGGTAAAAATTTGCGGATTTTATGCGGGTCGAAATGGATCAAATACGTTTTTCTATTAAATTTGCGTAAAACCAAAACAACAGAACTCATTTCGAGATTTGTGTTACTATAAGGGCAAACATGTGTTATTGTAACTACATTTTTGTGTTACTACAATGACAAATAACACATACTTATTTTTCAATACACATATATGTCTGTAAGGCATTGAAAATTGTGTTACTTTATCGTCAAAATGTGTTATTGTGAAGAGAAATGTGTGTCACTGTATGAACAAAACGACACTCCCTCTATTTTCATCTCCTTCCCACTCTGTTTTTTATCTGTTTATTCTTCTTGTTTGTGACCAATTGTTGCAAGTAATGACCCAAACAACTAGATTACACTATTAAATTAGTAAAAATATCTTATTTTTCATCATCACGTAGTAACACATAAGTGTACTTACAATATAAATTTTGTATCTTTATAGTAACACGGTATGGGAGCGACTTTCATGTTTTGCCTTTGCACAATTTTTTAGGAAAAATATATTTGACCCGGTTCGACCCGCACAGGATCCGCGAAATTTAAGCTCCTTTCTAATTTATCTAATATTTCACGGTGAAATATTTTACAGAAAAGTCCCCCATATAAAAAAAAATGTCTCATTCACTAAAATTGTCTAAATCTCTTATGAAAAGTTTTTTATTCTCTTCAAATATTACTAAACAATTTCTCCATTAAAACTCGTGTCAAAGTCAATAGGGAGTAACTGATTTTAAAAATTATATATTCATATTAAATACAAAATTTATTATTTATAAAAAACTTTTCAAATTTCGTGACAAATTTGTAATATTTTTTTATTTTTTATTTTAGTATAATATTTTATTATTAAATATGTATAAATAGATCTAATTTTAGGTCAGTTCATACATTGTTTTACTTTGCTTGAAGTGGGGGCCCCGCTAGTGGACAATGAGTTCTAGTCACCCGAATTAGTCTAATATGGGTTGGTTAGCGAGTTATAAAAAAAAATTAGATCTAGTTCAAAAGTAATATTAATAATTTAGAAATTAGAAATTACTCAAAATATAATTAGTTTAATCATTAATATGCAACTTTTAAAATATAATGACAAATTTGTAGTAATTAATTTTTATTAAAAGTTTTTTTTTCTATTTTTTTGTATAATATTTTGTTATTCGTCATGTACAAATAGATCTAGTTCAAAAATAATATATTAAAAAATATTCAAAATATAATTAGAATATATGTGTTGTAGATATGATGAATTGAACTCTGTATCGCTCAAATGCAAAGAAGACAAAACAAAATTAGCTATACCATTTGAGTTGCACTCTGTAATATTTTTTAAAGAGTAGGTCTAGTGTGAAAATTTTCATGTGTGAAAAAATTTAAAATTCGCGAATTATACATTAAATTGGCTAGGGAAGGAAAATAAAGTCAATAGTCGTTGTAGCTTGACGGTGAGCCATTGCCTGTTTCGGTCTGTAGACGTAGGTTTGATCCCTGTCTACTACAATTTTTTTTTTTTGTTCCCTAAATTTTAGTCTGTTAAATAAAAAATAAAAATAAAGTATGTTGTTCCCTGAAATCGAACTTGGGACATAGCGGTAATATAAAAGCAAGCATATCACTACACCATATTGAAAATTTATTTTATATGTTTCTCGTTAATTTATTTTCCTTTTTTACAAAATAAATATTGACAAAAAATATAATTACTCATATATAATTAGTGTAATGACGAACTCATCGGAGGAGTTGGTGTACACATTTTTCATGTTCATCTCAAATAAAATTTACATAAATATTCACCAAAATTTAAAGTAATTCTTGTCAAACGGTTTGCTCAAGTATATATTTTTATAGTTAATAGTGTTACAAAATACCAAATAATTAGCACATAAATATGAGGGCGTCATTTTCATCTGGAAAAGCAGTTCAGAGAGTTTTCCAATGTGTTTTCTCCACATATTGTCTTAAATAATAAAGTAGCATTTTTCTTCCAGACGTTTTGGAAGCATTTCTTGTATCATAAATTCAAAATATAGAAAAAATGTAAGTTTTGAAGGGTTTTAAATTTAAACGGAAGCATTATTATATTCAAAACATTAACAATATTGTAGGAAAAGTATATCAGTATTACATGAAAAAGTATAAAGTATTACATCCAAAATAGAAAAAATTAAAATTTTGAAATATACTAAATGCATAGCTGAAGCAGTATTAAAATTCATAATCAACATTCATTAAGCCTTCTACTTTAATTTCAAATAGGAAATTGAAGTAGTATTACAAGTAAAAATGTAAAGCCTCGAATCCAGAATGCCGGCTCTTGCACCTTCGACAATCTAAACTCAGGTCGCCACTTAGTGAATGTAAAATCTGAGCTTAAAATTTTCTTTTTAAAATATAACGACAAGCATAAGTATTACATTTTACAGCGGAAAGTATTAATGAAAAATATAAGTTATAAAAATCAGTGTGGACCCATTTATTAAAACTAGATCATTGATAAGTATTAGTTAATTTTAAGGATATCTTACAAGATAAACATCTAGCAACTTTTAAGAGAAGGTTCATTACTTGGCATATAAATATATCATCAAGTGTTAAGAGTGATAACATTTATTTAAAGAGTCATATCTACATACTATTATCATTAACCAAGGGAAACTTCGTGTCATCCCTGCTGCAGCTCCGACCCCTCTCAAATCATTTCCTAAAATATCAAACTGTGAGGTGTGAGATAAAAAACTCAAAAGGCAACTTGTACGCTGTTACTCATACTGGTCACCGAAATATGATTATCTTAGTATTTTATTGTAGATTATTCTTACGCTTTTGCGTAGTTCATTTTTGGTATTCATGGTAGATTCATAGTACATTCACATTCAAAGCTTGAATTCCGAATAGTACACTCTCGTTCATAGTTTGAATAATAGCAACTTAGAATCTCCTATATCAATAGTGAGACAACATTGGTAACGACTTATAACATGAAATCCTCATCGTTTCCTTTACATCATAGTGGGACCACACTGGTAATGACTTACCACGTTCAATCCCTATCATCACCTTTTCATTATAGTGGGACCACACTGGTAACGACTTACCACGTGCAATCCACATCGTCTCCTTTTCATCATAACCACACTGGTAACGACTTACCACATGCAATCCCCATCGTCTCCTTTATCATATATCATATATCTCATATCATCATATCATTGTCATAATCATATGCTTATTTTTGAAACCTTATATTCTTATATATTTGTATACATTGGTTATAGATTTGTGTTTGTTTAGTCTAGTTCAGAATACACCAACAATCCTTGTAACATAAATCACTGCATACAAATAGTGTCACCCACCTTGTTAACTTTTAAGAAAAGTTACAAACTTGAAATCAGTTTGAGAGTTTGAGTGTGGCGGTGATCGTCCGAGCTTTGATTTGAGCAACACTTCCCCTAGCACAATATTTTCATGTTCTCTTCATTAATTACTCTTGATTTAAGTAAATTATTCATAAGTTTAACGAGGATGTTAAACTCCATTCTTAAGATTTCTTTACTCGTGAGCTTTTATCAAACTTTTACTTTAATCGGCTATTGGAGTTTATTAAGGATGTCCCAAAATTATCACTTGCAAGAATAAAGATTTAAGGTCTAATCTCAGCTTGACACAGTTTTAGAAAACAATTTTGTAAAATTGTTTATATAGTATTAAAATTCATAAAATAATTCAAAAAGGCAGAAAAGAGCATGTAGTATTTGATTATGATTTTTATAAAATAATTTCGTATGTAAAAAAGTTCCAGTAATTCAAGAAGTCCGGCTGTTCTTAAGATTCACAATATAAACTTCACAAATTCATAACTCTTTATTTGCAAGTCCAATTTTGAGGAGCATGTTTATGTCTTGTTATAATTTAGGACTACATCTTTAGATTTCCTACAAAGATCATGTGTATAGTGTTTGGGAAAATCTTCTAAATTAATAACATGTGATTTCTTAACAAAAGGTCCTAAAGGATTTTCAAATAAATGGCATAAAAGGAAAATAAAACACCCATATGGTTTGTGTGAAAGAATTCATCACAATAAATTATTGTACCAACCATTAAGTTTTCCAAAAGTTCCTAATTTCAGTTTCAACATTTTTTCAGAAAGTTAGTGTCCCAAAATTTGTGATTTTCTTCCATTTTTTTGAGTCATTTCCCGTCAAATGGTTAATCCAATTAACACGAAACTTTGTGGTAATCAAACTTCGTCATTTTATGTTTCTTGGCAAGAAATTTCATATTAAAATAACGTCTCTCAGATGGGTAAAATGGTCTCGAAAAAGTGCACCATAAACTCTTATGTTTTGGTGAAACAGATAGAATCAAAAGTGCAGTTTTTGCTATTTTCAAAATTCGTTTCCCGTCAAACGGCTTATCTGATTGACACGAAACTTTGGGACTTTTGGAGCTTGTAGTCTGAAGTTTGTTGGAAAGAAAATTCCTTGGAAAAACACAAATTGAAGTTGGTTATAAACGTCACAAAAGACAGGCACCTGAAACCAATTTTCTGTTGGTAAAGAAATTTCAGATTCCCAGTTTCTGAGTGACCATGTTTGAGTATAAAAACGAGCAGCTTAACGTTACTATAATTAAACACCGAGACTATGGACATTGAATACACATATAAGGGAGCACATAAATATTTTAAAACATAAATTTTCAACACAACGAAGAACTCGACGGCGTAGCCGAAAATCATTCGAGCTTAGTTTTGACGTTTCAACTTGACATTTTTTAGCGTAAATTTTGGCAGCATAACAGTACAATTTTTTAAAACACAAAATACGAGCATGAAGTATGCACTTCAACCAACATATAAGAAGTTTATTTCTACAGATTTTACCAATATATACCCCATAACAAAATAGCAAAGAAATAAGAACACAACTAAAACACAAAGGTCGAAATCACAACCTTTGGAGTTTCCGTCTGGATTTTGGATGGAAACTCGAACAATCGTTGATTTCCGAAGGTTCGTTGAGTGATCGAGGTGTAGAGTAGCTTCCGTCTATGGTTGGATGGAGGATGATGGTTCGATTTTTTTTGTTTTTGTTTTCGAAGTATTATAGAAGTAGAGCTTCCTCTGGTTTTTCTATTGTGTAGTATACTTACTTGGGTGTTCTTGTTTCGACAATATGCTGGTAAAGAAAAAGGGCAGGGCTTCGACGTGTTAACTTTTTTGAGAGTGATGGCTTGAAGGAAAAGAGGTGTTATTTATTGGAGGGAAGAGGGATCCGATCAAAATGGAGGGGAAAAGAAGGACCATTGTGCAATTTTTAAATACTTAATATCTAGATATTATTTACTTCAATGTGTTGTTATTATTCAGTATTATTACATTTTAGTACCTTCACATCTGCATTATAAAATTGTGATTCCGCTAATTAAAATTCACGGCTTCATTAGAATTAATTGTTTAGAACTTTTAGCAATTAAATCGTCACGTTCTGAGATGAAAATTATTTATTTAATTATTTACTTAATAATTCTATTTTTCTTAAATTTCTCAATAATTCTAATTTAGTTAGACGAAGTAGATTTTTCGTCGTCGCATTTATTATTCATCAGATTTTTTATTTTTATATCGAAAAATCCTAATTCGCTAAAAGAATAAATTCTCTTTTTTTAAATTGAAATCAAATATTATTATTAAATATTTTATGACCAAACCTTAATTAAATATTTTGTTACAGTGCTAGAAGTGCTCCCGGTTCAAAGTGCTCGTCCATTCCCTGAAAAATCAAAACCTTTATAACATATACGCTTTAAAATCATTTGAAAAATCCTTAAATTAAATTTTCCTTTTATTAAACTCATTTCTTTTATTATTCTTATTAAACTGGGACGGGTGTTACAAAAAACATAACAGTATTACAAACAAAAGATAACAGTATTACATACAAAAACATAATAGTATTACCACAAAAAAAACGTAACGATATTACAATCTAAACATAAAGAAAACTAAGGTATTTTATGAAGGTTATCTAATCAAAACGAAACAGTATTAGATGCAAAACATAACAATATAATAATAAAATATATAATTTTTATTGTATTATACGATATAATTTGTAAGCAGAAGCAATAATAAAAAAATATTTCCTTATATACTTGAATCAACTAGAGTGAACTCAATTTTTCATTCACCAATCAATTGTAAATATAATCTACAAATAATTAAAATATATATACTTAATTTAAATAGTTAAACACGATTTATTATTCAAAATGTCTCAATTTTAAAGTATTTAATGATTTGTAGTATAGTGGTAAGGTTCGACCTATATAGGTAAAGCGGTTGACCTTTTTTTTTCTATATTAAACATACATCCTTAATTAATTTAAATTTTTCTTTATTAAATATAAATTCTTAATTAAAATAGACAAATACAAGTTAATATACCCAAAAACTCAATGTTGAAACATAAGTTTGTGTAGCCTAATGGTCAGGCATTATTTGTCGTGCTCTGAGAACCCGAGTTTGAACCTTGACTGCAACGTGCTAGCTATATTTTTCACCCTTTTTGGATTTGGTCAAAATTAAAGTTTTCTAGCTATATTTTTTCGCCCTTTTAGGATTTGGTCAAAATTAAAGTTTTTTCATATATGCAAATTTTCATACTAGACTTTGTCTTTTTTAAATTTCATGAAAAAGTTTGTACTCCATCCGTCCCAAAGTTATTTACCCCTTTTAAAAAATGATCCGTCACAACATTTCAAAATTATATCTTATGTCATTACTTTTACCCAAAAATATCATTCGTTTTAGTAATAACATATATAGAATTACAATACCCTCAATCAAAAATCACTTTATCACTTTAAATACTACTCCCTCGTCTCAATCAAAAACTCATATCAAAAGCAAATGGGTAAATAACGATGGGACGGAGGTAGTAACAAGTTTTTGGCCCAGCATTTTGTCATTAGATATGTATGTATAGGTTTAAAAAGTTTAAAACAAGAATCGTTGGTAAAAATATCTTGTTTGGGAAATATATTTTAACTAAATCTTGTATGCATCAGGTGCATCGTGCACTCAATAGTGCATTTTAGAACCATGCAATTTATTGCATTGAAATATGCAATTTATTTATACTGAATTGTGCAACTATTACTATGAGAAACCAATTGCACGGTTCAATGTAAATAAATTGCATATTTTAATGCAACAAATTACAGTACATGATTCTGAAATACACGATGAAGCTTAATGTGTACTTAATGCATACCCACCCATATATTTTTGGAAAAGAAGAATTCATTGATTGAACCAATGATTTCAAAATCGGACCGGACCGGCCGGTTCAACCAGTTGAACCCGGAACCGGACCCGGAACCTATCCGGACACCCCTAAGAACCGATTTATAGGTTAAACCGGTCAAAATCGGTCAGAACCGGTTAAAACCGGTCAGAACCAGCCGAAACCGATCTGACCGGTTTTTTTTATAATAAAATTTTAAACTAATTATTATTTAGGTGAAAAAATTATTATTTATAATACCAATCAATTTTTAACCAATCTTCCATGTTACTCTATCTCACATATTATTAGTACTTATTCAATGTGGGATAAGAAGTTTAGGTAGAATTTAGATCCACCTTCACTCCCTTTTATATTACTTCATCTCACATCTTTCTTAATAATTATTCAATGTGGGATGGGAGATCCACCTTTTATATTACTCCATCTCACATCTTTTTTAATACTTATTCGACGTGGGTAGGAGAATCATAAAATCTACCTCATCTCTCTTTTATATAACTTCATTTTACATTTCTTCTAATACTTATTCGATGTGGTACAAATCTTTTCACGTTTATATTATTTTAATGGTTCAAGTTTGATTAATTAAATTTAAATATTTATATTATAAGTCCATTGATAAATTAATCATTTAAAAAAAATAGTAAAGTATAAAAATTTTTTAAAAAAATACTCATAAATCATTTAAACGGTTGAACCGGGTTGAACCGGTCCGACCGGTTGAACCGATTAATTGTCCACCGATCACCATAGTCTGTCGATTATGAAAACACTGGATTGAACTATAAGTTAAGTCATACATGTGTTCTCCCCGATGAGACCTTCAGTACTTTCACTAGAGTTAACAGTTAAGAAAAAATGAAAGGTTCATCCACGGTTAAGAAAATTTTCCTTGATACCAAAAAATGCTTAGACTTGATTAAACAAAACACTTTTGCTCAAATAACCCAAGGAGAGAAAGCAAAGTATTGATCCAATCGCTCCCTGATTGAAAGCAAGAGCAATAATAGCCACATTCGTATGATCGTATATTGTAAATTGCTACGAAATTTGAAAATATATATTCTGTTCAGGATAAGTTTCCCAAATAGTCATTCTTGTCCAGCAACCAAATATGAAACTGACTAAAAAAACACTAAATCTGAATCAACAAAGCCACTCAAATTAATAAACAAAATTTGGGGATAAAACCGAGTGGATGCATAAAAGTTGTGAAGATCAATTGACAGCCACCAACTCAACATCAAAGACCAGCCAAGCGTTGGGAGGTATTGCTCCTACTCCTTTGGCCCCATAACTGCATATCAAAGACCAGACGCCAATTAACATATACGATAAAAATTTCTTTTGTCCAACTAATAAACAAGAAATAACCTCTTCAAGAGCTCTCAATTAAGTTCATGCATGGATCAACATTGTCGTTTGATTAATGTTACTGCAAATACAATATCTATATGCTAAGATATAGATAGGTGCAATTGCGATTATCTGGATTAATTGCAGCGAGATAACCACTCATTTATGCGCTTCATTCACCTACTTTTAACATGCTGTCAAATCTGTCCCGTGTTGAAATTGGGAAAGAATAATGAAATATGCCTCGATACATAATAAGTAAATACAGTATACGTGTTTTTACTATTGATTAAGCCGATACGGTACAATTGATATATGCTCCTTTTTACCACTAAGGTTCATCTAATTTTATCTTAATTGCTACTTGAATGTATTAGTTATTAATTACATGTTTGAAAGTTAATTAATAGCTCACTGAAGTTATCTACATAACAAAAAAAGCATACACACAAGTAGAAAGAAGAAAAATATCATACCCCATAGCTGGAGGAATAGTAAGCCTTCTTTTGTCGCCTACACGCATGCCTGTTCGTATAGAATTTTAAAAAAATTAGGAAACTAGGAAAAGTCATATTAAAATTGGATAGGTATGTAACTAAGCAATCATTACCGTTAACACCAACATCCCATCCCTTAATGACTTGGCCAATACCTGCAATAGGATGAACATAATTAACAAGGAAAAAAGATGAAATACTGAACAATGGTTTTGCACATTTTCTTATAAATAGTGTACCTAAACGAAACTTGAATGGTGCACTTCCAGTGTTTGAGTCAAAAATTTTGCCACTCTTCTTCAGCTTGCCAATATAATGGACACTAACCTGAATAAGAGAAAACACATTTGAATTTCGTTTGACATAGATCAAGCTTATATTCATAATGGATACTTACCTTTTTCCCTGGAGAAGCTCTTTTGCCATCGGGTTTACCCATTGCCAACTCCTCTATCACCAAACCATTTGGAAATGTCCTCACTTGTAAAGATTTAGCTTCTTTCTTCCCTTGTTTCTCCATGACAGATTCAGTGTCATCAGTTTGTTTTCCCTCTGCATTTGGAGTTTGTGCATTTTCCTGCTGCTTATTCTTTTTCTTCCTTTTCTTTCCTTCCTTCCTGTAATAATTATTACACAGATATCAGCACTCAAGTCACTGCTCCGTGAATCATCAGAGCCAATTAAGAGTTTGGTTATAAAAAATTGTAAAACCAACAAAACAAAAAAAATACTTCGCTCAGTAGAAAATGTAGATTTATGCATCACTGTTTGGTTTAGTGCCTGTTAACATTGTAAAATGGGATCTAGAGAAGATAAACAACATATTTAATTTTGGTCAAATACTTGATAATCGAACACCAAAATATGCACCAATATATCATGAAGAATACATAATGTTTATTATGAATATTATACGAATAAACAATAATAAAGATGCAGAAAACCATATCTCACTTTGCAGAAGGTGGCTTCAGATCATTTCCAATTTCATCTACTGGAGAATCTTTCTTACTGTTGGAATCTGGCATCCCAGTTTCCAGAGAACTTTCTACTTTCTCTCCCACCACTCTCTTCTTGTTATTCTTTTGTTTAACTTCATTCTCAGGTGTTCCACTGCACACATGATTAATAAGCAGATGTTAAATTACAAAGCACCAAAATTAACAAGGGAAAACAAAAAACATTTCAAGTTAAACCAAAAGAAAACCATCAATATCCCAATCAATAGCAGTACAGCAAGTTTGTTCACCTTGGAGGTATTTCATCTACGCTATCATCACTCTTTCTTTTCAAATTCTTTCCAGGAGCAGCATCAGTTTTTCCAGTCTTCTTCTTGGTTTTCTCACTAGTTCTCTTATTTTCGGTTTCCTGTAATGCTGCTTTGAGTTTAGAAATATCAGATTTGTTTCCATTTGCAGAAACAGGAAAGCCATCTTCGTCTTCACTTTCAATTATAGGGACACCAGTTCCAGCCTTGGGAACAATCTGGCGGTTGGAGTTCTCACTGTCATTAGACTGAGTTTTCTTCTTTTTCGCCCGTTTAGCATTCTCATCTGTAGGTTTGTCCTCATCCGCTATTTCTTCAATTCTCACTATCATGAAATGAATAGAAACAGAGGGAAAATCATTAACCGGAGGCCGTATCTTATAGCAAACTATAATATTAAGATCAACATAATGCATTAAAAGATGAATTCAAAACATTATGCATCAGCCCAGAAAGTTCAAGGACACACTGAACTCAAATAACATGAAAGCCTTAGAAGTGAATAAAACATCACCACAAGGGTATATGCTTTCGGGAAAATATTAAATAATCCCAGCACATAAAGTTCAATACACAATGCATGAAAGGAAAAAATTGAGAAACATTATTCCACTATTGGCCCACCAATATACATGACATAAGCACGTAAAACAGCTTGGCCAAACTATCCAGTGTACTTAACCCAACAAACTGAAAACATCAAAGACTGTCAATATCATGAAAACTAAAGCACAAAAACTCTTTATTTAAGTTAAGACTCTTTATTTTAAATAAAGTCTAGAATAAATAAATGGCCCGTGGGCCTTATTACTTAGGGCATAAGTTAGAGTTTATGTTTGAGTCTATTTCAATAAGGTTTTCACTAGAGTTTTGATTATCTTTGGATCATAGAATTGTAGCAGCTTCAGCTTGTGGCAGAGATTTATTCTCTGTGGCCTCGTTTTTGAGGAGTCCTTTAATTTAGTAAATTATATATTTGAGTGTTCCATTGTCTTAACTCTATCATATTCAATCTACTTCTCTTATGCAAATCTTTCAAAATAAGAAACCCAATTCAACTGTCCGGCATCGGTGCAAGTAATGATGGTTACACGTCAAAGTCATTATGAACAAATCCTTAGTCGAAATGATGAGAAAATATGATTTGACCAAGAATTTTTGAAAAAACTACTGAATAAAAACATTTTAGTATAAAAGTACCTCCACTGTTGTGAACAGGCGAAGGATACATGTTGTCATTATCAGTGTAGTCCTCCTCATCTTCATCTACACAGTCATAGTCTGTAGAATCATCAGAATCGATTCCCATGATACCCTCTTCATAAGGATCATCACTTCAAGAGTTAAAGAAAATATCAAAATGCAATAAGATAGCTCCAATTCCTGGATTGACTAAACTAGCATAAAATGCTGCAATGCATTATATACACACACACACGGACAACTGGGGTACAGCAATTATAAAGAGCATCAAGAAATTTAATCGGTATTTGTGAAAGGATACGAGTCATAATCATCTTCCACATTATCCTGATCGTCATCATCACCGTAAAAAAAGCCAGAGAGATGCACGCTGTGAGGGCCAACTACTGAAAAGGTAACTTCATCGTCTTCCTCAAATTCAAGGTTCAATGCACAATTCTCAAATGTTTGTGGCACCAATGAGCACAAGTTAATAAGATTCTTATCTCCCACCTTACACTGTACTCTGCTCCTCCCAGCCGATGACTTTGACTCATTACCAATGGTAGCCTAAAAATCAATAAAGCAAATATTGTTATTACAGAATCAAACAGAATAATCTTGAATCATCAAATTTTAATCCACCAAATAAAATGTCTTCCATAAACATTTGAAATAATTGTCTTCTTAAAATAATGAACAAGGATGATGGTAAAATAATCTCAAACAATGTTTCTGCGGAAACTAGTACATATAAATATGTTCTATCCAAAGTAAGAAAACTAGCATGCTAAAATTTCAAGCTAAAATTTAAACCTGGGATACATGAAGCCTTCCTCCCTCGTTATCGGGCCGATGAATGTAAGGTTTGTGTGGTTCTACTTCAACTCCTGAATTTTAAAGAATAAAATCATCGAGAAATAGATCATCAAGAAGGAGATTTTATTATAAATTAAAGAATAAAACTAGAAAATGACGAAATAACTGTAAAGTTAGTCAAAGTACCCCAGAAAGCCATTGCGATTGCTGAATTGCAGAATTCTTCAACACCTTAGAGCTTAAGCCCTAAAGTCAGAGAACACATAAAAATAGATAGTTAAACCACTGTCCATGAACTACGGTTTCCTGAAATAAGGGCCAAACCTTTCACGGTGAAGGGCGAAAACTTAATCCAAATCCAAATTACAGAGATTCACATTTGATTATCAAAACTTTTAAAACAATGAAAATGGAAAAAACCACAAAAAAGGAAATTACCAGAAATTAATGGAATATAAACGGAACGGTAAACAGAAAGAGCACGGAAGCGGCAGAGGAATGCCGGGCACGGCTGCGAATGGGGCTGAGAGAGGCACGGGGGCGGCTGGGGTTTAGCCGTTTAGGGTTTTACGTAAATTGTTATCTTTGAACATTGAAGAGTAACGAGGTCGAGGCCTATGTATTTAAATCCCATTTTTAACCGCTAAATTATAAAAATCTATAATATAATCTTCTAGACTTATCTAAATTATTAAAATAAAAGACGTTTGAGTGAGATTGTTTCAAAGAGACTGAACATAATTTAGATATTAATATTTTTACATTTTAAGAGGTGTGGTTATTTATTTGTGCTATTTTGTACTTTATCTCATGAATGAGATAATTTTATGTGAGTTTTTGTCTTAAAATAAATTTTATAAAAGTAAAATTTTAATTTAGTTCATTGAAAAGTGCAAAATTTAATTTTTTAATTTAGTGTTCCCTGAACCACAATCGAATATCATAATGATGTTCGATCGCATTGACCAAATATCAAATTAATATTTAGCCAAAATAAATGAACATCACTGTGATATTCAATTCTAATTCGTCGAATACAATATATATATATATATATTTTTTTTTTTTTTTTTTTTTTTTTTTTATATTTTTTTGAGATATTTGAAGTTTAAGAGGCGGCGATGATTATGTCATATTTGGGATAGAGAACAATGGGGGTCCTGGCCTACAATGAAGAGTAATAATGCGACAAGCGACAACTTATTGACTATAATGGTCTTTAAGCACATTAAAATTGTGAGCGATTAAAAATATAACAAGTGGAAATTGTGTTTTAAATATAAACTTAATATATTAATGGATATTTAAAAAAATCAATTCCTAAGATAAATATAAATATGTTAAATAATTGATGCCTTAATCAATTAAATTAATTATTCCCAAATCAAATATTGCAGCATTTATAATCTATAAACTCTATAATGCAAAGAATCTATAAAATAATGTGGCAAGCCATAAAATGATGTGGCAGGTGATGTGGTAAAACCACATTCCTCTATCTTAAATCCCACTAATCTCATTCATTTGATGTGTTGTTTTAATCTCAGTCGTTAATTTTGTCTTCCATTTTCTATAAATTATGACCTCTCTTATTCATTTTTTCTTCATTCTTTCTCTTCCATTATATTTTCTCCTGTTCTTTTTTTTTTGTTGATATTTTATACTCTAACAATTATTTGTTCAATTTTTCCTCCATTCATTCTCTTCCATTTTATTTTCTCATGTTCGTTATTTTGATGTTGTCTTCTCTAACAATTTTTTGTTCTTTTTTTTTTTTTTGCAAGTTCTTATTATCATATAATGCTTGAAGAATGTTTTGCAGGTTTTTATAATTTTAGTCGTCCTTTATATATGTAGATTCGTCTACTTACAATCTATTCAGTGGATTAAGGTACTAAAATATTAGTTCTTTCAATCTTTTTACGATATTTCTTCCAGACTCCTCCACTCTCTTTAATATTGATTTTTTATTCAATCAACAGATTTGCAGAATATGATCGAGGGGTTTCATTACAAGTGCAATGTTTAGATAGTTGAACACTTCATCTACAAAGACGATTTAATTTTTTATGTTTTGGAAGAGTATAAATATCTTTATGTTTTTATAAATTTTGTAGACTTTTTTTGCTTGATCTATGTAATGTTTGATGTTATTAATATAATAGATATAGTTTTACGTTCTCAATCATCTTGATTTGAATTCAACTTTAATCTTCTTCTTTTTTCTTTCAAGGGCGATTAATGTTGGTGTCCTTCAATATTAGTTACATAATTTTGTTACATATATTATGCAATCTAATTTATGCACTCTAATCAATTAATATATATAATCAACGCATATATTTAGATGAATTGTTTGGCTTTTAAATTTGACACAAAAAAAAAATTACTATTGGCCCAAGGTTGTTTAATAGGAGAAAATTGTGTATTTTGTCATTAATTAATTAATTAATTACCATGAGTATGGTGTTTAAATATAATCGAAACATGGGTGTCATGAATACTAACTAATTACTATGCGTAGGGTGTTTAAATTAATTAATTTTGTCATATTTCTTACAAATTTAGTATTCTAAATCTAACAAATACATATTGTTTTATAATCAATTTTGAAGTCCCCCAATTGTCACTAATTAATTAATAGGAGAAAATCATGGAACATATATTGAGATTTGTGATTTGGTCACCATATAAATTTTTTACACAAGTGATCTTTATAAACTTGCTTCATAAAAAATTTTTGTTGTGTTCTTCGTCTTGATCGACTATAGTTTGAGCTTCGTGGGATTATCCAAGCATTTCTTTCAACCCTAAAACCAACTCAAACAAAAAAAATTTGAATATATATATAATAAAAAATGTATATTTTATTAATAATAATTTTATATTGTTTCTTCCTTATTGGATGGATTTAAGAGTTTATAAGTTAGCAAAAATCTTGTTCTTGAAAGAAAAATTATATTATGTTTATGGATTTACGCAACTTAGCTTCAAGTAGGGGACTCCTTAATATCTTAATATACAAAAATTCTAAAGCTTCATGACTGGTTATCGACAAGATCGACCGATCTTCGCTACGGTTTAATTACTTTTATATATCGACTTTATCATTCTTAATTATATTGAGTTCCCCTCTAGATATTATTACATCGGTTTTTCTATAATCATTATCAAGCGGTCTCCTATAGCGATAATGTAAACATCGATCGAATAACAGGTCAGGTAGTCCTATACCATGTGTTTTTGGAACTTTCATCAAAACTATAAATTTCCCAATTTCCCCCTTTTTTGTGAAACCAAAACGCAAGAAACCAACGAGTTGATAAGTATAGAGGAAGCAAAATGTCGAGGAAAACGAAAGAGATTTTGTCTTGGGATCGAGAAAAAATAAACTTTTCATTAGATATGTTGATTACATGTTACATCGATTGAATTTAAAAGCGGTATCCTGAGCGTCTTGAATCTTCAACTCCTTTGATCATTCGGCATTTCTCTTTGGTCTTGTGGAGAAAATCGATAGAGTTTCCATTTTGACATCGGTTATGCGCAATCGATTATATCGATTTGCTCAAGATGTCAAAGTAGAATCTCTCAAATGCCCGATCACTCGAATGAGCCCATTCTTCGAGTATACTAACGAGATCATACTCTTGGCGAGATATCTTTACATTTATAAAAATTTTCCGAATGCTTGGAAAGTGCGGATATTTATTCTGTTGAGGAACTCATCATCGGTGATTCTTCTTTGGAACAAGATCAAGGACAAAATCAAAATTCAACCGATCTTATTCCATTCCTCAAACCTCTTGGCGTGTCGGCCGAATGATCTGCCGAAAGGTTACGTCGCGATTTTCGGTCGATCCTTTTCTTGGCCCTTGATTTGAACTTTCAACCAACGGTTGTCGCGTTTTTCCCTTCTTTCTTCTTGGTTAATTTTACGGCTAATTCCCTTATCACCAGATGTCAAATGATACTTTCTGTGGAATCTCGATTTTTGATGTCGAAATTTTTGAATTAATGTCCATGGGCCTTATCTTAGGTGTCGATTGGTTTCTCGAATCCTTTTTTGGTTTGATCAAAAACATAAATCAGAGACCCCAAGTTGAATTAATGCTGATTTAGATATAAACACGAAGTTTATATAAAAATCCGGCTCTTTCTTAGCGGTTTCCAAAGCCAAATCATTTTATCAAATTTCTCTTCGATAACTTTCGAGCCTTTTCTCGTGGCGTGATAAAAAAGAAGATTGATTTTGATCCTGTTTGATTAAATATTTTATAATTCAATGAGATGTGGTGGTTATGGATTGGGGAGGCGATCTATATTTGTTTTGAGACATGGTCTCTTCATCTTTGAGACAATCATCGATCTCCTTGATATTTGAGATGTAGGAATTGGATCCATCGCGGTCGATCGGTTCGGTTGTTTGTGCCTCGGTGGTTGGTGGTGAGAAAGTTTCTATTCTTGATTCCATTCTCTTCTTCGGCAATTCCACTTCATTTTTTATAGGATATGAGCTCTTTGGCGAAAAATACAACTCATCCCACCCATTTCATAAGATAAATCGAGTTTCTTTTTTTTTTTTTTTTTTTTGGGCGACCGGTTGTTCAATCGTCTCATCAATCTCGTTCAATTCTTAGTCCCATTTTTCCGGTGATATATTAGTTGGATGAAGAAGCTACAGTTTGTGCTTGAGTCGGCCGGAAGTTATGCGATTGGTTCGACTGCGTGGATTCTTTAGTGTATTGTATCTGGTTAGGGTTCATAAAGCGTGAACAGGTCTTTGCGGTATGTGAATCGGCTTTGAGGTTGAGAGAAGTAGATTTATCCGACACATTAGCTTCACCTCGTTTCGTTGGCGAGCCCTCGGGTTGAAAACTTTCTGTCCCCGATTACTTCTTTGTTGCGCAACAGACTGTTCACGGGCTTTTTTTCTTATTTCATCTTCTAGTGCTAAGTAGGGGTAGGTTGCTTTCTTTGGCCTCTTCTCGCGGGCCTTCAGATTTCGTTTCTTTTTTCATTGAAGCAATGGTGTGGATGAGGCTTCTTTGCTCTTTCCTTTCTTGGTTTGTTGGAGTGGGCTCCTTGTCATCGTCAGGTGGCCCGTATATAGCTGAAGTTGATGAAGGAAGGCATTGTAGGACTTGATCCATTAAATTCCATTCATTTGGCGGTTTGTCTTTCAATATAACGCAACTTTGTTGAGATTCTTGACTCTCTTTTTTGAAAGACCTTTTACGGATTCATTGACTCCAAATTTTTACGTGTTCTTGGAGCAAGATGGCTTTAGAATAATTGATGTTCCGAGCCCCATCAATTATTGGTTTGCCATCTTTGTACATTTTGATGTGAAGCATCTCAGGCTAAATGAGATTCCCATGATCGTTCTTGATGTAATGTCAAACAATGATCTGTATCTTTTCTTTTTGAGCATTGGCCCGATGAATCCGGGTGTCCGATGTTTGTTCCGCTCTCTTAAGAGCTCCTCTCTGATTTCTTCATCCTCATTCTCTCCTTAGTGTGTGCGGAGATTCGCCCTTTGGCAAGCCGAACAGACCGGTGTGATGTCCGCATTTGTCGATCGATTTCTTCCGTTGATTGGCATTACATCGATTCGTCTCTGGTTTTTTTCAGATCCACACTCAAATTTCCAGTAAGAATTGAAGTGCTTCATCTTTATATCAACACCGGATTGCGATGAGCGAAGCAATATGTTTCGATCCGGCCTTCTTAATTTGTTCCACCTCCATGGATTCGAATCCTCGGTGGTTCCAAATCGAACGAACTTATCCTCAAAGATCTTCGTTGCGATTCCGCATAATTGCACATGATCTTTCCAAGTCCATGAGTGGCCATCTACGGTGAGATAGACTCATTAAATTTGTGCATAATCAATATCAATATCATTCCTTGAAAAACAAAAAGGCAATGAAGCATAAATTCCGAAAAACAACTTTTGAAAACAATGTTTTTAACGGAAAGAAAGATTCATCATTAAGCTTAAAAAGAAAATATTACGATTCAAATTTTCGGAGAAGATTTTGAACTCTAAGAAATCGTTTTTGAAACGTAGAGAAAATTTGAAGTTTTTTCGAAGGAAAGTAATGCAAGTTTGTGAAGGTAAAAACTCGTAAGGTTTGATGAATCTTATATAGATTAAGACAAGATTTTGAAGATCAATCGTTTTGAAAAGATTATGCGCTCAGTTTAGCGGTTTTTGATCGTAGGGTTCGAAAAACATGCGTACACAAAACTTTTGGATTTAAAAGCACGATCAAGTAGCGATTAATACATGTACCCCACGTCGCATTAAATGATTTGCGAGTACACGTCCACAAGGATAGTGGGTACGATGAAGGCAAATAATATCGAGATACGATCCGATAAATAAGTAAAGAACAAGAGAAAGGAGATGCGTGATCGGTTGGTCGATGTTAATGTCGGTCAATATTACTTGTCAATGTTGATTCCACTTGTTGATCTTAATCATTACTCTTAAGCCTTAAGAAATTTCCCAACCGATCCTTTCAACCGATCTTCTCCAGAGATCCGATTTCTTCAGGCTTAGTTGATCTTTCCTCGAGTACGCCGATTTCCTTTTGATCCTCCTTGATCGGGTTGAGTTCCCCCTTCAACCGATATTTCTTTTCATAGACCGATATATCCGATTTATTGGAGTTTCAAGCTCGGCAGATCTCTCTCATCCGATCATGCTCGTAAGTAATCGATTTTTGGTTGACCTCCGATTCTTTTTGATTAAGCCAATTCTTGGGATAAGTGTTCCGCCAAAAACTTAGTCTAGAGTAGTAGCTTCTATTCCCTAAGTAGGCGTGATTGACATCGTAAATATCGTCCTCAATCTCTCGATATGTCAATCAACCGTAAATTTATCCAATTATCGATCGGATTTCTACATCGTCCTTTTTTTGATGCAAATTTCTGATAGGCTTCTTTGAAATGGAAATTGCATTTGCATCCTTGTTGCCCTCTATAAATTGGACCAATGTTTTACACAACTTCACCCATTCACCATACTTATCTTCTTTGTAAGAATCATGTATCTTGGTGAACCCTTGTTTCCTAGGTGAGACTTCCAAAACACTTTTACACCCTTTTATATGATTTCATCTTCTCAAATCAACCCATTGCATCCCTTATTCTTTGTTTTCTTCATCATCTTTGATTTCACATACGATTCTTTGCCAAAAGCTTCTCTACCACCGTATACGGGATCTCTTTGTTGCGGTAAGACACTTCTCCTAACCGTATGCACCTTATTGTGTGTCTATCTCGGATGATGTAACGAACCATCGGACTTAGTCTCAGTATAAAATATCTGCAAACACATGTGCCCATGAGATCGATGACCAACTCTTTTGGCACACGTGCTCCATTCAACAAAATTGGAGAGCCCTACTACTCCTCCTTTTAGGGCTCGGGCTTAAGAATCCTATCAAGGCCTCTGTCGCTCGGTTTTCTTGATCTTGACTTTTTGCGACCCCTTGGGATTCGTTTAAAGCCTCTCTCTCCCCCTTGTTAAGTGGGAAAATGAGAGTTTAAAATCTCTCTCTTTCCTTCACTTTCGGGGTTAGGATGAGGTTTAGGGTTTTAGGTTTAGGATTTTGGTTAACATTTATGTCTTGACCTCCGGGTCTTCTTGTACTTGTAACTTTCGTAATGTAACCTCACCTTCGGGTTTTTATCAATGAAAAGTTACATTATTTCATCGTTGTGTAAATTCACCTTTCTTATGCGATTGTTTAGCTCTTAATCTCCGAATCTTGCTTGTTGAATATCGGCTAAACGAATCACAAAAGAGATACTATAACCAAATTGATTTAATCGATAATCCTTTAAACCGAAAGCATTTTCCTTCAATCGATAAACCTTGAATCGATCGGTTCCTTTAAAATCGATAGACTTTTAATCGATAAACTAAAATCGATCGATTTCCTTTGGATCGTGCGTGTAAGTCCGATCTATTTTTTGCTTATCGATCTCTTGAGATCGATTAAGATACCAAACTCAATCGATTTCTCTCGATCTGTTAGTCTCTTAACCAAATTAGTTCTTAGAACATTCCATCAAACATTTTTAGGTGACATTTCTCCAAGATCTAGAAGTCCTAGCTCATTGCATAAATCTCTGAATCGATCTCGGCTAGTGGCTTGGTTAGAATATCGTATACGTATGTCGGTATGAATCTTTTCCATTCTTATTCTTCTTTTCAACGTGATCTCTTATGAAGTGGTGTCCATCTACATGCTTGCATCTTGTATGTAGAACTTACGGTGATTGCAATAAAGACTATTATGCTATCGCGAGAATATAGCGTTCTTAACAATGTTGTAATCCCTCATTTGGGATCGAGCCTTCGCAGGCGATTGGGAACAACGACTTCCTATACCATATATTACGCTTTACCTTGTTGATGTCGCAATGATGTTCCGCTTTTTGAAAACCACGAGATCGATTTACTTCCTAAGAACCCACATGTTCCTCGAGGTTGATTTTACGTCGATCTTGCAACCTCCATAATCGTAATCGAAATACCCACTAAGCTCTAGATTATCATCGATGGGTAAAATAAACCAAGGTTTATTGTTCCCTTGATATATAAGAATCCGGTTAGGCGCTTCTAGGTGGTGATCATTGGATTTGCTTGAAATCTTTTATACACCCTGCGAAAAGTGATATCTGATGGGTCCGTTTTGGCGATCGGGTATAATAAAGATCCAATGAGAGCCCTATATTCCTTCCGATTTGTTTTTCGACCGCCTCATCTGGATCCATCTTGAATCCGATCAACATAGGAATTTTGGCTTCCTTACTATTTTGAATTCCAAACTTAGCCAAAAGATTCCTAGTGTATTTTTGGGCGGATGAATATCCCTTCCGAACTTTGTTTAACTTGGAGACCTAGAAAGTAATTCATCCGACCCATCATGGACATCTCGAATTTCCCTTGCATCGGTTTGTTTGAATCTTTCACATAGGTTCTTGTTTGGAGATCCAAAGATGATGTAGCCCACGTAAATCTGAACCATCGAAATATCTTCTCCATCTTCTATTAGAATAAGGTTACGTCCCTTTGTTCCTTTAGTGAACCCACTTTTCGATCAAGAATCGAGAGAGTGTATCATACCGGGCTCATGAACTGTTTTAGAACCATAAAGAGCTTTTCTTAAACGATACACTTGGTTGCCTTTTTCAAAGCTTGGAGGTTGTTAGACATAAACTTCCTCCGCTAGTACCCGTTAAGAAAGCACTCTTTACGTCCATCCGATACAGGAACCCTGCGTGGGAAGCATAAGCGAAAGCGACGAATGGCTTCAAGGCGATCGATCGGTGCAAAGGTCTCATCGTAATCAATTCCTTCGATTGTGAATACCCCTTAGCAACAAGTCTTGCCTTATTTACGGTGATAACATTTTTCTCATCTCTTTGTTCTTGAAGATCCATTTCGTGCCAATTACGTCTTGATGACACAGTGCGCCTACTAGTTCCCATACTTCATTTCTCTCGAACTTGCTCCAAATCCTCTGCATTTAGAAGAATCCGGTTTAGTCTTGTAATGCTTCCTCGATTGTAGTTGGTTCCTTCATAGACGATATAACAAGAATACATGGCACTTTCACCAATCGATGTCTAGTTTTAATTTTATCGAGCGGGTCTCCAATTATCGAGATCGATGGTTGGTTATCCGTGTCCTTACGATTTTCGTCGATTTTGAGAACATCGTCCGTTTACGATAAAATCTTATTACTAGTGATTGGGAGTGGTGCGGGTTATGGTCCACTTGATAAGAACAAGTCTCGGTGATGTTGGAATCATCATGTGTGATGTCTGTTAAGTGAGAACCAAGTTCCCCAACGGATGGTTCGATTCTTCTGTCTCGGTGAATCGGCTTTTTCATCGACAGTTGTTCGTACCTTAGGATCTCGATTGATCCGTGAATCAACTAGATCCGGAATGTAAATTGATCGATTTCGATCCTTTTCCCTGATCGTTAAGTGATCCATTTTCCAACAATATCGGGTTACGGTAGATCGGTACTTCTTGTTAGGCAGATTTCTCTTGATCGAAGATGCTTCATCAAAGGCTACATGGGGTGTTTCTTCCACAACTAGGGTTAGTTTGTTGTAGACCACTGAAGGCTTTGCTAGATGAGAATACCCTAGAAATATACCCTCATCGGACTTGGCCTCAAAAGTCTTCAACCGACTTTTCCCATTGTTGTGTATGAAAACACTTGCACCCAAAAACATGGAAGTAAGAAACACGAGGTTTTCTGCCCTTTCCACAGTTCATAGGGTGTTTTGTAGTGAGCCTTAGTCGGGGAGACATCTGCTTTCGCGTATGGCATGCGAAGTTGATTATACGCCGAAAATGGTTTGGTATCGCATGTTAAATAACATTGTTCGAAAGCGAACTTCTTTGAGAGTTCTGTTTCTCCGTTCAACCATTACATTGGGTGTCCTCGCAAATTGTGATGTTTCATCTTTGTATACCAAACTTAGAGCAAAAATCAAGAATAAAAGAGTTCGAAATTCATACCTTTATCCGATCCGATTTTTACTGGCGACACCCTTCTCATTTTGTAATCTTCTTAGCGGCTCAGGTATCTTGGTTGTCGCCTCATTCTTCTTATGTAAGAATATAACCCGTAAAACTTGGAGTAGTCATCCACGATTACCGAGTGTATTTCGTCCGTTGAGATCGATCGGTGTAATGCCTGGTCCAAACAGATCCATATGAAGGTATTTTCGGTAAGATTCTTTGGATCTTTGGGTCCGAAATTCCTTTGAATGAAGCTTTGACGATTTTTCCCTTGACATCTGAGACATGTCCGATCCTTTGAGAACACTTCATTCGAAGTCCTTCCACTAGAGACATCCTAGCTATCTTATTAAGAGTTTTAAAGTTCGATGGCTCATTCTTTTGTGCCGAGCCAATTTTTCTTAACAATCGAAACGCATTTCTTGGACAACCGCTTCAATCACCGTGTAGATCGTCCCTTTTCTTGAACCGATTAGCAATATCATTGGTGACTCGATTCTTGATAGTGCATTGATCGATCGAGAACTCAACACCTGAATCCGTTATCGCAGATAATTGTGATACCGATAATAGGTTGTGCTTTTACCTTCCGACAAACGAGACTCCGGTTACTTGTACATCATCATTCTCTAAGGTTCCGAACCCTTTGGTATAACCAAAGTTATCATCACCGAAGAGTACACGCGGCCTTCGTTCTATGTAGGAACCGAGAGATGTTTGCTTCGATCATGTGCCTTGAGCATCCACTATCGATGTACCGGATAGTTGCTTGCACACCTCCTTTGTTGGCGGACCCACGAACACACAATCGATCGGGCTTTAGGTACCCTTTTGGATTGGTCCCGAGGGTTAGGTTTGGATTTCGGATCCATACAAACGAGCACTTCTATTGTGATCGATCGGATCGAAGAAGCACGATTTGTCTCCCATACAAACATAATCATACTTATCCTCATATGCTTTTCCGATTTATGATTATTATACGAACCTTGGATGACTTAGAAGACTTATGATTTAACTTTTTCGTTTGTCTTCTTTTTATCGATTATGTGGTTCGAGGTCTTGCTAAATTTCGACTATATAGGGGTAGATACGATTTGCTACCATCAAAAGATTCATATCCTTTTCATAGATGGTTTTCGCAGTTTTCTGAAGCATGCTTATTAGGCGGTACCGACCTTGATTTGGGTCTCAGTTAGACTTCCCTTTTGTAGGTTGTCTTTTACGATTCTCGATCTTGATCGGGGTTGAGGTCTCTTCGGAAGAACCGGTTCTTCCGTTGATTCCTCGGTGATGCTTTACCGTTAGGGTCCATTTACATTTCCCTTCTCGTTGAAGGCACTTGCCTTTACCTACCCCTATTAGATACAAGTTTAGCTTTTGGTGTCTCTTTTTTCAAATTGCCCCATTACACCTTTCCGAGATGAATCGATTCGGGGCTTTTGAGGATGTGGAGGGTTTCTCATAGCCAAGTCCTCCTTATCAATCTTTACTTTCGAAAATAGGCGTTTATGTCTTTAATGATTTGAGATGATTTTGAAAAAAATATCTATTTTCTTCGCAGATTATCCTCGGAAGGATTTCGGACTTTCATGATTCGGAATAGCTCATCGAATTTTGCTTGCAAGATTTTGAAGTCATCGACTTTGTTGTCTGTTAATTTCCATCATTCTTTGATCTGCTTTCTGATCGAAGCTTTAACCGAAATTTTAAATTCCTCGCTTACCTTCCGAAAGCGATTTAATTGATCTAAGTTGAATACGAGATCATTTTCTTTAGCAAGTATTTCTAGTCCTCGACTTATCATTCTCGGACAATAGCATAAGTTTCTCTTGCATTGGAGAGATCTTCAAGCAATTGCTTCCCGAGTAGCAATCAATCTCCCGGCCGTGTGTCTTTAATGATAGCGGTGTAAAGCGAACGAAGGGGTTTGGAGGTTACCTCGACCGGGTCCTCCCCGCCATCGAGCGAGTTCATCATCGTTTAGCGAGAATATCGAGATCTTCTTTTTTCAGAAGTCGGCCGATTCTTGATCGGTGAAGTCTTCTCTGAGGAGTATCCGGAGTCCCTCGGAGGCGAGATAGGAATCGTCCAATTCCGTATCGACGCAACCATGGCTCTTCCGTCTCTATACCGTTGCTCTCTTTTGTTCCTCTTTTTCTTCCCTCTCTCTGGCGTCCGTGTCCAGGCGATCGCGAAATAGTGACTGGCTTCTCACGAAAAGACGCCTCCGGATCCACTTCCTTTCCTTCGAATTGAATCCTCATCAGATGACCTATCGGTGATTTTTTCTTCGATAGTAGTCGAGTTTCTTCTATCTCGATTGGTTATCTCTTCCTTCCTTCGTCGACTATCTCTTTCCCTTTCATCTCATGATCCCTCCGATCATCGATTGGTTCTTTCGAGGAGATCTATTATGCGATCTCCTATCTCGCCCTCGGCTATGTTGATAGTCCTTATAGAATCTTCGATACTTACCAAGTTGTATATCGACTTCTCAAAGCTTCCCGGTAAGCAACGCGATCTTACTGACTTAATATATTTCCAATGGGTTCATTGGCCTTTGTTCTCTCTTTGGTTGCCTTGAAAGCAAACCGATTTTGAAGTCGAGGTTTGGCCGGGACCTCGTCTTCATCGACTTGACCTCTTTCAATCGGTCGAACTCGTGAGCTTTAAGACTCAAGAACAAGCTACTAGGTTTCATTCTTGAAATGTCACGGCAATCTTTGATTCTTAGTGACCTTCATGTCCCACTTCTTGGTGAGAGACCTTAGGATCTTATAGTTGATATCTTTATCGGACATCTCTCTACAAGTTCTCGAAAACCTGTTTATAGACATTGTAATTCTTCCATCGAGTTCGTTGATGGTTTTAGATTGAAGCAACATCTTGATTTCTCGAACTTCACCACTTAAACTTGAAGAATACCGTCTTTTATCTGCTCATTTCCCTCGCAGATCTCAAAATGAGTATCCCACATTGCTTTCGCAGATTTGAGATACTTAATCTTTTCTTTAGTGACCTTATCCATTGTCTTCATGATGATATGTCTTGCAATGGTGTCCAGTATCGCAGTTTTTCTTTCTTTTCGTGTCCATCGGTAAAATTTTTTTCGCACAAGACTTCTTCGTGGGAAAATCGGATCTCCTCCGTTGCAGGATTGTCGTAGTAAATGATGATGGGTCCTTTCGATGACTTCCATCATTCCGCCATTCGATCGAGCCTAGATGGTTGGACATATATATGGCCCAATCGCATACTCATCAATTGAGAACTTCGCGAATCATGATACATCTGGGACGTGTTATCCATCCGAAAGTGATTTTGGAAAATGAATGAGTTTTTAAAAACGGTTTTCAAGATCGATTCGATTGACCACAATGACCGCGAGTCGATTGGTCGGAAGAACCAACCGCCTTCGATACCACTTGTAGGTCCCGGGAACGGGTTATGTGAGGGCGTAAGTCTAGAGGAGGGTGAATAGACTTAAAAAAACTTTTTTCAGAGATCGGTGTCGAATGCGGCGATACCGATCAGAGTCTGAGTGAATCAGTCCGATAACCAACTTAAACGCCATTATCAGTTCGGAACTATCGATTAACCGATGTTTTGCTTTAAGTTTACCCGTGTGAAAAACCGGTTTGTATAAATCCATTCCAAGTTTTATCTTTTTATTCGGATAATAAAATATCAGTCCGATCGGATCGAAGCTTGGTGCTATCTCGATCTTAACTTAGAATATGTATGCGCTTTTAAGATTGTAGCGATGTGAGAGCATTAATCAAAGCAAAAAGGCACACAAGATTTATAGTGGTTCGGACAAACCGGTCCTCCCCACGGCCCACTTTCCCTTTCACAAGGGGCACCAACTTAACCGACTTAACCGGCTTAGTTTAGTGTGTTAGTCCAACACAAGACACCAACAGATGTTTTAAGAGTTCTCACTAATCGATCCCGAAAATCAAGACTAGAAACCCCAGACCGAATCTTGCTAAACAACTTATCCTAACTTGGGGGTTTGGGGTAAGATTGTTGAGGTTCCAACTATGAAATCTTTCCTGCATTGCAAAGCGGCTGATAGCTAGATGAAAAGATTTCTTGCTAAGAACTTATGGGATGAACACAATATAAAATAAGCTTGTTGTTGTGTTCTTCGTGCGGAAATCTGACTATAGTTTGAGCTTCGTGATTATGTTGTTTGTCCAAGCATTTCCGTATCTCACTCTGAAGTGTGATCCCATATTTATAGACCTTGAGATCAAAGAGCCGTTGGAGAGCAATTTGAATCTCGGGGCTATTTTAGGTAGACTTGCGGGCTTGATGTGACGGCTTCAGAACCAGCATGGCCGAAAAAGCGTGAATGTATATTTTATAGCCGTTTGAGAGAGCAACATCGAATCCCGCATATCAGCTCTGTTCATACGTGTTTCTTCCTTATTGGATGGAAGCCTTGCTTTGCAGTGTTGTTCCTCCAACTAAGGTTGGTATTCATCTTGTTCAGATCGCAGACGTATGATAAGATGAAACATCAGTTTTCATCTTATGAGCTGATCTGATCGATCCTGGAATCGATCCCCACCGATAGGAGTCTTCGGGCGCTGTTGACTTAGCTTCAACCGGTGACTCGGAGATGTAGGTCTTCCGTCCGATCTTCGAAGTCATCCGATCTTGAGTATTCTAAGTTTGAGCTTCATGACTTCCGGAAGTTATCGACAAGATCGATTCGATCGATCTTAAGTTCGGTTTAGCATTACGCCTGGCGGATATCGACTTTCTTCTGATTCTTCAGATCTGACCTATACATATTGAGTTCCCCCTCAATATGTGACCTATTATTACATCGATTTTCTATACAATCATTATCAATCGGGTCTCCTATAGCGGTAATGTAAACATCGATCAATAACAGTCCGACCGTCCTATTACATGTGTTTTTGGAACTTTCATCAAAACTATAAATTTCCCAACATCCCCCAATTGCCACTAATTAATTAATAGGAGAAAATCATGGAACATATATTGAGATTTGTGATTTGGTCAATATTGATTATTGTTTTATTTCATGTTAAATTAGTTCATCCACATCATGTTTATTTAATGTTTATGTATCTGATAAATATGAAAAATTTTATATCTGAATAATAGGCAAAAATAAATAATATTTATAAATTATATATTCGAATGCAATCTAATTAATTAATATACATATATATATTTTTTACACAAGTGATCTTTATAAACTCTTCATAAAATTTTATGTACAACGTGGGATTATAAAATCTTTAACCCTAAAACCAACTCAAACAAAAAAAATATATATATAATATGTTAGCAAAAAACAACTTGAACAAAAATTATATTATGTTTATGGATTTACGCAAGTGATCCTTAATATACATAATATACAAAAATAAATAATGGTTATAAAATCTTTTATAATCATGTTAATTATTTTTAATCTAGATATATAAATATAATTTTAGGTGTAAGAAAGTACTAGTTATACTTATAAACTCAATCATGCCAGAGGACTTTTATCTTTTATACAATATGAATGTAATACGTATTAGTGAGTCAAATATAATATAATTAAAAATATGTGTAATTTGCAATATTTAGTAGATTTATTTATTATTAATTTAAAAAATTGGGTATGTTTAACTCATTTTTATCAATTAAATAAACGTAAATATTTAGTTGAAAAAAAAAACGTCAATGTTCAATGTATTTATTGGTTCCAAAAAATTAAGAAATGATATGTGGAATCTGAGATTTGAAATTTTGATTTAATTGACTTTATTAGGTGATAAAATTTTGATAGAAAACATAAATCAATACATAATTAATACCAAATTTATATAAAATAAAAAACCAAACTAATTACTGAAGGTTGATAATTTTATTTTAATTAACATAATTAATGAAGATCTATATTATAGACATGGTTTCATGCACAATTTCCTATATTATATAGTACTCCTAGAAAGTTTCCTATATTCCATGCGTCCACCATTTTTTTTTCTTCGAAAAATACACTTCCACCATTTTATAATATAAAAGTTTCGTTTTTTTTTTTTTTTTTAAAACAAGTCAGTCCTTTTGATATATTAGTAGAAGATTTATTATTAATTAAACAATTAAGCATCTAAAGAGGTCAACTCAGCAAGTCGTATTGTTGGGGTTATACTGGAAAGTATGCTTTTACTTTGTATAACCAAACTGAATTTCTGTCTTATTTACTGAAATAAACTATTTATCACTGATGCTTTAAATATCATTGAATGTTACGTATATTTATTGCATAACTGTTTAATAAATAGTACGTGTTACATTGTAGTTAATTTAGTGATACCAGATCGCAGAAGATTAAATTAACAGTCTCCTTGTAACTAAAAGTACGATGTTCACGACCTAGATGGAAATGAACAATCCATCGTGAAAGGTTGAAGTGTAAGGCTCAGATTGACTTGTCTTGACCAAGAGATTACACTAGTGCATGACTGATGCACTGAATAGGACCTACAGGAGGATAAATTCAACACTAAATTAGGAAGTGTTGGGAGATGAATTTAATAAAAGAAGATTTTGATTAGATCCCAAAACCCCTGAGTATGACATGTTCAGGATAATCTTGATAGTTGAGTCAGGATTCAGTTTTAGAGTGTTCAGGATGTTATCTGCAAAATGTATAGTCAGCAGATATAGATCAGGTTAGATTCTGAAGATTCTGAAGACTCGAGAAGTTTCAAGAAACCGAAGTTTCAAAGATGAAACCGAGAAACCGAGAAATCAAGACTGAGAAACCGAAAAAATCAAGACTTCGGAGAAACTGAGAAACTAAAGACTCAAATGAAGACTCAAGATATCGGTCAAGATATCCGTGAAGACTCGTAAGACATCAAGACTCGAAAAACTCAAGACTCGAAGACTCAAGACATCAAGACTGAAGACAAAAGATACTGAAGGCACAGTAATTACTGAAGACTCAGTAATGTACTGAATGTTCCGAGGCACTGAAAATATCTATCTGAAGGATGCAATACTGAGAAGAACGCGATTACTTAGAAAAATAGATATTGCCCAAGACATTCACATGCAAACAAAAGGAACTAAAACAAAGTGTTGTTAAGGTTATATCACTCAGAGATATTGACCAAAAAGAGTCGTTGTGTTTATCTACTTAATCAAGACAACTGACCAATCGAAGAAGACAAAGATCGTATTTTCTTCGACCTTTGAAAATGGACAGTCATTTGAAGCATGTCAAGAGTACTATGTTCGGTCATAAAAAAGTGGTGATCACTTTGCATGAAAAAATGGTTGCCTAAAACATGCTAGGGAGTGTCAAACCCTAAATATAGTCGTTCATCACACACCATAAGAGAAAACTCACGAAGCTATATCTTCCAAGGGATAGTTTTTCAAGAGTTACCTTGGTGTATGCCTATAAATACTTGTGACCATCTACATTGAAGGTTACAGGAAATTTGTAAGCAACTCAAGAGCTCAAACTTATTATTGCAAGTTGAAGCACTCGAAAACCCAAGAATTTCCCAAGTGCTTTATATCGAAGATAGCTCATTCACTAAGCCTAGTCTTGATAAGATATATACAAAGCTTAATAGAGATATCCTAGCCTTTGCATTGTTCTTAATTGTAAAGGATATATCATCCTAGTTGGAAACCAACCAAGAAACCCCAAACCCTTTGTAAGGTAGTTTGAGTGTGATTGTTGGTAAGTTGGAGTTGTAAAGAGTTAGTAAACTACGTTGAGGTAGTCAGAAAGCTCTAGAGAAGAAGTGAGTAAACTATCTTGGATAGTCAGAAAGCTTGTGTGTGTTTTGAGTAAGTAAACTACAGAGGTAGTCAGAAAGCTCAAAATAGAAAGGTTAGTAAACTACAGAGGTAGTCAGAAAACCTTAGGAAGTGGAAAGGTTAGTAAACTACAGAGGTAGTCAGAAAACCTTAGGAGGTGATTAATGAATTTCTCTGAAGAGTCAGAGAGAGTGGACGTAGGAGCTTGAGTCTCTGAACCACTATAACTTGCTGTGTTATTTGCTTTCTGTATTGCTTTGATTAACTGTTGCATACCTTTAAACTGAAAGCATATTTTCACTGATATTCAGTTGGAATCAATCCACTGAAGTTGCATATAACTGAATCACAGCCTAATCACTATTCCATTAAAAGGAAGGTTTTCAGCAAAGCATAAAACGAGTATAAACTAAGGGCCAACCATTCCGCAAATCTGAGTAGCTATTCAAGCAACTCAGTATCTCTGATAACTCAGGATCAGTTGGGATTATCTGAGGTTACTGAAAGCAGCTCAGGATCACTGTCTCAGATAGACTTTGACTCAGGGCGATCTGTGCTTCTCAGGACCAAATCATCAGGACAACCTGACCCAAGATGACCTCAGTAAAGAAAAGTTTCAAAATCACTTAACACGTGTATTCCCCCCATACACGTGTAAGACTCGTTTGCACCGGGACCAACAAGTGGTATCAGAGCGGGAGTTCAAAAGATCACTAATTTCAAGAGTGATCACCTGAACTGATCCAATTTTTTTTAAAAACCTCGTCTCTGCAGTGGTTCGCTTGACCACTAGCTTTGTTGACCAAAGTCTAAATTGCTTAGAATCCCGTGGTTTTCTAAACAGATATATTTGCTGAAATCTTATAAGGATCAGACATCATGCCTTCTAAGAAGCTTCCAATGTTCTCAGTTGAGAAATATGATTTGTGGAGATTAAGAGTGCAGGCTCATCTGTATTCTAAGCATGGAAGAATGTGGAGAGTGGTTACTGAAGGACCATTCCAATTCACTGTTGTGAATCCCAAAGTTACTAAAGATGAAAGAAATGATTCCAGGACTGAATTTCCAAAGTCAGATGATCAACTTACTCCTAATCAGAGAAAGTTAGTCAATCTTGACTATATTTCCAAAGATACAATATATAGCACTATTGATGATGGTGTTATGAGGAAGATCTCTCATTGTGAGAATACAAAGGAAATATGGGATACACTTGCTGAGATTGCTAAGGAAGAAAAGGAGTTGATAGAGACCCTGAATGGAAAACTAGAGAAATCCACTGAGGAGATTCAGCTGATCAGAACTAAGTTCAATGACCTCTCTGAGAAGCATGAAACTCTACAAAAATGTGAGGATAGTGCGCAGAAGAAGCTAACTCTATTGAATTCTGCATCTAAAGTAATAGATGAAATTCAGAGTTATCAGAGATCTGCCACTATAAAATCTGGATTAAGATACATTCCAGGGGGAACCTCACAAGGTCATCTGAATGCTGCATCAAGTAGCAAGAAGACTGTTTTTTGTTAAACAAGTGGCACCCACTCTTCGGACTGAAGAATTGCCCAAAGTTTTAGACAAGGGAAAAGGACCCATGGTTCCAGAAAAACTGAATGTTCAGGTAAGAAAGCCCAAACCTCAAGTGAAGGCTAGTAAACCTGACCACTCAGTAGAAAAATTGCAGGCAAGTACTTCGAAGCCTCAGGCTAAGAATGCAAACCTGAAAGGATCTGCACTGAACCAGCAGAGGAATTTTCAGAAGAGAAACACTCAGCAGAGACATTCTCAACTGAAAAGACCAAGTCCTCAGATTACTGAAAGACCCCAATTTCAGTACAGGCAACCTAAACCCCACTTGCCTAAGGGTAAAGGTTACCTGAACCCAAGTCAACAAAGATTCAGACCAGCTGCACAGAAGCCAAAGCAATGGAACAAAAGGCCTGTACCCAAGAAAAATTCTAAGGCTCATGTTCATGCCAAGGCTAGCACTCATACACAGGATACTGCTAAGGCACCCAGAGTGGTAAATGTGTATGTAGATGTTTATGGAAGACAGATCAGCCACTCTAAAGTGATTAGAGTTGTCAGGCAGATTTGGATTCCGAAAGGTACAGCTAACCTGGTAGGACCCTACACCAATTGGGTACCTAAGAATTGATCTATTTTTCAGGAGAAAAACAAGGGCACTGAGCTGATTGAAGATCACATAGCACTGATGAGTGGAGATGAAATGGCCCCTGCTGTATGGTATCTTGACAGTGGATGTTCAAGACATATGACAGGATTCAAGCAAATACTCAGTGACTATGTAGAGCAAAGAGGCCCTCAGATCACATTTGGAGATAACTCCAAGGGACAGACTGAAGGATATGGAACTTTGGAAATCGATTCAGTTCATATCCATGGTGTTTCATATGTATCTGGATTGAAGCATAACCTGCTTTCAATAAGCCAATTCTGTGATAAGGGATTTAATGTTGAGTTCTCAAAGAACTTATGTTATGTGAAAGATGATATCTCACAGAAAATACTACTGACTGGTACTAGAAAAGGAAATGTGTATCTTGCTGATTGGAGTTCAACTCCTAAAGATACATGTTTGGTTGCAAAAAGTTCCACAGATACCAGTTGGTTATGGCATAAAAGGATGAATCACCTGAATTTCAAAACCCTGAATAAACTTGCAAGATTAGCACTTGTGAGAGGGTTGCCAAATGAAGTGTTTAGTAAGGAACATGTTTTTATGCGTGCCAAAAAGGAAAACAAATTAGAGCATCATTTAAAAGCAAAGTAGATGTTTCTACTGAGAGAATACTTCAATTGTTGTATATGGATCTTTTTGGTCCATTAACACCAGTGAGCACTAATGGCAGGAAATATACACTCGTAGTAGTCGATGACTACTCAAGATATACATGGGTCATATTCTTACTCAGTAAGAAAGAGACTCAGATAAAACTGCCTGAACTACTGAAAAGGCTCAGTATTGAAAAGAACCTGAGTGTGGTCAAAATCAGATCAGATAAAGGAACTGAATTTATAAATCATATTATATCTGATTATTGTGCAGCAAATGGAATTACTCATGAAACATCAGCTGCAAGGACCCCTCAACAAAATGGTGTTGCTAAGAGAAGGAACATGACTCTAAAAGAAGCTGCAAGGACAATGATAGCTGAAGCTGATATTCCTAAAAGATTTTGGGCTGAAGTTGTCAACACTGCATGCTATTCTCAAAACAGATCCATGCTGACCAAGAGTCAAGGCAAAACACCATACGAGCTTTGGAATGAAAGGAAGCCTCTTGTTTCTTTCTTTCGTGTGTTTCGTTGCAAGTGTTTCATACACAATAATGGTAAAGATCAGTTGAAAACATTTGATAGCAAAGCTGATGAAGGAATATTCTTAGGATATTCTGAAGTCAGTAAAGCTTTCAGAGTTTACAACTGTAGGACTCTTATTGTGGAAGAAACACCTCATGTTGTTTTTGATGAATCTATTTGTGTTCAGAAGAAACATGAACATGATTCAGGAGAACTGACCAAGAGAATCACCAGACTAAGCCTGAAAAAGAATGACAAAACATCCTCTGAACCTAAAAAGAAGAAGTCAGTTACCTTCTATGAATGGAGTGACTCAGACTCAGACAAAGAAGTTCAGGATGGAACTCAGGATGGAAATTCTCCACTAAAGGAAAACCAACACACCGAAGCTGACCAATCTGAACAGACACCAGTTCAGATTCAGGTATGTGATGCCAATGAAGATGTGGTCACAGCTGAGGCAATTTCTGAATCTATCAACCAAAGGGGAACAAATGTCTCTGACGATGTTCTTAATGGAATTTCCCCTGAGGAAGATGATTCTCTTTCTCATTTTCTGTTGTTCCCTGAGTTTAATGAACTGCCTGAACCTAACATTTCAAATGTTGAGGATATTATTGAAGGGGGAACATCTAGAAGAAGTTGGTTAGATAGTCATCCTACAAGTCAGATTGTGGGTGATCTAACTGATGGTGTTAAAACAAGAAGGTTCCATGGTGAAAGTGCACTATTCTGCTGCTTCCTATCAGAGAAAGAGCCTACTGAGATTGAAGAAGCTCTACAAGATTCTTATTGGATTACTGTTATGCAAGAAGAGCTGAATCAATTCTCAAGGAATGAAGTATGTGAGCTAGTGGATAGGCCTAAAAGGCACAATGTTATTGGAACCAAGTGGGAATCCAAGAATAAAAGAGATGAGAATAACAACATTGTAAGAAACAAGGCAAGGCTAGTTGCACAAGGTTATTCCCAAGAAGAAGGCTTGGATTATGATGAAACCTTTGCACCTGTTGCAAGACTAGAAGCCATCAGATTGTTTCTTGCATATGCTGCCCACATGAAGTTCACAGTCTATCAAATGGATGTGAAAAGTGCATTTCTGAACGGTGTGCTTAAGGAAGAGGTTTATGTGGAGCAACCTCCTGGTTTCAGACAGAATGACCAAGTTTACAGGCTCAGAAAAGCCTTGTATGGTCTTAAGCAAGCACCCAGAGCATGGTATGATACCCTTTCTCAGTTTCTTACTGACCATGGTTTTATCAAAGGAACTGTTGATAGAACTCTGTTCAGGATAGAAGATGGGGAAGATATCTTACTAGTTCAGATATATGTAGATGACATCATTTTTGGATCTCCAAATCATCAGTTGTGTGAAAAGTTTTCTACACTGATGAAAGAAAAGTTTGAGATGTCTATGATTGGGGAGATGAATTTCTTTCTTGGACTTCAAGTGAAACAATCAAATGAAGGAATCTTCATCAACCAAGCAAAGTACACCAGAGATCTGATTGCCAAGTATGGTGTACAGAATTGCAATGCAGTTAGAATTCCCATGAATACTAACTACAAGATGGATCCTGATCCTGAAGGCAAATCAGTAAGTCACACTGATTATAGAGGGATCATTGGATCATTTCTCTATCTCACAGCAAGTAGGCCTGATATAACATTTGCTATTGGGATATGTGCAAGATACCAAGCTAATCCTAAGGCTAGTCTGCCAAAAAGATACTGAAGTATCTTAAAGGCACAATGAATAGAGGATTGTGGTATCCAGCTGATGATAACCTTGAATTAACTGGTTATTCAGATGCTGATTATGGAGGCTGTAGAATTGAAAGGAAGTCCACTACAGGAACTTGTCAATTTCTTGGAAGTAAGCTGATATCTTGGTTCTCAAAGAAACAGACCTCAGTAGCAACCAGTACTACTGAAGCTGAATACATGGCTGCAGGAAGTTGTTGTGCATATATTCTTTGGCTCGGACAACAATTAAGGGATTATAAGGTTGTAGCCAATGAAGTACCAATATTTTGTGACAATAATAGTGCTATTGCTATTTCACAAAATCCGGTATTGCACACCAGATGCAAGCATGTGGATATCAGACATCACTTCATCAGAGATCAAGTAGAAAAGAAGGACATCGGGATGGAGAAGATTCATACTGATAAGCAGAGAGCTGATACCTTGACTAAACCATTGGCTGAATCAAGATTTCAGGAACTATCAGTTGAATTAGGTTTGTTGGATCCAGGTGTATAAGAGTAAATCTGAAAAATTGAAGGTTTTCGGATGCATGAAGTTTTCTTAGGATTCTACTGAGAAACTCAGGATAAAATTGGAAATACTGAACTGAGTCTTGAGAAACTCAGGTGTACTGAAGGTCAGTACTCATTATTATACTGAACCCGTTCAGTACTCAGTACATACTGACATTTTATCAAGGACATTACTCAGTAAGACTGATAGTTCCTGAAAACTATTGCTTAAGTGAAACTCAGTAATCATTTGCAATAAATACAAAACACCTGAAGAATGTTTTTGGGCAGGATCTTTTGAAATGCCAAGGAAGGTCAACAGTTATTAATTGCTCTGATTCAATTAATCACCAATAAGGTTAAAATGGCGGCGTACTTTTCGTGAGATCGTCCATTTACTTACCCGATTAATCGGTGATCAATCTCAACCGTTGATTTTCATCAATCGATATAACTTCCCACGAATCGATCTATATATTCCTTTGAAATCCATTCAAGCCCATTTTATTACCTTCGTCTCTCAAAAACACTCTGCAAATAAAAACCCCTTTGCCCAGAAAATCTTCATCGTCCCAAAACCCTAAACCTTCAAAATTCTCAAAATGACTTACACAATATTCTACAAACTGGCTGATTCCAACAAGCCATGGTATGAATATGTGGTATCGCTTGAAAGCTCATCCAATGCGACCCACTAAGAAGAGGCGCTACACATGATCAGAATCGCAAAACTCACAAATCTCGTCGCAAGTCAATCGGAAGCGGAATACTCTAAAGAGGTAATAGAGTTTGTCTCAAATCTGGAAATAGATGATGAAGACCGTATTGAGTCCAAAATTATTATTTCCCATCTAGAACATAGCTCGAAGTATGTAAATTTTGTACGGGAGTTGTATATAGTTCCCAGAAATTTAAACGATGTTTTTGAGCTGTGTGATAGAGGAGAGGATCCCACGACTTTTATGTTGGGATGGGAGCATGAATACCTTGATAGGATAACAGAGCATCCTATTAAGTTTTAGGCGACTCTTAATAAACGACATTTGAAGTCGAAGTACAAAGTTTTGATGGATATTGTTAGCAAATGTATAATGAGTCGATCAGGGAGTTTTGAGCAGATAAGCACTCCCAAGCTTAGATTGATGGCTGCAATAGAAGATTCACCCACCAAAGATTTTAACTGGTTGAAATACTTGATTAAAGTGGTGAGTGACCAGGCCAAGCTAATCAAGAAAGAGGATGGATCGATCTCGATCAAAGGCAAAATTCTCCATGCAACCAAAATATCTTTTATTTTGGAGATGTGCCAAGAAGAGGAGGATATTTTTTCCGACTTCTCTCCTTTCCCAAAGTCTAAAGTTATGTTCAAGCCTACAGCTATCAGAAAGACTTTGAAAGGAAAGAAAGAGAAGAAAGTGGAATCACCTGCTGCTGTGGAAGAGACTCATCAAGCTAGGGGGAAGGCTTTGATGGAGGTCAAGAGGGAGAATGGTGAAGCATTGAAGAAGAAGACCCATGCTCCAAAGCGCAGAAGAATGGTGATTGCCACTGAGGAGGAGGAGAGTGAGCCTGAGGAGGTACAACCTGAGGGCCAAAAAGCTCAAAAATCGCCTTTACAAGTGTTGGCACATGTTATATCCACGGCACAGGAGCAAACTGAGGAGCAAGTCTTCTTTGAGGTTCTTGAGACGTTACTGAGCTCAGACAATTTTTCTCAAGAAATCTTCCAAGGACCTCAGACCTCAGAGCAAGTTCAGATTTCCACTGAGGAAGTGCCTGCTCAGACCTCAGAAACAGCTCAGATTCCTGCTGAGGAAGTGCTAGCTCAATCCTCAAAGCCAGCTCAGATTCAACCTGAGGAGTTGCCTGTTCAATCCTCAGATTTTGCTGAGCCTCAGGAGCTGCTGGACCTTGATGAGCTCCTGAGTGATCCATTCCTTGATTCCTCAGAAGAACTTCCCACTGAACCTGAGAGCCCGAAGCTGAAGAAGGCCGAAGCTGAAGAGACTGAGTGGCGAAGCAAGGGGGAACGTTTCATACTAGACCGGTACCCTGAGCTTAGCACATTCCCTGACCTCTAGGATCTCTTTTTCAGACTGAGGTCAACAATCTACATTCTTAACCAGACCTTGCCTGAAATGCTCAACATTGCTTCATTCAGAGGTGAAGACTGGTAGAATGAGGAGAGAGTTGTTCTTACAGAATTCTCCGGGTTCAGAAAAACCAAGCCCAGGATGAAAATTTCTGATTTTGATGAGCTGGTTAAGAGGAAGCTTGCTGAAAAGGAAGATGCTGAGGTTGGTGCCCCGAGATCCAACGACAAAAATCAAGATGGGGACCAACAAGGGAATGATGAGGATCAGTCTCAGATGGAGAAAGATAATACTGATGCTGGAGAGTCTGCTGTCAAACATCCTCGGACTGAAGTTAGTCTTCAGGTAACTTTTGGCACTATTAAAAATTATGCCAGGGCTACTGAAGTATTTATCTTAATGTCTGATATGCAGACTGAGGCTCAGGTGGATACCCAAGCTCAGGTGGACACCCAAGCTCAGGTGGAAACCCAGACTCAGGCTGAGACTGAAGCTCAGATTGAGGCTGAAGTTCAGGTTGAGACTGAGATTCAGGCTGAGCAACCAGCTCAGGAAAAACAGCAGATTTCATATGCTCCTGAAATTGATCTCACTCCCATTGTGGAGAAACTGGAGAAGGTTGGGCCAATCATGGACAAAGTTTCTCAGATAGAGGAAGTATTGGCCAACCAGACCCAGAAGATGGAAAGTCTGAGTTCTTCTTCAGAACTGATACAACTTCAGACCACTCTGACTGACAAATTGACTGCCATGGAAGGAAAGATGGAAGAAAAGATGGATGGAGTCAAAGCTGAAATAAGTGCAGAGCTGAAGCAAAAGTATC
Organism: Stenogyne calaminthoides; assembly: GCA_037126765.1. NCBI lineage: Eukaryota > Viridiplantae > Streptophyta > Magnoliopsida > Lamiales > Lamiaceae > Stenogyne > Stenogyne calaminthoides. The sequence goes on along the minus strand of JBBCBC010000024.1, from coordinate 17,264,802 downwards.
AGGAGTGGACTGAATTTCTTGAAGCCAAACTGGTGGAGAAGAATTAGATGCTTGTAAAAAATGATGTTGAGGAAATGAGCTCCATGCTCATGACCAAGATGACAGATATGTTCAAAGAAACTCTCTCCAATCAGTTTGCCCAGATGTCTGAAGAGTTCTCAATGGCGAAGAACCACCTGATGAGATTAGAAGAGGAGCAAGATCAATTGGCGGGAGAAGTGCATAGTGTCAGGAAGGAACAGTATCATATGGACACTGCACTATCCAGACTTCTTCCAAAGTATGGTTCCAAGAAGGGGGAAAGACCCGGAGCTGATCTGAGAAAATTATTGGAACATACCTTGGAAAGAAAGGCTGACAAAGAAGCAGAGAAGAAAAAGATTGTTGAAGCCTTGCAAGAAGTCGAAGCCACTGAGAAGTTGAAGTTCAAGAAGGTGGAGAAGCCCATCTACACTCAAGTTTCTAAAGAAACCATGCAAGAAGTAGCTGCAGAGAAGCTGAGTGATAGAAAAAGAGTTGGTACAAGCCAAGCTGGAGCTGAATTGCCTATCAAAAGAAAGGCTGTGGCATTTGTTGAGCCTGAAGGAAAGAGAGCTAAGGCTTCTAAGCCAACTCAGAGGAAGCTGATACTGGATATTGAAGAGTCTGAGAAAGAACCTCAGAAAAAAGTCTTCAATATGAGAAGTACTCTGAGATCACTCCAAATCGAGCAAGCCAAGAAAACTGTTGCTTCAGTTTCTGGAGTACCCTTGATTAGAAAGAAGAAGGAAGAAGAGCAGAGGCGAAGGAGTGGTTTCAAAAGTTCGCGAGCAAAAGGAGAGGGAATGCAAAAGCACAAAAGTGGCCGCACATTGACGAGTGGATGCCAATCCAGTTCAATGATGCGTGGGAAGAGATTAAAAGAACCTTTTGGTTTTACTACGAAGTTCTAAGAGAATGGAGAGGGGAGAGCTCAGATTCTAATGAGGCTTTCATTGACTATCTGCTGACTTTCTATCTGAAGTACTTACAAAGCTGGATCAATCTTGCGGATGAAGGAAATGTTCAGATCACAGCCCCTGGTCCATACCCATACCTTCCTCCTAGGCTGGAGAATGGCTTTGTGAATGAAACAGCCATTTCTCAGGAGATTGCTCAGTACGTCATTCAGTTGGGCCTGACAGGGAACAATCCTGATATCATCAAGGAGAGATATGCACTGAAGAAAAGATATTATTGAATGTTTAACCTTGAAGTCCCTGCTGATGAGGTGGAAGAAGAGAACTGAAGAGCCAGAGCAGAAGAGCAAAGAAGACTGAAGATCAAGACTCAGAAGACTCTTGTAATTTCTTTATCTTTTTGTCTTTATCTTTTTCTGATAAGTTCATTGTAAGTTGTAACTTTCTATTCTACATCAATGAAACTTTATCTTTTATGCTCAAACATAATATCTATTTATCTTTTTACATGTCTTTACTTTTGATATGCCTGATTGTTGTTGATGAAATTATTGGGAAATTGATTGTGATAATTGTTGGGAGATATACCAATCTTGTAATAGGAAAAACTGAAACCTGAGTATAGTTTAAGTGTTTTGTAACAAGATTGTTTTGGCATCATCAAAAAGGGGGAAATTGTTGGGAGATGAATTTAATAAAAGAAGATTTTGATTAGATCCCAAAACCCCTGAGTATGACATGTTCAGGATAATCTTGATAGTTGAGTCAGGATTCAGTTTTAGAGTATTCAGGATGTTATCTGCACAATGTATAGTCCGCAGATATAGATCAGGATAGATTCTGAAGACTCAGTAAGTTTCTGAAGAAACTGAAGTTTCAGTATGAAACTGAAGTTTCTGAAGTTTCAGTATGAAACTGAGAAACTGAAGACTCAGTGAGAAACTGAGAAACTGAAGACTCAGTGTGAAACTGAGAAACTGAAGACTCAGTGAGAAACTGAGAAACTGAAGACTCAGCATGAAGACTCAGTATATCAGTCAGTATATCTGTGAAGACTCAGAAGACACTGAAGACTCAGAAGACTCTGAAGACACAGAAGACTGAAGACAAAGGATACTGAAGGCACAGTAATTACTGAAGACTCAGTAATGTACTGAATGCTCAGTATAAACCTGAATGTTCTGAGGCACTGAAAATATCTATCTGAAGGATGCAATACTGAGAAGAACGCGATTACTTAGAAAAATAGATATTGCCCAAGACATTCACATGCAGACAAAATGAACTAAAACAAAGTGTTGTTAAGGTTATATCACTCAGAGATATTGATCAAAAAGAGCTGTTGTGTTTATCTACTTAACTGAAGACAACAGCCAATCAGAAGAAGACAGCACTGTACTTTACTGACACTGAAAGCGACAGGTCACTGAAGCATGTCAGTAGTACTATGTTCCAGACTGCAAAAAGTGGTGACTGGCTGCATGAAAAGCAGATTGCCTAAAACATGCTAGGGAGTGTCAAACCCTAAATATAGCCGTTTATCACACACCATAAGAGGAAACCCAGGAAGCTATCTCTTCCAACGGATAGTTTTTCAAGAGTGATCTTGGTGTATGCCTATAAATACTTGTGACCATCTACATTGAAGATTACGGGAAATTTGTAAGCAACTCAAGAGCTCAAACTTATTATTGCAAGTTGAAGCACTCGAAAACCCAAAAATTTCCCAAGTGCTTTATATCGAAGAGAGCTCATTCACTAAGCTTAGTCTTGATAAGATATATCCAAAGCTTAGTAGAGATATCCTAGCCTTTGCATTGTTCTTAATTGTAAAGGATATCTCATCCTAGTTGGAAACCAACCAAGAAACCCCAAACCCTTTGTAAGGTAGTTTGAGTGTGATTGTTGGTGAGTTGGAGTTGTAAAGAGTTAGTAAACTACATTGAGGTAGTCAGAAAGCTCTAGAGAAGAAGTGAGTAAACTATCTTGGATAGTCAGAAAGCTTGTGTGTGTTTTGAGTAAGTAAACTACAGAGGTAGTCAGAAAGCTCAAAATAGAAAGGTTAGTAAACTACAGAGGTAGTCAGAAAACCTTAGGAAGTGGAAAGGTTAGTAAACTACAGAGGTAGTCAGAAAACCTTAGGAGGTGATTAGTGAATTTCTCTGAAGAGTCAGAGAGAGTGGACGTAGGAGCTTGAGTCTCTGAACCACTATAACTTCCTGTGTTATTTGCTTTATGTATTGCTTTGATTAACTGTTGCATACCTTTAAACTGAAAGCATATTTTCACTGATATTCAGTTGGAATCAATCCGCTGAAGTTGCATATAACTGAATCACAGCCTAATCACTATTCCATTAAAAGGAAGGTTTTCAGCAAAGCATAAAACGAGTATAAACTAAGGGTCAACCATTCCGCACATCTGAGTAGCTATTCAAGCAACTCAGTATCTCTGATAACTCAGGATCAATTGGGATTATATGAGGTTTCTGAAAGCAGCTCAGGATCACTGTCTCAGATAGACTTTGTCTCAGGGCGATCTGTGCTTCTCAGGACCAAATCATCAGGACAACCTGACCCAAGCTGACCTCAGTAAAGAAAAGTTTTAAAATCACTGAACACGTGTATTCCCCCCCATACACGTGTAAGACTCGTTTGCACCGGGACCAACAAGAAGAATTAGACCTCAGTGGTTCATTATTTCTTAATCTTAGTCCCTTAAATAGGACCGTGTGTGGTTAGTAACTATTGCGTTGACTTAAGACGGGTAAAGAATCAATGAGATTCAATACTTTATATCTTGGACAATATTATTGGATACATGCGATTGCTAAGATTTAATACGAAGAATCATGTGCAAGTACGCTTATTCGATTTGCCCCCTTGGGAGGTTCATAAGATTTATCATACCAAATCTTGCAAGTGGAATTAGTTTCCGGTATGGATAATAATGTTGAACCGTCTTTGACCACGGACAAAAGATATTAATTAATGGAAAACTATTTCAGTGGCTTGAATTAATTAATGGGCTAGATAATTTTAAACACGGGAAATAATAACCGGGAGTCATATTAACAGTAATATGGGTTAAGATGGATAGTGCAATATTAATTATGTAGTGGGATTAATTAATATTTATGGGCTTGAATAATATTGTGGCTCAATATTGGAAATTCAAGACCCATTGGACGGTCCAATCTTAATTCTCTTAAAGGCCCCTCAAGTAGCCCAAATATAAAGTCCAATAATTGAAAAAGGTGTTTAAAAATAAAATAAATTATTGTTGCCTAATTTTTCTATATTTTTCGAAAATAATAAATAAAAGAGGGAGAAAGAGTTTCTTTGAATTTTGTTATGGAATGAAGATAAGTATTCTTGGAATACAAGATTATCTCATTAAATTCAAGAGATCTCCCACTTGGTTATTTATTTGTGTTTTTCGAAAATATTGAATAAATAAAGGAAGGAAAGATTTTCTTGATTTTCTTGAAAATGTATTATGGAAGATATGTATTTTTGGAATACAAGAATATCTCATAAATTCAAGAAGATCCAAATCTTGTTTTCCTTACTCCTTATTTTTTTTGAAAATACCATAATAAGAGGAGGTGGGATTTTTGTGGAATATTTTAATTATGGAGAAAAGAATATATGGGATATATTCAAGATTTCTTGGAAATCAAGAAAAAAAAATTCCCATATTATTTTTGCCCAAAAATTCGACCACCACCTCATTTATAAATAGGGGATGAATTTTTCATCCCCAATACAATTCCACGTGTTGGAAAAATTAGAAATCCACAAAAGTGGTGCAAACATAATTTTATTTTTCCTTTTGTTAAATTGTTCGCGAGTCCTACCACCGGATTGTTGAACAAGGATAAAGGAATACTTGAGAAGGTCTTTTGGTGAGTTCGTGTGAACGAGATTCATCTTCTCAACAGTTGTCACTCCGAGAGGTTAGTTCACGTAAACCCGTAGCAATTCCGCATGCGTAGGATTTATGTGAACTGTTTATATGCATGATTTGTTGTTGAATTATTATTTGAATTAATATAGGATTAATTCATGCTAGTAATAATTGTTAGAATTAAATTTGTATTTAAATATTCATCCCGAATAGATCTGGGCAATTAATTCCCCAACATGTATTCCAATACATATTATGTGGTGTTAACCGTATCATAATGATTGAGAAAAAAATTCACTCAATCAGATCATAATGAATTGGTACTAGCGGTTCCTTTCCCCAGTTATCTGTGCTAAATCTTCAATGTGCCATTATTTTATTCAATCTTAAATTATTTAAATTTGAAAATTATGTTTGATTGATTTTTTTTATATGGTAAAAATTTGACAGAATGCATAAATCAAGATATAATTAATAAAAAAATTATATAAAATGAAAAACCAATTATATTCTATAATCATGTCAATATCAACTAATAATTTAAAATTGACTTAAAATTATTTTAATTTCAACTATGATTTGAAAATATGTAACAACGTTTATATTTTACAGTAACTATTATTCCGGTCAACTATTAATACGTACAATATTTAAATTCAATATATATCTTTAAGATAACAAAAAATATAAAAAAAATTATAATTATGGACCGAAATGCATTATTTCAATAGATAATATGCATTTTTATTTTCATGATTAACTTATATATGGCCGAAATAGTTTATTTTTGAATTCTATTAAGACAATAATATTATGCTTCCTAAAATCACTCAGTTAATAATTAATATGTCAATTAAAAAAATTAATGTAGATTGATTTGTCTAAATATAATTAATGCATTTAATAGTTAAATTACAGTATATATATTTGTGTCAATGTAATAGTGTCTTATCACAATTAAATTTGCGATATTTATATATTTATTTATTATTAATTTGAAAATTTTATAACTGTGACTTAACTAAGTAATGAAGATTGATTATTTTATTTTAATTAACATTAATTAATCAAGATCTATAAAATTTTATGTGTTTAAAAAGATATTATATTTTTTAGGAGAAGATTTATTGCTATTTAAGAAAATATTATGCATGGTCTTATTAAACTTTTTAATGGTCTTATTAAATTATAAAATATCTTTATGTTATAATTTTTTTTAATGTTAAAACATATTTCATATTAAATTTATTTATAAAATATATCAGGTCAAACTTGGCCTAAATATACAAAAAATTGTATATGTCATGTCAATTGCTGATACTTTGTGATCACTAAATTAATACTACATGTAATTTGTAAATTAAAAAAAAAAAAACGTACAATAGATAAATTTATATAAAATGATGACATTAATTTTTTTTTAGTAAATATGTATGTTACACCTCAAAAGTTTGATATTCGATATAAGAGAATAATTTAGATAATTGATGAGTTATGTTTAATCTAAAACTTTTAATTTTTAGATTAATTAAGTAGGTCAACCTTAGATATCTAATTGAAATTGATATAAAACATAAAAAATAATATTTATAAAAGAAATTATAAAAAAAATTGGCCACATGGCAATAATTTTTTTGGCAAAAGATATTATATATAATTAGGCTATTTGATTTGTTCAAATGTAATAGACTAGTCTAGATTTAAGGTATTTATTTTTTGTTAAATAAATTGCAACCTGATCGAAGACAAAGACGGAGACGAAGGGAATTAAAACGGATCCGGAACCATACGTGGGCGGTGGCGCCTGCTGCGACGCCAAAGGGAGGCACCTTGGCGCAGACGATCTTAGCCGAAGCGGCCTAGGCGCTTAGGCGCCGGGATCGGATCCTAGCCTGCGACATGGGAGCGATGGGCGGCCTGCAGGCGGCGAGAGGCTACGAGGCCGCCGAGAGCCGTGTGGGTGTGGCCGAAGCGATCGCGCCTGCCTGATCGCGGGGGGCATCCCGATCATGAAATCTTGCGTGGCATTTCAAGACGGAGTTCTGTTCGAGACGAACGAGTGGGAGAAATTTGAGACGACATTTCTTCAAAATCAATACAAAGAAAATCAAACCATGACAGTTGGATAATCTGTGCCCAATGTGTTTATTTTCTACTTTGCTTGATTTATTTATGTTGTATTTTCTTGTGCTTTATTTAATTTGTTTAAATGTGTTTGCATGGGAATTGCTCAACGAAAAATCTCAAATTCAAAAATTACTAAGTATGTTTTAATAATTAATTTGTTTTGACACAAATTAATTTTGACCTCCATGATTTATTTATTTGTAAAATCTTTTGGAGAAATTCCCCTACGGGACGGTCAAAAGATAACTTTCACATGAATAAATTCCCAAAATGATGATTATGAATTATTATTAGTGGCGACGATGACCCTCCAACGAGGCTCGATCAAAGCGAAGTAATAATTCTGTATTTAATCATGGTTATTACTTAGGTATAAAATTGATATTTATATACTTCTCCGAAGTCCCTATCAATTTTATATTGGTCAAGAGGGAGCCGACTATTAATTTTCTTTAAAATTAAAGGTTTATAACTGTTCTTGTTTGTAACCTGCTTGAATGTCATTTAAATGATGACCCTCCCACGAGGCTCATTTAAATCTGTTTTGAGATGTTGGCTGATGCATGTTCATATTTTTTTAGATTTTAATATGAATCATGTGATCGAATTATGTGATTTAATTTTACGTTGATCCGGACATTGACACAAGATGTATGTTTATTTCAGTTCAGTATGTCGTAACCTTTTAATCCACTGTTCAATATACTGAAAGAAAACCAACTCATCGGAGAAAACTTTGTTGATTGAAAATGAAAAATTATAATTGTCCTAACTGCACAAGAGCACAAGTAGATTCTTGACATACCAAAAATTCAGATGAGCCAACTGACGAGTCGAAAGTGCGGGGCTCATCATATCACCATGCGAGAGATGTTGTCGTTGAAAATGGTGGAGGACAACCCCATAAGGGATTACGTCCTCAAAATTAATGGCCCATCGGAACAAACTTGAGGATCTGGGTGCAGATTATGATCTAGGACCTAGATCAATTTGCTACTCCACTCTCTGCCCAAAAGTTTTTGAGCACTTTGGCTTCGCTAGCTAATTTGTTGCAAGCTTTGGTCGCGGCAGAGACGTTGATGGGGCACAAAAATTCAAGCCTTGACGACAAGTGGTCCATCTTCATCTTCTAGGTCAAGGGAAGGCAAGAAGAAGAAGAGGACCAAAAACCATAAGCAATCAAACTCAGTTGTTGCCAAGGACAATGCTAAGATGAGGGATGCTGGTAGTGCCAATGAAATCTAGAGGGCAAGTGCTTCAACTGCGGTAAAGGACAATGGAGGTTGGCTTGTTCCAATCCCAAAAGGAATGGAAAGAAAGGTAATTCTCACACACTAGTTGTTGAAACCTGTTTGGCATCGTACACTTCTCATTCGTGGGTAGTTGATACGAAATCCACTGATCATGTTTGCTTCACGACAACTTAATCGAAGTGAAATCCTCATCACGCTAGGCGATGCTACGAGAGTGGCAGCTGAAGCAGTGAGAGACGTGCACCTGTCTTTTGGAGATAAGAAGTTAATTTTAAGAGATGTTCTTTATGTTCCTGTTTTTCGGAAAAACCTTATTTCTATTTCTAAGTTATTTAACGATGGATATTCTGTTTGTTTTAATAAAGATTTTACTGTTTTTCGTAACGATGTGATTATATGTGGTGGAACTTTGAGGAACAATCTCTATATTATTAAATGTGCACATCACTCACAAAATGCATCCTATAACACATCTACTATTTCTTGTAAATGAAAGCGCTCGTCTGACGTGAACGAGGCACTTCTTTGGCACCTAAGATTAGGTCATATTAACCCGAAAAGGATTCAAAGGTTGGTGAAAGATTGTTCTTTGGGTTCTCTCCAAATTGAGCCATTTCCGACTTGCGAATCGTGCTTGGAGGGTAAAATGACCAAGAGGGCATTTGGAGCCAAGGGCTTAGAGTTAAAGAAGTGTTAGAAATTGTTCACACCGATGAGTGTGGTCCAATGCAAATCAAAGCTAGAGGTGGCTACGAGTATTTCGTTACTTTTATCGATGATTACTCACGCTACGAATACATTTTCCTAATGAAGCATAAATCTGAGACCTTTGATAAATTCAAAGATTTTAAGGCACAAGCAGAGAATCATAAGGGAAAAAGTATCAAGTTTCTACTATCTGATCGTGGAGGCGAATACCTCAGCGATGAATTTCTGAACTACCTATCGGAAGTGGGGATTGCATCCCAGTTGACTGCACCCAGTACCCCTCAACAAAACGGGGTTGCAGAAAAGAATGAATAGAACGCTTTTAGAAATGGTAAGGTCAATGATGAGTTATACGAATTTACCAAAATCGTTCTGGGGTTACACATTAGAAACAACGGCTTATATTCTAAACCTAGTGCCATCCAAATTGGTACCTAAAACCCCGAGAGAATTGTGGATGGGGCGCAAGCCCAGTTTCGGACACATCAGGATCTGGGGGTGTTCGACATACGTGCTAGACAAGGAAGCCGGTAAATTGGACGCACGTTCGGAATTAAGGATGTTCATAGGGTACCTCGAAGGAACTAAAGGATGCATGTTCTATGGTCCCGAAGATCAAAATTTTGTAATCAGTACTCACTTTAGATTTTTGGAAGAAGACTATATGAACAGTCGAAAGCCTAGAAGTGAAATTACCTTAGAAGAACTTAGGGGGCCAACTCCGTTGCCAACTGTACAAAATGATATACCAAACGTCATGCCTACACAACCGGAACCTCGTCATAGTGGGAGGGTTATCAGACAACCCGATAGATTCTTGGGGATCATAGAGTCTTCGGACTTTATCTCTGCAGAAGAATCAGATCCATGGTCCTACAACGAGGCGATCCAAGACAAAGATGCTCAATCTTGGCAAACAACAATGGAAGCCGAGATGGGTTCAATGGATCACAACAAGGTGCGGGAGCTAGTCGAACCACTTGATGGTGTAAAACCCATCGGATGCAAGTGGGTATACACCGGATGGAAGGGTTGAAACCTTCAAAGCAAGACTTGTGGCGAAAGGGTACACTCAGAAAGAAGGGATCGATTATGAGGAAACCTTTTCGCTCGTAGCCATGATCAAGTCCATCCGCATTCTCTTGTCGATTGCTATGCATCTAGATTTTGAGATCTGGCAAATGGACGTCAAGACAGCTTTCCTAAATGGAAATCTTGACAAAGAAATCTATATGCAACAACCCGAAGGCTTCATTGAAAAAGGTCAAGAGCATCTGGTTTGCAAGCTCAGGAAGTCCATTTATGGACTGAAGCAAGCATCCCGAGCTTGGAATCAGTGTTTTGATCAAGTTATAAATCCTACGGATTCGATCAAAACAAATTTGAAAGTTGTGTCTATAAAAAGTGTGACGAAACTGCATTGGTATTTTTGGTACTATACGTGGACGACATTCTGCTCATCGGAAACGATGTAAAGGTGTTATCAAACGTAAGGGCATGGCTGTCAAAATAGTTCGATATGAAGGAATTAAGGGAAGCCGGTCACATCCTAGGGATCAAGATCACTCGAGATCGCAGGAAAAGAATGATCGGGCTTTCGCAAGCCTCATATATAGATACTATTTTGAAGCGCTTCAGCATGCAAGATTCTAAGAAAGACTTTGTGCCCTACAGACACGGAATCCATCTATCCAAAGAGATGTGTCCCAAGACACAGAAAGAGATAGATGACATGAAGGACATCCCTTATGCTTCGGCTGTGGGAAGCCTCATGTATGCAATGCTGTGTACGAGATCGGATATCTGCTTTGCCATAGGCATGGTGACAAGATATCAAAGTAACCCTGGGAAAGAGCATTGGACTGCAGTAAAGAACATTCTGAAGTACCTGAAAGACATTGACTCCAGAAAGTCTACCTCGGGTAGTGTGTTCTGCATGGGGGGAGGAGCCATGACATGGAGAAACGTAAAGAAGAAATGCATCGCTGATTCTACTATGGAAGCCGAATACGTCGCTGCTTGTGAGGCAGCGAAGGAAGCGGTTTGGCACAAGAACTTCCTGGTGGACTTGGACGTGGTCCCGAATTTGCCCGACAAAATCACGGTCTACTGTGATAACGCCGGAGCAGTTGCAAATTCCAGGGAGCCGAGAGCCCACAAAGCCAGCAAACACATTGAAAGAAAATACCATCTCATACGAGAAATCGTTAAAAGAGGAGACATTGAGGTGGATAAGATTGCATCGGAAGACAACCTAGCAGATCCATTCACAAAGGGTCTGCCTCAGAGTATATTCGAGAGACATGTGGAAGGAATGGGTGTCAAGAACGTTGTCACATAGAACACGAGACATGCTGTAGTATACTTAAAAGCAGACTTTGAGTATAAGTGGGAGATTGTTGGGGTTATACTGAAAAGTATGTTTTTACTTTGTATAACCAAACTGAAGTTTCTTATTTATTTACTGAAATAAATTATTTAATCACTGTTGCATTAAATATGAATGAATGTTATATATGTTTATTGAAAACCCGTTCGATAAGACCGTACGTATTACGTTGTAGTTAATTTGGTGATACCCGATCACCAAGATCAAATTAATGACCCTCGTAATTAAGTACAAATTCACAACCTGCATTTTAAATGAACGAACCATCATGAACGGTTGAAGTGTGAGACCCAGTTGACTTTGTCTTGAACAAGGGATCACACTAAGCGCATTTAGGTCTTGTTGAATGAGGACCTCTGGAGGACAAATTCTTGATCTTGAATATACAAGAATTAGACCTCAGTGGTGCGTTGTTTCTTAATCTCCGTCCCTTAAATAGGATTGTGTGAAATTAATAACTATTGCTTTGACTTATGATGGGAAGAGAGTCAATGTGATTCGATACCTTATATCTTGGGCAATATTATTAATTACATGACGATTGCTGACATTTAATACGGAGAATCGCGTGCAAGTACATCTTGCTTGATTTGTCCCCTTGGTGGGCTCATATCCTTTATCAGGCCAAATCTTGCAAGTGGAAATTTATTTCCGGCATGAATAATAATGTTGAGTTGTCTTTACTCCAAGGACAAAGATATTAATTAATATAAAGCTTGTTCAGTGGCTTAATTAATTAATGGACTAAGATAATCTTAAACGCGAGAAATAATGATCGGGAGCCATGTTATATGTGCAATCGTAATATGGGTTAAGATAGATAGTTCAATATTAATTTTATAGTGGAGTAAATTAATATTAATGGACTTGAATATTATTTGGCCCAAAATATTATAGCTTCATAGTCCATTGGAGGTCCAATCTTAATTCTCCTAAAGACCCCCCAAATAGCCCAAAATAAAGTCCAATTAATGAGAGAGAGAAGAAAATATTCTTGCCTAATTTCCAAGCTATAATTTTTGAAAAATTTGTATAAATAAAGGAAGGAAAGATTGTCTTGATTTTCTTGTAGATATTTTATGGAAAGAGATAATTATTGTAGGAATACATAATTATCCCATAAATTCAAGAAGTCAAATCTTGACTCCTTATTTATTGTAATTTTTGAAAATATCAAGGTAGAAGAGGGGAAGGAGATTTTTATGGAAAATTTAATTTAGGAGAAAAGAATATAGGAGATATATTCAAGATTTCTTGGAAATCAAGAAAAGATTTTCTCCCTTATTTTCCACCCTAATTTTCGTCCCCCCCTCTCTCTATTATAGGGGATGAGCTCTTCATTTCCAAGTGCAATTCCATGTGTTGGAAATATTAGAAATCCACAAAGGTGGTAGAAAAATATTTTATTTCTCTCCTATTAAAATCGTTCGTTGAAATCTTCCCATCGGATAACGTACGTGGACTTTGGGGATATATTTGGGAAGGCTCTTGGGTTGATTTATCCGTTTGATTCTTCAAGAGGTTAGTAATTCCGTAACTCCTAGTTCCGCATGTTTAGGATTTACGTGAATTATGTGTACGCATGTTGTTTATTATTATGTTGAATTAATTTAGGATTAATTCATGCTATTAATTAACTGTTTAATTTAAATATGTATTTAAATAATCACCTCGAATAGATCCGGGCACCCCGATTTCCCCAACAGCATATAGGGGAGGCCCAGCTTAAATCTTAAACTAACCTGATTAGGAAATAAAATCCCAAATCTTATAAAATAAATCTCTTAGATTTATTTCCCATATATAAAATCTCTACGTATAAAATCTCTACGGATTTAATTTCTATGTATATCAAATCTCTACAGATTTGATTTCATATATATTAAATCCTATAATAATATTTCATATATTATTATTAGGAATCCTATTTAATTAAATCAAATTTAATTAAACATTAATAATAATTAATTCCAAATTAATCTATTATTAATTAATTCTCCATAAATTAAATATTAAATCCAATTTAACATTTAATCAACCAACTATAATCCGTAAAAGGCAACTACTTGTTGTATGACCCATAGGCCCTCATATATCGAGCGATTAGTCAAACTAACAGTCTTAATTGAACCCTAGACAATAAATCAGACATTCTCAATACATGAGGTATGTTGCGAGAAATGTGTAACTACCTGTAACTGAAACATGGGCAATTACGATTTCCTCCTTTCATCGGCGAATACTAGATTAAGTCTTGAACATGATGAAGTTTCTATTCAAATAACTTAATCATATTGTCTCTAATCACTAATTGACCATGTATGTCACACTTAGCCACAAAGTCTAAGTTGGCGTGCATCGGCCGATGACTTAAATCCAATTATGATGAGGACATGAGTATTCTCTCTAAATCCACTTTGAGGAATGAAACCTATTCTTGGCTCAACCACAACGCACATGCATTTTGTGATGAACCCAATCCAAGCCATATCTACCCATGGAACCAAGCCATATCTACCCATGGAAGTCCAAGCGTCGGTCATGGTCAAAGTTCATCACTCCACACATGTAGTGCATATTGACCTCAAGTCAAAGGAGTATTGCATCGCTCCCACTAACCAAGACACCCATTCGACACATATAGTGGAACTACATCAAACAGTTTCTCGGATGGGTATACCAATACCTTCTAAGGTATTTGTGCATCCATCATGAGATACCTAGTATCTCGTAGTAAGTGAGATCTTACTACACTCTCTAAGAGTATGATGCAGATCGCACACCAATCTTAATTGCATCATTAATATCCCATTCTTGATGATCCTTGATCGGGGCTATTTGAGAATCATGCTTAAGTCATCTGATTTCTCACAACCTCAATGATAGCAATGACTCATGGGAACACTTGCATGAATAAATGCAAACAATCAAACATAATATTCAAACAAGTGTATCGCCATATATTAATATTAAAATAACTATAATATTAAATCAAACTGAATATCATCGAGTATTATGTCCTTACAATAGATTGTCTCTAGGACACTAACACTAACGATCTCCCACTTGGACTATAGTCAATCACCTACATGTCTAACCCCTAGACCATCAAATGTCTAGTGTGTACATGAACACTCAGTATTTCGGTGAAAGGATCTGCCAAGTTAAATATGTGGGAATACGTTTAATTATATTTCTCCTATCGTTATGATCTCTCGGATCAAATGATAAGTTTGGGTACGTGCTTGCTTCTGTTTGTTGATCTCGGTTCCTTTGCTTGTCCAATCGCACCAACGTTGTCTCAATACAACTTTATTAGACAACTAGCACTTGGAACTACCCCTAGTTCTCTTAAGAACTATAAAATCCAAAGAGCCTCCTTGAGGCCTCTGATAAATCAATGTACTCAACTTTGGTTGTTGAATATGCGGTCGACCTACTTGGAACTATTCCAACTGACCGCCTCATCATTGAGAGTGAAACATAACCTGACTGTGATTTATAATCATCATAGTCGGATTTGAAACTTGTGACAACATAACCAATGACTACTAGTTCTGGCTGTCCACCATAGATAAGGAAACATTCTTTAGTTCGTCTAAGATACTTCAAAATGGTCTTCACAGTAATCTAGTGAGACTCACCCGGATCCCGTTGGTATCTACAAGTGAGGTTGATAGCGTAGGCCACCTTTGGCCTAGTGCAAGTCATGGCGTACATGATTGACTCAATTGCATATGCATATGGGACATCTTTCATGTGCTTGATATCAGCTTCAACAGAAGGACAATCCTTCTTTGATAGTTTTATCCCATGATTTGCCGATAGGACCCTCTCTTAGAGTTCTCTATCGCAAAACGCTTCAACACCTTGTCTACATAGGTGAACTGTGACAGCCTCAACATCCTCTTGGATCTATCCCTATGGATCTTGATCCCTAAGATGTAGCAGGTTTCACCAAGATCCTTCATCATGAAGGTCTTTGATAACTGATCTTTAACGGACTGCATTAACGGGATATTGTTTCCCAAAATTAATATGTCATTGACATACACGATTATAAAAATAATATTCTTCCCGCTGTGTTTACGATAAAACGCAAGAATCTTCCGAGTTTCTGATGAAGTCAAAAGACTTGATAGCTTCATCAAATCGGATTTTCCAACTCTTAGAAGCTTACTTCAGTCCATAGATGGATCTCTTTAGCTTGCATGCTAGATTTAGAATTTGGCTTAGATATAAAACATTCTGGTTGAGTCATAAACACTTCCTTATCAATGTTTCTATTGATGTTGCACAGATGTTGTTCCAGATGTTGGACAACATTCTGCACAACATCTTAAATTTGCCCTTTCTCCTAACACTGACTTCAGTTTATTAGATGTGTTTTTCTATGTTTCCTACATTGCAGGTTGAAGACAATTTCGAATATTGTCAAGATGTTGCACTGATGGAGTAAGAATAGAAAGATCATGGGTGGTTACACCAAGATCATGGAGATAGTGGAGGAGATCTTCAAGGTTGTCCACACCAAGTGGATAGGATAATGCAGTTGGTCCGAATGTCTATAAATAGACTGCATTAGTCGATATTCAAGTTTGAGTTAAAGTGAAATCCCATTTTCTCTACTCCATACTTAAGAGAGTAGCATCCGAAACACAACCGTGAGTGGAGTGTGAGGGTCAATGCTATGCCTATTTGTACTGGTCGAGTGTATCCCATCATTTCCCATCAGTATTGTGTTTGTCTTAGTAGATCAAGTTTTAGGTTGAATAAGAGCACTAGTTACTTGATTGAATATATTGATTTTTGGTGTGTGATTTTTCACTACACCTTTTAGGATCTTGTAAGAGATTCGTGTGTATCTCACTACTTGTTATAGTGATGTTTTTAACCATGAGGTTTGTATAGTCTTATTATAGACTATACACAATTTTGGAAATCATTTGCACCGCATTTTTATACTTCTGCTGTCATATGTTGTTTTACATGTTTCACAACATTTTCAACAATACTCTGAAAATACACCCACACACACTTTCAGTTGGTATTAGAGCCATAAACTTGATACACTATGTTAAAGGTCCTGTGTTTAAAGTGTGTTTTTGTAATGGATTATCCACTGACTCCTTCTTTAAAACCTTCAATTTTGGATGGATAAAATTACCCATACTGGAAACCTAAAATGCCCATGTATATTAAGTCTATAGATGAGAGAGCATGGCATAGTGTGTTGTCTGGTTGGAATCCACCAAAGACGGTTGGTGATAATGACGGTGATTCACAAGTCAAAAGGGAGATCAATTGGTCCAATGATGAATGCACATCGGCCAATTTCAATTCCAAAGCCCTTAATGCGATTTTTACTGCTACTGATGTTTCTATGTTTAAACTGATATCTAACTGTGTTTCTTCTAAGGATGCATGAGATATATTGCAGGAACATTGTGAAGGATCAGAAAGTGTTCAAAGAACTAGACTCAGAATGTTGGGAACCAATTTTGAAAACTTGAAGATGAAAGATGATGAGAACATTTCATCATACAATGAAAGGATAAGTGAGATTGCTAATGAGCCACACTCACTTGGTGATCCAATTTCCAACACTAGGTTAGTTAATAAAATACTTAGAATTGTTCCTAAATGGTTTGATGCTAAAATATGTGCAATAGAAGAGGCTAAGAATACTTATTTATTGAGTCAAAATGAGTTGATAAGTATTTTGAAAACTTATGAGATTAACTCAAATATGTTAAATGATGATAAACATGAGAAAGATAAAGACAAGAAAGTACTTGCTTTTAGAGGTGAAACTTCTGATAATGTTGGTAAACATCCTTATGTGACTGAAGTTGATTATGATGATGATGTTTCTGATTTATGTGATGAAAATATTTCTGAACAATTTGATCTCATCACTAAGCAATTCAGATCTTTTTTAAAAGGAAAGCTCAGAAGACCAAATGGTCAATTTCAATCAAAGGATAAGTTTAACCAAAATACTTCTCCCTCTGATAAAAAGCTTGTTCCAAGTCAGTCTTCCAGTTTCAATCAACCTAGACAATTCAATAAGGATAACAAGTTCAAATATGATCCTGAGTACAGAAAAAAGGTTAAATGTGATGCATGTTCTGGATATAGTCATTATGCCAATGAATGTGCTAATATTATGCTTAGGAAGAAAATGAACTTTAATGCTACCTTAAGTGATGATTCTGATGATGAAACTGATTCTGGTAAATGTGAGCTAAGTGTTATGTCTGCTAGAATAGTTTATGATGATACATTTGATGATGACCTCGATGTGTATTGGTCTGAAACAGATTCAGATGTTCATACAACATCTGAAACAACATTCAGTCAATATAACTCTGAGATTAACTGTTTTGCTGGAACTATTTTGAATGCTGAAACATCAAAATCTACTGATTGTGACTCTGAATATCTGAAGTTTAAAACTGATTTAGAAATTCAAAAATAGGTGTTGAGTTCCTTATCTTTAGAAAATTCAGATTTGAAAGAAAATCTTTTGAAGCTTGAAATTCTTTTAACAAGAAAAGATGTGGAAATTTCTTCTTTGAAAGATGAACTTAAGTGCACTACTCTAAGTTTTAAAAAGTTTTCTGCAAGCACTACTGAATTGAATGAGGCATTAATGATTGGTGTTGGGAGATGAATTTAATAAAAGAAGATTTTGATTAGATCCCAAAACCCCTGAGTATGACATGTTCAGGATAATCTTGATAGTTGAGTCAGGATTCAGTTTTAGAGTATCCAGGATGTTATCTGCACAATGTATAGTCCGCAGATATAGATCATGATAGATTCTGAAGACTCAGTAAGTTTCTGAAGAAACTGAAGTTTCAGTATGAAACTGAAGTTTCTGAAGTTTCAGTATGAATCTGAGAAACTGAGATACTGAAGACTCAGTGAGAAACTGAAGACTCAGTATGAAGACTCAGTATATCAGTCAGTATATCTGTGAAGACTCAGAAGACACTGACGACTCAGAAGACACTGAAGACTCTGAAGACAGAAGACTGAAGACTGAAGATACTGAAGACAAAGGTGACTGAAGGCACATTAATTACTGAAGACTCAGTAATGTAATGAATGCTCAGTATAAACCTGAAATTTCCGAGGCACTTAAAATATCTATCTGAAGGATTCAATACTGAGAAGAACTCGATTACTTAGAAAAATAGATATTGCCCAAATCATTCAGATGCAGACAAAAGGAACTAAAACAAAGTGTTGTTAAGGTTATATCACTCAGAGATATTGACCAAAAAGAGTCGTTGTGTTTGTCTACTTAACTGAAGACAACAGCCAATCAGAAGAAGACAACACTGTACTTTACTGACACTGAAAGCGACAGGTCACTGAAGCATGTCAGTAGTACTATGTTCCAGACTGCAAAAAGTGGTGACTGGCTGCATGAAAAGCTTATTGCCTAAAACATGCTAGGGAGTTTCAAACCCTATATATAGTCGTTCATCACACACCATAAGAGGAAACTCACGAAGCTATCTCTTCCAACAGATAGTTTTTCAAGAGTGACCTTGGTGCCTGCCTATAAATACTTGTGACCATCTACATTGAAGGTTACGGGAAATTTGTAAGCAACTCAAGAGCTCAAACTTATTATTGCAAGTTGAAGCACTCGAAAACCCAAGAATTTCCCAAGTGCTTTATATCGAAGAGAGCTCATTCACTAAGCCTAGTTTTGATAATATATATCCAAAGCTTAGTAGAGATATCCTAGCCTTTGCATTGTTCTTAATTGTAAAGGATATCTCATCCTAGTTGGAAACCAACCAAGAAATCCCAGACCCTTTGTAAGGTAGTTTGAGTGTGATTGTTGGTGAGTTGGAGTTGTAAAGAGTTAGTAAACTACATTGAGGTAGTCAGAAAACTCTAGAGAAGAAGTGAGTAAACTATCTTGGATAGTCAGAAAGCTTGTGTATGTTTTGAGTAAGTAAACTATAGAGGTAGTCAGAAAGCTCAAAATAGAAAGGTTAGTAAACTACAGAGGTAGTCAGAAAACCTTAGGAAGTGGAAAGGTTAGTAAACTACAGAGGTAGTCAGAAAACCTTAGGAAGTGATTAGTGAATTTCTCTGAAGAGTCAGAGAGAGTGGACGTAGGAGCTTGAGTCTCTGAACCACTATAACTTGCTGTGTTCTTTGCTTTCTGTTTTGCTTTAATTAACGGTTGCATACCTTTAAAATGAAAGCATATTTTCACTGATACTCAGTTGGAATCAATCCACTGAAGTTGCATCTAACCGAATCACAGCCTAATCACTATTCCATTAAAAGGAAGGTTTTCAGCAAAGCATAAAACGAGTATAAACTTAGGGCCAACCATTCCGCACATCTGAGTAGCTATTCAAGCAACTCAGTATCTCTGAAAACTCAGGCTCAGTTGGGATTATCTGAGGTTTCTGAAAGCAGCTCAGGATCACTATCTCAGGTAGACTTTGACTTAGGGCGATCTGTGCTTCTCAGGACCAAATCATCAGGACAACCTGACCCAAGCTGACCTCAGTAAAGAAAAGTTTTAAAATCACTGAACACGTTTATTCCCCCCCATACACGTGTAAGACTCGTTTGCACCGGGACCAACAAGTGGTATCAGAGCAGGAGTTCAAAAGGTTCACTAATTTCAGAGTGACCACCTGAACTGATCTATTTTAAAACCTGTCTGTGATCTGATACCAACAAGTGGTATCAGAGTAGTGGTTCAACTTGACCACCTACTTTGTTGACCATAGTCTTATTTTCTAAAAGATTCTTGTGGTCTATCTGAACATATCTTATTTGCTGAAATCTTAAAAGACTCAGACATAATGTCTTCTAAGAAACTTCCCATGTTCTCAGTAGAGAATTATGATTTGTGGAGATTGAGACTGCAGGCTCACCTGTATTCTAAGCATGAACGTATGTGGAGAGTGGTCTCTGAAGGACCATTCCAATTCACTGTTGTGAATCCCAGAGTTACAGAAAATGAGAGAAATGATCCCAGGACAGAATTTCCTAAGTCTGATGACCAACTTACTCCTGAGGAGAGGAAGTTAGTCAATCTAGACTATATTGCCAAAGACACACTATATAGTACAATTGATGATGGTGTGATGGGAATGATTTCTCATTGTAATACTGCCAAAGAAATATGGGATACACTAGCTGTAATGTGCCAAGGCACAAATCATATCAAGGAGAACAAACTTTCAGTTGCCATTGGAAAGTTTGACAGTTTTGAAATGGAAGATGGTGAATCTATTGACAGACTGGAAGTCAGATTCACTAGTATAATGAATGATCTGAATGCACTTGGAAAGAGATATCCACAAAGAGAAGTTGCATTGAAAATTCTTAGAGGTCTTTCTAAGAAATGGGATATTCATGCAGTGGTGATTGAAAACACCAAGAACATTGATTCAATGTCGTACCAACAAGTCTTCTCTGAGCTGAAAGTTTATGAGTTTGTTATTGATAAGAAAACAAAGAAAGCTGACAGCAAAGATGATTTCTCATCTAGTAAAAATTTGGCTTTCAAAGCCAAGGATAAAACCTGTAAAACTAGAGAGTCTGAGAACTCCCTTGTTAAAAATCAGGATGAGCAAGAGGATAAGCTAGTACTGATGGCAAGGAGGTTTGAAAGGCTTAATAGTAGATATGGAAAATATAAAAACTATTACAGGAATCACAGGTACCAGAGAGATTCAAAGGCTGAGGACAGATCCACTGAGAAGAGAAAAGACCTGAAAGCTGAAGGATCTTCATCCAAAAAGAAGGACTCCAAGTCTAAAGAAGAAAGTGATCAGGATGATGATGCCAACAGATGCTATAATTGCCAGAAGAAAGGTCACTTCCAAAGATGACCGCCCGCACCTAAGTGCTAAGGAGAGAAGAGAAAGGCAAGCAAAGAGAGACAAGAAGTTCTCCAAAGAAGAAAGCCATGGTTGCGAAGAAGAACACTCAAGAAGGTTCCTCTTGGATGAAATGTTCTCAGATAGTGACAATGATGACATCTGTCTAATGGCTGTGGAGGAGGTAAATTCTTCTTTCTCTGTTGTTGCTCCTACACTAGCACAAGAGTTATCAAGTTCCACCAGAAAAAATTTAACTGATGGATTCTTTTGAGAGTCCGATGAAGGACTATGCTGTTTTACAAGAACTGCTGAATGAAACTCAAGAGCAAAACAAAGAACTGATTGCTGAAAATCTTAAGTGGAAAGACTCTAGTAATGCTGAGATCACTTCTCAATTAATGGGAACTACTGATGAACTAGATGTTCTGAAAGTACAACTCTCAGAGAAAGAGAAAGTTGATAGAGACCCTGAATGGAAAACTAGAGAAATCCACTGAGGAGATTCAGCTGATCAGAACTAAGTTCAATGACCTCTCTGAGAAGAATGAAACTCTACAAAAATGTGAGGATAGTGCGCAGAAGAAGCTAGCTCTATTGAATTCTCGTGCATCTAAAGTAATAAATGAAATTGAGTTATCGAGAGACCGCCACTATAAAAATCTAGATTGAGATACATTCGGGGAACCTCACAAGGTCATCCAATCTTTGATCAAGTAGCAAGAAGACCGTCTTTTGTTAAACAAGTGGCACCCACTCTTCTTGGATCAAGAATTGCCCAAAGTTTTAGACAAGGAAAAAGGACCTATGGTTCCCAGAAAACCCGAATGTTCGTAAGAAAGCCCAAACCTCGTAAAGGCTAGAAAACCCCGACCACTCGAAGAGGAAAATTTCGAGTGCAAGTACTTGAAGCCTCGTGCTAAGAATGCAAACTGAAAGGATCTCAGACCGAACCAAAGAGAGGAATTTTCAAAGAGAAACACTCAAAGAGAGACATTCTCAACCGAAAAAGACCAAGTCCTCGACATCGAAAGACCCCAATTTCAAAGACAGTAACCTAAAACCCCACTTGCCTAAGGGTAAAGGTTACATGAACCCAAGTCAACAAAGATTCAGACCAGCTGCACAGAGGCAAAAGCAATGAACAAAAGGCCTGTACCCAAGAAAAATTCTAAGGCTCATGTTCATGCCAAGGCTAGCACTCATACACGTGGATAATTTGCTAAGGCACCCAGAGTGGTAAATGTGTATGTAGATGTTTATGGAAGACATATCATCCACTCTAAAGTGATTAGAGTTGTCAGGCAGATTTGGATTCCGAAAGGTACAACTAACATGGTAGGACCCTACACCAATTGGGTACCTAAGAATTGATCTGTTTTTCAGGAGAAAAACAAGGGCACTGAGCTGATTGAAGATCACATAGCACTGATGAGTGGAGATGAAATGGCCCCTGCTGTATGGTATCTTGACAGTGGATGTTCAAGACATATGACAGGATTCAAGCAAATACTCAGTGACTATGTAGAGCAAAGAGGCCCTCAGATCACATTTGGAGATAACTCCAAGGGACAGACTGAAGGATATGGAACTCTTGAAATTGACTCAATTCATATCCATGGTGTTTCATATGTATCTGGATTGAAGCGTAACCTGCTTTCAATAAGCTAATTCTGTGACAAGGGATTTAATGTTGAGTTCTCAAAGAACTTATGTTATGTGAAAGATGATATCTCACAGAAAATACTACTGACTGGTACTAGAAAAGGAAATGTGTATCTTGCTGATTGGAGTTCAACTCCTACAGATACATGTTTGGTTGCAAAAAGTTCCACAGATACTAGTTGGTTATGGCATAAAAGGATGAATCACCTGAATTTCAAAACCCTGAATAAACTTGCAAGATTAGCACTTGTGAGAGGGTTGCCAAATAAAGTGTTAAATAAGGAACATGTTTGTGATGCGTGCCAAAAAGGAAAACAAATTAGAGCATCATTTAAAAGCAAAGTAGATGTTTCTACTGAGAGAATACTTCAATTGTCGCATATGGATCTTTTTGGTCCAGTAACACCAGTGAGCACAAATGGCAGGAAATATACACTCGTAGTAGTTGATGACTACTCAAGATATACATGGGTCATATTCTTACTCAGTAAGAAAGAGGCTCAGATAAAACTGTCTGAACTACTGAAAAGGCTCAATATTGAAAAGAACCTGAGTTTGGTCAAAATCAGATCAGATAAAGGAACTAAATTTATAAACCATATTATATCACATTATTGTGCAGCAAATGGAATAACTCATGAAACATCAGCTGCAAGGACCCCTCAACCAAATGGTGTTGCTGAAAGAAGGAACATGACTCTAAAAGAAGCTGCAAGGACAATGATAGCTGAAGCTGATATTCCTAAAAGATTTTGGGCTGAAGCTGTCAACACTGCATGCTATTCTCAAAACAGATCCATGCTGACCAAGAGTCAAGGCAAAACACCATACGAGCTTTGGAATGAAAGGAAGCCTCTTGTTTCTTTTTTTAGTGTGTTTGGTTGCAAGTGTTTCATACACAATAATGGTAAAGATCAGTTGAAAACATTTGATAGCAAAGCTGATGAAGGAATATTCTTAGGATATTTTGAAGTCAGTAAAGCTTTCAGAGTTTACAACTGTAGGACTCTTATTGTGAAAGAAACACCTCATGTTGTTTTTGATGAATCTACTTGTGTTCAGAAGAAACAAGAACATGATGCAGGAGAACTAACCAAGAGAATCACCAGACTAAGCCTGAAAAAGAATGACAAAACATCCTTTGAACCTGAAAAGAAGAAGTCAGTTACCTTCTATGAATGGAGTGACTCAGACTCAGACAAAGAAGTTCAGGATGGAAATTCTCCACTGAAGGAAAACCAACACACCGAAGCTGACCAATCTGAACAGACACCAGTTCAGACTCAGGTATGTGATGCCAATGAAGATGTGGTCACAACTGAGGCAATTTCTGAATCTATCAACCAAAGGGGAACAAATGTCTCTGACAATGTTCTGAATGGAATTTCCCCTGAGGAAGATGATTCCCTTTCTCATTTTCTGTTGTTCCCTGAATTTAATGAACTGCCTGAACCTAACATTTCAAATGTTGAGGATATTATTGAAGGGGGAACATCCAGAAGAAGTTGGTTAGATAGTCATCCTACAAGTCAGATTGTGGGTGATCTAACTGACGGTGTTAAGACAAGAAGGTTCCATGGTGAAAGTGCACTATTCTGCTGCTTCCTATCAGAGAAAGAGCCAACTGAGAATGAAGAAGCTCTACAAGATTCTTTTTGGATTACTGCTATGCAAGAGGAGCTGAATCAATTCTCAAGAAATGAAGTATGGGAGCTAGTGGATAGGCCTGAAAGGCACAATGTTATTGGAACCAAGTGGGTATTCAAGAATAAAAGAGATGTGAATAACAACATTGTAAGAAACAAGGCAAGGCTAGTTGCAAAAGGTTATTCCCAAGAAGAAGGCTTGGATTATGATGAAACCTTTGAACCTGTTGCAAGACTAGAAGCCATAAGATTGTTTCTTGCATATCTTTATACATGAAGTTCACAATCTATCAAATGGATGTGAAAAGTGCATTTCTAAGCGGTGTGCTTAAAGAAGAGGTTTATGTGGAACAACCTCCTGGTTTCGCATGAATGATCAAGTTTACAGCTCTCGAAAAAGCTTTGTATGGTCTTAAGCAAGCACCCGAGCATGGTATGATACCCTTTCTCGGTTTCTTCTTGACCATGGTTTTATCAAAGGAACTGTTGATAGAACTCTGTTCAGGATAGAAGATGGGGAAGATATCTTACTAGTTCAGATATATATAGATGACATCATTTTTGGATCTCCTAATCATCAGTTGTGTGAAAAGTTTTCTACACTGATGAAAGGAAAGTTTGAGATGTCTATGATGGGGGAGATGAATTTCTTTCTTGGACTTCAAGTGAAACAATCAAAGGAAGGAATCTTCATCAACCAAGCAAAGTACACCGTAGATCCGATTGCAAGTATGGTGTACAAAATTGCAATGCAGTTAGAATTCCCATGAATACTAACTACAAGATGGATCCTGATCTTGAAGGCAAATCAGTAAGTCACACTGATTATAGAGGGATCATTGGATCATTGCTCTATCTCACAGCAAGTAGGCCGGATATAACATTTGCTGTTGGGATATGTGCAAGATACCAAGCTAATCCTAAGGCTAGTCACATGGAGGCTGCCAAAAAGATACTGAAATATCTTAAGGGCACTGTGAATAGAGGATTGTGGTATCCAGCTGATGATAACCTTGAATTAACTGGTTATTCGGGATGTCGACATGGAGGTTGTAGAATTGACAGAAGTCCACTACAGAACTTGTCAATTTCTTGGAAGTAAGTTGATATCCTCGTTCTCAAAGAAATGCACCTCGAAGAGCAACCAAGATCTCGGGTTTGAATACATGGCTACTACGAAGTCATTTGTGCACAGATTCTTTGGCTCAGACAACAATTAAGGGATTATAAGGTTGTAGCCAATGAAGTACCAATATTTTGTGATAATAATAGTGCCATTGCTATTTCACAAAATCCGGTATTGCACACCAGATGCAAGCATGTGGATTTCAGACATCACTTCATCAGAGATCATGTAGAGAAGAAGGACATCAGGATGGAGAAGATTCATACTGATAAGCAGAGAGCTGATATCTTGACTAAACCATTGGCTGAATCAAGATTTCAGGAACTATCAGTTGAATTAGGGATGTTGGATCCAGGTGTATAGAGTAAATCTGAAAAATTGAAGGTTTTCAGATGCATGAAGTTTTCTCGAGATTCTACCGAGAAACTCGTGATAAAATTGAAATATCTTGGGCGAGTCTTGAGAAACTCGGGTGTACTAAAGGTCAAGATTTCGAGATCATCTTGAACCTGCTTCAAGACTTCGATATCATCTTGACATTTTATCAAGGTCAATACTCAGTAAGACTGATAGGAAATTAGTCTGAAGAAGTAATGACTCATGCAACTCATTTACTGCTTAACTGAAACTCAGAAATCATTTGTAATAAATACAAAACACCTGAAGAATGTTTTGGACGGGATCTTTTGAAATACCGAGGAAGGTCAACAGTCATTAATTGCTCTGATTCAATTAATCACCAATAAGGTTAAAATGGCGGCGTATCTTTCGTGAGATCGTCCTTTCACTTACCCGATTAATCGGTGATCAATCTCAACCGTTGATTTTCATCAATCGATACGACTTCCCATGAATCGATCTATATATTCTTTTGAAAAGCCATTCAAGCCCATTTTATTACCTTCGTCTCTCAAAAACACTGTGCAAATAAAAACCCCTTTGCCCAGAAAATCTTCATCGTCCCAAAACCCTAAACCTTCAAAATCTTCAAAATGACTTACACAATATTCGACAAACTGGCTGATTCCAACAAGCCATGGTATGAATATGGTATCGCTTGAAAACTCATCCAATGCGACCCACTAAGAAGAGGCGCTACACATGATCAGAATCGCAAAACTCACAAATCTCGTCGCAAATCAACCGGAGAAGCGGAATACTCTAAAGAGGTAATAGAGTTTGTCTCAAATCTGGAAATAGATGAGGAAGACCGTATTGAGTCCAAAATTATTGTTTCCCATCTAGAACATAGCTCGAAGTATGTAAATTTTGTACGGGAGTTGTATATAGTTCCCAGAAATTTAAATGATGTTTTTGAGCTGTGTGATAGAGAGAGGATCCCACGACTTATATGTTGAGACGGGAGCAGGAATACCTTGATAGGATAACAGAGCATCCTATTAAGTTTGAGGCGACTTTTAATAAACGACATTTGAAGCGGAAGTACAGAGTTTTGATGGATATTGTTAGCAAATGTATAATGAGTCGATCAGGGAGTTTTGGGCAGATAAGCACTCCCAAGCTTCGATTAATGGCTGCAATAGAGGATTCACCCACCAAAGATTTTAACTGGTTGAAATATCTGATTAAAGTGGTGAGTGACCAGGCCAAGCTAATCAAGAAGGAGGATGGATCGATCTTGATCAAAGGCAAGATTCTCCATGCAACCAAAATATCTTTTATTTTGGAGATGTGCCGAGAAGAGGAGGATATTTTTGCCGACTCCACTCCTTTCCCAAAGTCTAAAGTTATGTTCAAGCCAACAGCTACCAAAAAGACTTTGAAAGGAAAGAAAGAGAAGAAAGTGGAATCACCTGCTGCTGCTGAAGAAGCCCATCAAGCCAGGGGGAAGGCTTTGATGGAGGTCAAGAGGGAGAAGGGTGAAGCAATGAAGAAGAAGTCCCTTGCTCCAAAGCGCAGAAGGATGTTGATTGCCACTGAGGAGGAGGAGAGTGAGCCTGAGGAGGTGCAACCTGAAGGCCAAAAAGCTCAGAAATTGCCTTTACAAGTGTTGGCACAGGTTATATCCACGGCACATGAGCAAACTGAGGGGCAAGTATTCTCTGAGGTTCTTGAGACGTCACTAAGCTCAGTCAAATTTTCTCAAGAAATCTTCCAAGGACCTCAGACCTCAGAGCAAGTTCAGATTCCCAATGAGGAAGTGTCTGCTCAAACCTCAGAGCAAGCTCAGATTCCTGCTGAGGAAGTGCCATCTCAATCCTCAGAGCCAGTTCAGATTCAGACTGAGGAGTTGCCTGTCCAATCCTCAGATTTTGCTGAACCTCAGGAGATGCTGAACCTTGATGAGCTCCTGAGTGATCCATTCCTTGATCCTTCAGCAGATTTTCCCACTGAACCTGAGAGCCCGAAGTTGAAGAAGGGCGAAGCTGAAGAGACTGAGTGGCGAAGCAAGGGGTTATGGTTCATTCTAGACCGGTACCCTGAGCTAAGCACATTCCCTGACCTCCAGGATCTCTTTTTCAGACTGAGGTCAACAGTCTACATTCTCAACCAGACCTTGCCTGAAATGCTCAACATTGCTTCATTCAGACTGGTGGAATGAGGAGACAGCTGTTTTAACAGAGTTCTCAGGGTTCAGAAAAACCAAGCTCAGGATGAAAATTTCAGATTTTGATGAGCTGGTGAAGAGGAAGCTTGCTGAGAGGAAATATGATGATGTTGGTGCCCCGAGCTCCAAAGATAAAAACCAAGATGGGGACCAACAAGGGAATGATGAGAGTCGATCTCAAATGAAGAAAGATAGTACTGATGCTGGAGAGGCTGCTGTCACACATCCTCAGACTGAAGTTAGTCTTCAGGTAACTTTTGGCAATATTAACAATTATGCCAGGGCTACTGAAGTATCTATCTTTAACTCTGAAATGTCTGATATGCAGACTGAGGCTCAGGTGGACACCCAAGCTCAGATGGAAACCCAGACTCAGGCTGAGCCTGAAGCTCAGATTGAGGCTGAACAGCTCAGGAAAAACAGCAAATCTCTTATGCTCCTAAGATTGATCTCACTCCCATTGTGGAGAAACTGAAAAAGGTTTGGCCAATCATGGACAAAGTTGCTCAGATAGAGGAAGTATTGGTCAACCAGAACCAGAAGATGGAAAGTCTGAGTTCTTCTTCAGACCTGATACAACTTCAGACCACTCTGACTGAAAAACTGACTGCCATGGAAGGAAAGATGGAAGGAAAAATGGATGGAGTCAAAGCTGAATTAAGTGCAGAGCTGAAGCAAAAATATCAGGAGAGAACTGAATTTCTTGAAGCCAAACTGGTGGAGAAGAATGAGATGCTTGTCAAAAATGCTGTTGAGGAAATGAGCTCCATGCTCATGACCAAGATGACAGATATGTTCAAAGAAGCTCTCTCCTGCCAGTTTGCCCAGATGTCTGAAGAGTTCTCAATGGCGAAGAACCACCTGAGGAGATTAGAAGAAGAGCAAGATCAGTTGGCGGGAGAAGTGCGTAGTGTCAGCAAGGAACAGTATCATATGGACACTGCACTATCCAAACTTCTTCCAAAGTATGGTTCCAAGAAGGGGGAAAGACCCGGAGCTGATCTGAGAAAATTATTGGAACATACCTTGGGAAGAAAGGCAGACAAAGAAGCTGAGAAGAAAAGCATTGCTGAAGCCTTGCAAGAAGTTGAAGCCACTGAGAAGCTGAAATTCAAGAAGGTGGAGAAGCCTGTCTACACTCTTGTTTCTGACGAAACCATGCAAGAAGTTGCTGCTGAGAAACAAAGTGATAGAAGAAGAGTTGGAACAAGCCAAGCGGAGCTGAATTGCCTATCAAAAGGAAGGTTGTGGCATTTGTTGAGCCTGAAGGGAAAAGAGCTAAGGCTTCTAAGCCAACTCAGAGGAAGTTGATATTGGATATTGAAGAGTCTGAGGTAGAGTCGCATAAGGAAGTCTTCAATACCAAAAGAGCTCTGAGATCACTTCAAATCGAGCAAGCCAAGAAAACTGCTGCTTCAGTTTCTAGAGTGCCCTTGATAAGGAAAAAGAAGGAAGAAGAGCAGAGGCGAAGAAGTGGTTTCAAGAAGTTCGCGAGCAAGAGGAGAGGGAATGCAAAAGCACAAAAGTGGCCCCACATTGACGAGTGGATGCCAATCCAGTTCAATGATGCGTGGGAAGAGATTAAAAGAACATTCTGGTTCTACTACGATGTGCTAAGAGAATGGAAAGGGGAGAGCTCAGATTCTAATGAGGCTTTCATTGATTATCTGCTGACCTTCTATCCGAAGTACTTACAAAGCTAGATCAATCTTGTGGATGAAGGAAAGGTTCAGATCACAGCCCATGGTCCATACTCATACCCTCCTCCTAGGCTGGAGAATGGCTTGGTGAATGAAACAGCCATTTCTCAGGAGATTGCTCAGTACGCCATTCAGTTGGGCCTGACAGGGAACAATCCTGATATCATCAAGGAGAGAGATGCACTGAAGAAGAGATATTATGGAATGTTTAACCTTGAAGTGTCTGCTGATGAGGTGGAAGAAGAGAACTGAAGAGCCAGAGCTGAGGAGCAAAGAAAACTGAAGATCAAGACTCAGAAGACTCTTGTAATTTCCTTATCTTTTTGTCTTTATTTTCAGATAAGTTCATTGTAAGTTGTAACATTCTATCATACATCAATGAAACTTTATCTTTTATGCTCAAAGATAATATCTCATTATCTTATTTTACATGTCTTTACTTTTGATATGCCTGAATGTTGTTTGGTGATGAATTTGTTGGGAGATTTATTGTTGAAGAAATTGTTGGGAGATATACCGTTCTTGTAATAGGAAAAACTGAAACCTGAGTATAGGTAAGTGTTTTGTAACAAGATGGTTTTGGCATCATCAAAAAGGGGGAAATTGTTGGGAGATGAATTTAATAAAAGAAGATTTTGATTAGATCCCAAAACCCCTGAGTATGACATGTTCAGGATAATCTTGATAGTTGAGTCAGGATTCAGTTTTAGAGTATTCAGGATGTTATCTGCACAATGTATAGTCCGCATATATAGATCAGGATAGATTCTGAAGACTCAGTATGTTTCTGAAGAAACTGAAGTTTCTGAAGTTTCAAGATGAAATCGAGAAATCAAGACTTCGATGAAATCGAGATATCAAGACTCAAAGGAGAAATCGAAAATCAAGACTCAAGATGAAGACTCGATATATCGGTCAAGATATCTGTGAAGACTCGAAGAAGACTCAAGACACGTAAGACGTAAGACCAAGATCAAGATCAAGATATCAAGACAAAGGTGATCAAGGCGCAGTAATTATCAAGACTTCGATAATGTCTTGAATGCTTTCGATAAACCTGAATGTTCCGAGGCACTGAAAATATCTATCTGAAGGATTCAATCTTGAAAAACGCGATTACTTAGAAAAATAGATATTGCCCAAAACATTCAGATGCAGACAAAAGGAACTAAAACAAAGTGTTGTTAAGGTTATATCACTCAGAGATATTGACCAAAAAGAGACGTTGTTTTTGTCTACTTAATTGAAGACAACAACCAATCAGAAGAAGACAACACTGTACTTTACTGACACTGAAAGCGACAGGTCACTGAAGCATGTCAGTAGTACTATGTTCTAGACTGCAAAAAGTGGTGACTGGCTGCATGAAAAACTTATTGTCTAAAACATGCTAGGGAGTTTCAACCCCTAAATATAGCCGTTCATCACACACCATAAGAGGAAACTCACGAAGCTATCTCTTCCAACGGATAGTTTTTCAAGAGTGACCTTGGTGCCTGCCTATAAATACTTGTGACCATCTACATTGAAGGTTACGGGAAATTTGTAAGCAACTCAAGAGCTCAAACTTATTATTGCAAGTTGAAGCACTCGAAAACCCAAGAATTTCCCAAGTGCTTTATATCGAGAGAGCTCATTCACTAAGCCTAGTTTTGATAAGATATATCCAAAGCTTAGTAGAGATATCCTAACCTTTGCATTGTTCTTAATTGTAAAGGATATCTCATCCTAGTTGGAAACCAACCAAGAAACCCCAAACCCTTTGTAAGGTAGTTTGAGTGTGATTGTTGGTGAGTTGGAGTTGTAAAGAGTTAGTAAACTACATTGAGGTAGTCAGAAAACTCTAGAGAAGAAGTGAGTAAACTATCTTGGATAGTCAGAAAGCTTGTGTATGTTTTGAGTAAGTAAACTATAGAGGTAGTCAGAAAGCTCAAGATAGAAAGGTTAGTAAACTACAGAGGTAGTCAGAAAACCTTAGGAAGTGGAAAGGTTAGTAAACTACAGAGGTAGTCAGAAAACCTTAGGAAGTGATTAGTGAATTTCTCTGAAGAGTCAGAGAGAGTGGACGTAGGAGCTTGAGTCTCTGAACCACTATAACTTGCTGTGTTCTTTGCTTTCTGTTTTGCTTTAATTAATTGTTGCATACCTTTAAACTGAAAGCATATTTTCACTGATACTCAGTTGGAATCAATCCACTGAAGTTGCATCTAACTGAATCACAGCCTAATCATTATTCCATTAAAAGGAAGGTTTTCAGCAAAGCATAAAATGAGTATAAACTTAGGGCCAACCATTCCGCACATCTGAGTAGCTATTCAAGCAACTCAGTATCTCTAAAAACTCAGGCTCAGTTGGGATTATCTGAGGTTTCTGAAAGCAGCTCAGGATCACTATCTCAGGTAGACTTTGACTCAAGGCGATCTGTGCTTCTCAGGACCAAATCATCAGGACAACCTGACCCAAGCTGACCTCAGTAAAGAAAAGTTTTAAAATCATTGAACACGTGTATTCCCCCCCATACACGTGTAAGACTCGTTTGCACCGGGACCAACAATTGGTAGATCTGATAATGTTGGACTTGGTTTTGTGAAAACTTCTGAGAATACTTCTTTATCCTGTGAACCTATTTCCTTTGTAAAAGCTGGAACTTCTTTGCCTAAATCTTTGAAAGGTAAACTAAAGAAATCTGATGGTTTGTTTAAAGAGTATGTCTGTTTTTATTGTGCTGTAGTAGGTCATATTCGTCCATATTGTTCCAAGTTAAGAAGAGACTTAAAAGCTAGAATTGTTTTACCTGATAAAATTGAACACCCTATAAAACAGGTTAACAACACTAAAAAGTTGATTCATAAGAACATGTCATGTAATGTTGTGTATACATCTTGGTACTTTGATATTGGTTGTTCTAGACACATGACTGTTCAACTTAATTATTTATCTGATTATACATCATGTAATGGTGGTCATGTTACCTATGGTGGTGGTTCAAAAGGTAAAGTTGTTGGTAAAGGAACCTTGAATGTTCCTGGTTTTCCAAAGTTGAAAAATGTATTGCATGTTAAAGGTTTACTTGCTAATCTGATTAGTATTAGTTAGTTAAGTGATGATGATTTACATGTAAAGTTTGACAAGAATTCATGCTATGTATTTGATAAAAATGGTGATTGCTTAATTACTGGCAAAAGATCTGTTGATAATAGTTATTTGATTGGTACAAATCATACTTGTAAAAGTGCTAAAGTAGATGATATTTTCCTGTGGCATCAAAAACTTGGTCATGCTAACTACAGAAGTATCCAGAAATTGCATAGACTAGGTGTTGCTGTTGGTTTACCTAATCTTAACTTTGAAAAAGGAAAAATCTGTAGACCATGCCAGAAAGGTAAGCAAGTAAGGACAACACATCAAATGTTGTCAGCATGTACAACAAACAGGTGTTATGAATTGATTCATATGGATCTAATGGGTCCTATGGAAATTGAAAGTTTAGGTGGAAAGAGGTATTCATATGTTCTTGTAGATGTTTTTTCTAGATATACTTGGGTAATTTTTCTAAAAGAAAAACCAGATACCTTTTCTGAGTTCAAAATTCTTTACAAAAGGTTTAAAACTGTTTTATGTTTAAAGATCAGTAGGATAAGGTCTGATCATGGAAGGGAATTTGAAAATAGTTTGTTTACTAATTTTTGTGAAAAGAAAGGTATTTTACAAGAGTTTTCCTCGCCTAAAACTCCTCAACAAAATGGAATTGCTGAAAGAAATAATAGAACTTTGCAAGAAATGGCAAGAGTTATGCTAACCTCAAAAAGTCTTTCTAAGAAATTCTGGGCAGAAGCTTTGAATACTGCTTGTCACATTGTGAATAGAGTCTATATTCGTTCTGGTAGTAATTGTACTCCCTATGAGATTCTGAATAACAAGAAACCAAATTTGGAATACTTTCAAGTGTTTGGTTGTGTCTGTTACATTTTGAATGATAGAGGTCAGTTGCACAAATTTGATTCTAAGAGTGATAAAGGATTTTTCTTAGGATATTCTAAGAATAGCAAGGCATATATAATCTATAACTTGAGAACTGATACAATGCAAGAATCTGTTAATGTGGTATTTGATGAACTTGTAAGTCTTGCAGGTAAAAGTGTTGAAGATAATATATCAGATTTGATAGAAGTATCCAGAAATACTGATGACATTAAAGATAGTAAAAATGTTGATCAGAATCAGAATGTTCTTTCAACATCTAATGCAACATTACCCAAAAGTTCAAATACTGAAAATCTGTCACAAGATTCACAGTATCCAAAACATTTGGTTCCCTCAACAAAGATAATGAAAAGTCATCCATCAGATCAGATTATTGGAGAAGCTACCACTGGTGTACAACTAGAAGAAGAATGGGTATTCATATCAATAACCTTGTAAGATCAGTTTGAATGTCATCCATATTCAATCAGTAAACTTTTGAGTGTTATCATTCTGAAATTGAGCCTAAAAATGTGAAAGAAGCTCTTGATGATGAAAACTGGATAAATGTTATGCATGAAGAGCTTAATCAGTTTGAAAGAAATGATGTTTGGACACTTGTACCTAGACCTAATTCTGATATTAATGTCATAGGAACACAGTGGATTTTCAAGAATAAGACTGGTGAATCTGGTAATATTGTGAGAAATAAGGCTAGATTGGTTGCTTAAGGATATACTCAGATTGAAGGAATATACTTTGATGAAACATTTGCTCCTGTTGCTAGAATTGAATCGATTAGATTACTTCTTGCTATTTCATGTTTCATTAATATTAACTTGCATCAAATGGATGTTAAAGCTGCTTTCTTAAATGGTATTCTGGATGATGAAGCTTATGTTGAACAACCTAAAGGTTTTGAAAATTTGGAATTTTCTGATCGTGTTTACAAGTTAAAGAAAACTTTGTATGGTTTAAAACAAGCACCTAGAGCTTGCTATGGTAGACTTACTGATTTCTTACTTGAGTTTGGATTTTTGAGAGGTGAAGCTGATAGAACCTTGTTCATTAAAAATTCTGAGAACGATATCATGGTTGCTCAAATATATGTTGATGATATTGTATTTGGTTCAACTTGTAATGATATGCTTGAGAGTTTTGTTAAAGAAATGACATGTACCTTTGAAATGTCCATGGTTGGAGAACTGAATTTCTTTTTAGGTCTTCAAATCAAACAAATGAAAGATGGTATTTTCTTTTCTCAAAACAAATATGCTAAGAATTTGGTGAAAAGATTTGGTCTTGAAACTGCTAAAACTATGAAAACCCCTATGGGTTCAACTCAAAAGTTGAGTAAAGACTTGATTGGAAAAGATGTTGATCCTACTTTGTATAGATCAATGATTGGAAGTCTTTTGTACTTAACTTCTAGTAGGCCGATATTATGTATAATTAATACGTCTTTGTGCTAGATATCAAGCTAATCCTAAGGAATCACATCTTAATTATGTGAAAAGAATTATAAGATATGTAGCTGGAACATGTGATCTAGGTATTTGATACTCAAAGGATACTAATTGCTCTTTAGTTGGCTATAGTGATGCAGATTGGGCAGGTGATTGTGATGACAGAAAAAGTACAAGTGAAGGATTCTATATGGGAAACAACATTTTCCGCACAAAGAAGAAAAGCAATTGTGTTTCCACAAAGATACAACCGAATCTGAATATGTTCTTCTTTGGAAGTTCTTTGCACTCAACTGCTTTGGCTTAAAAAGATGTTTGATGATTATGGGTTGGAAAGTGGTATTTTGACTGTTTAATGTGATAAAACTAGTGCTATCAATATTTCCAAGAATCATGTGCAACATTCTTTGACTAAGCATATAAGTATAAGACATCTTGTAGAGAAAGATATTGTGAAGTTAGAATACATTTCTACTGAAAAACAGCTTGCTGATATTTTTACAAAAGCCCTTGATAATGAGAGGTTTTCTGATAACGTGTTTATCTGGTGTTTTGCTTATGTTTGAACTTTAAATGATAATGTTGTGATCTTATTGTTGAATCATGGTTTAGATACAGAGTCCTGGGCATATATCTCTTAAATGCATTGAAAAATAAAACACAACTTAGATGTGTAATCACTGAGTAACTATGGGACACGGAGCTCGCTACTACGATGTTCTCTTTTCAAAATGTGATTAAATATACATCCATGTTTGTTCATAATCCATTGAGTAACTATGGGGCACGGAGCTCGCGACTACGATGTTCTCTTTTGAAAAGATGGACCAATATGAACATGTGTTTAAAAGAAAATTCAAAATATGCAACACTTTGATGATGAATTTCATGCAAAATTAAGTGTTGAGTTATATGTGTGCTGACATTTTGTGAAACCTTATGTGATTCGAACTTTATCTATCATACATGATTTGTTTAAATTTCTTCTTAAGTTGAATTTCCGGTCAAACATGTTATTTAAATCTGAATTGTGTTTATTTAAGTTGGATATGGTTCTTTTGTTTTCAAAATTGCTTTTGGCGGCTGACTACACAACACACGATCACTCAAGATTAGTGGGTGATTATTTTGCCCCACTTTGTTTCGGTTTTGTGGTGGTTTTTGTGTAATAACTTCCCTCTCTTCTCTATTTATTTCAATTATTCAGTGTTGTTGTTCATTGTATGTTGAAAACATTTTGAGTTTCACATCGGAATCGAGGTTTGTTGATTTTACTTATGTCATTACTTTAATTCGGTCACTTATCTTCCTTTCCCTCCTATTTTCTCATTGCATTATTTTAATTTCCTTTGCTTTAATCTGATTGGACATAAAAAAGGTGAGATGGCTGATAAACCAAACCCTTCGGGTTTCTCTGATCATTCACTCAAACACGCGAGCCCGTCATCTGTAGAAAACCCTCTTTTACTCCTTCTTCACCAGAAAATTCAAACCCCTTAAATCTTCTTGCTGAAATGGCCGCTCAAAACCCAGAGTATGATTCCACTAATGTTGGTGGATCATCGTCTTCATTTGTACCAAAACCCACTCCGTACGAATTTCTTGAAATACCCCTCAATCTCTAATTCGACTGATCATCAAACAGATGCTCGAGAAAAACTCTCCTGTTCTTCCTGATATTTTTGTTGGCAAAAGACAAGTCAATATTAATGACTTTGTTGATCTTTCTGCTAAACCCTTAGCCATAGAAATTTCTGATGAACCTTCTCCAAAACCTGTTGAAAACCCTGCTCAAACGACTAATGTTGAGGTGGACAAAGTTGATTCCTCTGATTCTGAAGGAATGGGGGAGAAACTCAAGAGCATTCGGTTGAGAAAGAAGCAATTGAATCCAAAAGAGGTGGTGGAAAATGGGGAAAGAGAAGAGTCTCCAGAGGAACCTTGGAAAGAAAGTAGATTACACTAGAAAACGTCCTAAGAGGACTAATGGTGGTGTTGATGATCCTATCACTGTAGAGGATTCAGATGAAGAAGTGGTTGTTCCAGATGTTCCTGTTGCTGAACCAAAAGACTCAGATGATGACTTAACCATGGAGGAATTGATGGCAAAGAAAGAGAAAGAAACCAAAAAGAGAAATGAACCATCTGTGAATGCTACTTCTGATGTTGCAAAACCATCTGAAAATGTAGAAAGAGATGATTCTGAGAGAGAGGAATTTGAGAAAGATGAAGCTGAGACAGATGAGTCTGAGGAAGAAATGGATGTTGAGGAAGATGACCCTGAAAAAGATGATGATGCTGATGTACAAGAAGATGAACCTACTGAAAATCAAACTGATGATGAGCTTGATCAACTCTTTGATGAGGTAATGGATTCTGACTCTAACTCAGATGATAAGGTTGAGCATGATAGAAAATCTGCTGTTGTTAAATCCATGCTTAAGAGATTCATTGTGGATTAAAGGATAATCAAAATGCCTGATTTTGAAGCTCAAAATCTGATAGGTTTTCTTGAGAGTGGATCTCTGTTACATGCTCTACAATATGACAAACCTTATTATGTTGCTTGGGTTGCTGAATTTTATGCGAATTTGAATAAGAGTTGTGGGAATAGGTAGTCTACAAATTATGGGAAAGTAAGGTTTAGATACAATGTTGTTACCATTACCCCTAGTATTATAAACATCTTTCTGAAAACTAAACAAATGGAAGATGATGCTGGAGAATTGGACATAGGGGAAGTGATGTCTGTCATCACTGGTGGTAGATATTCTGTATGGCGAATAACTAATCTATAAAAAGAAAAACAAAAAACCTAGAGCCATAAGTCCACATGTCGAACCAGAGGCCGGGGCCCCAAAAACCTTCCCAAGGTAAAACCCTCCTTAGGGAAAAACCCCCGGGTAAGGGAAAAAGGTGACCCCTCTATAGAGAATTACCTCGCAGCACGAAGGTAACCTCTAAAAAAATAAACAAATTACAAGCGAAAGTAATCACGATTCATATCATGAAACAGGATATCCGACAGAAAATCAGGACACGTTCCGAACCAATCCTGAGAGACGCCCATCTTAGAGAGTCTGTCCGCACTAGAGTTGCCCTCCCGGTAGATATGGGTAACCCGGATATTGAGGACATGGCGAAAATTCTCCACTTGGCTCCAAAGGGCATGGACTCACCACGGGACGGTAGAGGGGCCGGCTTGAAGAGCACGAGCGGCCAATTCGGAATCAGTCTCAATCCAGAGATTAAACCAACCACGTTCAGCTGCAAACCTGATACCGTGGAAGCAGGCCACAAGCTCGGCCTCAAAGGGATAGCCCCAACCAGCAGAGTGGGAGAAAGCAGCGACAAAGAAGCCCCGTGAGTTTTGAAAAAGACCACCAATGTGTAGAGTGCCTGGAGAACCAGAAGCGCTACCATCCGTGTTGACCTTGTACCAACCAGGATCAGGCGGGAGCCAATGAAAACAAATAGGGGAGCGAGGTGGCCGAGGGCAACCCCGAAGACGGAGATGGCGAAGAATAGCAAGTTCCCGAACCTCATTACGCATGTGACAAACCCCAAAATCCTCGATCTCATGAATGAGAGTCAAAAGAAGAATCATACAACCATGATAAAAAGGACGTATATCCTGAAAAATAGCACGGTTCTGAGTATGCCAGATCACCCAGACCAACGTGATGATGGCTAAATGCCAAGCGCTGAGAACTAGCGGCCCAAACTGAATACGAGTAGCTTACAAAAAGATATCGAGAAACCCAAAGGTGTAATCCAACTAAAGATCAAAATTACGTGCAAGCTCGTCATAAAGACGCCTCATGAAGGAAAAATGTGCAAATAAATGCTCAAAATCATCTGGGCCCATATGGCAAAAGGGGCACATAGAGGGTCCGACAATCCCAATACGAGTAAGATCAGCGCCAGTCGGAAGCCGGCCCCAAATCGCACGCCAAATTGCCATAGAGCGACAAGGTGGAATAAAAGCGCCCCAAATCCAAGAAGCCCAGCGAACCCGAAGAGTAGAATCCTGGATGAAATTATAGGCGGACTTAGCCGTGAGGTGACCCGAGGTGGAGTCCGCCCAAACCATCCGATCCCCATGAAAAGAAACCAGGGTACGTAGAATATCGACCACAATATCTAGGAACTGAGCGAAGAAAACCTCATCAAAGTGCCAAATGCCGTCGAAAAGAACATCCCCAATGGTGTAAGAAAGCGTAGAGACCAGGGTCATCAGGAAGGCTTAGACGATCCGTGATAATGTACCCAAGCCAATTATCCATCCAGAATTAAACCCGAGAGGCCGAATGACCAATAATCCACCGGCAACCCGAAGTCAGACAAGAAATATAACGCCGAAGGCCTGACCAAATCGAAGAGAAATGAATGAAATGACACAGGGAACCCGTCTGATAGAAATACCGAGCAAAAATCAAGTCCGTGCTCGGAGACGTGCGGCAAAGAACATCCCAAGCAAACTTGCATAAAAAAGCGATAGAGCGAATGCCCAACCCACCATAGGCAAGGGGTATGCAACATTTCTACCAAGAGACTCTAATGAAGCCCTGACGAGCCGTGTCTCTCGTCCAAAGAAAATTCCGCATAGCCTGTTCAAGTTTGCTAATAAGAGAGCTGGGCCAACAGTAAATCATCATCGAATGAGAAGAGGCAATAACGTTGTTAATAAGACAACACCGGCCAACAAAGGATAGAGTAGAACCCGTCCATCGGCCAAACTTACTAATCACCGCATTAGCAATAGACAGCAAATGTGCCCTCTTGGGAGCACCCCGAAAGATAGGAACCCCGAGATAAACAAAAGGCAAACTACCCGCAGCAATAGAAGTGAGCCTGGAAAACTTGGCGCGAGTAGTTAGCGGAACCTTGTCACTGAAGTAAACCCGAGACTTGGAAGGGCTATAAAGCTGGCCCGAGAGGCGACCATAGCTCTCCAAAATTTAGGCAAGACAAGTGCAGTTCCCCGGAGTCCCCCTCATGAAAACCAAAATGTCATCTGCATAAAAGAGATACCGGGGGATCTTCAGGTGTACCGTAAGGGCGCCAGACGCCATAGAGAAATCCAGAAATTGAGCTACATCATCTTCCGCCACACAAAAAAGTAAAGGGGATAGGGGATCCCCCTGACGGACCCCTCGGGTGCAAGAGAAGAAACCCATGGGAGAGCCGTTACCAGAATGGAGAGGCGGGTCGAGTGGAGGATCACCGTAACCATCGAAACAAACCACTCCGAGAAACCCATCCGACGAAGGACCTCGAGAAGGAAGGACCAGGAGATGGTGTCAAAGGCCTTTGCAATGTCGATCTTAACCGCCATATTACCCGTGGAGCCCAAGTCCCAACCATTAACAGCATCAGAAGACAAAGCTATACAAGTGTGGATTCTACGACCCGGGACAAAACCAAACTGAGTCGGAGCCAGGCAGGAAGCAGCAAACCTCCCAAGCCGTGTAGCAAGAATCTTATTAAAGATCTTGAAGAGAAAGTTTCCCATCACAATGGGCCGGTAGTCCGAAATATTCAGAGCCGCATCTATCTTCGGATCAGGGTAACCAGGCTCGAGTTAAATCCCGTAGGAAGGGAGTGATGGAGAAAGAAGTGCCGAGTTACCGCAACAACATCCGGACCAATAATATCCCAATCCGCATGGTAGAAGTGGCCACCAAAACCATCCGGGCCAGGGGAACTATCCAGAGATAGGGCAAAGACCGTATCCCGGACCTCCGTGTCATCTGGGAGAGCAGTAATATCTTAGTTATCCGAGGCCGAGATCGAAGGGAAAGAGAGACCATCCAGCACCGTGAAATCCTATTCGCCAAGGTCCGGTTCCAGAAATAAATCCGTGTAAAAATCCAAAATATGGTTTCCAATTACAACAGGATCATAGGAGAGTTGACCATTAACCATCAAAGCCGTGATTGAATTCCAGGATTGTTGCACACTATGAAGGTGATGGAAGAAATAGGAATTGCGATCCCCATCATGAAGCCACTGGAGCCAATTTTTCTGCGCCAACATTGTGTTTCGGCAAAGAAGGAGTTTGTTCAATTTCACAGGATCGAGCAATTCTGCCTCAAATTTATCCTCATTGTCCCCGTTATGACCAATATCCAGCTGTATATTTTCCAAGGAGAGTGAGGCTTGATCAATAGCAGTATAAACAATGTCGAACGTCTCCCGATTCCAAACTTTCAGACTGGCCTTCAAGCGGCGAAGCTTGAAATTGGTGCGAGCAATGGGGTCGCCCGAAGCGGGTTGGGACCAAGAGCTACTAACTTCAGATAAAAAGGTCGTATGAAGTGTCCACATTTTTTGAAAGCGAAAGGGCTTCGCATGAGGCACTGCTCCCGTAGTCAAAGAAAGACAGAGTGGGTGGTGATCCGAATTGAGGCGTGGGAGCATAAACAGATTAACCGAAGACCAGAGATCAAAGAATCGACTATTGGCAACCGCACGATCAAGCTTAGCCATCATCAAATGAGGACGACGGGAAACCCATGTAAAGCGGGAGCTGGCCGAGTTAATATCCAAACAATCAGCACTCGAGAAGAATGCCCGAAAATCCAACGTCGGAAGAGAAGTAGTGGTACCAGAAAGCTGTTCATGAGCCCCTAAGACCAAATTAAAATCCCCAATGATACAAAGAGGACCAGGCGGCAAAGATAAAAGATCATTCCAAAGCAGACGACGACACAAATAGGAGGCAATCGCGTGAACAAAACATAAAATGTAACAAGCCGAGTTTTCACGGAAATGGATTGCGACCATCTGATCCGTGGAAAGCAAAATAGTGGCATGCGGGATAATGGTGGCCCAACAAAACACCCAAATATTGGGGCGAAGAGGAGGAGGACGCTCATTTTCATGCAAGAGTCGGAGCCCAAACTGGTGAAGAAAACGACGAGGAAGAGAGGAAAATCGAATCTTCGGTTCATAGATGGCGACCCAGGAGGGGGTCTGAGTGCGGCATAAATTCTTCAGGGAATTGCGTGTGTTGTCATTCCCAAGGCCGCAAAGATTCCAAGAAATAATATTCATCGATAACCAGAGGTAGGGCCGTGCATCGGCGGCTGAAATTCACATTCGGCGGCCCAAGAGCCAATACGATGAAGTTCAGAAGAGCCAGTAGGGGGCTGAATCTGAAAATTCTTTTGCGAAACCTCTGTAGTAGTGAGAACATGTTGCTGGGCAGCCTTTAGTTTGCTACGGTGATGAGTGTTATAGTCACTGCGTACCGAATTCTGCTTGGGGCCGCGGTGGGAGGCAACTGCAGGAGAAGCCATAGCAACCTGAGAACCCCGTTGTGTAGTAACCGTGGGCGAGACCGTAACTGAGCCATCATCCACGGGCTCTAAAGGGAGAGATTCCTCCCCGAAGAGGTCGTCCTCATCCAGAGACGGCTCCCCTGTATCAATAGGAGGCATGCTCGCAAATAGGGTAGGATTGTGCACAATCAGTGCAGCAGAGTCATCCGAGCAATGTGAAACATGTGCATGAGCCGGAATAATATCCTCTGGAGACGGAATGTAATTATCTTGAGTATGCCCCGGGAGATGATATTTAGGCAAATTAAAGGCAGGGAGGAACTTTGGGATGTTGTAAACTGGTTGCACTTGGGCTTCAGTTTGAACAACCAAGGCAAGGTCAGACGTAGGGGAAGCAGCAACCAAAGTGGAGGGACCAGCGGCCTTTTGTACCCAGTGTGTCTTCGGCGGCTACGATACAGAGGGTTGCGACGCAGCCTTGGGAACTGACGGAAGAGGGTCAGGGGCACAAGGGGCCCTTCCGTGTGCACTTAGTATTCTGAGCGGCGTCGTGCCCAATAATTTGTCAATAAGGGCACCAAGCTGGAGTACGTTCATAACCCACCGAAGCAATACCACAATAACCAGTACGTTCATACATAATAGAGTATTCGCGGTCAGCTCTCAAATCAATTTCAATAAGCACCCGAGCATAGTGGCATAGTGAACGAGTACGCTCATCAACCTGTAGGACTGGGCCAAGGGCCGAAGCAAGAGAGTGAATAATCGGTTCATAGAAGTACTCCACCGGGAGTTCATAAATGTGAATCCAAACCGGGACAACAAAAGTCCGGACCTTATAAGGATTAAATTCCGGAGACCAACGTTAGATACGGAGTGTGCCAAAAGAGGAAGTCCATGTACGAGCATTAAAGACCGTATCTCGTTCGTCCTCTTCTTGGAAATAACCACGGCCGAGAGGAACCAAAGACCATGGTGATGCAAGCTTCCAAAGATCTTGGAGAGTGCCCTTCAACGTCAACATGTCCGGAGGTTTCTCCTTTGAGATGAAAAGCATTCGGCCAATTAGAGTAGACGAATTCTCCTTAACTCCGAGTTCGTGAATATTATCATCGATAGTCACTGACAGATGTTCACCCTTATAATCGGAGAAATTCTCTTGTTTTACAAAAAGGGAACCAAAGGTACCTATATGCGTGACATTTGGAGTAGGGGGGAAGGGTGGAAAGGCCGTACCCATATGTTGTGCAACGGAGGAGGTTGCACAACGTCCCGTATTCAGAGCCAACGAGGAAGAGCCCTCATACGCACCAAATTAGATACCGAGTGCCGGATCGTGTGAGACCTACAAAGGGATTGAGGGACGAGTAGAGTCCATCGCAATGGAGTAAATAGGTGTAACAGAAGGAGGAGAAATAATACCCTGAAGGCCGGAATACGGCGTAGCACCGATCCGGAAATGTGAGAGCTAGGGTTCCCGGCCAAGTGGGAAACCTTAAAATCCGAATTGGTTCATGAGACTGAGTGGTGGCAATCAGAGATGGGCTGCGAATGGAGATTGGAATTCTCAGCAAATTGGGGACGATCAACACGATCATGGGGAGAAGACCTCATCGCCTCCTTGTGACGCAGATACTCCCGAAATTTTGGAAGATCAATGAGGATTTCCAATTGAATTTGCGAAACAATATCCGCGTGGTGTTGCGTAGTCATGGTGATCGATAAGGGATAGAGAAACAATCAGTTAGAGGTGAGTTCGGAGAAGGAACAAACGATCGTCGTGAATCGCACATAGTAGGCATGAAATCGCACATAGTCGAAGAGCTCCTTCATCCAAAGGGGTTCCTCTTGGGGAAGGTTCTTAGGGATTATTACATTGAGTTGTTCTCTTCTCGTAGACATTCTGTATGGACTTTATAATTTTTTGCTGCAAAACTAACCTCTTTATACTCTGTGATGCATAAACTGCTAGTCTCTA
The DNA here is from genome assembly GCA_037126765.1 of Stenogyne calaminthoides. Taxonomy (NCBI): domain Eukaryota; kingdom Viridiplantae; phylum Streptophyta; class Magnoliopsida; order Lamiales; family Lamiaceae; genus Stenogyne; species Stenogyne calaminthoides. The sequence continues at coordinate 17,220,207 of JBBCBC010000024.1, read as the reverse complement.
ATTGGTTGCCTTCCAAGAATTCTACTGTGTTAACCAAGGAACAAACATTCTTGTTGTACAAGATTGTACACCTGAAGAAGTTCAACATGGGTCAAATTATATTTGACAACATTGTATCCTATGCTGGTAAACACTCTGAAGGAACCATTCTGCCATATCCAAGCATGATATGTCAACTCTTGGATAGACTAGAGTTTGAGAGACCTAGAGGTGAGAGGATCAGTGGTTATATGTCAAGTTTTGGTATCTCACATGTACTGAGGGCTGGAAACCGCACTGTTGATCTACCTTTGGAAGATGCTGCACCGCAAGACGAAAATGTTGCCCATCCTGTTGGCAACATTCCTTATACAGTAACCAGAAGAGATGGTACACCTTCTGTCACATTTACTAATTGTTTCATTACTGATCAAATTCAATACATCCAGAGAACATAGATGCTCTACTTAAACAGCAAACTTTCTGGAGAAGCCTGCTTTCTACTCCAACAGGGGGAGGATCACCTGATGATGGTGGTGATGATGGAGTTGGTCCATCTGGCCATCCAGGTGAGAAGGATGATGCACCAGATGCTGGTGATAATGCTGTTGAGGATGATGATGGTGCTGCTGCACAAGATGATCAAAATGATGCTGAAGACAGAGAGGTTGAGGATGTTGTATGCTGTGAATGAGGCTGTGGAGGATACAGTGAATGATGTGTTGGGGTTATACTGGAAAGTATGCTTTTACTTTGTATAACCAAACTGAATTTCTGTCTTATTTACTGAAATAAATTATTTATCACTGATGCTTTAAATATCATTAAATGTTACATATATTTACTGCATAACTGTTCAATAAATAGTACGTGTTACATTGTAGTTAATTTAGTGATACCAGATCGCAGAAGATTAAATTAACAGTCCCTTGTAACTAAAAGTATGTTGTTCACGACCTAGATGGAAATGAACAATCCATCGTGAAAGGTTGAAGTGTAAGGCTCAGATTGGCTTGTCTTGACCAAGAGATTAGACTAGTGCATAACTGATGCACTGAATAAGACCTACAGGAGGATAAATTCTTCAGCACTGAATTAGGAAGAATTAGACCTCAGTGGTTCGTTATTTCTTAATCTTCGTCCCTTAAATAGGATCGTGTGTGGTTAGTAATTATTGCTTTGACTTATGACGGGTAGAGAATCAATGAGATTCAATACTTTATATCTTGGGCAATATTATTGGTCACATGCGATTGCTATGATTTAATACGAAGAATCGTGTGCAAGTACGCTTGTTCGATTTTCCCCCTCGGGAGGTTCATAAGATTTATCATACCAAATCTTGCAAGTGGAATTAGTTTTCGGTATGGATAATAATGTTGAACCGTTCCTTGACCAAGGACAAAAGATATTAATTAAAGGAAAGCTATTTCAGTGACTTGAATTAATTAATGGGTTGGATAATCTTAAACACGGGAAATAATAACCGGGAGCCATATTAACAGTAACATGGGTTAAGATGGATAGTGCAATATTAATTATGTAGTGGGATTAATTAATATTTATGGTCTTGAATAATATTGTGGCTCAATATTAGATATTCAAAGTCCATTAGAAGGTCCAATCTTAATTCTTCTAAAGGCCCCTCAAGTAGCCCAAGCATATTATTCAATAACTGAAAATGGTGTTTAAAATAAAATAAATTATGGTTGCTTATTTTTTCCAATTTTTTCGAAAATTATAAATAAAAAGTGGAGAAAGATTTTCTTTGAATTTTGTTATGGAATGAAGATATGTATTCTTGGAATACAAGATTATCTCATTAAATTCAAGAAGTCTCCCACTTGGTTATTTATATGGGGATTTTCGAAAATTAAGAAAAAATAGAAGGAAAAGAAAGATTTTCTTGGAAAGATATTAAGGAAGATATGTATTCTTGGAATACAAGTATATTTCATAAATTCAAGAATATCCAAATCTTGGAATCTTTATCCTCATTTTTTTCGAAATTTCATAACAATAAGAGAGTGGGATTTTATGGAAAATTTTAATTAAGGAGAAAAGAATATATGAGATATATATTCAAGATTTCTTGGAGATCAAGAAAGAGATTTTCTCTCCCTTTTTTCCTAGCAAAAAATCGGCCACCACCCTCTTATAAATAGGGGATGATTTTTTCATCCCCAAATGCAATTCCATGTGTTGGAAAAAACAGAAATCCACGAAGGTGGTGCAACATAATTTTATTTTTCCCTTTTATTAAATTGTTCGCGAGTTCCTACCACCGGATTGTTGAACAAGGATAAGGGAATACTTGAGAAGGTCTTTTGGTGTGTTCGTGTGAACGGGATCCATCTTCTCAACGGTTGTCACTCCGAGAGGTTAGTTCATGTAAACCCGTAGCTATTCCGCATGCGTAGGATTTATGTGAACTGTTTATATGCATGATTTGTTGTTGAATTATTATTTGAATTAATATAGGATTAATTCATGCTAGTAATAATTGTTATAATTAAATTTGTATTTAAATATTCATTCCGAAGAGATCCGGACAATTAATTCCCCAACATAATGTACTCAATGTTGCTGTTGCTGCTGAACAAGTTGTTCCTGATCCTGCACCAATTGATCTTACAACTGATAATAACACTGATGAAGTCTGAGAAAACTCCAGACAGGGAGAATATGTCCCCTGAGAGTATTGCTTTGCTTGATGAGATGTATGGTCATGACAATTGGTGAATAGATTCAACACAAGGGGAGTTTTTGATGTGTGGGGGAGCATTTGCAGATTATGGAGATGCAGCCATTCCAATGGCCCAGTCCTTCCCTATACTTCACTATACAAATTCCTTTATGTTTTGTAATCTTTTATTTACTTCTCTTTACTTTATGAACTCTGTTAATGGACAAATAGTTGATAGATTTATGATTATGTCATTTACTTTCTGTTGGATATTTTGGACTAAGTACACTGCTGATGTACTTAGTGCTTATGTTGGTTGTCTATTTTTAAATTATGATTTGGTTTAATAGTTGTTATTCTCTGGATAGTTATTATTTGTTTCTTTCCTGACACAAGTTCGGATGTTGTTTTTAACATCAGGTGTGTTGTAGTAGAAAGACCAAATTGGGGGAGTTTGTTGATGTTGCACGGATGTTGTTCCAGATGTTGGACAACATTCTGCACAACATCTTAAATTTGCCCTTTCTCCTAACACTGACCCCGGTTTATTAGATGTGTTTTTCTATGTTTCCTACATTGCAGGTTGAAGACAATTTCGGATATTGTCAAGAGGTTACACTGATGGAGTAAGAATAGAAAGATCGTGGGTGGTTACACCAAGATCATGGAGATAGTGGAGGAGATCTTCAAGGCTATCCACACCAAGTGGATAACACAATACAGTTGGTCCGAATGTCTATAAATAGACTGCATTGGTCGACATTCAAGTTTGAGTTAAAGTGAAATCTCATTTGCTCTACTCCAAACTTAAGAGAGTAAGATTCGAGACACAACCGTGAGTGGAGTGTGAGGGTCGATGCTATGCCTATTTGTACTGGTCGAGTGTATCCCAATATTTCCCATCAGTATTGTGTTTGTCTTAGTAGATCAAGTTTTAGGTTGAATAAGATCACTAGTTACTTGATTGAATAGATTGATTTTTGGTGTGTGGTTTTTCACTACAACTTTTAGGATCTTGCAAGAGATTCGTGTGTATCTCACTACTTGTTATAGTGATGTTTTTAACCATGAGGTTCGTATAGTCTTATTATAGACTATACACAATTTTGGAAATCCTTTGCACTTCGTTTTTATACTTCCGCTGTCATATGTTGTTTTACATGTTCCACAACATTTTCAACAACACTCTGAAAAAACACGCACACACACTTTCAGTTTCCATTGAGGAAAGTTGTTTTGACATCCATCTACCAAATCTCATAATCATAGTGTGTTTCTATCTCAAGTAAAATTCGACTAGTCTTGATCTTTGTTACTGGTGAGAAGGTCTCGTCATAGTTAATGCCTTTGCATTGATTATTACCCTTCGCCATCAACCTAGCTTTGTAGGTTTGTACTTTGCCATTTGCATTGGTCTTTCGCTTGAAGACCCATTTGCAAACTATGGGTCCATTCCCTTTAGGCAACTCAACCAAGTCCCAGACTTGATTGGCGTACATAGAGTCCATCTCGGATTTCATGGCTTCATGCCACTTCCCTAAATCAATAAATGATATTGCTTCAAAGTAAGTATTAGGATCGTCCTTATCCGGTATGTCCACATTAAAGAGTTCCTTCAAGAGGTAACCATATCTAATGAACGGATTACGATTCCTAATTGACTTACGGAGTTGTGGTTGTGCAGGATGTACATTCTGATCATGAAAATTTTGTGGTGCATCGATTTCATCAATGTCCAAAAATTCCTCAAGAGCTACACTTTCAGATGCCACTTGGGTGGGATTTTGAACTATGTTGTTCTCATTCAGCCCATTTGGAGGTTCTTGCACTAGCAAGTTTACTCCAATTACGCTCCTACTGGTTGAAAGACGATCACCTAGTGAAATACTCCCACCGTGAAAGTCGCTGAATGCTCCCACTGATTCCTTGTCATGTTGCTTTGACAAGATATCAGTCTCTTTGTTAATTTGTGTTTCTTGAATTTCTTCAAGTTCTATCATCTTACGGCCTTGTTCCTTAAAGACATAATTGTCTTCAAGAAAGTTGGCTTGCCTAGAAACAATCATTGTTTGTTTCTCAGGTAGATAGAAGTAATATCCTTTAGTTTCCTTAGGATATCCCACAAAGTAACCCTTTTCACCTTTGGATATCTTACTACACTCTCTAAGAGTATGATGGAGATCGCACACCAATATCAATTGCATAATCAATATCCTATTCTTGATGATCCTTGATTGGGGTTATTTGAGAATCATGCTTAAGTCATCTGAGTTCTCACAACCTCAATGACAACAGTGACTCATGGGAACACAGATAAGAATAAATGCAAACAATCAAACATAATTTGTAATAAGTGTAATGCCATATATTTAATATAAACAATAATATTAAACCAACACTGAATATTATATTAGTATTGTTGGGGAATTATGGGTTCCCGGATCTATTCGAGATGATTTTAAATACATATTTAAATTAAACAATTAATTACTAACATGAATTAATCCTAAATCAATTCAACATAATAATTAAACAAGCAATAACCATCATCCGTACACGTAATCCACGTAAATCTTAAGCATGCGGAATCTAGGAGTTACGAGATTACATACCTCTTGTAGAGACAACCATTGAGACGATAGATCAACTCAAAGAACCTTTCCAAATATGTCTCAAGTCCACGAACGTAATCCGGTGGGAGGATTCACACGAACGATTTTAACAAGAGAGAAAACCAAAAATATTTTGCCACCACCTTTGTGGATTTCTAATATTTCCAACACATGGAATTGCTGTTGGGAATGAAAAATTCATCCCCTATTTATATGGACAAGGGGGCCGATTTTTTTAATGAAAAAATAAGGGAAAAAATCTTTTTCTTGATCTCCAAGAAATCTTCAATATATCTCTTATATTCTTTTCTCCTTAATTAAATTTTTCCATAAAAATCTTATTCCCCTTTATCCCCTAATTTTCGAAAAATACAAGGAAAAGAGAATCAAGATTTGACTTCTTTAATTTATGGGATAATTATGTATTCCAAGAATACTTATCTCTTTCCATAAAATGTCTACAAGAAAATCAAGAAAATCTTTCTTCTTCTTTTCCTACAATTTCCAAAAATTTCAAGGAAATATAGGCAATAATATTTTCTTCTCCCTTTCATTAATTGGACTTTATTTTGGGCTATTTGAGGGGTCTTTCGTAGAATTAAGATTGGACCTCCAATGGACTATGAAGCTATAATATTGGGCCAAATATTATTCAAGTCCATTAATATTAATTTACTCCACTATAAAATTAATATTGAACTATCCATCTTAACCCATATTACGACTTTACTATAATATGACTCCCGGTCATTATTTCCCGTGTTTAAGATTATCTTAGTACATTAATTAATTAAGCCACTGAACAACCTTTATGTTAATTAATATCTTTATCCTTGGAGTAAAGACAGTTCAACATTATTATCCATACCGGAAATAAATTTCCACTTGCAAGATTTGGTATGATAAAGATTCTGAGCCCACCAAGGGGACAAATCAAGCAAGACGTACTTGCACACGATTCTCCATATTAAATGTCAGCAATCATCATGTAATTAATAATATTGCCCAAGATATAAGGTATCGAATCACAATGACTCTCTTCCTATCATAAGTCAAAGCAATAGTTATTAATTTCACACGATCCTATTTAAGGGACGGAGATTAAGAAATAACACGCCACTGAGGACTATTTTTTGTATATTCAGTACCGAAGAATTTATCCTCATGTAGTCCTTATTTAGTGTATCTAAATGCACTAGTATAATCTCTTGGTAAAGACAAGTCAATCTGAGCCTTATACTTCAACCTTTCATGATGGTTTGTTCATTTCCATATGGGTTGTGAATTTGTACTTAATTACGAGAAGCTGTTAATTTGATCTTCTGTGATCTAGTATCACCAAATTAACTACAACGTAATACGTACTAAACTTATTGAACGTGTTTGCAATAAATATATATAACATTTATTCATATTTAATGCAACAATGATTAATATATTATTTCAGTAAATAGATAAGAAAATCCAGTTTGGTTATACAAAGTAAAAGCATACTTTTCAGTATAACCCCAACAATCTCCCACTTATACTCAAAGTCTGCTTTTAATTATACTACAGCATGTCTCGTGTTCTATGTGACATCTAATGTCACCTACACAAACCTAATAATTTCTCCCACTTATACTCAAAGTAGATTGGCAACGTTCTTGACACCCATTCCTTCCACATGTCTCTCGAATATACTCTGAGGCAGACCCTTTGTGAATGGATCTGCTAGGTTGTCTTCCGATGCAATCTTTGCCACCTCAATGTCTCCTCTCTTAATGATTTCTCGTATAAGATGGTATTTTCTTTCAATGTGTTTGTTGGCCTTGTGTGCTCTCGGTTCCCTCGAATTTACAACTGCTCCGGCATTATCACAATAAACCGTGATTGTGCTGAGCAAATCCGGGACAACGTCCAAGTCCACTAGGAAGTTCTTGAGCCAAACCGCTTCCTTCGCTACTTCACAAGCTGCTACGTATTCGGCTTCCATGGTAGAATCGGGATGCATTTCTGCTTTACGCTTCTCCATGTCATGGCTCCTCCCCCCATGCAAAACTCACTACCCGAGGTAGACTTTCTGGAGTCCACGTCTGATTGAAAATCTGAGTCCGTGTAACAGATGGGGATTAGACTGTCTGACTGATAAACCAATATTTTGTCCCGTGTCCTCTTCAGATACTTCAGAATGTTCTTTACCGCAGTCGAATGCTCTTTCCCAGGGTTGCTTTGATATCTTGCTACCATGCCTACGACAAAGCTGATATCCGGTCTCGTGCACAGCATTGCATACATGAGGCTTCCCATAGCCGAAGCATAAGGGATGCCCTTCATGTCATCTATCTCATTCTGTGTTTTGGTACACATCTCTTTAGATAGATGGATTCCATGTTAGTAGGGCACAAAGTCTTTCTTGGAATCTTGCATGCTGAAACTCTTCAAAACAATGTCTATGTACGAGGCCTGCGAAAGCCCGATCATTCTTTTCCTTCGATCTCGAGTGATCTTGATCCCTAGGATGTGACTGGCTTCCCCTAAATCCTTCATATCAAACTGTTTCGACAGCCATGCCCTTACGTCTGATAACATCTTTACATCATTTCCGATGAGCAGTATGTCGTCTACGTATAGTACCAAAAATACCAATGCAGTTTAGTCATGCTTTTTGTAAACACAACTTTCAAAGTTGTTTTGATCAAAATAATAGGATTTTATAACTTGATCAAAACACTGATTCCAAGCACGAGATGCTTCCTTCATCCCATAAATGGACTTCTTAAGCTTGCAAACCAAATGCTCTTGACCTTTTTCAATGAAGCCTTCGGGTTGTTGCATATAGATTTCTTCGTCAAGACTTCCATTCAGGAAAGCTGTCTTGACATCCATTTGCCATATCTCAAAGTCTAAATGCGCAGCAATCTACAAGAGAATGCGGATGGACTTGAGCATGGCTATGGGCGAAAAGGTTTCCTCATAATCGATCCCTTCTTTCTGAGTGTACCCTTTCGCCACTAGTCTTGCTTTAAAGGTTTCAACCTTTCCATCTGGTCCCCTCTTTCTCTTGTATACCCACTTGCATCCAATGGGTTTTACCCCATTACGTGGTTCGACTAGCTCCCACACTTTATTGTGATTCATTGAACCCATTTCGGCTTCCATTGCTGTTTGCCAAGATGTTGCATCTTTGTCTTGGATCGCCTCATTGTAGGACCAGGGATATGATTCTTCGCCTGAGATCAAGTCCGAAGACTCTCCAATCCCTAAAAATCGCTCGGGTTGTCTGACAACCCTCCCACTACTGCGAGGTTCCGATTGTGAAGGTGTGACGATTGGTATATCATTTTGTACAGTTGGCAATGGAGTTGGCCCCTTAAGTTCTTCCAAGATAATCTCACTTCTAGGCTTTTTATCGTTCATATAGTCTTCTTCCAAAAATTTAAAGTGCGTACTGATTACCACCTTTTGATCTTCGGGACCATAGAACATGTATCCATTCATTCCTTCGGGATACCCAATGAACAACCTTAATTCTGAATGTGCATCCAACTTACCAGCTTCCTTGTCCAACACGTATGCCGGACACCCCCAGATCCTGATGTGTCCTAAACTGGGTTTGCGCCCTGTCCACAATTCTCTCGGGGTTTTAGGAACTGATTTGGATGGCACTAAGTTTAGAATGTAAGCCGTTGTTTCCAAAGCGTAACCCCATAACGATTTTGGTAAATTTGCATAACTCATCATTGATCTTACCATTTCTAAAAGCGTTCTATTTCTTCGTTCTGCAACCCCGTTTTGTTGAGGGGTACCGGGTGCAGTCAACTGGGATGCAATCCCCTCTTCAGACAGGGAGTTCAAAAATTCATCGATGAGGTATTTGCCTCCACGATCAGATCGTAGAAACTTGATAGTCTTTTCCTTATGATTCTCTGCTTGAGTCTTAAATTTTTTGAATTTATCAAAGGTCTCAGATTTATGCTTCATTAGGAAAATGTATCCGTAGCGTGAGTAATCATCCTTGACTCTAAGCCCCTTGGCTCCAAATGCCCTCTTGGTCATTTTACCCTTTAAGCACGATTCGTAAGTTGAAAATGGTTCAATTTGGAGAGGCCCCAATAAACCATCTTGAACCAACCTTTGAATCCTTTTTGGGTTAATATGACCTAATCTTAGGTGCCAAAGAAGTGTTTTGTTCACGTTAGCAGAACGCTTTCTTTTACATGAAATAATAAATGTGTTATACGATGCATTATGTGAGTGATGTGCACAGTTAATAATATAGAGATTGTTCCGTAAAGTTCCACGACTGATAATCACATCGTTATGCAAAACAGTAACATGCTTATTAAAACGAACAGAATATCCATCGACAAATAGTTTAGAAACTGAAATAAGGTTTTTCCGAAAAACAGAAACATAAAGAACATCTCTTAAAATTTAAGTCTTGTCTTCAAAAGACAGGTGCACTTCTCCCACTGCTTCAAATGTCACTCTCGTAGCATCGCCTAGCGTGATGAGGATCTCACTTCCACTAAGTTGTCGGGTCCGCTTGAACCCCTGTAATGTGAAACAAACATAATCAGTGGATCCTGTATCCATTACCCACGAATGGGTAGCATACTCCGCCTAACAAATTTCAACAACTAGTGAGTGAGAATTACCTTTCTTTCCATTCTTTTTGGGATTGGAACAGGCTGACCTCCAATGTCCTCTTTCTCCGCATTCCAAACAGATCCTCTTGCTTAAGCTCTTATCTTTGAAGTTTGAATAGAATTGGTTTATCCTTTTGTCTCTTCATTGTTCTTACCACCAATTGGCCTTGAACGAGAAGTAGACCCTTTTGTAACCAAATTCACTTTCTTACGCTCAATATCCTCTTCGACCAACGTGAGAGCCTTTATTAGATCATCCATAGTAAAGTTCATATCTTCCAACAGATACCTTACATTAGGATGATCATAGCTCTTTGACAGAGAACTGAGAATGAAATCAATTTTGCTCTTGAAGTCACATTTTTCGCCAAGATATGCCAATTTTTCAAAGATAACCATAACCCTAAGAATGTGCTCTTTAGCAGTCACTCCTTCTTCCAACTTGAGCTTGACCATGTCACGCTTAATGCTCTGGATTGCCATATGGGTCTGATGTGCAAACATCGCTTCGAGACTTCCTATAATAATGCAGTTGTGGTAAATCCTTGATGAAGGTCCTTCAACAAATCTGACATGTGTGTCAAGATAATGTCCCTTATCAATTCATTTGCCATCTCCCATTCATTATATTCCATCTCTTCCCATATACCGGCATCCTTGGTTGGTTTTTTGGGTTTTGGTACGTTAAGCACCCATTTGGACTCATGCGAAGCAAGGATTTTTATAAGATTTTGTTTCCAAACAACATAGTTTTCTCTCCGATGCGATTGTTGTTTTCAAAGATATTGAGCGAGGGATTAAAAGGTTGCGACATGATGAAACTTAAAATAAAATACATCTTGTGTCAATGTCTGGATCAACACAAAGAAAATCACATAATTCGATCACATGATTCATAATAAAATCTCAAAAAAATATGAACATGCATCAGCCAACATCTCAAAATAGATTTAAATGAGCCTCTCGGGAGGGTCATCATTTAGATCACATTCAATCAGGTTACAAACAAGAACAATTATAAACCTTTAATTTCAAAAATTTATAGTCGGCTCCCACTTGACCAATATAAAATTGACAGGGACTTCGGTGAAGTATACGCATATCAATTTTATACCTAAGTAATAACCATGATTAAATACAGAATTACTACTTTGTTTTGATCGAGTCTCTTGGGAGGGTCATTGTCGCCACTAATAATAATTCACAACCATCCTTTTGAGAATTTATTCATGTGAAAGCTATCTTTTGGCCGTCCCGTAGGGGAATTTCTCCAAAAGATTTCACAAATAAATAAATCATGGAGGTCAAAATTTATTTGATTCAAAACCAAATTAATTATTAAAACATACTTAGTAATTTTTGAATTGAGATTTTTCGTTGGGCAATTCTCATGCAAACACATTTTAAAAAATTAAATAAAGAATAAGAAAATACAACAATCAATCAAGCAAAGCAGAAAATAAACACATTGGGCACAAATTATTCTACTGTCATGGTTTGATTTTCCTTGGCTTGATCTTGAAGAAACACTTTCGTTAAGTCTCAAAAAAAAAAAAATTAGTCTTGAAAGCCATGCATGGCATTTCCGTAGGGATGCCGCCCCGCATCCCGGTACGACCTCTTTCAGCCCCACACATAAGCGCGCGCGCCCCCTACCCAGACCTCGGCGGCCTCGGCGAGGCTCCGCGTACCCCCAGCAGCGCCCGTCGTCTTAGCGCCCGCCCACGCTCTGCGCCCTTGCTTTCGCGGATCTCCGGCGGTCTACCCAGCTTTATCTGTGTCTCTTTCGCCCCCGTGCTGGTGAGTCCGCGCCGCCCGAAGCCGCGCCAGTAGCGTACATCGAGGCCAATCGCCAGCCTTGATCATGCCCGTTCGACTAAGCGGCGTCCGCGCCAGCGTGCCTCCCCTCATAGCGCGTTTATGCGTCGCCCACACTCAGTTCCAAATTCTTTTTAACTCCTCGTCTCCATCTTCGTCTTCGATCAGGTTACAATTTATTTAACAAAAAATAAATACACCTTAAATCTAAACTAGTCTATTACATTGATCAAATCAAATAGCCTAATCTACTCGTGGATTTTCTCACGAGAAAAACAAATCCGAACAAGTCGAATTAAAACCCATTCATTCATACACATGAAAATTAAAACACATTAAATACCATGACAATTGGATACCTGCAAAACAGATCTAGCGATTCTACAATCCAATTTTCAATTTAATGTCCAACATAATTTAAATAACAATTTAAAAGTCAGAGCTCGAAACCGGAGCTCTGATACCAGTTGTTGGGGAATTATGGGTGCCCGGATCTATTCGAGATGATTTTAAATACATATTTAAATTAAACAATTAATTATTAACATGAATTAATCCTAAATCAATTCAACATAATATTTAAACAAGCAATAAGCATCATGCCTACACGTAATCCACGTAAATCCTAAGCATGCAGAATCTAGGAGTTACGAGATTACATACCTCTTGTAGAGACAACTGTTGAGACGATGGATCAACCCAAAGAACCTTCCCAAATATGTCTCAAGTCCACGAACGTAATCCGGTGGGAGGATTCACACGAACGATTTTAACAAGAGAGAAAACCAAAAATATTTTGCCACCACCTTTGTTGATTTCTAATATTTTCAACACATGGAATTGCTGTTGGGAATGAAAAATTCATCCCCCATTTATAGGGACAAGGGGGCCGATTTTTTCAATGAAAAAATAAGGGAAAAAATCTTTTTCTTGATCTCCATGAAATCTTCAATATATCTCCTATATTCTTTTCTCCTTAATTAAATTTTTCCATAAAAATCTTATTCCCCTTTATCCCCTAATTTTCGAAAAATACAAGGAAAAGGGAATCAAGATTTGACTTCTTTAATTTATGGGATAATTATGTATTCCAAGAATACTTATCTCTTTCCATAAACTGTCTACAAGAAAATCTTTCTTCTTCTTTTCCTACAATTTCCGAAAATTTCAAGGAAATATAGGCAATAATATTTTCTTCTCCCTTTCATTAATTGGACTTTATTTTGGGCTATTTGAGGGGCCTTTCGGAGAATTAAGATTGGACCTCCAATGGACTATGAAGCTATAATATTGGGCCAAATATTATTCAAGTCCATTAATATTAATTTACTCCACTATAAAATTAATATTGAACTATCCATCTTAACCCATATTACGACTTTACTATAATATGACTCCCGGTAATTATTTCCCGTGTTTAAGATTATCTTAGTCCATTAATTAATTAAGTCACTGAACAAGCTTTATATTAATTGTGAGGTCCCGATTAAAATTGATTTTGCGCGTGCGGAGGCAAAACATGTCGTGTGATGCATATAAAACAGGGGTGAGGGTAGAGTTATTCCTAATTTTTCGCTTTTAAGAAAGATGTGTGTGTTTTGCTTATAACTGAATGCATATGACAAGTATAAACATAAAATAGTAAAGAACACACAAGATTTTATAGTGGTTCGGACGAAACCCGCCCTACATCCACTCTTCCCTTAACACAGGGGCACCAACTTAACCTGCTTAACCAACGGGACTTATCTCCCTCACGGGATTGCCTATAGATGTTTACCGAGTTCACACTCAAACGAGACTTATCTCCCTCACGGGATTACCTATAGATGTTTACCGAGTTCACACTCAACCGAGCTCAGAAATCAGAAACTAGAATCCCTAGTCTGAAATCTTGCGGTAACAACAAACTTAACCTAACTTTTGGGTTTGGGTAAAGATTTGTTTGGTTTCCAACTAGGTTGAGATTTTCCCTTACATTTGTTTGGCCTCAATGCTAAGGATGGGAAAATCTCTTTAAGCTTAGGATATTACATTTGTGCTTAGATCTAGGGTAGAACATTATTGAATATATGAGTGTATTTCTTGCTCTGTGTTCTATGGTGGGAATGCTTGAGTATATGGCTTGATGGGCGTTTCACATTTTTCCACACTTCCACACTTGATAATGAAGGAAGAACTTGTATTTATAGTGTGGATTTGAATGTTACCGTTGGAGAGAATCACATTCAAATCCATACTACTTTGTAGCTTTTTACAGTTTTTTCAATCTTGTCGTCTTCCTCTCATTGGTCCACGTCAATTTGAATCTAACTTGCTATATTCTTGATTTCTTGAGTCTCGGGATCTTGATTCTGTCTCGAGCCTTGAGTTATCTCGAGCTATCCGAGCCTTGAGTTATCCGAGCTATCCCGAACCTTCGAGTTATCCGAGCCTTGTGTTATCCGAACTATCTAAACCTTCATATTATCCGAGCCTTGAGTTCTCTGAGCCTTGAGTTTCTTGATTCAAAAGACTTCTCTTGGCCGGACCTTATGCGATCCGCATCTTGACACTCGGGCTTCTCGAGTTGATTCTTCGACCAGACATTCCGACCCTCGGTCGCTTGACTCGAGTATCGATTTCTTCTTCCCGATCGATCACTCGATCGATCGATCAACACTTATTCAGATCAACATATCAGGATAGCATCAGGTCAGTACTTCAGGTTAGCATATCAGGTTTATCATATCTGATCTTGATCACGTCTGATCTCGATCAGTCTCATCTGCTCTTCTTCATATCTGATCTCGATCACGTCTGATCTTGACCAGTCTCATCTGCTCATCTTCTGATCTGCAACCTTCTCTTCTTATTTGCTGGCTTTAGCTTTTCTTCACATCTGATTTGCACAGCTCATCAACTAACTCCGGAACTCATCTGACTCATCTGAACTCGATCATTCTCGTCTGCAGCCTCGTCTGATCTCGATCATCTTCTTCTGATTTTGTGAGTTCCCCCTCAATTTGTTCTCTCGTTCCCCCTTAACTTGTTATCTGTAAAATAGCTTGAATAACACAAGTTGATAATGTTTTGGCATAATTCATCAAAACTAAAATATCCCAACAATTTCCCCCTTTTTGATAATGACGCCAAAACATTTAAAATATATGCATTTACAGAGATCGGGTTTTTGTTTTAAAAAGATCAGTTCAGGTGGTCACTTTTGAAAATCGTGAACTTTTAGAACAACCTGCTCTGATACCAATTGATGGTATCAGTTCAGATGTTCACATTTTGAAAGTGACCTTTTGAACTACCCGCTCTGATACCACTTGATGGTATCAGTTCAGATGTTCATTTTGAAAAATACAGTGACCTTTTGAACTACCCGCTCTGATACCACTTGATGGTATCAGTTCAGATGTTCATTTTGAAAAAAACAGTGACCTTTTGAACTACCCGCTCTGATACCACTGTGAGGTCCCGACTAAAACCGATTTTGCGCGTGCGGAAGCGAAACATGTCGTGTGATGCATATAAAACAGAGGTGAGGGTAGAGTGATTCCTAATTTTTCACTTTTAAGAAAGATGTGTGTGATTTGCTTATAACTGAATGCATATGACAAGTATAAACATAAAGCAGTAAAGAACACACAAGATTTTATAGTGGTTCGGACGAAACCCGCCCTACATCCACTCTTCTCTTAACACAGGGGCACCAACTTAACCTGCTTAACCAACGGGACTTATCTCCCTCACGGGATTGCCTATAGATGTTTACCGAGTTCACACTCAAACGAGACTTATCTCCCTCATTGCCTATAGATGTTTACCGAGTTCACACTCAACCGAGCTCAGAAATCAGAAACTAGAATCCCTAGTCTGAAATCTTGCGGTAACAACAAACTTAACCTAACTTTTGGGTTTGGGTAAAGATTTGTTTGGTTTCCAACTAGGTTGAGATTTTCCTTACATTTGTTTGGTATCAATGCTAAGGATGGGAAAATCTCTCTAAGCTTAGGATATTACATTTGTGCTTAGATCTAGGGTAGAACATTCTTGAATATATGCGTGTATTTCTTGCTCTGTGTTCTATGGTGGGAATGCTTGAGTATATGGCTTGATGGGCGTTTCACGCATTTTTCCACACTTCCACACTTGATAATGAAGGAAGAACTTGTATTTATAGTGTGGATTTGAATGTTACCGTTGGAGAGAATCACATTCAAATCCATACTACTTTGTAGCTTTTTGCAGCTTTTTCAGTCTTGTCGTCTTCCTCTCATTGGTCCACGTCAGCTGAATCTAACGGCTATATTCTTGATTTTCTTCGAGTTTCGGGATCTTGATTACGTCTTCACACGATCTTGACTTCTTATCTTCTGATTAGTTCTTAGTCTTCTGATCATCTGACCTTATCTGGGTCATCTGATACTTCGACCTGACCTATACATATTGAGTTCCCCTCAATATGTGACCTATCTTTACATCACTATCTATACATTTCAAATTTGGTCATCTTAATCGATTCTAAGTCATCGATCGACTAACAAGTCTGACTGGTCCTATTACAACCTGTTTTGGAACTTCCATCAAAACTAAAATACAGAATTTCCCAACAATTTCCCCTTTTTTTATGGAACCAAAACACTTAATCAGAAAAACAGATACCACGAATAGAAATACAGATAATGAAATCAGTACATTCCTTAGAAGACAATGAGATGTTGTCTTAGAATCAGAGAGATGGAATATTTCATTCAGATAGGTGTGTGCATTATAGAATACATGAAAAGCGTACCTATCGTCTGATTCCAAGTAGTCTTCTTCAGGTGTACTTGAACATTTGCAGCTCTTTGGGGATGCCAAACATCTTGTACATCCTTTGCATCAGCTTGTCCAGATCCTCTCTTCTATGGATCCCTCCTTTTTCAGCAAATTCATAGTAGGCATTCTTAAACTTTACAGTGTCTAGCTTTTTGTCTGGACACAAAGGTGGAAGGAGTAGTTCAAAGGGTCCTTCTTTCATCACTGTCTGGTAGAAGTCTGGATACTTTGTTTCTAACCAGTTCCAGAATTCATCATCATTTTCAGTCTGATCTTGATGAATTGGAATCTTCTCCAGGATGTAAACGTCACATAACCATTCTCCTCTGATCTGATCCCATTCAGAAGCGGATCTGGCCGTCTGAGGGATGTCTTTAACAGTCTTGGGAAGGGCATTCTTCTCCCAAGCAATCTCCTCTGCTGCGGCTTCATTCTTCCTCTTCCTTCCGGATGTAGCGATGTTCGGTCCCTTAGCCTCTGCTAACCACCAACTTCTTGATGGCGGCCTCTCTTGTTCTCTGTCTTGTTTGCTCTTGAATTTGTTCGAGAGTCATCCGCTTTTGGTGGAGAATATAGTGGCCTTGTCTCTACGATCTTCCGCGATTGCTTTCATTATCTTGCCTTTGCCTTTCTTTCTCCTCGAGTCTGCTTCGAGTTCATCTTGTTAAATCTTCTTGACTAATTTCTTAGCGAGTTCAAGGCTTTTGGCCTGATCATCAGTTTCCATTCTTTTATGTACGAACGAAGAAAAGTCTTCAATCTTGTCGACTCTGGCAGTAACCTCTGAAAGGGCAATTTTCTGTTCAGCGATCTCTTTCTTGAGTTGCTTCCGCGGTTTCTTTCACTTGACAGAACGAGATCGGTAGATGGAGTGGGCGGCAAATCGAATCATATAGTGGTTTTTGATAGAGATGCAATTGTTACCAACTCGTATTCATTTTTTTCTTTCTTCTCTTTATTCTCATGTCCTTCCCCCTTTTTGGTTTCATCAAAAAGGTTGGACATCTTGC
This sequence comes from Stenogyne calaminthoides, assembly GCA_037126765.1. Lineage (NCBI taxonomy): Eukaryota > Viridiplantae > Streptophyta > Magnoliopsida > Lamiales > Lamiaceae > Stenogyne > Stenogyne calaminthoides. The sequence goes on along the minus strand of JBBCBC010000024.1, from coordinate 17,202,662 downwards.
TTGATTCGAGCATTGAATTGCCGTGTGATCTCCTCTCCGAGTTCCTCGACAACAAGAGGGGTGATCCGAAAAGGTGGCGAAGGTCGCGGAGTTTCAAGAAGCGTCGAGAGCGACTTCGATGTCTGTCTTGCTCGTTCTGCGAAGCTACAAAGTGTTTCCAACCCATATCCATGTGGTTGTCGGTTTTTTCAAAAGATGCCCGACATTCTCCAAAAGTACACATATGCGATTGAGCATATTTGTCTGAACTTTGAGTTTGTCAGACTGGAGATTGAGCTTCTCGGCAAGAGGATTGACTAGTTGCATTACTTCAGAAAGGATGGCATTATGCATCCCAGCTGTGTGACTTATTTCTCTGTCAACTAGTTTTGCTTGCTCTTCTTCAAATCGCTTCATCAGATAAGTTGTGAGCGCTGCAAATTTGTCTTCAATAGCAGTCTTGATCCCATCCTGAATCTTCTCAGTATAAAGATTTAGGGTATCAGAGCTCATCGTAGTAGTCTGGTCAGATGTTGAAGCCTTGCCAAGTCGGGTCTCATCTGCAGCACCCATTCTTGGTTCATCGGCAGTTCACAGGGGCACCAACTTAACCTGCTTAACCAACGGGACTTATCTCCCTCACGGGATTGCCTATAGATGTTTACCGAGTTCACACTCAACCGAGCTCAGAAATCAGAAACTAGAATCCCTAGTATGAAATCTTGCGGTAACAACAAACTTAACCTAACTTTTGGATTTGGGTAAAGATTTGTTTGGTTTTCAACTAGGTTGAGATTTTTCCTTACATTTGTTTGGCCTCAATGCTAAGGATGGGAAAATCTCTCTAAGCTTAGGATATTACATTTGTGCTTAGATCTAGGGTAGAACATTCTTGAATATATGTGTGTATTTCTTGCTCTGTGTTCTATGGTGGGAATGCTTGAGTATATGGCTTGATGGGCGTTTCACGCATTCTTCCACACTTCCACACTTGATAATGAAGGAAGAACTTGTATTTATAGTGTGGATTTGAATGTTACCGTTGGAGAGAATCACATTCAAATCCATACTACTTTGTAGCTTTTTGCAGCTTTTCCAGTCTTGTCGTCTTCCTCTCATTGGTCCCGTCAAATTTGAATCTAACTACTATATTCTTGATTTCTTGATTCTCACGATCTTGATTCTGTTTGAGCCTTGAGTTATCTCGAGCTATCCCGAGCCTTGAGTTATCTGAGCTATCCGAACCTTCAGTTATCCGAGCCTCGAGTTATCTCGAGCTATCCCGAACCTTGAGTTATCCGAGCCTTGAGTTCTCGAGCCTCGAGTTTTCTTGATTGGCAGACTTCTCTTGGCCGGACCTTATGCGTCCGCATCTTGACACTCGAACTTCTCGAGTTCGATTCTTGACTTCGACATCCCGACCCTCGGTCACTTGACTCGAGTATCGATTTCTTCTTCCTGATCGATCGGCTTCGATTGATCGAGATCAACACTTCTTCGGATCAACATATCGAGGATAGCATCAGTCGATTTCGGGTTAGCATATCGGGTTTATCATATCTGATCTCGATCACGTCTGATCTCGATCAGTCTCATCTGCTCTTCTTCATATCTGATCTCGATCACGTCTAATCTTGATCAGTCTCATCTGCTCATCTCTGATCTGCAACCTTCTCTTCTGATTTGCTAGCTTTAGCTTTTCTTCACATCTGATTTGCACAGCTCATCAACTAACTTCGGAACTCATTTGACTCATCTGATCTCGATCATTCTCGTCTGCAGCCTCGTCTGATCTTGATCATCTTCTTCTGATTTCGTGAGTTCCCCCTCAATTTGTTCTCTCGTTCCCCCTTAACTTGTTATCTGTAAAATAGCTTGAATAACACAAGTTGATAATGTTTTGGCATAATTCATCAAAACTAAAATATCCCAACATTAATTATTATCTTTGTCCTTGGAGTAAAGACAACTCAACATTATTATCCATACCGGAAATAAATTTCCACTTGCAAAATTTGGTATGATAAAGATTCTGAGCCCACCAAGGGGACAAATCAAGCAAGACGTACTTGCACACGATTCTCCATATTAAATTTCAGCAATCATCATGTAATTAATAATATTGCCGAAGATATAAGGTATCGAATCACAATGACTCTCTTCCTATCATAAGTCAAAGCAATAGTTATTAATTTCACACGATCCTATTTAAGGGACGGAGATTAAGAAATAACACACCACTGAGGTCTAATTCTTGTATATTCAGTACCGAAGAATTTATCCTCCTGTAGGTCCTTATTCAGTGCATCTAAATGCATTAGTATAATCTCTGGTCAAGACAAGCCAATTTGAGCCTTATACTTCAACCTTTCATGATGGTTTGTTCATTTCCATCTTGGTTATGAATTTATACTTAATTACGAGGAGCTGTTAATTTGATCTTCTGTGATCTGGTATCACCAAATTAACTACAACGTAATACGTACTAAACTTATTGAACCGGTTTGCAATAAATATATATAACATTCATAGTGATTAATATATTATTTCAGTAAATAAATAAGAAAATCCAGTTTGGTTATACAAAGTAAAAACATACTTTTCAGTATAACCCCAACAAGTATTATGTCCTTACAAAGGATTGTCTCTAGGACCCTAATACTAACATCCGCGAGGTGACAGAGTCAAACCAGCTCGTTCCCAACACTTCAGCTTTTGGAGGACCGAGAGGGAGCGCTTATCGAGGTCAATTAGATAGACTTGGACCAACCGAGTGAGGAAAGGAATCGAAAACTCAGAAAGCTTGGTATTCTTGGGACCCGAGAAGAAAAGGAAAAGTTAAATCAGTACTTTAAGAAATAACAGAGACAAAAAGGCCCACGTTTAAAATGGGAGTAATCGCATGGGATAGTTAGATATCCGAGGAAGCCAGGGTCGAACACCGGGCTTTGACACGCCGCCCCCCAACAATCCACCAGTTCTCTTTTCCAACCCTGGACTTTATTCGAAGATCCTCGAGGATCTTCAGATAAGGACAAGCCTTCACATAGTAATATCCGACGTCCTTCTCCCACTTTGCCAGCAAGATCACATAATTAGACTCTTTAGCTGAAGGAAAAGCCTGGGGTTGAACGCGACAAAATAATGAGAGCACTCCCATTATGGTACTCCATCCATTGGGAGTGATCTGGGTCAGGGCCAAGCCCCAAAAGTTCAAGAGCTCGCTAATGATAGGGTGAAGGGGGAAGCGAACTCCGACCATCATGGTGTCATAATTCACTGCGATGCAACCTTCAGGGACCTGATCGGCATAGTCTTTTTTAAATTCGGGAACCAAGAAATGTACATTGTTCATAACTTGAAAGCGATCCCGCCAAGCAAATAGATCGGCCTCCGAGACAATACTGTCCACCTTGCTTGCTTTAAAAAAGCTCTCCGACCTAATCCGGGTAGGTCTGGGATTATTATCTGCAGGATGTTGGGCGAGGTAATCCTGTAATCTGAGGGTCCAGTCAACCTCGTCAATCTCATCGTCCTCCCTCGGGACCTCGGGGATCATCTCATCTAATAGAAAATCAAACTCCGAAGGATCCACGGATCCCGAGGTATATGGAGCCTCCTCCCTTTCACCCTCTTCAAAAAATTGATCCGACAGAAAATCAAACTCCAAAGGATCCACGGATCCTGAGGTACATGGAGTCTCCTCCCTTTCACCCTCTTCAAAAATTTGAACCGCCGGTTCGGTGGAAATTTTAGGAGGCGGCACATCAACCGTGCAGCTCATGTGGCGCCACCTTGAAGTGACCGAACCCCCTGCCCATACGGGCACCGATCTCGCGGTCTCCAAAGAAACCTCCACCACATCATCATCCCCCCCATCGAGCCCCTGCACCCGTCACAAGTGTTTAACGATCAAAGGGGGCGCGCTCTCGGCCGCGCTCGCCGTCGCGTTATTATCATCGGAAGCCATCGAATCAGAAAAATGGAAAGGAGAAACTCAACTATACATTGGGAATGCGAGTGAGAGGTTGAATCGGGAACAAGGAACAGTCGCCGGAAGCCAAGAAATTTCGCCGGAAATGCAAGTATGAAGGTTTGCTGAAGAATTCGAAAGTGAAAAGTGAGAAGAATGATGGAAGGATGTATTTATAGGCAAAGATTAGGGCGCATGAGGTCGGTTCGCGACCTTTCGCATCAGGTGCGTGAACCTCACGCACCATCATTACCTACTATTAATAGGCTCGACAGTCGAGGTGAGCAACCGTTATGAGCACCAAGTTACGAGGCTACTCCCACGCGTAACCACGAAGCTACTGCATCTCGCACAGACCACCAGACATGGACTAGAAGAATAGCTCGCATTCCTTCATAAGTAAAGGAAGGCGACCTAGGGGCTATTGTCGAGGTGGACCCAAGCCCATCTGTTCGTAAGTCGTGAGACTTGAAGAAGCCTATGAATTTCTTAAGTCTTATACATCGCGTCTCGCGGGTCAAGCTATTTTTTAGCGACCTCATTGGTCGCGAGGTCGGCGATCTCGGGTGTTATCAAGGACAGAGCATTAACTACTACAACACATGCATCAGAGAGTTGGTGCAGAAGATCTTTCATAAATCAGAGATAAATCGGCAAAGGACGACGCCGATTGACCTTTCAATCCTTTAGCATTTAATGTTTTGCAGGCCAACTCTCGGTCCTTTGTACTTGTAAACCGGGAGAGCGAGTTCTACTCTCCCTCACACTATAAATAGGGCTCATTTATGACCCAGAAGGCTAGAGAATTCAATATCATACCAAACCTCTTGCAATTTATTTCCTTGCATTTAATAAGAACACTTATTCCCTCAAAACATCGAAAAACAATCAATTCGATTCTCATCACTTCATTATTATTTGTGTTACTAAGATCATTAGCCACATTCGAATCCTTAAACCCGATATTTTAGTACACAACATAAGTTATGAAGGGTATCTAATAAAAAAATGAACAATATACATGCAATATATAATATTATTACAATAAAAAAATAATTTTAAGTGTGTTATATGTACAATTTGTAAACAAATTTATTAATACAAAAATTCTTTATATATTTTTAGCTCTTTTTTTTATTCATCAATCGATTTTGAATGTAACCTACAAAGAATTAAGATATATATCTAATTAAAATGGTTGAACACAATTTATTGTTTCAATAAAGTTTCAATTTCAAAACATTTAACAGGTTATAGTATAGTGGTACTGGTAAGGAATCTTCCCTCTTAACATTAGTATTGGTTCGACTTGTACAGGCAAGTGGTAAATTTTTTTAAAAAGAAAAAAAAAATATATATATATATATATATATATATATATATATATATATATATTATATACTTAATTAAATTAAAATCAAGATTTATTGTATAAACGAATAAATATAAAATTAGAACATTTGTTATTGTGGCTTAGCTGTCAGGACATTTTTGCTGCCTTCTCAGATCAAGGTTCGAAACCTGGAAGTAGCGCTTTTATGTTGTCCTTTATTATAATAAGACTATTTTTAAATATTTTCACATGTGAATTTTTTTACATAAAACTTTATTATAAATGTAATATAAAGTGTAATGAGTAAATTTTCCATTTTGGTTTATGAATATCAAAACTGGAACTAAAAAGGAAAATATGCCAACTAAAATTTGATGAAGGGAATATTAACTGCCCATAAATGAAATGTTGAGGTAAATTTTATTTTTAAAAAATATTTCTTAAGCTGTGTGATAAATAGAATTGGACTATTTTTTTCAAAACGAAATATGTACTACTCCATTTATCCAGTTTTAAATTTTCTATTCACTATTTGGATCGTGTTTTAATGAACGATTATTTATTAATATTTAAAATAATAAAAAAAAATTAAGGTGAGATATGATAGTCCTACCCCTCATTTAAAAAGTTGAATGTGCAATGTAAATCATGACGGAGAAGTATTAACTTTGGGTTGATAAATAACGTAATAAAAAAAGAATGATTTCCATGTCTACTAGTTGCACCGTATACTCTATAGTATATTTTTTAAATATACAACTTATTTTACTGAAACACGGAACTTGTTTACATTAAAATGTGCAACTTGTGTTTGTGAAATAAGTTGCATGTTTCAGTGTAAACAAAATGTGTAATTCAATGCAATAAATTATATGTTTAAAAAAAGAGGCACTCTTGTATGAGACTGTCGCATGATAAGACGATATATAATTTGGGCATTGACGCTTTAACATTTTGAAAGTATTGAGTGTTAATTGTGCTAAATTATATGAGACAATCTCATATAAATTTTTATCTTAAAAAATATATTATAAAATGCATGGTGCATTTAATGCATGCGGAACCTAGCCAATTTAAAAAATAGGACAGATACATGACAAATAAAAACGTTAGGAAAACAAAAAACAGTAATAATTTGTCAAAAGACGAAAAATAGTTTATTCTTGCGCGGTAATAATACGTGGCGCATTCTTAAAGCGTCTGTAATTTACCATTTGTCACAGCCGGAAAGTCAACCAACTATTAAATTCACCTCTCTCTCTCTCATTTCGAAATTTGAAATTTCCGTCCGTCATCCAAGCATGATTAGAATATAAAAACCCCTTATCATTTCCCTCACCATTCAACGGTCGAATCTATCAAAACCCACCCTTATTTTTTCTCTCTCTACCGTTTACTGTACACTTCAAATTTTGAAAATCCTTTGCTTCTGAATTGTGGCAACTCAAAATCAAGATAATTTCGTCGATTTTGGGTTTAATTTTCAGGTATGCTACCGTGTACGTTAAATTTATTTTCCCCTTCTGTTTTCTTTGGTTTGATTTGTAAAAAGTGTGAATGTTCGATTGCTTCACGGTGAATTTTTTGTTTTTTCTTAAACGGAGCCAGTAATTCGAGTCTCACTGTGTTATGGTGAACTGATCTAGGGCTGTACTTTGTTCTATATTGTTTGCTTCGATTTTGGAATGAGATAAGTCGAGTTTACATTTGAATTTGAATTTGCAGTTTAAGATCTCCGTTCAATTTCAATTTGTTCATTTCTTACCCTTTATTGTCATTTGTACAATCAATATAACTCAGATGCTTGTGAACTGTTGATTGACAGTGAATTCATTTCCCACACACACGCACAATTTGACTTGATTTGAATTTGAGTGTAGTTTTCTAGTGGACAATTCGTTTCCAGAACTGCTTTAGCGCTTTAGGAGAATGACATTTTGCTAAACAGTGTAATCCTGCTTGACATGTTCTCTTCTTTTTTTTCATACATTTGTTGAAGCTGGTTAAGCTTAAAGGATATAGTGCTCGAGTTGGAGGATTGTATTCGGCTTTCGATTTATTAGTTGGTTGTGATTTGCAAGTATAAGTGGAGTTGAAATGTCAAAAGGTGAAAACATTCCGCTTCGGCAAATGGAAACAACATGCGGTTCTCTTCTACATGAACTGCAGGTATTGAAATTGCAATTAATTACAATATTGTTTGTTATCCTTTTCGTTTTCCTTCTCCTCAGTCTTTTCTTTATATGCGATCTTCAATATGTTTTGTTGGTACACCGGTCAGATAATATGGGACGAGGTTGGAGAATGTGATGCTGAGAAGGACAGAATGTTACTTGAACTTGAACGAGAATGTTTAGAGGTATACAGAAGGAAAGTAGATCAGGCGAACAAATGTAGAGCTCAGCTGAGGCAGGCAATTGCTGATGCTGAGGCTGAGCTAGCTGCCATCTGCTCTGCCATGGGGGAGCGCCCAGTACACATTAGGCAGGTCAGAAAACAAAGATTGATATGTGTTATTGATTAATGACTTTTCTGAAAATATTAAAAGGGTGCTTTGATGATCCTTTCTTGTTTATCATGCCAATGCAAGTCTAGTTTTGTATTCAACTCTAATTAACATTATCTGCTGATAATTGTTAAGCTAAACAATTCCAATCACTGTTGACTGCTGATATTTGTTAAAGCCATACGAAGCTTTTAAAAATTTTAAAGTCTCAGGTGGCACAAAGGATGTCATCAATTGATAAACAGTTCGCTAGATATGTACTTCAATGAAAGAATGAAAATTTTGTTATTCTGTGTTCTTTCACCTTACTGGATGGTCTCTTTCTTTATGCAGTCTGATCAAAGTATGGGAAGCTTGAAGGCTGAACTAAGGGCCATCCTTCCACAGATAGAGGAGATGCGGAAGAGGAAATCTGAGAGGAAAAATCAATTTATAGAGGTGAAAGGTGAGATACAGTGTATAAAGAATGAAATCTATGGGTCAGGAGGATATGCTTTGAATGACACGACAGTGGATGATACTGATTTGTCTTTGAGAAAGCTTGAAGAACTGCATAGTGAACTGCAAGCACTTAAAGAAGAAATGGTAATCTTGTGAAACTATTACCAAATCCGAATAAATTCTCATAATTATCCTCTGATTTCCATGTATGTTTTGGTTGCTTGCAGTGTGAACGTCTGAAGAAGGTTGTAGAGAACCTGAGTTATTTGTACTCATGTTGTACAGTGCTTGGTTTGGATTTTAAGCAAATTGTAAGTGAGATTCATCCAAGTCTATTGGAATCTGAAGCACCAAAAAATATCAGCAATGATACTATAGCACAACTGGGAGCTGCTATACAAAGACTGCGAGAGGTTAAACTAGAAAGAATGCAGCAGGTATGTCATGCTTTATTAGGTTTCTGTTGCTTTATAATTATTAATTATTCAGCTTAGAGAGAGTTTGTTAACGATTCAATGCTATTTAGTTACAAGATCTTGCGACTTCGTTACTGGAGCTTTGGAACTTGATGGACACACCAATTAAAGAGCAACAGATGTTTCAGAAAGTTACATGTAATATAGCTGCTTCGGAAGATGAGATAACAGAGCCTGAGATGCTTTCTGCTAACTTTATTGATTATGTAAGTCAGATGTTTTTGTTTGAGGGACACATTTTTCATACTTTGCGTAAGTTCTTGCTTGGTTTTGAATTGAACTGGGTGATGAAAGCTTGTAAATTGGTTATTTGCAGGTTAAGGCTGAAGTTTCCCGATTAGAGGAGTTAAAAATAAACAAAATGAAGGAGCTTGTTTTAAAAAAGAAAGGAGAGCTTCAAGATATTTGCAGGAAGACACATTTAATTCATGAAGCAGATGCTTCAATTGACTTAGCTATAAATGCTGTTGAATCTGGTAATTCTTTTACATGTCGTATAGATATTGATAATTTATTTTACTCAATTCTTAAATCTCTCTCTTCTTTTTAATTAATGATAGGAGCTATTGATGCCTCTTGCGTGCTTGAACAAATCGAGCTTCAAATATCTAAAGTCAAAGAAGAGGCTCTCAACAGGAAAGATATCCTTGAAAGGGTTGAGAAGTGGATGGCTGCATGTGTGGAGGAAAACTGGCTCGAGGAATACAATAGGGTATGATTTCTATACTTTCTGTGATTGATTACATGTTGAGATCCCAAAGTGAAATTGCTCAAAGTAAGTTTCCTTTTTGTATAGGATGACAACCGCTACAATGCTGGGAGAGGCGCTCATCTTACACTGAAACGTGCTGAAAAAGCTCGTGCTTTAGTCAACAAACTTCCAGGTATGCCAGAATTTTGTTTTTGGATGTCGTCTTCATGCTGCAACCTTAATTGGTAAATTAGTTTGAATAAGGTTTATATATTATATGACTTTACCATTGCTTTGGTTGTTGTAATAGCAATGGTGGAGGCGTTGGCTTCAAAGACCGCAGCATGGGAGAATGAGAACGGAGTCTATTTTACCTATGACGGCGTAAGTAGTACATTATCAGCATTTAGAAGTGCAGCTCATTCCATCTCTCTTTTTTGTGTTTTAAAATGAAGCTTTCTGCTATGTTTAGGTTCGTCTGCTTTCTATGCTTGAAGACTATACTGTTTTGCAACAAGAAAAAGAAGAGGAGCGCAAACGACAGAGGGTAATAAACCTTTTTCTATCTTGGATTTCAAGCTAAACATCTTTGTTTATCACTGCATGTGTATTACTTAATTAAACATCAGGACCAGAAGAAGCTTCAGGGGCAATTGCAAACAGAGCAGGAGGCTCTTTACGGGTCGAAGCCAAGCCCAATGAAGAATCAGAGCGCGAAGAAAGGCCCTAGAATGTCATGTGGTGGTAATGGTGGTGTTGATGCAAGCAGTAGAAGACTTTCTCTTGGTGGACCTATGCCTCCTCCAACAAAGGCTACTCCTAACACACGCATCGCCAAAAAGAATGATCATGGTAATAATCATCACGATTCTCACAAGGATGATGGAATTCAAGCTCTCTCTTCTGGTAATTTCTTATTTCTCTATGAATTTCCTTGGGGTTAAGTTTTAGGCCAAAAAATTATCTTCATATTGACTTTGTTGTTTCTTGACATTAGGGAGGAGAGGTTTGGACTTAGCTGGTCTTCCTGTAAAACAGATCTCTTTCAACCTGCAAAACGAGTCGCCCATGATGCGAAAGCCCTTCTCTCCCATTTCTTCCACGGATTCATCCAGGTCTAATGCAACTAATATTTTGGACGACCTCAACCTCAACCGCAAACACAACGACACGTTTCAGAAGACGCTCACGACTAACAACGTCATCACACCGTTGTTCGCAACTCCTTCCAAGGTGATTTCTACGATGACCGACTTAGAGAACAGAATGCCTCAATCGATGGCATCCATCCCAATGCAGATGGCCATTACACCAATGCAAAAGGCGATAACAACACCTGCATCGTTGCAGATGCTCGTCGTACCAGCTACCAAATCGGTTAATGAGGAGATAGAATACTCGTTCGAGGAAACAAGAGCTGGATTTGTGCTGCCCTATAGATGCTCTGCTGATTTCTGATTTCTGATTTCATTTATATGTTGTGATATTCTGATGAGATAAGTCAATTCTATTGTCTTCCTCTTGTGTACAACACGTACAATTCTATTCTTCTATCCCTCAACGTTACATTAAATTCATTTGTGATGATTACTCATTAATTTGGACCAATATATGCAGTGTGTTTACAAGAAATTATAAGTGATTATATTTATAGTCACTTTAGAGTGTTTTACTATCTTTTATTAGATTAAAGGGGGTGTTTGCATAGTGTTTATGAAAAAATTAATTCAAAGAAAAATTAATGGTATCTACAAAGAAAAATTAATAAACTTAAAAAGTGTTCATAAGCTACTGAAAACACTTCCTTTCAACTTTTAGTTTATAGTTTCTTAGAGCTTATTTAATCTAATAAAAATAAATAAAACACTCCAAATAGCTCAATAAAAAATAAATAAAACATTCCAAATAGCTTAGACAAAAAATTGTATAGACTTAGTTCATACTATGAACCTTGTCTATAATTCATGGCATTTGACCCTATTCCCAGGGTATATTACGGGTCAAGTTTAGTGGTTTAGAAAAAATGTGTTGAAAATGAGTGAAATGAGTAAAATAATCCAAGTTAATAGCCTTGTCTTTAATTCATGACATTTGACCATATACTCAGTGTATAATACGGGTCAAGTTTAGTGGTTTAGAAAAATAAATTAAAAATCAGTGAAATTGGTCAAATAATTCAACTCACTTTTTAACATTTTTGTATAAATTCATTGTCTCTTTAGTTGTTTCAATTCGGTTTAACAAGAGATTTTTCTATGCATGAGATATGTTAATATGAAATTTACCCTTTCTTCTTCTTTTTTTTGGGTATAACCTCTCTCTCCTTTGGTATTTGTAAAAGGGAAAGTACATTTTTGTCACTTTGAATCCTTCCCTTTTTATTTTCAAGATTTCCAAATGTACTTATGAATCCAACTTCGTTTGAGTGTTATCAAATTAGGATTTGAAATACTGTGTAAATATCAATTTAAGAGGTTGAAAGATTACAAATTATCAATTTGATATCTTATGATAGTAGAAACTAACAATTTATAGGATTCTCATAATTTAAGACCATGTTTGATATCTTATAACTCCTAATTATCTAATTATATTTTTATAAAAAAAAAGGCAATAAATATATTACTTTTACACGAATGGAAAAAATAAGGAATGAAAGTAATAATGAAAAATAAACAATGTATAAAAATAAATAAAGATATAAAACTATAAGATGCCAAACATGGTCATAATATTTTTTTTGTTTTTTTAGCACAATATGATTATAATATTTATGAGTCTTAAATTAATAATAATTCCGAATTTATGTTTATAATCTTTCAGGCTTTGAATCGATATGAAAAATATATTAGACCCTAAATTGACAATTTTAATATCTTTTAGACTTTAAATTGGCAATATTTAAAGCTTTAATTATTATACTTGCATGAGAATAAATGGTGCACAGGCACTGCAAAACTAGAGAAATTGATGTATGCATACCATTTTTAAATCTTCATCTTCAGGCGTACAAATTGTGTTTCTTTAAGACATTGACATTTCTTTAAGAAATACATGTCGCGTCAGGACAAAAGTCTCAATTTTTAACGGTATTTGTCTCGAGATTAGCATAAGAATGTTAGGTATTTTTGTTTTGAGATAGAAAATATGATTTGAAATCATATTTTGGTTCTATATTGAGATTATAGAATCTGATTTTCAATAACACAATAGTCCATCTATGTGTTGGAGGGCAAGAGATAATATTATCTGAATGGTTGCTAGTTTTACCACTAGACTGAAAGGCCTCACAAAAATCCATCATGGCATTGAATCTAGGGATGACAATGGGTCGGGGAGGGACAGATACTTAGATACCCGAATTCACCACTCTGTTTAAACGGAGCGGAGACCCGTTTGGGGCACAAGGAGGGCTGAACGACCCATTTCAAGTAAACAAAAAAAATATATAATTCTATTTTTACAATTTAAGATGTTGATATCAGTAGAAAATTTTAATTGAAATAAAATAGTGTATTTCATATTGATCTTAAAAATGTCTATAAAATTGAATTGTTGTTATTTACATATTACTCCATTCATCCCTCTCTTATATGAACATTTACTGTTTGCACGAGTTTTAAAAAGTGAATTGTCTATTAGTATTAAAGGGAATAAATTTGATTATTGATTGGGGTTAAATAGTAAATGATAGAGATGTGATCGCGATGAAGATCTTGATTTATTATAATCACGATTTGATTAGGAAATTAGTCATTAATGTAATTAATTTAATTTTAGTATTTATTATGTTTCTGTAATTAGTGTTAGAGTTTTCTTATTTAAGAGTCAGTCATGTAACCTTTCAATCAGTTAAGTTGATTATGAATTGAAAAGTATTAGTGACAGTTTTCTCATGATATTCCTCTTTGCCGGTATTCCAATTATTGGAATTAACGGAGATTGAGAAGATTGTTTTGTTATTGTTCATGCTTCTCTTGCATCACATGGTATCAGAGCCAGGTTCCGTAAAATTCTGGGATTTCGTCGCTAAAAATCTGTTTCCAGCGATGTGTTGTGGGCTATAACGTAACGGGGAATGGGGCTCGATCTCGGGATTGTGCACGGCGATCGGCCACATATGGGTAGCGGTGACGGCGGGTGTGAACCGCGTCAAGCAGTGTTGCTTGTTGAACTCGCATTGACTCAATAGATTGGGAAAGTTATGAATTGAAAAGTATTAGTGAGAGTTTTCTCATTATATTCCTCTTTGCCGGTATTCCAATGATTGGAATCAACGGAGATTGAGAAGGTTGTTTTGTTATTGTTCACGCTTTCCTGCATCAGTTGATATCCAAAATCAGTGCTACGCTCCTTTCAACGCCTCCCCGTAGTAATGCTCGGGAAATGAAGAAATTGAGAGAGCAGATTGCAACTCTTGCCCAATCTTTCCAGGCATTACGTGCACATCAAACAACAAAGCTTGAGGCATTCACGGTCAATTCCCGACCTTATCGCCTTCAAGTTCCCCTACCGAATTTTTACGGATCAAATGAACCACTAGATGACTGTCTGCGTTGGATTCGAACTTGTGAAAAAGCGCTGGAGTTCAACAGCGTTCCGACAGACCGTAGAGTCGCCCTGGCGGTAAAGTACCTCCATGGTCGTGCATAAGTCTGGTGGCAACGCCTGAAAACTTCCAGATCCCGTCACGGTAAATCCCAAATCATCGTGTGGCAAAAATTCATCAAACACATCAAAAGAGAATTCATCCCATCGCAAACAATAAGCAAAGTGGGCTCAATACTTTTGTTAGTAAAAATGAGCCTTTCTTCAAAGAGAGTGGGTCCGAAGAAATTTTTGCAGATGTGGATAATAATTGGCCTTTTATTTTGTCGGATGGACTGGATAATTTTAGTGAGTCTCCATTTTATGATGGACCACCTATTTATGATGAGGAGCAGCTTATGAGTGATTCCGTGTTTTCCGTTTATGATACGGAGCCCGATGAAGATTCTTGTCCACTTTATGATACAGACTCTGATGAGGTTTTTTCAGTTTATGAGACAAATGACGAAGATGTTTTGGTTTTGGAGAATCAATATTTTGAGCCACATGTCGATTTTTCCTCGCAAAATAATTATTATTTTTATATTAATCATGATAGTTATTTTGTCGGTTGCTCTTTGAAACTTCCATTTGCTTATCGCCTCAAAGTTTTGAGCCACACTCGAACGTCCGACATTTTTTAGCTTATTATTCGTTTAGTGGCTTTCTTTTATACCTTTGGAGATGAGATCGATGTCGATTCGAGGACGAATCGTTTCAAAGAGGGAAATAATGATGGAGATGAGATCGCAATGAAGATCTTGATTTATTATAATCACGATTTTATAAGGAAATTAGTCATTAATGTAATTAATTTAATTTATTAGTATTTATTATGTTTCCAGTGTTATGGTTTTCTTATTTAAGAGTCAGTCATGTAACATTTTCAGTCAGTTAAGTTGATTATGAATTGAAAAGTATTAGTGAGAGTTTTCTCATGATATTCTTCTTTGTCGGTATTCCAATGATTGAAATCAACGGAGATTGAGAAGATTATTTTGTTATTGTTCACGCTTCTCCTGCATCAGTAAAGTAATGGGATTTTCGTAAATTAAATGAGATAGTGTTGACTTTAGTGTGGTAAAAAAGTAATGATATTGGGTTTAATATTAAGATGTTTGAGAAAAGGGAAAAAAAGTTTTATTACCATATATAGAAATGTTCAATTGAGGTTTTAACATACCTTTTTGACTAATGTTCAAATAGGAGAGGGACAGAGTGAATAATAAATATGAAAAATATAAAAACATATCATATTTATATATATATTATATAACATATATATTTATTTTTAATATATAAAATGGGGCACGGATCCAGAGTGATATCATGACTGCCCCGTTCCATTGCGGGTAGGGGGTGGGGCGACCCAAATTACGCGGGTCAGGGCGGGCTGGGGTGATATTGTCATCCACATGACCATGCTTATGATAATTTGGTGAGCTGCGAGATGGGTTCGGCATGCAGGGTTTGTGGCGAGGCATCAACCAAGGTTGTATGATATAAAACACTAGAGACGTGCTCGGTTCCGAGACAACGAACTTTGGTGGCAGATCAGTTTGAGCTGGAAAACTCTCCTCTATAAATTAATTATGCTTAAACATGTCTCGAGATATATATAGAGACTGTCCTGGATCAGGTTCAAAGAATTTGAAGCACTCTGGGAGGTCGAATACCTAACTAAAATGCCAGGCAATGATGGTTGTGTCAAATATCTGGGCAAGTAGGGGTGAAGCCACGTAAAGTATAGTAAATTGAATATGCGGAGTTTATGGTAATTTGGTAAGTTGCGAAAGTGCTTGATACAATCTTCACTTGCCAAGAATAATTGTGGGCATTCAGTTGATTATATACACTGCATTTTGTAGAGCCAAGGACCAATAAGAATGAGGAAGAGCTGCATGATGCAATAGAGTCTGTCCGACTTCTAAGGTGTGAAGATTGTGATGTTCAGAGATGTCATTCCACTGAAGCATGTGAGGAGATATGTACGCCAATTCATGTCGTTTTGAACACGAATTAAATAACCCTAGAGATTTGAAATTTCCCACCATTGTTTGTATAAAAGTTACGAATTCGATGCCCAAATTGCTTTTCAACATGTGCATGGAATAATGGAAATATGGATGTCACACTACACTTTGCATTAATTGGAAATAACCAACAATAAATTTTATTCAATGTGGTCCACACTTTGTCTTTGGTAGGCCCCTACTATTGAAAATCATGTTGGAATTTCTTTAGGATTTTTTTACCAAATGGAACTTTACTAAACTAATAAAAAAAGGCTCGTCATCACAAAATCTTCACCTAATCAAAAAGATTTTTTCCGATAGCCTACGATCTTACCACTCACTCGATAGTCTAGTCTCCTTTCGCTTACTTTCAGTTGATGCAAGCCAAGATCAGCGGATGGTCTCCCCAAAATGTTTTTATATAACAGTGATTGATTAGATTTTCACTACTTAACCATATCTAGTTGTTGGAATATAGAGACATGTAAACACGTAATACATGCGCAGCGGAATTAAACAGTTCACTAACAACGAACATGTAATTGCATAAACGATTACAATAATCAAAACAACAAATCTTACAATAACTCGAGAGCAGATTTCTTAACTACGGTATCCACGTAATCCACAATCACGGATTTGCATGGATTTGCCAGCGTTGAATCCCGAGACGAATTTGCTAGGAAAATTTTAACTCTAGATCTTATGGAGAAAAATATATGAATTCTTGTATTATGAATTCTCAAGAGCTCATATAATATATATAGGGGAGCCCAACTTAAATCTTAAGCTAAACTGATTAGAAAATAGAATCCCTAATCTTATAAAATTAATCTCTTAGATTTATTTCCCATATATAAAATCGCTACGGATATAATTCCCATGTATATCAAATCTCTACAGATTTGATTCCATATATATTATATTCTATAATAATATTCCATAATTATGATTGGGAATCCTATTTAATTAAATTAAATTTAATAAATATTATAAATAATTAATTCCAAATTAATCTATTATTAATTAATTCTTCATAAATTAAATATTAAATCAAATTTAACATTTAATCAACCAACTATAATCCGTAAAAAGGAACTACTTGTTGTGTGACCGATAGACCCTCATATATCGAGCGATTAGTCAAACTAACGGTCTTAATTGAACCCTAGACAATAAATCAGACTTTCTCAATATATAAGGTGCATTGCGAGAAACATGCAACTACCTGTAACTGAAACATGGGCTATTACGATTTCCTCCTTTCATTCGTGAATACCCGATTAAGTCTTGAACATGATGAAGTGTTTATTCAAATAACTTAATCATATTATCTCTAATCACTAATTGATCATGTATGTCACACTTAGTCACAAAGTCTAAGTTGACGTGCATCGGCCAATGACTTTGATCCAATTATGATGAGAAGATGAGTATTCTCTCTAAATCCACATTGAGGAATGGATCATATTCTTAGCTCAATTACCATTCACATGCACTTCGTGATGAACCCAATCCAAGTCATATCTACACATGGAAGGGTGCAAGCGTCGGTCATGGCCAAAGTTCATCACTCCACACATGTCGTGCGTATTGACCTCAAGTCAAAGGAGTATCGCATCGCTCCCACTAACCGAGACACCAGTAGACACATATTGTGGACTTACATCAAATGGTTTCTCTGATGGGTATACCAATAACCTTTAAGGTATTTGTGCATCCATCATGAGATACCTACTATCTCGTAGTAAGCGAGATCTTACTACACTCTCTAAGAGTATGATGCAGATCGCACACCAATCTCAATTGCATCATCAATATCCCATTCTTGATGATCCTTGCGGGGCCATTTGAGAATCATGCTTAAGTCATCTGAGTTCTCACAACCTCAACGACATCAATGACTCATGGGAACACTTGCATGAATAAAAGAACAATCAAACATAATATTCAAACAAGTGTATTGTCATACATTAATATTAAAAGAACTATATCATTAAATCAAATTGAATATCATCGAGTATTATGTCCTTATAATAGATTGTCTCTAGGATACTAACACTAACAATCTCCTACTTGGACTAGAGTCAATCACCTACATGTCTAACCCCTAGACCATCAAATGTCTAGTGTGTACATGAACACTCAGTGTTTTGGTGAAATGATCCACCAAATTAAATATGTGAGAATAAGTTCTAATTCTATTTCTCCTATCGTTATGATCTCTCAGATCAAATGATAAGTTTGGGTACATGCTTGCTTCTGTATGTTGATCTCGGTTACTTTGCTTGTGCAATCCCACCAGCATTGTCTCAATACAACTTTATTAGACAACTGACACTCGGAACTACCGTTAGTTCTCTTAAGAACTATAAAATCCAGACAACCTCCTTGATGCCTCTGATATAGCAATGTACTCAACTTCGGTTGTTGAATATGCGGTTGACTTGCTTGGAACTATTCCAACTGACCGCCTCATCATTGAGAGTGAAACGTAACCTGATTGTGATTTGTAATCATCACGGTTGGATTGAAAACTTGTGTCAGCATAACTAGTCACTACTAGTTCTGACTGTCCATCATAGACAAGGAAACATTCTTTAGTTCATTTAAGATACTTCAGAATGGTCTTGACAGCAATCCAGTGAGATTCACCCGGATTCTGTTGGTATCTAACAGTGATGTAGACAACGTAGGCCATATCGGGCTTAGTGCAAATCATGGTGTACATGATTGACCCAATTGCAGATGCATGTGGGACATCCTTCATGTGCTTGATATCAACTTCACTAGAAAGACAATCCTTCTTTAACAGCTTTATCCCATGATTTGCCGGTAGAGACCCTTTCTTAGAGTTATCTTTCACAAAACACTTCAACACCTCATCTACATAGGTGGACTGTGATAGCCCCAACATTCTTTTGGATCTATCCCTATGGATCTTAATCCCTAAGATGGATCTTGATCCCTAAGATGTAGCAGACTTCACCGAGATCCTTCATCATGAATGTCTTTAACGGAATGCATTAGCAGGATATTGTTTCCCAAAATCAATATGTCATCGACATATACGATTATGAAGATAATATTCTGCCCGCTGCATTTACAATAAATGCAAGGATCTTCCGAATTTCTGATGAAGTCAAAAGATTTGACAGCCTCATCAAAACGGATATTTCAACTCCTAGAAGCTTGCTTCAGTCCATAAATGGACCATTTAAGTTTGCACTAAAGATTACATTTTGGCTTAGATATGAAACCTTCTGGTTGAGTCATAAACACTTCCTTGTCAATGTTACCATTGAGGAAAGCTGTTTTGACATCCATCTGTCAAATCTCATAATTGAGGTGTGCTGCTACCGCAAGTAAAATTCGAATGGATTTGATCATAGCAATGGGTGAGAAAGTCTCATCATAGTCAATGCCTTCGCGTTGACTATAACCTTTCGCTACCAACCTAGCGTTGTAGGTTTGTATTTTGCCGTTTGCATCAGTCTTACGCTTGAAGACCCATTTGCAACCAGTGGGTCTAACCCTTTTTGGCAATTCAACCAAGTCCCGGACGTGTACATCGAGTCCATCTCGGATTTCATGGCTTCATGCCACTTCTTTGAGTCAACATCTAATGTTGCCTCAGTGTAAGTACTTGGTTCGTCTTTATCCGAGATCTCCACGTCATCATGTTCCTCTATGAGAAAACCATAATATGTAGTGGGTGGATTACGAACTATAGTGGACTTACGGAGTTGTGGTTGTTCAGGCTGCACATTTTGATCGTGAAAATTTTGTGGTGCAGCAATTTCATTGTTGACCGGGGAGGCCTCAAGAACGACACTTCCGGATGCCCCTTGAGTGGGAGTTTGAACTATGTTGTTCTCATTCAGCCTACTTGGAGTTCGTTGCTCAGGCAATGCAACTCCAATTACGCTCCCACTGGCTGAAAGAAGATCACTTAGTGATAAACTTCCACCATGTTAGCTGCTGAATGCTCCCACTGATTCCTTGTCATGTTGCTTTGACAAGACATCAGCCTCATTGTTAATTTGTGGTTCTTGAATTTCTTCAGGTTCTATCTTACAGCCTTGTTCCTTAAAGACATTGTCTTCCTCGAGGAACCTGACCTGTCTAGAAACAATCATTGATTGTTTCTCAGGTAGATAGAAGTAATATCATTTAGTTTCCTTAGGATATCCCACATAATAACCTTTTTCACCTTTGGATTCCAACTTGTCGGTAAGCATCCTTTTCACAATCACGGGACAACCCCATCTTTTGATATGTGTAATAGTTGGCTTCTTGCAACACCATAGTTCATATGGTGTATGCTCAACCGATTTAGATGGAATTTTATTCAGAACGTAAATTGAGGTTTGTAACACGTATCCCCATAACAATGTCGGAATAGAGGAAAAACTCATCATGGACCGTACCATGTCTAACAGGGTTCGGTTTCTCCTTTCGGAAATCCATTCATCTGGGGTATTCCGGGAGGAGTCCATTGTGATTGGATTCCATGCAACTTCAAATAATCAGTGATTCATGGCTAAGGTATTCACCTTCTCGATCCAATAGAAGAGTCTTAATACTCTTACCAAGTTACTTCTCTACTTCAGCTTTGTACTCTTTGAATTTATTAAAAGATTCGTATTTGTGTTTTATAAGATAAACGTATCCGTATCTCAAGAAATCATCAGTAAAAGTGATAAAGTAGCCGAAGTGACCCCTAGCTAGAGTGGGCAATGTTCCACATAGTCTAACTTTCTTAACCTTGCAATTCCTTTCTCGTTTACATGATCAAGTCTTCAATTCCATAAGTAAGTCGGATTTTCATGATTACTAAGTTTGAGTCTTTTACTTTGTATATTAAGAACATCATATCCACAATGCAACAAATATATGTTGCGAGTAATAGAAAAAACTAGATGACAATCATTAAGTTCTAATCTAAAACCAAAGGGTAAGTCTAACACATAAGTCCCCACACGTTCAGTAGCAATTCTTGCTCCGTTTCCACGTGTAAGATGACTTCACCCGCCCTAACTGCTCAAAGACACATGAGCCCCTTCACATTCGTACAAATGTGAGAGCCACATCCGGTATCTAATACCAAGCAGTTAGCGCTATTAGTGGGCATGTTTATCTTAATAACAAACATACATGTTGTAGTGCTAGAAGCACCCAGTGCCTTCTTTTCAGCAACCAGAACATTACAGTCCTTCTTCCGGTGCCCTCTTCTACTTACAATAGAGACACACATCATTGTCTACCCGCTCCTTTTTTTGGACACTATCTTAGTGATAGTGAACTCAAAAGTCTTGAGCACGTTGTGAAGTTCAGGCATGGTCGCATCCGTCTTATTCATTTTGTAGTTCACAATGAAGCTAAAATATGAATTCGGGAGCGACTGGAGGATAACATAAATGGAAACGTTGGTCTTTTAGCATAATGCCTAAATTACCAAGTTTCTCAATTAGGCCTATCATCTTTAGCAAATGAGGTGAAATCTTCCCTCCTTTAGCTAATCAGCATCTAAACAGATCTCTCATCACTTCACAAATCACATAACGAGATTCAGAATCAAAGAGATCCTTCAGATGCTTGAGCAAGCATCTGCAGGAACCCATTTTCTCATGTTGTCTATTTAATTCGGGAGTCATGCCGAACAACATCACACACTGAGCCTGGGAAGCATCCTCTTGATGCTTCTTCTAAGCTGCTATGTCAAACGTGGCTACCTCAGGGAACTAGCTTTCGGGGTAACCGGGATTGGCGTGTCCAACACGTACTCAATTTTTTCTTGCCTTAGCACCAACCGCATGTTTCGGTGTCAATCCAGAAAATGTGGACTAACTAATTTGTTTGTTTTCAAAAACACATATCAATGACATTTATATATTTCAACTAACCAAGAGAAATAAATTAAAATGGGAATTAAACACATAATTCCTATGATCAATATTCAGCAATCAAAATAAACATGACATTTCTTTTGTGTTTTTATTTTGTCTCCATTATTTTAACATACTCAACGACCTCATCGGAAGAGTACGAATTTATATCAAATATAAATTTTAATGGACTAGGATCCACACTCTTATTATTACAATATCTGCTTTGGCTGATTACTGTAATAATAAAACTGGTAGGTCTCTAAACCAATTGCAAAAACTACAATTCCTAGTTGATTAAACCCCAGTTTAATCGGATGTCCCTTAACTTTCGTTTTCCTACTTTGGCTGGTGAAACAAAGTTAAGTTGGTTTACAACCATCACGCGGCGACACCACATGTCCCTATAAAAGTCCCGTTCAATGTAGATCCGAGCAAAAGACTTTGATCTTAAATACCCATTGGAAAGAAATCCTCGATTTTATTTTAATTTTGATGGAAGGCATCTTATCAAATTAATGAGAAAACCACATTTTAGTGAGGAACGTTTTAAAAGCGGGATATTAATTGCTTAATCGAGATCCAACATATTAAACACTTATATGGGTGCCATCTACAAAAATATTTAATACGATCCAACAATTATTGGGCGCCACCTACCCAAACGTATATAATGCAGACTATAAATGTGTTAACAATTTAATTAAGCAAATAATTAACCAAGTGGGATTTAATAATCCTTTTAAAACGAATCTTAAAATCCAATTTTAAATTCAATTTTAAAAATTATTAAACTTTAATAATTAATCCAATTAATTATATGGTCCAACCATAATTTAATTATAAAAATTAAACCTTATTAATTTTAAATTAAATTTTAATTATTTTATTGTCGGGAGCTCAGGTGCAATTTCTGAAATTGCACGAGAGAGCCTGTTTCAAATCAAATTTACAAAATAGCCCTTCCACATCATCACCCATCCAAAAACAGATCCAATCAGAACAATTCGAGCAACCCAAAATTTTCAAACCCCAAAATCAGTTTCCATATTCATCATCCAAGAACAACAATCAATGATCAACCAAAATAGGGTTAGAAGACATCGACGAAACCAAAACCAGGAAGCATCGGGAAGGAAAACGAGGTGAGATCGAATCGAATGCCGCCATAAGTGACGCTAAAATGGGTCGACCGATTTCGCAAACAGATGCAAGACCAGGAGCAACGGACAGCCATCGCCGAGCCATGAGCGTGGGCGATTTCACTGCGCCGTCCTAGGTGCGCAGGTACATCGCCGCCACCACTCGTATCATGCGATTGATTTAGTCGCTCCAAGCGATTTAATCGAGAAATTGAACGCCGCCGCCACTTCAATCCGAGAGGGAGAGGACGACACGACGAACACGATGACGGCGAACTGCCAATCGTCTCACGAATCGAACTAGGGTCATGGATTTAGCAGCGGGGAGAAGCGAATTGCAGAACAAGATGAGCGGGACCACGGACGGGATGCGCCGCCCTCACCCTGCGCGATCGGGTTCGCGCGGCTGTCGCCTAGTGACCCGCCACAGGTCTCCGTCGTGAGCCAAACGACGCATGGTTAAAAGGGACGCGATTTTGGGGGTTTCGAAAACCCTAAATCAGGGGACACATAGGGAGGAAGACGAAGTGGGTGGTTTATATCAAATAAAAACCATATGTTTTGTCAAACAAATAAAACCGCACACCCCAACAATTAAAACATCAACACACAAAATAAATTGGTGCGGTTCTGGGTGACGCCGACCGCACCCAATTTTATAAAAAAAAATTATAAAACAATTTTATGCAATAAAAACGAAGAACCTGAAGCTCTGATACCACTGTTGGAATATAGAGGCACGCAAACACGTAATACATGCGGAACAGAATTATACAGTTCACCAACAACGAACATGTAATTGTAAACACGATTACAATAATCATAATAAGAAATCTTACAGTAACTCGAGAACAGATTTTTCAACTCCAGTATCCACGTAATCCCCAATCATGGACTTGCATGGATTTGCCAGCGTTGAATCCCGCGACAAATTTGCTAGGAAAATTCTAACTCTAGATCTTATGGAGAAAAATATGAATTCTTGTATTATGAATTCTCAAGAGCTCATATATATATGGGAAACCCAACTTAAATCTTAAGCTAACCTGATTAGAAAATAAAATCCATAATCTTATAAAATAAATCTCTTAGATTTATTTCCCATATATAATATCTCTACAAATTTAATTCTCATGTATATCAAATCTCTACGAATTTAATTCCATATATATTAAATCCTATAATAATATTCCATATATTATTATTGGGAATCCTATTTAATTAAATCCAATTTAATTAAACATTAATAATAATTAATTCCAAATTAATCTATTATTAATTAATTCTCCATAAGTTAAATATTAAATCCAATTTAACATTTAATCAACCAACTATAATCCGTAAAAGGGAACTACTTGTTGTGTGACCAATTGACCCTCATATATCGAGCGATTAGTCAAACTAACGGTCTTAATTGAACTATAGACAATAAATCAAATATTCTCAATATATGAGGTACGTTGAGAGAAACATGCAACTACTTGTAACTGAAACATGAGTTATTACGATTTCCTCCTTTCATTCGCGAATACTCGATTAAGTATTGGACATGATGAAGTGTCTATTCAAATATCTTAATCATATTATCTCTAATCACTAATTGATCATGTATGTCACACTTAGCCACAAAGTCTAAGTTGACGTGCATCGGCCGATGACTTTGATCCAATTATGATGAGAAGATGAGTATTCTCTCTAAATCCAAATTGAGGAATGAATCATATTCTTGGCTCAACTACAACACACATGCACTTCGTGATGAACCCAATCCCATTCATATCTAACAATTAGACAGGTACAAGCATCAATCATGGTCAAAGTTCATCACTCCACACATGTCGTGTGTATTGACCTCAAGTCAAAGGAATATCACATTGCTCCCACTAACTGAGACACCCGTAGACACATATTGTGGACTTACATCAAACGATTTCTCGGATGGGTATACCAATAGCCTCTAAGGTATTTGTGCATCCATCATGAGATACCTAGTATCTCGTAGTAAGCGAGATCTTACTACTCTCTCTAAGAGTATGATGCAGATCGCACACCAATCTCAATTGCATCATCAATATTTCATTCTTGATGATTCTTGATCGGGGTCATTTGAGAATCATGCTTAAGTCATCTGAGTTCTCACAACCTCAATAACAACAATAACTCATGGGAACATTTGCATGAATAAATGCAAATAATCAAACATAATATTCAAACAAGTGTATTGTCATACATTAATATTAAAAGAACTATAATATTAAATCAAACTGAACATCATCAAGTATTATATCCTTACAATAAATTGTCTCTAGATCACCGAGACAAACAACATCTTCACATGAATTGTTAATGCATCTCATGTATCTTAATACTTTATTTTCTTTCCAAACTGTTGTGCACGGTGAAGTAACAAGGAAGTGTCACGAGATATAGGGATACACAAAGTGAGTGGGGTAATAAATAGAAGAGAATGTTCATTTATGACTCTGATTTGACTATTCAAACAAAGTAACAACCACAATATCTTAATTTGATGCCGCTCACTGAATTGATATACAAACATATGTTTGTACGTCTATACATGTGTTTGTACGCTATGTTGATTTTTCTATAATTCTAGCAGTAGAATATTGCCAAAATCATATAATAATCTCGCAATATCTAGACTAAACCGCTCGAGCTAATAATCTACCATATATGATAATGCACAATACCATGTGTGGGTCCCAGTGTAAACTATCTCACACGTGTATGAGCGGGGGTAGGGGGAAATACACGTGTATAGTGAATTTTCAATCTTTTAAAATTTTACTGAAATCAGTTAGTCAGGTTATCCTGAGTTTTAGTCCTGAAAAGCACAATGAGTCAAAGTCTTCTGAGACAATAACACTGAGCAACTTTCAGAGACTTCAGATTAGCTCAACTGATTCTGAGTTTCTACAACAGAGTCCAGATAAGTTTGGAGTAGATAATATTCTTACTGACTACTCAGGGGAGTTTATCAGTTTGATAACTATCTATACTAGCTTATCTAGAGTGCGGAAAGTGTAGGCCCTAAGTTTATACTCGTTTTACTTTGCTGAAAATATTTCCTTAATAAAACAATGGTTAAGGTTGTGATTAGATTAATGCAAGTTCAGTGGATTGATTCCAACTGAATATAAGAAATGCTTTCAGTGAAATATGCAACTGGTACGAATGCAAAGCAGAAAGCAAATAACACAACAAGTTATAGTCGTTCAGAGGCTCAAGCTCCTACCTCAACTCTCTCTGACTTCAGAGAAATTCCTTAACACACTACTTCTACTACCTCAAGCTTTCGACCGAACTCGGAAATTTTACTAACTTTCTACTACTTAACTTTCAAATTTGAACTCGCAGCCTTACTAACTCAACACACACAAGCATTCAGACTGAACAATCAGCTTACTAACTTATTCTCTAGAGTTTTCAGACTGAACACAACAACTTACTTACTCTTTACGACTCTCACTTCCAACTTCTACATACACAAGCTACCTAATCAAAGGGTTTGGGTTTTGGTTAGTTTCCAACTAAGGTGAGATATCCTTTTACAATGAGAACACATGTAAAAATCTAGGATATCTCGAACTAAGCTTTGGATAAGATCTTGAATCTAGGCTTAGTAAATGAACTCTCTTCAATGATGAAACACTTGGGAAAATTTAAGGGTTTCGAGTGCTTCACAAGAATGCTTGAATACGAATGAGCTCTGTGAGTTGCTTTGGTTTCCCGTAGACCTTGAAGTGTTCAAGGCCTCTGGTATTTATAGGCAACTCTTCAAGAAGTCTTCCTTTGAAAAACTATCCATTGGAAAGATAGCATTTCGGGTTTCTTCTTTGAGTATATGGTGAACGACTTCATTAGGGTTTGAATGAGCCCTTGAATGCTTTAGGAAATATTTAGACAAGCAGCCAATCACCAATTTCTGTGAACAAGACAAATATTTCTGCTGACATTCTTTAGAGACATGTTACTTTCAGTGTCAGGAAAGTACGCTGTTGTCACCTCCTCATTGGTCGACATCTTCCTTTGAACAGAGACAACAAAAACGACTCTTTTAGTTAACCAATAATGAGCTGATACTTTCCTTAGTGTTCACGAACGTATAACATTCTCTTTGCATGTACTCAGAATGAACAAATATTATTTACACTCAGAGTGACTTGTTCAGGTTCTGTTGATTCAGTATATAAGAGTCTTCAGGATCTTTTGATCTTCAGATTCTTCTGATTCTTCAGGTAATTCAAGTCTTCAGGTTCTGCAAGTCTTCAGGATATACTGATCCTTCAGTATGGTTTAGGTCTTCAGTATAGTTTGGTCTTTAGGATACTTCTGTGATCTTCAGACAAAACATTGAAACTTATTCTTAAGTTAAACTATGTCTGCTGACTATACATGGTGCAGATCGTCCTGATAATTTGAAACCCGAGGATTTAATATGGCATGGGCTTCTCCTTCCTTACTTGATTCCTGAGTCCTCAGCCTCTTTGCCCTTTGTTCAATTACTTCCATGGCAGCCTCAGGGTGAATCAGAACTTCACCTCTTTCTCTTCCCTTTGTGGATTTCAGCAGGAGATTGTTCTGATTTCTTTTCCGGAGGTGGCAGGGGAGCAAGCTTGTCATAACTTTCCCCCTTTTTGGCATCATAATTGGCAATCAACCCAGATAAGGTTCTGTCCATATGAAATTGTTCTCTACCAATTGACCTTACTTCTGCCGCCACATGGAAATGCTCATCCTGAATCCTCTATAGTACATTCAGGCCGGTGCTAGTGTCTTCAGCAAGACAACCATGTGTTGCTTTCATCTTTTCCATCAAAGAGTTGCTCATCTCATCCACAGCCGATCTGATCATCTCATCAACCTTGGATTTCAGAAAATCCTCAAGAGCTTTTGATTTCAGATCAAACTGTCTCTCTATCTCATCCTTCATCTCCTTAGCCACATCATCAAATTTCGTACTGAGAACAGTAATTTTAATATCGATTGAGGTAGATAGTAGATTTACCTGAGCATGTGTAACCATGGATGTGCTAAGTGTCCTGATGAATTCACCCTGAGAAACCTGTGCCTCAGCAAGCTTTGATACTTCACTAACCAGAGGTTCAATCTTCGCCATTTGATCAATCATTGGCTTAAACATGGTTAATTTCTCAATGATGGGTGTGAGATCAAGAATTGGTTGTGGGATAGGGACCTCTTCCTCTGTTTCAGTATGAAGCCCAACTTCAATAGCTTCAGTGGGTTTTGCTGCAGGCTCCTGAGGGGTCTCTTCAAACGGAGTCACCTGAAGTTCAGGAACGTCCTGAGCTTGTTCCCCTTGAGCAGATGCTCCAGCCTCAGCAAATTTTGACTACCCTCAGCAGGGTCCTGATCAGTTCGGTCTTTGTCCTGGGCCTCAGAAGGTCCTTCACCGATTAACAGGTTGTCTCTCAGAACCTTCTTTAGGATAAGCTCCTCAAATTTAGCAGCTTTGATCCTTAGCCTCCTCTTTTCAAGACCTGAAAACGCATCAAGCTCTGCCACTTCCTCAGCCCATAAATCTTCTCCCCTGAAGTTTCCTATTCTTAACATCATGGCAAAGGATTGATTTACAATTAGCATGGCAGTTTTCAGTCTGACAAATATATCCTGAAGGTCGGGATAGTTGGCAAGGATTGAGAATTTGTCTAACACAAATCTCTCAGATTTCAACTTCCACTCCCTTTCTTCGGCTTCACCTTTCCTAAGTTCAGGAACAAGTGATTCTTCCTCAGAGGTAGAATGAGCCTCTGAAGGTATAGAAATTTTTGGCTCTGAGGGTTGAATGAGTGGGATCTGTATTTGGCTTACTTCAACAGGTTTTTGAGAACCTATGAAGATCTCTCTAGTAATGCGATCATCTCCAATACTTGTGCTGAGAACCTCAGTAAACACATCTTCTTCGGGAATATTTGCACCTTCAGCCTCAGCAGCTTGTGAGATGGCTTTCACAAGTGTATCAAGTGGAGATTTCTCCCCTTCAACCACTTCACTTATTTTCCTCAACCTCTTCTTCCTCTTCTGCTCATCCTGAGCCTTCTTCCTCTCACCTGTTTCTCTCTTCACTTTCAGGAGCTCAAGTGTCTTTCTCCTCTTCTCAGGTTCCTCTGCGGCCTTCTCAGACACCATTTTGCCTTTAGTACGGGTGATATCAGCAATAGTCAACCTATCCTGATCTGATTCAGAGCTCTCAACCTCAACTTGCTCTGTCTGTTGTTCAGGTTCTTCCTGGATAGCCTGTTCTTCAGGCTCATCCTGATCTGTAGAACTCGTACTCCGAGAAGTCGCCTGTCTCCTCTTCTACGACTTAGGCCTTCGAAACATGATTCTATTCTGATTGAAAGTAGAATCGGTCAAGAAAAACATATTCTTCCTTGGCAAGGTTTCCAGAAGATAGCTTATCTTCATTGCAAACAATACCTTTTCGATTTTAGTGAACGTCCCTTTGTCATACTTAATCTTCTGATTCTGGCTAAGTATGCAGCTTACAAAGAATTTCAACCAATTGAAATCTCTTGACGGTGAATCCTCGATTGCAGCCATTAATCTCAACTTGTTTTGGCTAACCTGCTCTAAACTCCCAGAAGTGCTCATCAAACACTTCGCCACAATATCAATAAGGACTAGATAGACAGGTTTTAGACATTTCTTGTTCAAAGCACCCTTCAGTTCAACCTTTGAAATAGAAAACCTATCTAAAATCTCCTGCTCTCTTCCAATCATATACACCGCTGGATCATCACCTCTATCATTCAACTCAAATACATCATTGATATTGGTTAAAGATAACCGTATATCCTTCGCGGAACAACCTCTCCTTTGGATTTTGCATAAGTGCCAAAGCTGATTTGCGAGACCAAGGCTCCACTAGTGTCTTCTCGCAGGTTGATCACGAACTGCAACACCTCCTGTGATAACTCAAGCTCTGTTTTGTTTCCGACCAATCTTCCCAAATGAGCTAGTCGAAGCATATGGAGAGCTTCTTCCTCTACCGGCGTGGTTTTGTTATCGTCCATCTCCACCACATGCTCAAAATAAGGTTTCTCCGATTCTGCGAGATTCCTTATCATTCTGTAGCTTGGGAATTCCATTGAAGAATTTGATTTAGAATATTCAGAGGGTTTGGATAGTTTGAACGTTTTATGCAGGGATGCAAAGTGTAAAATGGTAAGTGTTTGGCGAAAAATGGGGTATATATATGATCAGAAGGATAAATCAATGGTTGAGATTAAATCCGAATAAACGACTCAGATTGATTGTAATAATCTCAAGATTTATTTGCTATTAATAGCAAATGGCAGAAAAGCATTTTTAATGGCAGCAAAATAGGGTGACAAAATGATGTATCACTCTAACCGAGGTAAACCCTTGGTGTTGTGCCAAAACTTTAGCCAATGATAATTCCTCAATCATTCCCGCTTAAAGTTCAGGTCTCTTGTCTATTGATTTACCATCATCCATTTCAAAACTATCAAACTTTCCAATTGCCACTGAAAGTTTGTTTTCTTTTATATGATCTGTGCCTTGGCACATTACAGCTAGTGTATCCCAAATCTCTTTAGCAGTATTACAGTGAGAGATCATTCCCATCACACCATCATCAATTGTCTTGGTATAGTGTGTCTTTTCGCAATGTACTAGATTGACTAACTTTCTCTCCTCAGGAGTCAGTTGGTCATCAGACTTAGGAAATTCTGCTCTAGGATCAATTCTCTCATCTTCGCTTCCTCCTGATTCACCACAGTAAATTGGAATGGTCCTTGAGAGACCACTCTCCACATACGCTCATGTTTGGAATAAAGATGAGCCTGCATTCTCAGTCTCCATAGATCATAGTTCTCCACTGAGAACATGGGAAGTTTTTTAGAAGACATTTTTCTGATCTTTTGAAAAGTAAAAAGTTTCAAAGAAATAAGATCGATTCGGATAGACCACAAGTATTTTTGAAAATAAAACTTTGGTCAACACAAAGAGGGTCAAGTTGAACCAACGCTCCGATACCACTTGTTGGTCCCGTGCAACGAAGTCTTACACGTGTATGGGGAATACACGTGTTCGATGATTTTAAAACTTTTTCTTCTTCGAGGTCGACTTGGGTCGATAATCCTCAAGATTAGGTTAGAGAAGCACAGATCGCTCCGAGTCAAGGTCTCATCGAGATGGTGATCCCGAAGTCGCTTTCGGATACCTCGGATAATCCCAACCGAGTCCTCGAGTGTCGAGATCCCGAGTTGCTTGGATCGATAACTAACTTATCAATCCTCGGAAGAGAGTTCATTTTGGTAACTATCTATTCTAAATTCTACTTTCGATCGTCGGAATGGTTGGCCCTTTAGTTTATACTGCTTTTTAAGCTTTGTTTAAAAAACCTTCCCTTTATGAAATAGTGATTAGGCTGTGATTCACTTATGCAATTTCAGTGGATTGATTTCAACTGAATATCAGTGAAAAGTATGCTTTCAAAAATCAAGTCAATACAACAGTTAAGCACAGATAAGGAAAGCAATAAAGAACACATCAATTATAGTGGTTCATAGACTCAAGCTCCTACGCCCACTCTCCCCGACTCTTCGAGAGAAATTCACTATCAACTTCGAAGCTTTACGACTACCTCGTAGTTTACTTACTCAACTCAGCCCTGAGTTTTCTGACTACTCCACGTAGTTTACTTACTCAACCCGACCTTGAGTTTTCTGACTACCTCCGTAGTTTACTTACTCAAAACACACACAAGCTTTCGACTACCCCTGGCTTACTAACTTCTCCTCTAGAGTTTTTACGACTACTCCGCGTAGTTTACTAACTCTTTACAACTCTTCTCACCAACAAACACACTCCAACTACCTTCTCAAGGGTTTGGGGTTTCTTGGTTGGTTTCCAACTAGGATGAGATATCCTTTACAATGAAGCACAATGCAAAGGGTTAGGATATCTCGACTAAGCTTTGGATAATTCTTATCAAGCTAGGCTTAGTATAGTGAGCTCTCTTCAATATAGAAGCACTTGGGAAATTCTAAGTTTTTCGAGTGCTTTAACTTTTGCAAGAATAAGTTTGAGCTCTTGAGTTGCGTATAAATTTCCCGTAACCTTAAAATGTAGAGGGTCACCAGTATTTATAGGCATACACCAAGGTCACTCTTGAAAACTATTCGTTGGAGAGATAGCTTCGTGAGTTTCCTCTTAAGGTGTGTGAGAAATGACTATATTTAGGGTTTGAACCTCCCTAACACGCTTTTAGGCAATAGTCTTTTCACGTGCTTTGTCTTCACTTTTTTGCGATGCGAACTTTGTACATCCGACATCTTTTTTTCAAATGACTTTGTCACCGTCGATTCGATGGGTACAATGTTATCTTCCTCTTTTTGAATTTTGTCTCCAGTTAAAAGGTAGACACCTTCAACGGCTCTTTTGGTTACAAACTCTGAGTTTGATATAACCTTAACAACACTTCTGACTTAGTTCCTTTTGTCTGTATTTGAATGTCTTGGCAAATATCTATTTTTCAAAGAATCGCGATCTTCTCAGTATTGCATCCTTCAGATAGATATATTAAGTGCCTCGGAACATTCGAGTTCATCTTGAGCATTCAAGACATTCTTGAGTCTTGATAATTCTTGTGCCTTGATATTCTTGATCTTCGATTCTCGATCTTGATCTTGTGTCTTGAGTCTTACGAGACTTGAGGTCTTCGAATCTTTATAGTTTTATCTTGGTGATGTCTTTGAGTCTTCATCTTGAGTCTTGATTCCTCGAGATCATCTTGAGTCTTGATATCTCGGTTTCTGCATCGAGTCTTTGGATACTTCAGAAACATACTGAGTTCTTTAGAGTCTTCAGAACCTATCCTGAACTATATCTGCTGACTATACATTTTGTAGATAACATCCTGAGTACTCTAAAACTGAATCCTGACTCAACTATCAAGATCATTCTG
Organism: Stenogyne calaminthoides; assembly: GCA_037126765.1. Lineage (NCBI taxonomy): Eukaryota > Viridiplantae > Streptophyta > Magnoliopsida > Lamiales > Lamiaceae > Stenogyne > Stenogyne calaminthoides. The sequence goes on along the minus strand of JBBCBC010000024.1, from coordinate 17,169,655 downwards.
ATCATGTCATACTCAGGGGTTTTGGGATCTTAATCAAAATCATATATATTAAATTCATCTCCCAACAAACCTTAATTCTGATCGAGGATCCAATTTTCTGGCTTCTTTGTCCAACACGTAGGTCGGACACCCCCAAATTCCCATGTGTCTCGGTGATCGGCTTGCGCCTCCCACAATTCTTTGGGAGTTTTGGGAACCGATTTGGATGGCACCAAGTTCAGAATATAAGCCGCTGTTTCCAAGGCATGTCCCCAGAACGACTTGGGTAGGATCGCATAACTCATCATTGATCTAACCATTTCTAAAAGAGTTATGTTTCTTCGCTTTGCAACCCCGTTTTGTTGAGGGGTTCCGGTGCGATTAGTCGATACAATCCTTCCATCGACAAGTAGTTCAAAAACATCATTTGAGGTACTCGCCTCCACGATCGGATCGTAGAGACTTGATACGTTTTTCCCTATGATTCTCTGCTTGAGCCTTAAATTCTTTGAATTTCTCAAAGGTCTCAGATTTATGCTTCATAAGGAAAATATAGCCGTACCTTGAGTAATCATCAATAAAAGTGACGAAATACTCATAACCTCCTCTTGCTTTGATTGACATTGGACCACATACGTCTGTGTGAACGATTTCTAACACTTCTTTGGCTCTATTCCCCTTGGCTCTGAATGCCCTCTTGGTCATTTTACCCTCCAAACATGATTCACAGGTTGGGATTGGTTCAACTTGGAGAGACTCCAGTGAACCGTCTTCTACCAACCTTTGGATCCTCTTTGGATTAATATGTCCCAATCTTAGATGCCATAGAAGTGTCTCGTTCACGTCTGATGAACGTTTTCTTTTATCGGAAATAGTTGATGTGTTATAGGATGCATTTCGTGAGTGGTGTACACAGATAATTCTATAGAGATTATTTGACAACGTTCCATGATAGATAAATTTATCATAAAGAGAAATGGTAACAACTTTATCAAAAGTAACCGAATATCCATCAAGGTAAAGTTTAGAAACCGAAATTAAATTCTTTCTAAAACTAGGAACGTAAAGAACATCTCTTAAAATTAAAACCCTGTCTTCAAAAGACAGGTGCACTTCTCTCATCGCTTCAATTTGCCACTCAGAAGATCGCCCGATTGTGATGAGGATCTCACTCCCACTAAGTTGTCGGGTCCGCTTGAACCCCTATAAAGTGAAACAAACATGATCAGTGGACCCTGTTGGGAAATTTGTATTAAGTTTTGATGGAAGTTCCAAAACAGGTTGTAATAGGACCAGTCAGACCTGTTAGCTGACTGATGACTTAGAATCAGATTAAGATGACCAACTGAAATGTATAGATAGCTGATGTAAAAGATAGGTCACATATTGAGGGGGAACTCAATATGTATAGGTCAGGTCAAGTTATCAGATGACCAGATAAGGTCAGATGATCAGAAGACTAAGACAGATCAGAAGACAAGAAGTCAGATGATCAGGTGAAGACAGAAGACACCAAGACTCGGATGAACTCAAGACTCGGATAAACCTCAAGACTCGGATAAGCTCAAGACTCAGGATGAACTCAAGACTCGGGATAAGTCCAAGACTCAAGAATAAACTCAAGACTCAAGATGATCAAGACACCGAGGCTCAGAGTCACCTAAAGATCAGAAGACTACCAGAAGACCTACATCACTCAAGTCTGCAAATTGTCCTAAGATAATCAGATCGTAAGACTTTACAAGGTAGATCGATCAATTATCCGACCAAGTCACCACACCAAGGCCAACCAAAATGGTACACTGCATAAGACGAATATTCTACAAAAGGAATATCAATCGTCAAAAGGACAACATCAAGTGTCGCCGCTCGCCAAAGAGAAAGCGACACGCACAAAAAAAGAGCCGACAATGCGGATTCGACAAGCGGACATAAACGGAGCTAATCATGCCTACGGCCACGCCCGATATTCGAACACGTCCACAATCATATCCTACAACCTACCTAATATAGCCCGAAATTCAAATTGCTCTCCAACGGCTCTTTGATTTTGTGGTTTATAAAATGGGATTGCTCTTCAAAATTGAAGAACACAACCGGATCGAGCAGACTGAAAAAGAAGCAAAAACTATAGCAGAATCTCCGCTCGAAGAACACCGAATTTAAAGATTATTCTTAAGTGTTCATCCCATTGTTCTTAGCATAGAAATCCTATCCTCTAGCATTTGGCTACATAAACACTAGGATAGATTTCCAGTTGGAACCACAACAAATCTTTACCCAAACTCAAAGTTAGGTTAAGTTTGTTACCGCAAGATTTCAGACTAGGGATTCTAGTTTCTGATTTCTGGGATTGGTTGAGTGTGAACTCGATAAACATCTGTTGAGTGTTGGACTAACACATTAAACTAAGTCCAGTCGGTTAAGTCGGTTAAGCTGGTTAAGTTGCCCCTGTGTTAAGGGAAGAGTGGACGTAAGAGGGGTTTCGTCTGAACCACTATAAAATCTTGTGTGCATTTACTTGCTCTTTATTGCTTTACACTATTCACACAACTGCACTTAAAATTGCATACATATTCTAAGTTAACATCAGTTTGAACCAAGCAACTGATCTGATCAGGTTGACACCTTAGTCAGCCGATTGAAAACTGACTTGAGAATCTGATTTGATAAAACTGGTTTTTCACACGGGTATTTACAAGCTTCCGCACTATCAGTTAAACTGACAGATATCAAACTGATCTGCCCACAGGCACTCAGTGAAATTGAACATCAGTCCAAACTGACTCACTAGCACTCTGATCAGGCAATCTGCAATCACACCTGATCTGCACGAAAAGTTTTTCAGAAGTCTATTCACCCCTCCCCTCTAGACTTTTGCCCTCACATAAATCCGTTCGGGACCTACAGACCCCGTATCCACCACCCATAAATGGGAGGCTTACGCCGCTAAGAAAGTTTCAACAAATAGTGCGTGAGAATTACCTTTCTTTCCATTCCTTTTGGTTTTGGAACAGGCTGACCTCCAATGTCTCTTTTCACCGCAGTTGAAGCACTTCCCCTTAGCTGGCTTGCTCACTCCTCCACCTCCCTTCACCTTTTCTTTGCCCTTGGCAACACTTGAGTTCACTTGCTTGTGGCTTTTATCCTTTTTCTTATTCTTACAACCCTTTGGCCTAGAAGAAGAAGAAGGTTTATTTGCCACCAAGGCTTGGCTCTTTTGCCCCAATATCTCCTCTGCCGAGACTAAAGCTTGCAATAGGTCAGGCATCGAGAACTTCTGGTTGTTCATCTGGTAGTTCAGCCTGAACTATTCAAAACTTTTTGGCAGAGAGTGGAGCACGAAATCGATTTGGGTCTCGATGTCGTATTCAGCGCCAAGTACCTCAAGTTTGTTAAGGTGAGCCATCATCTGAAGAACATGCTCCCTTACGGGCGTTCCTTCCACCATTTTCATAGAGAGCAAGTCCCTCATGGTGATCTGACGAGCCACACGGTTCTGATGTTGAAACATCGCTTTAAGACTAACCATGATGTCTCTGGCCGGTCTCAAACGTTCGGTGTTGGTGTTGCAACACATCGACATTGAAGCCAAGATGGTACACTTTGCCATTTCGTTGAACGCTCCCAATCGAGATACTCTTTCTTAACCGCTTTTGTTGACTCATCATTTAGCTTTTCTGGTTTAGGTGTAGTGAGAACCCAGTTATGGCTTTGTGCAGTGAGGACAATAGTAAGTTTACAACTCCAATCAACGAAGTTTTCACCAGTTAACAAATTGTCTTTAAGTATATTGAACAGTGGATTAAAAGGTTGTGACGTGATGAACTGAAATAAATAACAATATGCATAAGCATAGATATATCACAAGGTTCGATCACATGCATCATATTAAAATCTAAAAAAAATATGAACATTCATCAGCCAACATCTCAAAACAGTTTAAATAAGCCACGTGGGGTGTTGCCTGCCTTGGCGTCACTTTGCATTCGCTCCCACGCTAAGCGTCCTCCGCCAGCGTCTGCCTGCCCGATCACAAGATGGTGTTGCATAGCGCCCGTGAGCGGTCGGGTCATGATCCTCAAGACGCTCAACCCTCGGCCTTACCCCTCCGGTTTTGGATCCATTCGTCTTTAATCCATCGTCTTCATCTTGTCTCACGATCCGGTTGCAATTTATTTACGAAAAATAAATAAACCTAGATCTAGACTAGTGTATTACATTGAACGTATCAAACAAATCATAATCTACTCGTGGATTTTCTAGCAATCGAATTAAAAACCACAATTTATATGCATGCATAAATATAAACATTCATCAAATACCATGACAATTTGATACCTGCAAAAAAGATCTAGCAATTTTACTATCCAATTTCAAATTTAATGAAAACGAATTAAATTACAATTTAAAACTCAGAGCCCGAAACCGAGGCTCTGATACCAGTTGTTGGGGAATTAATTGCCCGGATCTATTCGGGATGAATATTTAAATACAAATTTAATTCTAACAATTATTACTAGCATGAATTAATCCTATATTAATTCAAATAATAATTCAACAACAAATCATGCATATAAACAGCTCACATAAATCCTACGCATGCGGAATTGCTACGGGTTTACGTGAACTAACTTGTTTGGAATGGCAATGGACTCGGTTGATAAGAACACACCAAAACGCCTTCCCAAGTATTCCCTAGCCCTTGCTCGTCAATCCGGTGGAAGGAAACTCGCGAACAATTAACAAAAGAAAAAATAAATTATTTGTTGCACCACCTTTGTGGATTTCTAATTTTTTCAACACATGGAATTGCACTTGGGGATGAAAGAATCATCCCCTATTTATAGAGGGGGTGTTGGTCGAAAACTTTGCATGGAATAGGGGAAGAAAATCTTTTTCTTGATCTCCAAGAAATCTTGAATATATCTCATATATTATTTTCTCCATAATTAAAATATTCCATAAAAATCTCAATTCCTCTTGTTATGGTGTATTTCGAAAAAATAGGAAAAAAGAAACCAAGATTTGGATCTTCTTGAATTTATGAGATATACTTGTATTCCAAGAAATTCATATCTTCCATAATATCTTTTCAAGAAAATCAAGAAAATCTTTCTTTCCCTTATTCTTTCAAAATTTTCGAAATCATGAATAAATAACTATGTGGGAGATTTCTTGAATTTAATGAGATAATCTTGTATTCCAAGAATACTTATCTTCATTCCATAACAAAATTCAAAGAAAATCTTTTCTCCCTCTTTTATTTATTTTTTCGAAAAAAAATAGGAAAAATAAGCAACATAATTTATTTTATTTTTAAACACCTTTTTTAGTTATTGGACTTTATGTTTGGGCTACTTGAGGGGCCTTTAGGAGAATTAAGATTGGATCTTCCAATGGATCTTGAATTATCAATATTGAGCCACAATATTATTCAAGCCCATAAATATTAAATAGTCCCACTACATAATTAATATTGCACTATCCATCTTAACCCATATTACTGTTAATATGGCTCCCGGTTATTATTTCCAGTGTTTAAGATTATCTAGCGCATTAATTAATTCAAGCCACTGAAATAGCTTTCCATTAATTAATATCTTTTGTCCTTGGTTAAGGAACGGTTCAACATTATTATCCATACTGGAAACTAGTTCCACTTGCAAGATTTGGTATGATAAATTTTATGAACCTCCCAAGGGGGCAAATAGAACAAGCGTACTTGCACACAATTCTTCGTATTAAATCTTAGCAATCGCATGACACCAATAATATTGCCCAAGATATAAAGTATTGAATCTCATTGATTCTCTACCCGTAATAAGTCAAAGCAATAATTACTAACCACACGTGATCCTATTTAAGGAACGAAGATTAAGAAATAACGAACCACTGAGGTCTAATTCTTCCTAGTTCAGTGCTGAATAATTTATCCTCCTCAGAGGTCCTATTCGATTACATCGATCATCATGCACTAGTGTAATCTCTTGGTCAAGACAAGTCAATCTGAGCCTTACACTTCAACCTTTCACGATGGATTGTTCATTTCCATCTAGGTCGTGAACGGTGTACTTTTAGTTACAAGGGACTGTTAATTTAATCTTATGTGATCTGGTATCACTAAATTAACTACAATGTAACATGTACTATTTATTGAACAGTTATGCAGTAAATATATGTAACATTCAATGATATTTAAAGCATCAGTGATAAATAATTTATTTCAGTAAATAAGACAAAAATTCAGTTTGGTTACACAAAGTAAAAACATACTTTCCAGTATAACCCCAACACTTGATAACTCGGTGCTTGTGTAGGAGCAACAACAAAGATAGAAGATTTTACCTCCTCAATAGCAACAAGGCAGACATCATCACTATCATCGCTCGAGAACATCTCTTACAAGAGTTTGGATCCTTCCTCGAATGTTCTTCTTCAAAGAACCATTGCCTTCTTCTTGGAATACTTCTTGTCTCTTTTGGCTTGCTGATCCTTTCTTTCTTTGGAACTCAACTCAGGACAGTCATACTGGAAGTGACTTATCTTTTTGCAGTTGTAGCATATGTTGGTATCATCATCCTGATCTTTTTCCTCTTTGGATTTGTAGTCCTTCTTTTTGGATGAAGATCCTTCACCTTTGTAGTCTTTCTTCTTCTCAGTACACTTTTCTTCAGCTTCTGAGTTGTTCCTGTTCTTGTATCTGGTATTTTTATAATACCTTTTATACTTTCCAAATTTGTGGTTCATTTTCTCAAACCTTCTTGCCATTAGGGCAATTGTCTCATCTTTTTCATCCTGCACTTTGTTAGATGAGGTCTCAGGTTCTTTACAGATTTTACCTTGTGCTTTAAAAGCCACATTTTTGTTAGATTTTATCTTTGCTGTCAGTTTTCTTAGTTTTATTATCAATTACAAACTCATATGCTTTCAACTCAGAGAAAACTTGTTGATATGGCATAGAAGCAATATCTTTGGTGTTCTCAATCACAACACCATGAATATCCCATTTCTTAGACAGTCCTCTAAGAATTTTCAGAGCAATTTCTCTTTTGGGATATTTTTTCCCAAGAGCACTCAGATCATTCATAATGCTAGTGAATCCGACTTCAAGTCTTTCAATAGATTCACCATCTTCCATTTCAAAACCATCAAATTTGGCAATATTGGCAATAGCCACAGATAGTTTGTTTTCTTTGATATGATCAGTGCCTTGACACATTATAGCAAGTGTGTCCCAAATGTCTTTGGCAGTTTCACAATGAGAAATCATTCCCATAACACCATCATCAACAGTGATATATAGAGTATCTTTAGTAATATAATCCAAGTTAACCAATTTTCTCTCCTCAGGAGTAAGTTGGTCATCAGTTTTGGGAAATTCATCCCTTGAATCATCTTTTTCAGCATCAGTAGATCTAGGATTAACAACCTTGAACTCAAAAGGTCCTTGAGACACATCTCTCCACATTCTCTCATGTTTTGAGTACAAGTGTGCCTGCAATCTCAATCTCCATAGATCATAGTTCTCAACTGAGAACATAGGTAGTTTCTTAGAAGGCATGATGAAATGGTCTTGTAAGATATCAGTAGTAAGATCTATTCAGTAGACCACCAAGTCTCTAAGTAAGCAAGACTATGGCTACCAAAGCAAGTGGTCAGTTAGAACCACTGCTCTGATACCACTTGTTGGTCCCGGTGTAAACGAGTCTCACACGTGTATGGGGGGAATACACGTGTATAGTGATTTTTCAATTTTTTTTAACATTTTACTGAAATCAGTGAGTCGGGTTATCCTGAGTTTTAGTCCTGAGAAGCACAAATGGCCCTGAGTCAAAGTCTACTGAGACAATAACACTGAGCAACTTTCAGAGACTTCAGATTAGCTCAACTGATTCTGAGTTTCTACAACTGAGTCCAGATAAGCTTGGAGTAGATAATATTCTTACTGACTACTCAGGAGAGTTTATCAGTTTGATAACTATCTATACTAGCTTATCTAGAGTGCGGAAAGTGTAGGCCCTAAGTTTATACTCGTTTTACTTTGCTGAAAATCTTTCCTTAATAAAATAGTGGTTAAGGCTATGATTAGGTTAATGCAAGTTCAGTGGATTGATTCCAACTGAATATCATAAATGCTTTCAGTGAAATATGCAACCGGTACGAATGCAAAGTAGAAAGCAAATAACACAGCAAGTTATAGTGGTTCAGAGGCTCAAGCTCCTACGTCCACTCTCTCTGACTTCAGAGAAATTCCTTAACACACTACTTCTACTACCTCAAGCTTTCAGACTGAACTCAACAGCTTACTAACTTTCTACTACGAGCTTTCAGGCTGAACTACTGCAGCTTACTAACTCAACACACACAAGCGTTCAGACTGAACAATCAGCTTACTAACTTCTTCTCTAGAGTTTTCAGACTGAACACAGCAGCTTACTTACTCTTTACAACTCTCACTTCCAACTTCTACACACACAAACTACCTAATCAAAGGGTTTGGATTTTGGTTGGTTTCCAACTAAGGTGAGATATCCTTTTACAATGAGAACACAAGTAAAAAGACTAGGATATCTCGAACTAAGCTTTGGATAATATCTTGAATCTAGGTTTAGTAAATGAGCTCTCTTCAATGATGAAACACTTGGGAAAATCTAAGGGTTTCGAGTGCTTCACAAGAATGCTTGAATGCGAATGAGCTCTGTGAGTTGCTTTGGTTTCCCATAGACCTTGAAGTGTTCAAGACCTCTGGTATTTATAGGCAACTCTTCAAGAAGTCTTCCTTTGAAAAACTATCCGTTGGAGAGATAGCATCTCGGGTTTCTTCTTTGAGTATATGGTGAACGGCTTCATTAGGGTTTGAACGAGCCCTTGCATGCTTTAGGAAATATTCAGACAAGCAGCCAATCACCAATTTCTGTGAACAAGACAAATATTTCTGCTGACATTCTTCAGAGACATGTCACTTTCAGTGTCAGGAAAGTACGCTGTTGTCGCCTCCTCATTGGTTGACATCTTCCTTTGAATAGAGACAACAAAAACGATTCTTTTGGTCAACCAATACTGAGTTGATACTTTCCTTAGTGTTCATGAACATATAACATTCTCTTTGCATATACTCAGAATGAACAAATATTATTTACACTCGGAGTGACTTGTTCAGGTTCTGTTGATTCAGTACATAAGAGTCTTCATGATCTTCTGATCTTCAGATTCTTCTGATTCTTCAGGTTCTTCAAGTCTTCAGGTTCTGCAAGTCTTCAGGATATACTGATCCTTCAGTATGGTTTAGGTCTTCAGTATAGTTTGGTCTTTAGGATACTTCTGTGATCTTCAGACAAAACATTGAAACTTATTCTTAACTTGAACTATGTCTGCTGACTATACATGGTGCAGATCGTCCTGATAATTTGAAACATTATCCTATACTATCAAGATCATCCTGAAACATATCATACTCAGGGGTTTTGGGATCTAATTAAAATATTTATTAAATTCATCTCCCAACACCATGTCTGCCCAAGGTACATGATTTTGTACCATAATATTTTGATCGTGTATTCCTCCTTATCTTCTAATTGGATTCTTCTCGTTTTGGCTTCATTTATTTCATATAATTGGTCAACTTATTCTTATACGTCTTTTTTCTTTTTACCTCATTTTGGTATAAATTCACTAAAAAAACTAAACAAACGATCAAAATGCACAAATAATAAAATTTAATTTCACAAGTAATGAAATTTAATTCCACGTGCTTTATGAGTTCGGAAAAAAAAAATCCACGTGTTTTATTTGTCACGAGTAATGAAATTTAATTTTACAATGAATTTAATTTCACATGTTTTATTTGTCACAAGTAATGAGATTTATTTCACATGCTTTATTTGTCATAAGTATTGATTTTAATCTTACATGTTTTATTTGTCACAATTAATGAAATTAATTTCACATACTTTACTTGAAATACAAAGACAATTGAGCACAAAAATACATGTAAAATTTTTATATTACAAGTTGCACTTGTGTAAAATATTGCACATGCAAAAAACTCACTACAGTAAAACCTCTATAAATTAATAACTTTGGGACCGGAGGATTTTATTAATTTATAGAGATATTATTATATCGATAAATTAATAATTTATTAATTTAAAGAGGTTTTAACGTATATGCACAGTTGGCCTTCAAAGTTCCAAATTCTTTGAATAACTTTAAGTATACATTCATAGTTATTGAGGAAAATTAAGTTAAAATACAAATGTATTAGTAGAATTCCATGAATACAAACTCACGTGGAAGTTGGAATGACTTGTTTAAATTAATTGGTTTTGGAAAATACAAAAATATGGTTCATTGGACTAACATTTGTGCATTGAATCATGGATAGAAATCAACACTATATATTTATCCATTGGAATCTTGGTAAATCACACACAAAAATGGCCACTCATCTAAAAGGAATTCAAAAATCAACAATGACCAACCAACAATGAAAGATGTTATGTGAGTATAAGAGAGATCAACCTGGATGCACTCAGAATGATTTGGTGAAATGGGTTGAAAAATCTTTCAATTTGAAAGTTAGCCAAGCAACAATTTCGAACACTCTTAAGAGATCTGCAGAATTCCTATCATCTGACTTTGAGAAAGATGGGTCGTCTAAGCGTCAGAAATCAGCCAAGTATCCGGACCTTGAGAAGGTTGTTTATGAGTGGTTTCTCCAACATCAAGAGTGTGTGAATATAACCGGGGAGCTAATCTTAGAGAAGGCGAATGAGGCGCTTAAGCTTTTACATCTAGAGGATCCCGCAGATCATCGCCTTTCACAAGGTTGGCTTGAGAAATACAAATCAAGGCATGGTATCAAATCATATCGCCGTTTCGGAGAGAGTGGATCAGTTGACATGCATGATATGGAGAATAAATTGGAGTCCATTAGTGAAAAAATTGATCAATTTTCAAGGAAAAATGTTTTTAATATGGATGAAACTGGTTTGTTTTACAGGTTACATGCTGATCATACACTTGCAACAAAGCAACTTGAAGATAGAAAATAAGATAAGGAGAGGTTGACAATTGTTATTTGTTGCAATGAAGATGGCTCTGAAAAAATTCCTCTATGGATTATTGGTAAGTATGTGAATAGCTTGAACTGTCAATACCGTGCCAACGAGAGAGCTTGGATGACTGGAGTGCTTTTCGAAGAATATGTTCGTTGGCTGGATGAACAAATGCATGGAAGAAAAATTCTTTTGGTAGTCGATAACTGTCCAGCTCATTCAAACAATATTCAAGGTTTACAAAACATCGAGTTATTTTTCCTACCCCCAAACATGACCTCAAAAATTCAACCATGTGATGCCGGCATAATAAGAGCCTTCAAAATGTATTACCGCAAAAGATTTTACCGTAAGATTTTGGAAGGCTATGAGTTAGACATACTATCTCCAGAAAAGATCAATGTTTTAGATGCTATCAATATGGCAGTGTCAGCTTGGACCTAAAATGTTCATCAAGAAGCAATAGCAAATTGCTTTCGACACTGCAAAATTCGCTCGAAAAATTAAAGAGACTCAAGTGCAAATGATGCAACTCCTGGAGAAGACATTCGTGAGCTTGAGAATTTGATCACCGGTATGCAATATCACCACAAAATGGATGTGAATCAATTGCTCGACTTTCCGGGTGAAAATAATCAATGTCACGAAGTTCAAAGTCTAGAAGAGATAGTGGCCGATGTCATTCATAATCCGGAAGATGATGAAGCAAAGGATGATTCAATAGCTTTGGAACCGGTCACTCTAAAAGAAGCATTGCAAGCATCAACAACTCTTCATAACTTTTTGTTGCAGTACGAGAAGACAACGCCACAACTATTGGGTGCAGTAAGGAGATTTAAAGATGAGATCAACATAGATTTGAAGTTCAAGAAAAAGCAAGTTACAGTAGATTCTTATTTTACTAAGTTGTCTTAAGAATATTCAAGTGCATCATATATATGTATATGGATTATTTTTAATAATTATTAATTTATAGTTTCGTCGGGACCAATATATATACACTGGAATCTCAAAAAAATTATTATCTTATAATTTTATTGATCGGGTCCCAAATTTGTACTGGTCTCAACTTGGGACTGGACAAATTATTAGTTTTAGCGAGGTTATTAATTTATCGAGTATTAATTTAACGAGGTTTTACTGTATTTTGGGAAGCAACAAAGCCTGTGGGTGGTTAATGGGACAAAAGGCCGCGCCTTCCTTGAGGCGAAAGAGTCGATCAAATCAGGCTCAAAATTTTCGTGATATTTTAGGGCTCCATAATTATATATGTACATATTTATATTATACATGTACATAATTTTTCAAGAGTTTAAACTATAGTTGCGTTGCTCGAGTAGTTGAGGCCTATCTTTATTTTTGTGAGGTCATGGGTACCATATGAATATATCTCAAAAAAATAATAATAATAATAAGGCAAATAAACTATTATTAAGAGTAAAAGACTCAAAAAATAAAAAATAAAATGGATTGAAGATTTTAAATTAAAATCAAGCGGGTGATATCAATATATACTTTTATTCTAATAAATAAGTAGTTGTAGAGAAAACTAATGAAGTTGTGAATATCTTGGGTAAAGGAACTGGTGAGAAACTGGAAAAATAAATTTGAAATGAGATAATAAACTTGTTTTTTGGAAATGACTAAAATATATAACAGGTTCTATTTAAGTGATTATGTTGAAAATTTTCGTCATATTATTTTAAGTATAAAAGTATTTTTATTTTTAGTATTGTAAATTTATAAATTTTTTATTGAAAGAGGTGATGTGTTAAGCGGGTTTCCATTAATAAAGTTAGCACCCCAGTGCTTATATATTTGTCAGCAGTATATGCATATCAGTTTAATGTTGCATCCTAGTGATTTGAGTCTTTCATAAGGTAGTTGGTTGTAGATTCAAATCTTTTTTTTAATTATTAGGGAAAAAGTTCCATTCCAAATGGGGAGTATAAGGGGTACTCCACTATTTACAGTCATCACCATAACTCATAAAAAATTTACAACACAGACACCTAACTCAAGTTTCACAACTGCTTTAATACATATTCAAGACTTTGTTGAACAATTCAGGAAAGAAAAATTTCTAAGCTCCGGTACTTTATGTTGAGGGAAATTAAATAAATGAATTGATTTCCACACTCTCTACAAGTTCGGACATTTAAATGAGATGAAATTCTCTCACTTTAACACACACATCAAGACCATATTCTTGCTATAATTTCAGTGGACACATGACTGAAGATCAAATCATTCCAAAGATGATTACCACACTATTAAAGATCAAATCATTCCTACATCAAAAAATGGTGTTATAGCAATTGTGAAACTTGAGTTATAGCAATCTTAGCCGCTTTTCTTGGACCAAAGATGGTGTTGAATTTTGTTAATTATAATTCTTTTTTACATTAATAATATCACTTTATAAGACATTTACCTAAAAGACGTGTTATTATATGAATAAAAATGTGATACAGATAGATCGAATAATGTGTTGTATGGATAATAATATGATACTACTTGAACAAAAAAAAACATGATACTGATAGTCGAAAATTGTGATACATATACACCTAACATGAAGAAAAAAAAAAGTGATGTTGCATGAACAAAAACGGGACACTGATAAACATAAAGTTTTGTTACTTCAAGAATAAAAATGTGACGTTGATGGACATAAAATTGGTATACCATATGAACAAAAATATAATAGTGATATCTAATAATTTGTTACTATATGAACAAAAATTGTTCAGCACAATTTTATATAAATATATATATATATATATATATATATAATATTGCAAGTTTATCTAAATAAGATAGCTTTATAAGGCCTATCACCTCAAAAATGTGTTGCTACATGAACAAAATTGTAATATTGATAGACATAATAATGTGTTGCTATATGAACAAAAATATTATACAACATCAAAAAATAATATGATATTGATAGACCTAATAATGTATTACTAGATGAACAAAAACGTGATACTACATGAACAAAAACGTGATAATGATAAACATAAATGTATTAATACATGAATAAAAAAGCGATATTGCATGAACAAAAATGTGATAATGATATACGTAAATTGTGATACTACTACATGAACAAAAATGTGACTAGACATACCTAATAATGTATATAATGTATTACTATAAGAAAAAAAAATGTGATTTTACGTGAACAAAAATGTGATATTGATAGAAATAAATATGACACAATACGAACAATGTAGATATGAATATACCAAAAAGATATGTTATTACATGACAAAGAATATGATACTGATAGACCTAGTAATGTATTATGCTGTTCCTACATGATTCTTACCAACATCATACCACTTCATCTCTTCTTTAAGCTTCTCTAATTCACCGTACCTTTGATAATAAAAGAGAAACTAGAACATATTTTTTCTTTTTAGGTGTCATTTGTATATTGTTTGTTAACTACTACATTTTCAACAACATATCCCAACAAAATATATTATTACTTGAAACATGAATAACAAAGAAATATCAACATTACACCAGAAAAAATTATAAAGTCTTTGCTTACTATCATGTAATCTAACAAAAACGAATCTAAAACCCGTAAAATAATATGTATAAATTTGGAAAAATGTCAATTTAGAGTCTGAAAAATGGTAAATCTATCAATTTAAGACCTGAAAGATTTTTCCAATAAATTCAAGGCCTGAAAAATAGAAAACTATCAATACAGGGCCTGAAAGATAAAAACTATCAATTTGAGGTTCACACATTTTAAGGTCATGTTTGACAATTATTGTTGGGATATTTTAGTTTTGATGAATTATGCCAAAACATTATCAACTTGTGTTTTTGAAGCTAATCTACAGATAACAAGTTGAGGGGGAACGAAAGAACAAGTTGAGGGGGAACTCACGAAATAAGACGAAGATGATCGAGATCAGACGAGGCTACAGACGAGACTGATCGAGATCAGATGAGTAAGATGAGTTCCGGAGTTAACTGATGAGCTGAGCAAAATCAGAAGAAAAGATAAGCCAGCTGATCAGATGACCAGATGACCATACCAGAAGAGGAGGTTGCAGATCAGAAGAGGAACAGATGAGACTGATCGAGATCAGACGTGATCGAGATCAGATAAGCTAACTTGATATGCTAACCTGATGTACTAATCTGATGCATATAAACTTATATGCTGACCTGATTTTAAACTGATCTGATCATGTGAGCTAATCAGATCAGGCGAGAAGAAATCAGATATCAGAAAACCAAAAATCTGCATACCAGATCAGGCGAGAAGTCATCTGAAGTCATGTTCACTGAGAATCAAAACTCTATCGATGATCGGTTAGCTCGAAAAGCTAGTGACACGAGGGTCGGATGTCTCGATGTCGAAGAATCGAACTCAACAAATTTCGAGTGTCGATATGCTTGATCGATAAGGTCCATTGTGTTGGGATTATCTTGGAAAGTATGCTTTTACTTTGTATAATCGGCCCAATTTCGAACTTATTTATCAAATAAATTGTTTATCATTGATGCTTTAAATATGATTGAATGTTACATATATTTCTTTGCATAACTGTTCAATAATTAAATACATGTTACATTGTAGTTAATTTAGTGATACGGATCACGCGAGAAGATTAAATTAATAAGGTCCCTTGTAACTAAAAAGTACGCCATTCACGACCTAGATGGAAATGAACAACCCATCACAAAAGGTTGAGG